>OZ012738.1:355828263-357028263 GCA_963859935.3 Lathyrus sativus
CAGAGGAATTGGAATTTATTTTGGGAAAGCCTCTGAATGCCAAAAGTCTTCAGAGACTTAAAATAGTAGAAGAACTCACAACAGCTCCTAAGAAGCTGAACATTTCTGAACTGAGTCAGAAGAGAACTCCTGTAGATGATTGCCCTTTGTTCTATGCTGAAGAACCAAGGGAAATTGTTGTAAGATACATTGATGATTGCAAGAAAGAAGGAAAGCCTATTCCTGCAGATATTATAAAGAGTGCAAGACAACCATTACCTGTTGTAGAAGAAGAAGAACCACCAAGAAAGAGGACTCAACCAGAAGCAGAAGCTGCACCTGTTCAGAATAAGCCCAAGATTGCTGAAAATCCTCAGAAGCTGCTAAAGAGGAAAGAATCTGGAGCCACTCCTTCTGTACCAGCAAAAAGAATCAAGATTAAAGGTACTAAATCTTCTGTATCTTCTGCAAATCCTATTGTTATAAATGATTCTAATGTTAAGTCTATTCCAAAACCACCCTCTACACAAAATAAATCTGTTACTGCTCCACCTCATGTTTCTACCCCATCTCCACAAAAATCTTCTACTCCAATTTCCATCTCACCTGTACAAAACCCTCTGTACCACAACAACAACAACAAAACAAAAAATTCAGATTCCACAACCAGTAGTTCCAACCAAATAATCTGTACCACAAAAACAACCTTCAGAAAAACAACCATTAGAAAAACAACCCACAGAACAAAAACAAACAACAAAACCATCTGCACAACAAAAGCCATCTGAACAACAAAAGCAACCACAAGAAAAACCACCAGAAAAACAATCTGAACCCCTACCAGAAAAAGACTCTGAACATCAACCACAAAAATCATCTGAACCTCAAATACAACAACAAAAGACACAACCACAATCAGATAATCCACCATCCAACACATCAAAACCCACTACATCTGTTCCAGTTTCATCTGAACCAATAAAAATTTCATCTGATCCACCTACCTCTGAACCCTCATCAAAACCCTCTGAAAATCCTTCAGAATCAACCAATCCTTCTGAAACCAACATCCTTGAAACAAAAGTTCTTGATGTTACACCTCTGAAAACTGTTTTTCAAGTGTCTTCTACTTCTTGCACACCAACCACTTCATCAAACTCCTCAGAATCTGACATTCACCCAGATTTTCTAATATCCCCCTCTCACAGAGATTCTGAGGTAAACTAACCAGAACCCCCTGTATCTTCCAAAGTTCCTATTCCAGATCCTACTCCCATACCTGCACCATCATCTGAAATCCTCATTCCAAACTCTAACCCAAGAACATCTATTTCATGTGCACAATTCTCATCTCTGTTTCACAATCTTGCTTATGGTTTCAAACTTAAAGATTTTTATGACAGAGTTGAACCATCTGACCCTATCACTCCCTTGAAACCCAAACTCACAATCACCCTACCATATGTGCTTCTCACCTATATTCAATCCTTGTCAGATGTAGGTTCATTAGCAACAATATCATATTATACTAAATCTGCAAAAGCTGTTACTTCAGCTATACCTGTTTCCTCTGATAAAACTGTTGCTTCTGATGAACCTCCAAAATCTGCCTTCCAACCTTACTCAAATAAACCCTTTAATGTGGTTTCCTATCACACCAAAGCAAAGCCAAATCTATTAAATGCTTTAAACAGATCCAAACCTGTTGAACTTGAAATTCCTTTCATACCATACTACCCTCCTCCTCTAATTTCCATTCAGAAATCCATTTTTCCACCTACTCCCCAACCAAAACCAATAACATTGGAGACTCTGTTACATCCCAAACCTAGACTTAATGTTGATTATTTATTTCAATCTTTTTTGCAAGAAATACAGTTGTATTTAGGTACTGTACAAAGGAAGTGTTCAGCAACCATGGATGCCCAAGAATCTGATGTCATCTGGAATGGATTCATCAACAGATTCAACTCTGTAGCATCAAATCTGAAGAACATCTGTTCTGATGATTCGAAGCTCAGATTTGCTGAAGCTGCAAGAAGTTTGTTCTGGACTGTCAAGAGATCTGGACCTTTACTTCTTATAGATGCTCCTCCATCATCAGAAGAAACTCCTGAATCTGCATCTGAAGACAATCCTTTGGCCATGACTCTGGTAGAACTTCCTTTTGGTTCTAATGCTCCAAGTTCTACAGACCCTATGGAAATTGACTCTGCTCAAGCTCCAGAAAATTTTCAACCTTCTTCATCTAAGATTAAGAAAGAACATCCAGATTTTGAGGATAAAACTTTCATTGGTATTCAACCGTCATTTACCTTCGAATGTGGGAAGGCTGAGCGCTCTTCACCCATTCAGGTCCAAGCCACTTGAATAGGGGCAGCTGTTGCACCCCAAAATTTGCTCAACCTTTTCTAACCTAGGTTTATGTTTCAATTGCATAGTCATTTGCATTGTCATCATGTACATAGTGCATTCATCTGCATTGCATAGCATAGGCAAGCTAATATTAATCAGGGGATCAAGTACCATTCTTGTCTCAAGAGGTATGTTCAAGGGGTTTCATTCATATTCAGGATTACTCAGATCACTCAGTGGATTCTCTCCTATCTGGAGGTTGTTTGGGGATCATCAGAGGGTATGTGAGCTATGAGCCAAGAGCATGGAGTGTGTATGGATATCATGGAAAGTCTAGATGATCATTTTAAAGATGAGCCAAGTCATTGGAATGATTACAAGAGCCTCAGTTGAAGACAGTCAACTAGGGTTTTATCTAGGTCAATCCTAGGTCAAGGGCTTGATTTGAAAGGCATTAAGGCTCATTTGAAGAATGTGGGATTCATTATTTGATATGAGGATGTGGATTTGGTGTTGTGCCAAAGAAAAATCAACAGGAGTCAAGGAGAAGAGGAGTTACCAAATTAGGGTTTCAGTGTAAAATCCCCTGATTTGGGTCAAACTTCAAAGCAGTGTAACTCAAAATGCAAGCTTCATATGAACTTTTGGTCCACACGAGACTTGTAGAGCATCTTCATAGATTTAATTTGAGTGGTGGAAGTCATCAAGATGATTTACAGAGCTCAAGTTATGGTCCTTGCAAGTGGCAGGTCATCTGAGAACACTGAAATTTGTCTGTGAAAGTTGTCTGTCATCCAAGCAACTTTTGACCTTCAAGGAGTTTTCAAATGAATTCTTGGAAAAAATAAGAGTTGTTCCTAATGATCTACCCTTTCCAAAAAGGTATGATATGCCTTCATCTGATTTGTGAAGCTCAAGTTATAGTTTGTGCAAGTCAGGGGTATTTTGGGAAAGTGGAATTATAGGTCATTCTTAGCGTATGCCTAAAACTCATACAAGGAAGCTTCAAATGAAAAACTTCACAACATCAAAGTTGTTCAAAATGATATTTTAAGCCTAGAAAAGATGTCATGGCATGTTGGAAAAGCTTGTAGCAAGAATTGACAAAAGTTGGTGAAAATGACTTAAAAAATGGACATAAGTTGAAAAAGTTCAAATTGAAAATTGGTATGGGCAATCTACAAATCCAAAATGGGGCATATGATATATCAAATTGAGTCCAAACAACATTTTAAAGACTTTGGTTCAGCCACAATTTTGATTTGAGGGTTAAAAAATGGACTTGCTTTGTAATTCCATTACTTGCATAATAAAGTGCATGTGAGAAACTCAACATAAGGCAAAGGAATCCCTTGTTTTTCACTCATATCACTCCAATTTGTCATGAAGAGAGATTTTAAAAGGTGGTTAAGGGGCTGTTAGTGGATTGAAGTGAGATATCATGAGACATCAAAATACCATATCATGAGAAATTCATGAAGTTTCTAGAATCATCCTAGATTGATCTAAAAGACTCTAGATTTTTCCATGCTCTCCTATATATTGGATTGAGATCATTAAGAGTAAAGGTTGGTGATAGTTGATGTTGAATCCATTTTCTCCATTTGCAAATCATATTGAATCTTCATTTTTCATTTTTCTCTTCACCATTTTTCCATTTTTCCCACATTTTTCTACACTTGAAAACTAAAATTTTCAATTCCATTTTTCTCCCACTTTTGGTTCATTCCACCATTGCAAATACATTCCTTATCATTCTTACAATTGATTCAACATTTTTTTGGCCATAATTGATGCATGAACCAAGCTACACAACTCCATTAAAGTGAGCTCCAAGTGAAAAATTGATTTTTTGTTTTCCATCAATTCACTCCTTTCTTTCCATCCAAACACCTTCCTCATCAATTATAGGACGTGTCCACATCATTTTCTCAAAGAATTGGTGATCGAGTGAAGCTCCATAAGCCATTTTTCGGTGGTATAAAGAATTCGACATAACTCATGATTTATGAGTCTTTCTTGCATTATTGTTGTTGCATTACATTGCTCTCATCTCCTACATGGATTCTAGTACAAAAAAGATGGGTTTTATGACAATTTTTGGTTCTTGAGTTTTTCTTGAGGTGCCACGTTTTGGGAGTTAGAGAGAGTTTCAAGAAAATCTAATACCATATTTGGATTCCTTGATTTTTTTCCTTCAAGTTTGACCAAAATTTTATGCGAAACGGATAATTATTGATGGAGTTATGGTGCTTCAAAGTAGCAAAAAAACTCATGTTCATGGAGCTGCGGGTTACTATTCACAAAGTTGAAAAATTTGATTTGGAGAAGATGGTGTTAACACCGTCGGATGCATTTCCAAGTCAAGGTTTCTTCCATTCATCCAACGCCTCTCACTGCGCCACGCAATCGGCCACATAAGCCTCATGCCACTTTTATTTATTCATGTTATTTTCTTTTATTTTCCTATTGCCATGTTTCTTTTATTTTTTCTGTTTTATATACTGACTTCAAATAATCATAAAAAATAGGAAAATTAGTCTTTTTGATCCCCATTTTTTTGTGCTGAATTTTTAAGATGTTTAGGATTTAATAAAACTGGAATTATAATTTTACCATATTTTGACATTTTCTTTGGATTTTTTACATTTGGGTCGTCATAAAAAGGACAATGCTGGTGCTATCATTTTGTTGAATTTCTTTGACCTATCAAAACACAATTTAAATGTCAATCCTTTTGCAGGGATCTCATACACACATTGAGGTATTGTGATATATTTTTGTGGAAATTTTATTGTACCATTTTAATTGGTTTTGGATGCTTTCTTTAACATGCTCCACTTTAATCTTTCCTTTGGTATACATGAGATATCTTGCAATGTTTCCATCTTATTTGACCATTTATCTTTGGATATTTTTGTGGTATCTCTCACCCCTGGTTTGTGGATTGATGTAGGGCATTGGAGATTTTTATTTGAATTTTTTATCCCCTTTTGCTATTCTTCTTATATTTTTGTATTCGGACTTGTAATTTGGACTTCCGAACGGACTTTATTTTTGTTAAGGCTCCAACGGCCGCTTTGTGTTTGCGTGATGAACGCCGTGGCTTATATTTCTTATTGTAGATAGGTTAGAGGTATTGGAAGACCCTTAGGTGGCTGTTATTTGTATGTGTAGCTTGCCCAATTATCGACTTGTTTGCATGATAGCACGTTGCGTTTCCAAATAGTGGATTACGCGTTTCATTCGGAATTTTCACTCGATTCTTTGCATATGATCACTTGATAGTTTCTTATTCCATCCATGAATGGGCTTGAGTTTGAGACGGACCGTCCTGCCTCCTTTGCATCGCATTTACCATTGCTATATTCATGTTCACTTGTATGCGGTTATTACTTGTATTTCCGTTTCTTCCTTTCGTTTTCCTTTCCCGTAGGACTTCCATTCTTCCTTGTTCAAGGGAGGATGTGATAGACATTAGGTCTTAACCCATGCATGATAAAATTAGGTTAGTGTGATTCCCTTTTCAACCATAGGTTAGAATTCTGTCTCTTCTTTCTCAAAACAACAGAAAAACATTAATAAAGGCTATAACAAAATCAATTCATTTCTTCCGTCAAAAGATTTGAACAAACATCAACCTTTTTGCAATAAGAAAACCCTTGTTTAAAGGTGATATTTTTCATAAAAGACACTCGAACAACTTGTGTCGTGCGTAGCCCGAACTACGTTTGCTCTGATCTTCCATGCAGTATGGAAGTACGTAGGCATAGGATGCGATATCCTAGCGAGCAACCTTCCCCACCTTCACCCGTAGTTAGGCGAACTACGTTGACTCTGATTTCTCGTTCCAGACGGGAATACGTAGGCATAAAGTGCGATGCTTTGCCGAGTCATGTTTTCTTTTCTTTACAGACCTCATCCTTTAGTTTAGATAGAAGTGTAATCCGTACAAACCAAGCAAGCGTGGATCCCATCGAGTACGATGGACGTGAGGGGTGCTAATACCTTCCCCTTGTGTAACCGACTCCCGAATCCAGGATTTGGTTGCGATGACCATACCTTTTCCCGTCTTTGCGTTAGGTTTACTTCGAGCGTTTCCTTTCCCTCCTTTGGGATAAATAACGCACGATGGCGACTCTTCTGTATTGCCGGCGCCGATTTTCGCAGTAGCGACACATCTGAACCAAAGAAGAATTCTGTATGAAGAGTTTTCAAAGCATAGTTACTATAGAAGATTCTGAAAGTACTAAAGCTGCCAATACTGAAGTTCTGTCTCAAATATGCTTTGATTTTAAACACGCTAAAAGCACACCTGCTGCAGAAGACTCTGATTCAGCAAAACTCTGATCATCATCAGAAGGCTCTAATCTAATTTGACTCTGATGAATTTGCTGAAAACTGAAGAAGAATTATTCAAAGTTTATATCCGTTGGAGTGAACCAAACGTCTCTTTCCTCATTTATGCTAGACACAAGAACACAGACAAAAAGGATTTTTCTGTGCTTTCTTCTTCTAGGAAAGGTCACTTGATGTGAAGACAAAAAGGCTCAGACCTTTTGGACACTCTTCTCAACGTGAAGCTCACCTTGGATCAGCTGCCTATAAAAGCAAGACTTCACCAATTTCTTCAGTTGACGTTTTATTGAAAAGAAATCAACATTCAAGATCTCATACATTCATATTCCTTCTAAGAATTTATTTCTTTATTCTTAATAGTTAAGTGAAAAATCACAGTTGTGATAAAGCTTTATAGAAGCAATTTTAAACACTTATATTCGTATTACATTTGATTGTAAACCTTAAGAAGATCTAGTTAGGATCAGTAGTTCTTGAGAAGACTTTGAATAGTTGTTCTAAGTGTTAACTATTGTAACCAGTTGATTTAATAGTGGATTAAGTCCTTGATTGAGAAAGGAAAATCACTCTAGGAAGGGTGGACTGGAATAGTTGAGTTCAACGAACCAGGATAAAAATACTTGAGTTTTTATTTCTAAGTTTTAATCTTCATACTTATTCAACCCCCCTTCTAAGTATTTTCTCACCTTCAGGAATTATGGGGCCGAGGTCTTTTGCAATGGACAAAAGCAGGAGCTGAAGAGTTCACCATTGGATTCTGTTGATAATCTGGTAGGGACCGGTGGAGTAACCAAAAGTGGGAGAGTATTTTCACCTCTGGAAGTGAATGCTGAAAGGTCCGATAAGGGAAAAGGAAAATTTGTGGTTGAAGAGAGTTCTCATAGTGGTGAGAAAGAAACATTGTTGAAAGATGCGGACGCGTTTATGCATTGATCAGGAAAAGTGACTATAAGATTGTAGACCACTTGCAACAAACTCCGTCGAAGATTTCAATCTTATTTCTACTTCTATGCTCTGAGGCACATCGGAATGCCTTGTTAAGGATTCTGAATACTGCGTACGTGCCACAAGAAATTTCATCAACTAGAAGGAGTGGTGGCACACGTCAACGCCAGGAATAGCCTAGGATTTACAGATCTTGATTTGACGCGCAAAGGAAGAGACCATAATCACGCGCTACATATCTCTATTGAAAGCAGAGGGGTTGTACTGTCGCATGTGCTGGTGGACACTGGGTATTCACTTAATGTGTTGCCCAAGAAAGCTTTGATGAAGCTGGACACCTAGGGAGTAATGTGCACCCTAAATGATTTCGTTGTACGAGCATTTGATGGGACAAGAAGGTCCGTTTTTGGAGAAGTGACTCTTCCAATCCAGGTTGGGCCAGAGGTTTTCAATGTTGTGTTTTACATTATGGATATTCAGCTAGCATATAGTTGCTTGTTGGGACGACCTTGGATTCATTCGGCTGGAGCTATGACATCAAGCCTACATCAAAAGCTGAAATATATGGTGGGCGGTAACATTGTTACTGTTTGTGGTGAAGAGGACATTATGATAAGCCACTTGTCTTCATTCAAATATGTAGAGGTTGATAGTGAGATTCACGAAACGCTGTGTCAAGCTTTCGAAACCGTGCAGATTAAGGAGAAGGCGCCAGTTGTGGGCAGTGTGCCTGAGGTTGCTATATCGTCTTTTAAGGAAGCACAAGCAGTGGTGAAGTCTGGATCATCTCAGGATTGAGGGAAAGTTCTGAGCATCCCTAATAAACAGGACAAGTTTGGACTGGGGTACAACCCATCTTCTTCATCACAGAGCGCCCCACGCTACAGGGGACCAGTCCAATTCATAAGTGGTAGGGTGATTTTTAATCAGATCAATGTCATGTCCGACGAAGAAGGGGATAGTGACAGCGACATGGATGCATGGATCCGGCCATGTATTCCTGGCCAGAGCTTGAACAACTGGACCATCAAGGAAGTTATCCAAGTGACTCGTGAAGAGTAATTTTCCTGTTTTCTTGATTATGTGTAGCCCTATGTTCTACCCGGAGCATAGTGGTATGTGTCTTAGGGGCCTTATCTTTTATGTTTGAACAATTGTTTTGTCATTAATCAAAGGGCACTTTTCTTGCATTCAAATATTGTGATCTCTGTTTTTCTTGTTTTATTTTAACAATAAATTGGCAATGTTATTTGTGCTTGTTTACATATCATTTTAAACATTAAATCATCATCATTGCAGGTTTCACATTGCAGATGCCACCGATTCAGACTCGTCTATGACTCGGTATGACTTTGATAATCCAATCTTTCAAGATGAAGAAGAGATTGAAGAAGACGAAGACCTTCCTGAAGAGCTCGCCAGGCTACTGAAACAAGAAGAGAAGGTTATTCTGCCTCATCAGGAGGAAATTGAGGTCATCAACTTGGGCACCGAGGAAGCCAAAAAGGAAGTCAGGATAGGGGTTGCATTGCAGAGTGACGTCAAACAAAGACTGGTTGAAATGCTCCGAGAGTATAAGGATGTCTTTGCTTGGTCATACGAAGATATGCCCGGTCTTGATACAGATATTGTGGTTCATTGCTTACCTCTTCGTGAAGAGTGTCCACCTGTGAAACAGAAGCTGAGACGAACCAGACCGGACATGGCGGTAAAGATCAAAGAAGAGGTCCAAAAGCAGTTGGACGCAGGATTTCTCGTCGTGACAAATTACCCTCAGTGGGTCGCTAATATTGTACCTGTACCAAAGAAAGATGGTAAGGTACGAATGTGTGTAGATTACCGTGATCCCAATCGAGCAAGCCCGAAAGATGATTTCCCGCTCCCCCACATTAACGTACTTGTTGATAATACTGCTCAGTATTCATTGTTTTCCTTCATGGACGGTTTCTCCGGATATAACAAGATCAAGATGGCGCCGGAAGACATGGAGAAAACAACTTTTATCACACTATGGGGGACTTTTTGCTATAAGGTAATCCCCTTTGGATTGAAGAATGTAGGGGCAACCTATCAGCGGGCAATGGTGAATCTCTTTCATAATATGATTCATCATGAGATCGAGGTCTATGTTGATGACATGATCGCGAAGTCACAAACGGAGGAGGAGCATCTGGTGAATCTGTTGAAGTTGTTCGAAAGGTTAAGGAAATTCATGTTGAGGTTGAATCCGAATAAGTTCACTTTTGGTGTACGGTCAGGAAAGTTATTGGGGTTCATAGTCAGTGAAAAAGGAATCGAGGTCGATCCTACAAAAATAAAAGCAATTCAAGAAATGCCAGCACCGAAGAATGAGAAAGAGGTTCATGGTTTCTTGGGTAGATTGAACTACATTGCAAGGTTCATATCTCACCTCACAGCCACGTGTTAACCAATGTTAAAATTGTGAAAGAAGGATCAGGCGGTGGTCTGGAATGAAAATTGCCAAAGGGCATTTGAAATAATAAAAGAGTATTTGCAGGAGCCTCCGATACTGACGCCTCAAGTGGCTGGAAGACGATTAATAATGTATTTAGCGGTTCTTGAGAATTCCATGGGTTGTGTTCTCAGTCAACACGACGAGACGGGAAGAAAAGAGCATGCCATTTATTACTTGAGTAAAAAGTTCACAGATTGTGAGTCCAGGTACTCAATGTTGGAAAAGACGTGTTGTGCACTCGCTTGGGCTGCCAAACGCCTAAGGCAATACATGCTAAACCACACAACCATGCTAATTTCAAACATGGATCTGATTAAGTACGTGTTTGAAAAGAAAGCACTTTCAGGAAGGATTTCCAAATGGCAGATGGTTTTGACAGAATACGATATTCAATAGGTCTCCCAAAAGGCCATTAAGAGGAGTGTTCTATCTGAATATCTTGCAGAGCAACCAATTGACGATTATCAACCAATGAAGTTTGAATTTCCTGATGAGGATATCATGTTCTTAAAGATGAAGGATTGTGATGAGCCATTACCTGATGAAGGTCCTGAGCTAGGCTCCCAGTGGAAAATGATTTTTGATGGTTCCGTTAACTCATATGGAAGCGGAATTGGGGAAATGATTATAACTCCCCATGGGTCTCATATTCCATTCACTGCCAGGTTAACTTTTCCTTGCACCAATAACAAAGCTGAATATGAAGCATGTATCATGGGTATTGAAGAAGCGATTGATCTGAGAATCAAAAACCTTGATATTTATGGTGATTCATCTTTGGTGGTCAATCAGATCAAAGGAGAGTGGGAGACTCGTCAGCCTAATCAGATTCCATATATGAACTATGCGAGGAGGTTGTTACCTTTCTTTGACAGGGTAGAGTTTCACCATGTGCCACAAGCGGAGAATCAGATGGCAGATGCATTAGCTACGTTATCCTCAATGTATAAGGTGAACTATTGGAACAATGCTCTGAGAATTGTCATCTCGTGCCTGGATAGGCCGACATTTATATTTGCAATAGAGGAAGCTTCAGATAGGAAGCCTTGATATTATGATATCCAAAATTTTCTCAAGAGTCAAGAATATCCGCCTGGGGCTTCGGTCCGAGATAAGAAGACCTTGAGGAGGTTGTCTGGAAATTTCTATCTAAACCAAGATGGTGTACTCTACCGAAGAAATTTTGACTTAGTTCTGTTGAGATGCATGGACGAAAAAGAAGCAGGTCTGCTTATGGAAGAGGTCCACGAAGGCGCTTTTGGGACACATGCAGGCGGGCATGCCATGTCACGAAAGTTCTTGAGGGCAGGTTATTATTGGTTGACTATGGAGTCTGATTGCTTCAAATATGCAAAGAAATGCCATAAATGCTAGATTTATGCTGATAAGATTCATGTGCCGCTGTTGCAGTGAGAATCGTGATACCAAGCTATTTATTAACTTGAATCTTAATTCTTAAATTCACAACCGGACTTTAATTTATCCAAAGGAAAGGTCTAAAGAAAGAAAGAACCTTTTGCGCGATGTAACAACTACGCTAAGAGATTCGGGGATCGGGGGTTGGTTATGCATAGGGTAGGTATTTCACATCCTAAACATCTGTAGTACTCTACAGGAACCTTTTGTTTTTTTTGCATGCTAAGTTTGCTAAATGTTTGCTATGAATTGGGATTGGGTAAAGGGTGTAGGTTAAAACCTAAAGATAGTTTCTAAGTTTGCTCGCAAAGACATCGCGTCCTCTGCCTACGTATCCTAACTAGGATAGAATCAGAGAAATCGTAGTTCACCTCACTAGGGTTGAAGAACACTTGATTATGATCAAGGTTCAGAGGGGAACAAACATAACAATGTTTGTATAGAGTTTTACAAAACTCTCTAGATCTATGTTAAACACTCAAAAGGGGAGTAAGTAATCATTGCTATGATTCTTACATAGAGTTTACAAACCCTGTCCTAGGGTTCTAATTGATGAAGCACTCCTAGTATAGGTAATGAGCTATCCAATGACACAAGGAAGGGTAATGTTCAAGATGACTTCACAAAGTCTAAGGCTTATACTAATGTTCAAGATGACTTCACAAAGTCAAGGAAGGGTAATGAGCTATCCAATGACACAAGGGTCAAGGGAGAGACTTTTCCTTTGGAAGGAGAGAGAGAGAGAGAGAGAGAGAGAGAGAGAGAGAGAGAGAGAGAGAGAGAGAGAGAGACAACTTGGATGAGAACTAAAAAGTTCCATCACTTGGGGAATAAGCACTTAACAAAGCAATAAACAAATGAGCAAGATGAAATGAGATTAAGACAAGTAAGCATGCATATTACAATAAGCATATACTTCAAATGATATCAAGGGTTACAACCAATAGTCAAACATCCTAACAAAAATTTGGGGCATATCTTAACAAAGATTGAAGCATGATAAAGGTAACAACCATATGAACAAATCATAATTTGAAGATAAGCATGTCATAAGTTTAAAACATAGCAAATGTAACATCAAAATGCCTAGATGATAATCAAACACAGTTAAATCAGTTTAAACCTCATAATTTAGGAGGGATGAATGAGACAAGATTATGGTGACAACCAAAAAGGGGGTACCCTAGCATGTTAACTAACAATAGGAATAAACATCTTACAACAAGTTCAATCATGCTCAGAGGAATTCAACTGCAAGTTAGGTCATTAATTACAGTAAATGATCAATTTTCAATATGAGCAAAGTATATCACAATTTATGACAACAAGTAATTTTTCACATCATACAAAAGTAGACATTATAACAAGCTTATTGCAAAAAGAATGGGCAAAAAATGATAACATATGAACAAGTTACAAATATTTGAAGTTTTGATAACTTATCACAATAAAACAAATAACACAAAATAAAAAAATGAAAAAGGGGCCAAGCTGGGAGTTGAACCTAGGCCCTTTAGTTTCCAGCACACAATAACAACCAATAAGCCACACGCGCGCGTTGGTAGGAAGTGGAAGAGAGAAAAGAAAAATTAATTAAACAAAGAAATTAAAAAAAACAAAAGGGTTCGACCTCCACCCGGATCAAACCCAGGACATGCAGATGAAAGGCGCTTAGGTGACAAAGTTCTTACCACTGGGGTGGCTATACATCCGTTGATGTAGCCACCCCCATAAACATATATGGAATGGTTGGCAAGATTTCTGGGCTAAAACATAAACAACAAAAATGGCAAATGCGTGAAGATTCGAAACTCAGTCAAAACTCCATGGAATTGGATGAAATCTTAGCCTAACTTGACTAATTTTTCATGAGAAATACAGTGGTCATAACCAAATTCTGAGATAACAGTCACAAATTGAAACACGAATGCTTATGCAAATTTGACATTTGAATTACATTTTGTTGATCATGAATTGAAACAGGGGTGATTAGGATTGAAAAACAACATGAGCAAATCACAAATGAGATATTGAAAGTAACCTAACAAGAAATTAAAGCAAAGCAGCCCTAGATCCAGAAATGGTATATGAGTTGCAATCAATGTTTTGGAATATGCATTTTGGAGAGCATGGATTAAACCATAAACATTTAGGATTAATGAGAGGTGTGGGCAAGTTACAAATATGATTGTGAATGAATTCAAGCAAAAGTTTTGATCAAAACAGTGCTGGATCAATAAGTGACATATGAATTGCAAGCATTGACATAATAATGAAGGCAAGCTGTCAAAAACAGATGGAAAAATTTCAGTGTACATACACTTGGTCTAACAATTCTAATAATGTTATTTGAAGTTGCTCTCAAATGCTATAAATCAAATACTCAGGCAGAGGGAAGATAGTATGACACCATATCAGTTGTGCATGAAACTTGTGAAAAGGATGAGTTTGCTTTCAAAACCACAATAATGAATTTCAAATCAAAATTAAAATGTTTAGAAGCTGAACATATAACATTTATAATCATGTACATTTGTGGCTAAATCAAAATGTGATATGAGGGAGGAACCAATGATGATGAACAAAGCAGCCAAGTTGCAGGCCAGGGCCAAAGTGACCATGCTGCCCATAATCCACACAAAGGGCTGAACATGGATGAAAGATCAATCTTGGATCAGAACAGAACAGGAAAAGTCATGAAACCTAAACCAAATTATCAAATTGCAATAAGAACAAGCTAAACACAACCAAGATGCTAAGATCAAACATCAAACACAGCTGTCATGTGTTGCTAAATGAAAATGAAAAAATAGGGCAAGCTGGAGGCCAAAGTCATGAAATAGACTTAATCAGGTTGGACAGACCTTGCATACCAACCATAAACAACCTGTTGAGTGTTTCCACACTCTAAGACTTGCCTCAAACCCAACAAAATTAAAAATCACGTATCAGCTGCTCAAACACACACAAAATTGCATAATTGAAACCAAAACTTGATTGGGACAGATTGAGACAGAACAAGCATCATACACAAGTCTTAAATATATCAATGGATGAGGTGAGCACTTAATATTGACCATGAAATGCATACAACAAAAAAAAGCTCTCAAGTTGCAATTGTAAATGTACAATGGAAGGTGGGCTGTCAAGCAAAACAAGTCATCTTATTTAAATCATGTACACATACCAAACATATTGCCTAGAAGTCATATGCTCATGAGCTATCTCAATTTAAACAGAAAGTGAAGAAGTGTGTGTGTGACTGTGGTTTCAAAACTGTTTTGGGCAGTAATGTAGTACAAACTGGTCCAACTATAATCAAATGGTCTCATGATGACAAACATTGCATACACACATCATACATGTGGGAAAGAGTGAGTTACAACTCAAAAATATGCATACTGCAAGCAAACCAAAATTTGGTACATGGTCATGGTAATCTTGGCTTAAAGAGAGCAGTTTGAGGGTGAAATGTAAAAGCTGGTAAATACTGATCAATCTAACACCCTTCACACATCAAAATTATGGATATGAATGAGTTTCAACTCCAACTTTGGGTATATGCAAATAGTACAACAATTTGGTAATGTTCATGGCAGATTTAATGTAGAAATGCAATTATGAGTGTAATTTGTGAAACAGATAAGTACAGACCAAATTAATTAAATGCACACATCACAAATATGATAAGGAAGGAGTTCATGCATATAAATCAAGCTTTTTGTGGCTGGCACAGAAATTGACATGTTGGTTGGAAGGAAAAGTTGTTTTGAAACAGGTTTTGGTATATCAAGGCATTTTTTAAGATAATGAGTTTTTGATGAAACAAAAGTTATGCACATACCATAAATATGCAAAAGGAAATGCTCATGCCTTAAAGTCACACCAGATCAATATCAAATAACATATGGCAATATTGAGATTTGTGAAATGCACAAACAAACAACATTACGGCAGCAGGCCAGCCCATGACAGATTGAGGTAATTAAATATCACACACAAGTTCAAAATATGTAGGCTGCTGATTCTATACTCATGGATAAGGCAAAACTTAGTTGAAACAAAATAGGATACATTGGTTCAAGACATTGGCAGCTAAAACAACATAATCTCATAACAGGCCCCAAAGTTCAAAACTCATGTTTTTCAATATTTCACCCAAATCAAAGATCAATTAAGACCACATAGACATTTAACCAATGATTTAGAACATTTAAGATACAATATAACAACCACAAAACAGTCCAAAACGCAAATCATGATAATGGTAAAGCTAAATGGCACAAAATGACACAAATGTGAAAACAAGAGCTCCATCAGATTCAAACATGATCTAAGGCAGGGGGGTGTCATGAACAACTTATAAATCATTCAAATCTCATTAGTGGACCAAAGCTAAAGTCTCTAGGGCAAGCACCTTACATTTCAATGTTGGATACTTAAAAACTACCATATAGATCAAAACTTCAAAAACAAGTTAGGCATGATATCTAAGTACAATCTTTGTAACACATCACCAATATATCATTGACAAATGAAAATACATTAATACAAGCAAGTAACATAACCACAAAACCTAAGTTCTTGACTAAGAACTAGTATGGGACAACAATGGTACATTTCATAACAATCATCTCAAAAAATGATAAACATGACAATGTATGATAAATGAAGATTTTAAACATCACATACCTCTTGTAGACAAGTCTTGAGTAAGCTAAGGAGCTAAGAAACCCAGAGATCCTCTTCTTTAGTAAAGACTTGAAGTTTGCTTCCTTTTGAAGTAACAAACCACTTTCCAAGACAGTTGGAGTTAATGGATTTCCAGCTGGTTTTTAATGCCTTAGATAGTTATAATATGATGTATATGAGGTGTGTGGATGGTTAGAATAGCAAGGATCAGCTTGGACCAAGATTTGGCAAGTTTTGAGGGTTATGGTCAAACTTTCTTAGTGTGAAAGTTGACTTTTGGCAATTTGATATTTTTTGAAGGTTTAAAGGTATGGACACCTTCTATATTACATTTAAAGATTGTATGGGTGATTTTTAGAGGTTTGGAAGGGATGGAACTGGTCTTTAGCAGAGTTTTGCTCAAGACAGTTTTTTGTAAAAAATGGAAGTTTTGAAGATTTGGAGATTTCTTGATGAATGAGAGGAGAGTCAGAGATGTGGTGTTATGATATTGCTCTGGTGTGTTTGAGCTCATAGAGGAGGCCTCTATTTATAGGAAAAATGAGGGTGAGGGCTGATTTGGTTTTTTACCACTTTTGGAGGGAGATTTGAGATTTTCAAGTGAATCTTGCCAAATCTTCTCCTATCAGTTACTTGGTTCAATGGAGATCAGAGAAATCAAGTGGATATGAACATGAAGTGACTGAGATGATCCATGGAGGTAGGGAGATCAGCTGCAACAGTTTTGGAGTGAAAAAGTTTCTCTCTCCTTCTTACCTTTGAATATTTTATTACACAAGTGGCTTGCCACTTGCCTCTCTCTTCAAAGTCCTTATTTATATACATTTTCATTCCTCTACACATTTGAAAACCATATTGAATCATGATCCAAGGGTTGAGGATAGTCCAAGTTGTGAAAAACTGATTTTTGGGAAGTGTTGGAGTGTGGTTTCAAGTGTTGACAGGCCCAACTTCTATGGTGCATAACTTCCTGCTCAAACATGCTATTGAGGAATTCTACCACAATTTGGAAAGCCCTTAAGTAGCTCTACAACTTTCATGTTTTGGGAATTTCAGAATTCTTGATGGAACTAGGTTGAAAACCCTTCAAAGTTCTTAAAAAAATCACTTACAAGTTATTTCCCCTTCAAAAATGAATTTTGCTATAACTCCAATTCCATGCATTTTTTGATCATGGATCACTTTGAGGATTTTGTAGGATTTGTCAAGATCTTTCTAATGAGCTTTGAACCACTTCAATTGGATGTGTGGTTGAGGAGTTATGGTCTTGCCCCTTTCGAAATCCTAATTCCCGATATTTGCAATTACTTCTCAACCCTTGATCCAATGGTCATGAAATTTTATGGGAGGTGTAATATGATATAAGGAACACTTTTTATTCACACCTTGAAGTCAAATTACTTATTGTTAGGGAGTTGACTTTTCGGTCAACCGTTCGATCGATCGGTGTCTACCGAGTCGCCCGTTGGTGATCCGGACATCCTGAGGACTTGAAACTCGTTGGATGGACTTTACTAAGCCATAGGAGCTTAATGGACCTTGATCCCATCATTCAAATACTCTTTGAATCAAAATTCAAACTACAGTTGACTTTTTCTAATCGAAAACCCTAATCGGGTATCTCAAATTGCACTGTTCTCAATCCCCGGGTGACCACCTCAAATTGCACTGTTCTCAATCCCCGGGTGACCACCTCAAATTGCACTTATTCTTTGTCCAATGTATTATCCTTGATCTTGTTTAAAGTTGGATCAATCCAAAACATTGATTGATCAGACCACCGAAATCTCGATTTTGACGGTACGACACCCTAATTCATCTGCATCTTAACAAAGATAAACTAAAAATGGGTTAAGGTTAGTTAATCAAGTGAATATGATCCTAGAATGATAATGAGGATCTAAGGGGTCAAAATTTGGGGTGCAACAGATGCCCCTATTTAAATATCTTCGCTTAGATGGTAATGAGAGATGACAATCCTCATAGAATCGCAGTGAAAGGTATTTAAATATAGTAAACCAGAAATTTTGTCCCTTAGATCCGATGGTATGCAAAAGGACAGATACGAATACGCCATGAATCTAAATGACGTTATATGATGCTTGAATGCTAGACAAATGCAGACACACGAGCACAGATAAAAGAATGGAAAAACAACGAGTGAACACTCACGGGGACCCAACACACTGGGGAAAGATTCCAAGCGAAGTAAGCAAGATAGTTCAGACATGACTAAAGATGCTTGTTCAAGGAAATCTTTCACACAGGGGACACACATTCCACCAGGAAAGACACATCTTCATCGAGGAAAGGAGAAATAGACCTCACCGGGGATGACCAGATGAGGAAGCCCGCCGGAGAAGATGACAATTCTTTACTGGGGAAACGAAAGAGAAGAAATGCAAACCACACTGGGGACAGAAGCCCACTGGGAAAAACTTGGTTGGTGGAACAATTCCACTGGGGAAGCAGAACCTCACCGGGGAAAAGACAGAACGAAGACACGAATCTCACTGGGGATAACCAGGTGAGAAGTTTCCTATAACGAAGAGTTCAAACGGGATCTTCAGGAAAAGGTTAGAAACAAGACTGGACGTGCCGAGGAAACTAGTATCCACTAGTTCTCCGAGACTCGACTTGGGAAAGCAGCAGCTTCAATTGGGGAGACTGGTGACGACCAGCATAGCTTCAAACGATGCTAGTTTCCACCAGACTTACTGGGGATATGGTGACGACCAAATCAATAACGGTTTCCAAGAAATGCTAAACATTACCAGACTTCTTAGGGATATGGTGACAACCAAAGTTCCAATTACAATTGGGAATTCCAACAATGTTGTTAAAACAACAGGACTCTGGCTGGGGAAGTTGGTAACAATCAACTTCCGGCACTAATAATGATTAGTTTTCAAATAATGCCAGTAACCACTGGATCTAAAGGGGACTGGTGATAACCAAATTAGGATATACCAATAACAATTGGTTCTAGATGATGCTAGTAGCAACTAGACTTAACTGGGAATTTTGGTGACGACCGAGTCCAAGGAGACCAATGACCATTGGATTTTCAAGGAGTTTGGTAACGACCAATCAAAGTGACGACAACAATCTTCTTTAAGCGATGCCAATAATCATTGGACTTGGGCTAATTGGTGACGACCAAACCAGGTATACCAATAACAATTGGTTCTGGATAATGCTAGTAACCACTAGATTTTCCAAACAAGGCTAGTGACCACTAGACTTATAGACATTGGTAATAACCGAATCAAGGGGTACCAATAACAATTGGGTCTGAGGGTAAGACTAGTAATGACTAGGTTCAGAAAGACTGGTAATAACCGAATCAAACGGGTACCAATAACAATTGGATTTGAAGGTGATGCCGATAATCATTGGACTTTTTAGGAAATTTTGGTGACGACCAACTCCAATGTCGATGACCATTGTTTTTTAGAAGGCAATACTAGTAACCACTAGATTTTTAGCCAGATTGGTGAAAACCGAATCAAAGGGACTCCAATAACAATTGGTTTGCTTTATAACAGAATCAGTAACAACTGGGTTTGGAAAATAGTTGGTAACGACTAAATCAAGATACCGATCATGATTAGTTCTAAACATGTGCTAGTGACCACTAGTTTTTCAAAGTTTGTTGGTGACCACCTTAAATCGAAGATGAAAATTGGTAACAATCCCCTGTTTGTGTAAATTGGATATTGCTAGTCACCACTAGCCTCCCCGTGAAAATAAGGAACCCCAGGATGTCAACTTTGAAGCGAACTTTGTAATAAAAAGTCAAAGATAAAGGTAATGACCGAAGGGTCTCAAATGCAGGAATGCAAACAAATGCGTATGCTGGCATGATGATGTATGTAAGACGCAGACCGACCCGTAGGAACAAAGGAAAACAAAATAAAGAGAGAACTCGTCACGCTGAGTTTCAAAATGCCTTAAGTCAAGCGACGCTTCCTTCTTTGGTGTAGATAACGATCTTTTCTCAATAATATCTTCGTAATTCTGCAGAGAAGAAGTCTTAGCTTAAGAGCTAGAATTGCTGTCGGACACCTCTAGCCTGGTCAAAGGCAACAACAACTTCCACAACTTCGAGAACTGTGTAATATCATCATATTACCTCTAGAATTTTTCAATCATTTTGTCAAATCGTGCTTCCTTTTTAAAACAAGACTTTAAGTTTTTCAAAACACATTGCTTTCATGAAAATTCTTATTAACAAATAAGTGAAATTGCATAACAAAAACAGTGGATCATAACAATGATTTGGCCAAAAGTCTGATTTTATTGATAGACAAGAACTTTACAAAAGGCAAAGCCTTGGGAATTTTATAAGTTTGAAAAAATGGCAACAGAAAAGGTTACAGAATCCCATAATAATCTGGTCCTTCCGATTGCCAGTTCACTTGCTTTGCTGCTTCTGACGAGAACAACAGGCATTGACCTTTCTTCTAATATTCTGCACAGGACCCTTCCCCAGCGTCTGCCAGCTTTCAAACATTGGGCTTTTATCTTGATGAAGCTTTAAAATCTCCTTTCTAGGTATTTCGTTTCAGGCGTAGTATTTTCTCACTGCGTCTGAGTTGATGGGATAATTGAGTTGTTCGCCATCCATAGTTTCGAGAATCAGAGATCCTCCGGAGAAAACAGTCTTTACAACGAAAGGGCCGTCATAGTTGGGCATCCACTTGCCACGCATATCTTTTTGAGTTGGCAGGATTTTTCTAAGCACAAGCTCTCCTTCCCTATACTCTTTGGGACGAACCTTCTTGTTGAACGCTCTGATCATCCTTTGTTGATAGATTTGACTGTGACACATGGCCGTCATTCTTTTCTCGTCAATGAGGTTCAACGAATCGAATATTTCTTTTATCCACTCGTCTTCATCCAGCTTTGCTTCTGTCAAGATCTTCAAGGAAGGTATTTTGACTTCAATGGGTAGCACAATGTCCATCCCATACACTAAGGAAAAGGGAGTTGCCCCTGTCGAAGTGCGCACCGATGTTCGGTATTCGTGCAAAGCAAATGGTAGCATTTCATGCCAATCTTTGTAAGTTACGATCATTTTTTGTATTATCTTTTTGATGTTTTAGTTTGCAGCTTCAACTGCACCATTCATCTTAGGTCTGTAAGGGGACGAGTTGTGATGTTTGATCTTAAAACCGTCACAAAGTTCCTTCATCGTTTTGTTGTTCAGATTCGACCCGTTGTCAGTGATGATCTGGTTAGGGATACCATATCGACAGACGATCTCCTTTTTGATGAAGCGTGCAACCACTTGATTTGTCACGTTTGCATACGACGCTGCTTCCACCCATTTGGTGAAATAATCGATTGCGACAAGGATGAAGCGATGGTCGTTGGAAGCTTTTGGCTCTATGGCCCCAATCATATCTATGCCCCACATTGCAAAAGGCCAAGGTGATGTCATCACATTGAAAGGACGTGGAGGGACATGCAATTTATCGGCATAAACTTGACATTTATGAAACTTTCGAGCGAAGAGTATGCAGTCCGTCTCCAAAGTTAACCAGAAGTAACCTACTCTTAAGATTTTCTTAGACATGGCGTGGCCATTCGCATGGGTGCCGAAGGTTCCTTCATATACTTCGGTCATTATGAGATTCGCCTCGTTTTCATCGACGCATCGGAGTAAGACCATGTCATGATTTCTCTTGTACAAGGTACCATTGCTGATGAAGAATTTAGATGACAACCTTCGTATTGCTCTTTTGTCAATTGTGGACGCGTTAGCGGGATACTCTTGATTTTGGAGGAAATTCTTGATATCATGAAACCATGGCTTCTCATCAGATTCTTCGTCTATTGCCATGACGTATGCGGGTACTGTCCTTCTTTCGATGCGGATCAGAGGTGCCTCGTTGACAAACTGGACCTTCCACATTGATGCCATCATGGCTAGCGCATCGGCAATGTGATTTTCTGCCCTTGGTACGTGCTTGAAGGTAATTTCATCGAAATATTCAGCCATCTCTAAGATGTGGGTCTTATAAGGGATCAATTTTTCATCCCTGGTTTCCCATTCTCCTTTGAGTTGGTATATCACCAAAGCAGAATCACCAATTACTTCCAAGATTTTGATGCGGAGATCAATGGCAGCTTCCAACCCTAAGATGCAGGCTTCATACTCGGCTATGTTGTTTGTACATGAGAAACAAAGTCGGGCTGTGACCGCAGTGTACCCTCCAGTTGGATTTTTCAGAACAGCTCCGATGCCATGTCCATTTTTTTTTACGCTCCGTCGAACATCATCTCCCAGCGGGATCCAGGCTCGGGACCTTCTTCCAGACCAGGCTCTGGTTTCGTGCGCTGAATATACATCACATCTTCATCAGGAAAATCAAACTTGAGTGGTTGATAATCCTCCATAGGATGCTCTGCGAGGTGTTCTGACAAGACACTTCCTTTGACAGATTTTTGAGCAACATATTGGATATCATACTCTGATAAGAGCATATGCCACCGGGCTAATCTTCCTGTTTGAGCTGGCTTTTCAAAGATGTACTTGATGGGGTCCATCTTAGAAATCAGCATTGTAGTGTGACAAATCATGTATTGCCTTAGACGTTTGGCGGCCCATGCTAACGCACAACAAGCTTTTTCCAAGGGAGAGTAACGACTCTCGTAATCAGTGAACTTCTTGCTTAGATAATAGATTGCATGTTCTTTCTTCCCTGACTCATTAGTCTGGCCCAAGACACAACCCATTGAATCTTCTAATACTGTCATATATATGAACAAAGGCCTTCCAGGTACCGGAGGAATCAACACTGAAGGTTCTTGCAAGTACTACTTGATTTTCTCAAATGCGGCCTGACAGTTTTCATTCCATACCACTGTTTGATCTTTTCGTAACAACTTGAAGATCGGTGTGCAGGTAGGGGTCAGATTGGAGATGAACCTGGAGATGTAATTCAGACGTCCGAGGAAGCCTCTGACTTGTTTCTCAGTTTTGGGAGCAGGCATCTCCTGGATTGCTTTAACCTTGTCAAGGACTACTTCAATTCCTCGCTGACTAACGATGAAACCAAGTAACTTACCTGAGCGAACTCCGAAGGTGCATTTTGCTGGATTTAATCTCAATTGATACTTTCAGAGTCTCTCGAATAGCTTCAATAGATGATCCAAGTGGTCTTCTTCACTTTGGGATTTTGCAATCATATCGTCCACGTACACTTCGATTTCTTTGTGCATCATATCATGAAAGAGTGTGACCATAGCTCTCTGATACGTCGCCCCTGCGCTCTTCAAAACAAAAGGCATTACCTTATAACAATAGGTGCCCCATGGTGTGATGAAGGTTGTTTTCTCCATGTCATCTGGATCCATTTTTATCTGGTTATACTTAGAAAATCCGTCCATGAATGAGAAAACTGCAAAGCTTGTTGTGTTATCCACCAAAGTATCAATGTGCGGTAGAGGGAAGTCATCCTTTGGACTTGCTTTGTTTAGATCCCTGTAGTCGACGCACATCCTGACCTTGCCATCCTTCTTCGGGACTGGTACAATGTTTGCCACCCATTCTGGATACTTGGATACTACTAAAATGCCGGCATCAAATTGCTTTTTGACCTCATCTCGGATTTTAAGCGCCATGTCTGGTCTCGACCTGCGAAGCTTTTGTTTGACCGGAGGACATTCTGGCTTCAGGGGGAGCTTGTGCATGACAATGTCAGTATCCAACCCTGGCATATCTTGGTAGGACCAAGCAAATACGTCGACAAAATCTCTGAGGATTGTTATCAGCTTGTCTTTGATTTTTGGCCTTAATGATGCCCCAATTTTGACTTCTCTTTTGTCTTCCTCTGACCCCAAGTTGATGACTTCAGTCTGCTCTTTGTGGGGTTGGAGATAAACATCTTCGTATTCAGCCATTCTCTTTAACTCTTCTGGGACTTCTAACTCTTCGTCATTCTCTTCTTCAGCTTGAAAGACAAATGAACCGCTAGTAGAAGGAGCCGAAGGATCATAGGATTCTGTGGTTGATGGAGGTATTCTGCATGTTTTATTTTGGAATAATTAGGCACACACACACAGACATGCAAATGAAGGGTTGTTTTTACATTTTTTTTTAAAAAATTGCCATTTTTCTTTTAACAAAAAGAGTGAAAATGATGTGCAAAACAAATAGCAAGAGTTTTAACAAAAACACTTTTTTCATTAATGATTTTCAAATTTTGCAAAGTGGCCCAATACAAAATAATTCGCAGGCCTTGGGCAAGACCAGGAATTTTTAAAGAAAAACACAAAGCTAACAAGCAGAGTGAATTACTCTAAAGGTAAAAAGATGGGAACTTCCACAACCTCCCAATTGCGCAACGCTGCTCCTCCTCTAGTTATTAGATGATCCAGATTACCCTCTTCATCTTCAGCAATAATGGCATTGACTTGCACGCCACCACTGGTGAATATCTCTTTTAAAGACTTCTTCTTCATGGTGCTTTCTTCTGGCTCGCCTTCTGGAGTTGGTTTGTAACCCAACCCTTGTCGATCATTCTTGGCTCGAGCATTGACTTTGATGACTTCTCCCCATCCCAGTGGGACTCCAGTTTTTAGTGCTGCCTTAATACTTTGAGCAGAGGTAAATGATGGCCCACGGGTTATGTCTGATTCATCAACTAGAACAACGTGAGCTATTTCTAGTGCTTGGAAGGCCGTCTCGAGGGAATCTTCATCAGCCTCAATATACCGGAATGATGACAAGTTTCTCACCATTAAATCTTCTTCTCCATGGACAATGACCAGCTGGTCATTCACAACAAAATTCATTTTTTGGTGGAGAATGGAAGTGACAGCGCCAGCTGTGTGAATCCATGGTCTTCCCAATAGACAATTGTAGACTGGATTTATGTCCATCGCCTGGAAGGTGATTTCGAAGATTTGTGGTCCAATTAGGATAGGAAGATCAACTTCTCCTATCACGGTTCTCATGGATCCGTTAAATGCCTTGACTATAAGAGAAGTTGGTCTCATGGTAGCACCTTGATATGCCAGCTTGGCCAAAGTCCTTTTAGGCATTACGTTGAGTGCTGATCCCATGTCGACAAGAACTCAGGACATTGTATCCTCTTCACATTTGACTGACACAGGCAAAGCACGATTGTGCTTACGCTTCTCAGCTGTCAGATCGTTATCATCAAAGCTTAAAGTGTTGCAGGCAGTGATATTTGCTACAACAGAGTCAAACGGCCCCACTGTAATATCTTTAGTGACATGGGCCTGTGTCAGGATTTTGAGCAATGCCTGCCGGTGTGCTGGAGAGCTTAAAAGCAAAGCCATGACCGAGATCTTGGAGGGTGTTTGGTTTAATTGGTCCACCATTGATCGCGAATTTCTATGTCTAAAAAATCTAACTGCAAGTGCACATTCTATCGCGTAGTAATAATAGATATCGATCCCACAGGGACTCGTAATCAATCTAGTATTATCGGGTGTTACGGTGTTTAGCTAGGTCGGTTTGGTTTCAAGTTGAATAATAGCAGAATAGACGCGTAAACTAAAGGGAACTAAGGCTTTTACTTAAGATATGAATTTATGAATCGATATGCAATAATTTTGTTCTTCGGGGATTTGACAATTTATTGGCGTATTAAGTGTTTTCAAACTTAGTTTAAGAAGAAAATAGTGATCTAAAGACTTTTGTCTCACGATGGTTGTTGACGCTAGTCGCAACTCTAAGGCGGAACGTATGCTGTCGCTATCCCGTTCGGGGTTAAAGTTACCTTTTGAAAATCTCTAAGTTCTAATCCTTTTTAAAGCGCTTTCGCTGTTTTTAAATCGAATGCCTAGTTTTTACTATCTGGTCTTAGCCTCAGCTGTCGCTTGTTGGTTCGTACCTTAATATGGTTTCCCACTGTCGTGGCAAAACCACCGTAAATAGCTTCTCACTGTCGTGACAAAGGTTTATTTAGAATTTTGATTAAAAACTAAAACCATAACTGAGTTTTGAAAAGAGAAAGATTACGCCAATTATTATCAAATTCCGTCTGAATTATTATTACATATCGATTACAGTAATTTAGCTAGACATGTAAAAAGAAATGGTAATACATAAATAAAAGCAGTAATTAAGAACATACATCATAATGGAAATTGCAATTACGATTAAAATGAAAACCTGGAAATATTCCAATTGGCTTTTGGGCAGATCCTCCACAATGTTGGCATGATTCTGGTCTTTGTGCCAATTGATCGTACAAGAAAATGGAAATTACAAAATACCAAAGAATACAGAGAAGGAAAAGAGAAACAAATAAGAATATGAAAACGGTAAGGTTGCTCTGAAGATAAATTGGCAGCACTTCGTTCTTGGATGCAGCTCCCTTTTTCAAGTCCCAACCTCTTCCTTTTATAGAGAGAGAGTATCTAACGTTTATTCCTTCAGGAAGTGGGTTTGAGGCCGAAAAGTAGGAGTTAGTGGCCACACTTTTGGTCTTTGAGGGGATATTTTAGCACGTGACTTCATTATGCACGTTCTGGGTGCATGACGGTCGTCATGGAGGTGTGACGGTCGTCACACGCATGATGAGCGTAACGGCCATGTGACGGTCGTCACATCAGTAAAACTCGTTTCTGTTGTTTTTCTCTTGGTTTTTCATCTGTTTTTCACCTGTTTTTGCTCCTTTTCTTCATATTGCTTTGCTTGGACATGTTCTTCGAATACCTGCATAATACTTAGACAAATAGCATGGAATGTCCTGAATTCAGAGTGAAATCAGTCAATATTAGTTAAAACACATGTCATTTTATATATACAATTTTGCGTTATCAAACTCCCCTAAACTTGAATCTTTACTTGTCCTCAAGTAAAAGTTGAAAATGTGGCAAACACGCAGCACGCTTCTCCTTTTCGAAAGGTTTTTCAAATCATAAGTTAGGAAGGCCAAGACTTAAATTGAAACAAAACACATACGGTGGTGACACTGAGTTGTAAGTCTTCGAAGGCCTCCCTTTTATGCAAGCCAGTTCTAATCATGCTACTGCAGCTTGGCGTCAAGTTCCTTGCAACAAGTTTTACCCGGTTTGTTCTGGCGCAGTCACATTAAGCCCGTTATCCATATACTTTCATGGCAAGTCAACCTGTTAGTGGCTATGATCTCTTTTCTATTTCGATTCTTCTTTGCACATAAGCTTATGCTATTGATTTCCAAAGAATTTCTGTACCGTTGGGCTAAATGCTCGGGTGAGGAGCACCTAACTTAGAAGGAACATGTCTCTATACTCAGGCTATATGGCTTTTCTTCTTCATGATTTTTCATTTTGAGTTAGAGATCACACACTTATTTGCATCGGTTTCATTGCTTAGAAGCATTTAGGATGGTGCTGACTGCTTGTATAAACTACTGGGGGCTACGTTTGAGTAGGAGCTTGAAGCTTCGGTACGTGTAGGTAGTGAAACGGACTCGCATAAACTGGAGGTCTACGGTGTCAGGACGGTAATGGAATTGTTAAAATTTTCTTCTCGGGATTTCCATACTTGATTGGACTTTGGCGTGTCCTCGTGATGCTTTGAGGTAAGAAGTTCAAAGATTTCTTTGTATAGTCATATGAAACGCGGGGAGTTCACGTAACGGAGATAAATATATATAAGAGCTTATTTTCCGAAAATTAAAATTACTTTAAATTCGAAAGAGAAAGTACAATGGGAAATAACATGAGAAAGGGAAATGAAAAGGGAAATAACGATCCGCTCCCACACTATTTCAATCAGTGTCCTCACTGATTTGAAAGAATGCGGAAGGGAGGAATACAAATGAAATAAAGAAAAAGACAACAAAAATGGCAAAAATGAAAAATACTACTATTCCCGTCCTCGTCCTCGATCTCTTCCTCGACCTCTGGCAAGGGGGTCACGGGCGGCAAGGTTCAGAGCTCCAGTATGGAATATGTAATCCTGGAGGCCGTCAACTCGCACGGTGAGGTGTGCCATCTCATCGGCCATGCCGGAATGGATATCGTGCATCATCTACAAAGATTGCTGAATTTTGCCGGTTTGTTCTCTCTGCCATGCTTCAAATTCCTCAGCCCTTCGGTTCTACTGCTCCATCATAAGCATCATCTGGTTCTGTTGCTCGATGCAGTGGAGGAGGGTCGCAGATGTGTCATCAGTGGCAGGACGGGGGCGGCGGCGCGTGGAATGGCCAGCGGCAGCAGCTGTTTGTGATGGCTCAGGCTGGTCGGCTCTGTCTAGCTCCTTTTGAACTTCGTCCCTGGGCTCTGGGATATTATCCTGTATTGGGGCAGTAGGGGCAGCGGTGTCGAAGAGCCAGTTGGCTTTGTCCTTTGGATGCATCTGGGTGCGTGAAGGCATGATGATGCTCTGGATAGTGCAGCCTCGCACTACAGGATGATATCGCCCATCACGGCGGGCCTTGATGAGGTGGGAGGCGCGGCAGTGGTCGGTGTCCAGGAATACGGGGGGCATTTGGCGGAGTGTCTGGAGGCGGTCGCCAAGGCCGAGGCCTATGGCGATGGGTGTAATGATGCCACCGAAATAGAAAGGTTTAGAGCCGCGGTTACAGTTGGCCTGAATGTGAGCCAAGAGAAATGGGGCGGCGTTAACCGGCTCTAAAGCGAACACGCAGCGGAGGAAAAACAACTCCTTCAAGTTGACCTTATGGTTACTGTCACGAGCGAATATTATGTTGCTCAACACACGGTGGAAGTAGCAGATAGCTGGGTTGTGGATATGAGTGGCGTTCAGCGTGTCTCAGCTGTCTGGTGTGGTTCCGGTCAGTCGGTTCCAGAGAGGGAAGACCTCTTGATAGAACTGATCGGAGATGCGGCGGTGAGCATCGTCGCTGTGAGTTAACTGTAGGATGACGGCGACGCGGTCTTGGGGGACCTGATATTCAGTGCCGAACAGCCGAAAGCAGGCGGCGTCGTGAAGTTGGTTGGCATCGCCGGATGATGTTGTGTAGGCGAAAGAGCTGAGAAACTCCAGAGTGAGTTGCTCGTAGGTGGGTTGGGGATTGGTGCAGAGATGCCAGATGTCGGCTCTCTGCAACATCCAAGTGACGCCGTCGAGAATCCCGAGTTCCGTCAGAGAATTCAAATGAGCATAGCGGGTTGGTTGAAGCGACCGTTGGTGGAATGCTAGGAAGTTCGTCTGCTGCCGTTTGCCGCCCTCTCCTTCTCGGAAGGTGATGTTGCTCAAATCGGGGTTTGCACTGGCCATTTTGGTGAGAGAAGTGCAAAGGTTTGAGAATATGGGGTTTCAGAGAATGGTGAGGCAAGGGAATGCAGAGGGTAATATATAAGGGTGAATTGGAGGTTGAAAATGGTGGAGGTTTTATGGGGGATTCGGAGGGTTTTGAGTGGGTTTTAATAATGGGATAGTGGGGAATTAGGGGAGAGGAAGTGGAGAGGGGCGCAACTCTGTTTTAGACAGAATTGGGGTTTTTCTGCATGACGACCGTCAGGGATGTGTGACGGTTGTAACGCGCATGACGACCGTGGTGGGAATGTGACGACCGTCACAGCAGCAAAGTCTGCAGAATTGTAGAATTTTGCTTGTGAGGCGTTTTAACAGTGGAGAATATGGTATTATGACTTATGATGGACTAATGACAAAATAAAAATTAACAGGGAACATAATTAAGGAAAATACTGAAATGAAAATAACATTAAATCGAAAAATGAGTGTAAGGTAGTACAATATTCAAAAAGAGGAAACAATTGCAAAATGAACTAATGTCAAACAATGTAAAATGCAGTAAATGTAAATTAAAGCGAAAACTAAAATATCACTCCGTTGGTTTCTTCAAATTGTTGACCTGCTGAACAACGTCATTAAATTGGTCGCTAAATAAGTCCATGAAGTTAACGAAATCCATATGAAGCTGCGTTAATTCATCTTTGATAGTGGTTACTTCCAGCTTGAGGTCGTCTACAGTTTTGAGAACAGTGTCTAGCTTATCTGTGTTTTGTTCAGGCGTGGGGTCAGGAAAATTATGGTAGTTAGGAGGGGTCTCAGGATCGATCTCCACTTCGGACTCATAATCTTGGTAGTACAAATAGTCATGTGCTTCTGAGATTTGATCACTGTCATACATATAAGCCTGGGGTGTGGAGTGAGGTGAAGGAGGTCCCATAGGCTCGTCCAATTCATAAAGCCAATTGTCTTTGTTATGGATACTGGTTAGCTCATGGTTGGGCAGTGTGAAAAGGTGGACAGGTTGATCAGCTATGAGGTATTCGTAGGCTCTTGGTCCTAAGGTACCTAGAATGCGTTTGTTGAAGTAGAACTGGATGTCCATTGCTCTGAGGTTGCCGAAACGAACGACTTTGTTCAGGTAATACCTCAGACCAATTTCATGGGCGATCATGGTGACTAGGCCTCCTATTAAAATAGGTGAGTGCGGGTTCTGATTGATGCGTATAAATGCCCTCATCATAAAAGGGACAGCATTTACAGGGCGGCCTTGTGAAGCACAGAAAAGGATGAACAGCTCGTCCTTTGAGACTGTTGTGATGTTTTCCTCCTTCCCAAAGAGGGTATGGGCTAATATCCTATGGAAATAGCGGAAGGCTGGATTGTGTATCTCGTTGTTGTGCATTTCGTTCGGTTCTGGGTGATAGTTTCCGGTGATGGAACTCCAGAATTGGTCTAATTCGAGATCAAAATCCTCTTCAGTGGCGGTAAACACAAAAGGTCCGCTAGGGAAGCCTAGGATGTTAGCTAACGTGGTACGGTTGTGCGTTTGGTCTATTCCAAACATTCTAAAGGTTATTAACTCTTTAGTGGATCCAAAGCCATATTCAGGTAAGTAACTTAGGGAGCTAAGGAATTCGAATGTCAGTTCGCGGAAGGTAGCAAATCGGGTCTTGAGAGCAGTTTGCTCCCAGCCTAATTGGTAAAATAAGTACTGAATGCTATCCTGGATTCCTAGCCTGTCCATGGTTGGTGTATCGTAGTACAGAGTCGAAGCAAAGTTTCTTTGAGTCAGTGCCTCGAATCTGGCCTGATGAGCTCGTCCTCTAAACACAACAGTCGTAACGTCGATGTCGGCCATACTCGTTAGTCGGATAAAACGGAAGAAAAGTAGAATGACTTTTAAAATCCTGGAAAAAATCACATTCACTCAGATCATAGTTTTAAGAAATAAAAAGTGATAAAAGAGAAAAATATAAAATAAATATAAATATTGGAAAATAAGATAATAGAAATTTATAGAAATTATAAGTTAATAAAAAGAATAGTTTTAATAAATTTAGACGGAAAATATGGAAAACTTTGGGTTTCCTCCCAATCAGCGCTGTCTTTAACGTCAGAAGCCTGACGATAGCTTGGATATAAGCTATTCGGGAATCTCGAGCAATTTCATATTGCTCACGTGGTCGCTGTGTTCACTTTGATTATAATGTTTCAAACGTTGTCCGTTTACTATAAACGGTGATTCTTGATTTCAACAGCTCCACTTTTAAGGACTTTGGTGACCTCAAAAGGTCCAGACCATCTAGATTTTAGTTTTCCAGGGAATAGTTTCAATCTGGAGTTGAATAGGAGCACGATGTCTCCCACTCTGAATTGCTTCCGGATTGAACGTTTATCATGCCATTTCTTGGTCCTTTCTTTGTAGATGCGTGCATTCTCGTACGCGTCTAATCTTAGCTCTTCCAATTCATGAAGGTTCAAGATTCGCTTTTCGCCTGCCGCAGTGTAGTTGAAGTTTAGTGTCTCAATAGCCCAGAAGGCTTTATGCTCTAACACTACCGGCAGGTGGCATGATTTTCCGTAGACTAGTTTGAATGGTGTGGTGCCTATCGATGTCTTAAAGGCGGTCCTATAAGCCCATAAAACTTCGTTCAGCTTTGAGGACCAATCTTTCCTGGAGGTTGCGACAGTCTTTTCCAAAATTTGCTTTATTTCTCTGTTCGAAACCTCCACTTGTCCACTAGTTTGTGGATGATACGGTGTGGCTACGCGGTGTTTGACTCTGTATTTGGAGAGATGTTTGTCAAAGATTCGCGATATGAAGTGCGAACCACCGTCACTAATGACGAGCCTGGGCACACCGAATCTTGGAAAGATTACATTTTTAAAGAGTTTAACGACTACTCGCGTGTCATTTGTTGGAGCGGCAACGACCTCTATCCATTTCGATATATAGTCGACAGCGACGAGTATATATTTATTTCCAAAAGAAGATGGGAAAGGTCCCATGAAGTCGATTCCCCAGACGTCAAAGATTTCTACTTCCAAGATTCCTCTCTAAGGCATTTCATCGCGTCGTGAGATGTTGCCGGTGCGTTGGCACTGGTCGCATTTTAGTACCGCAATATGGACGTCCTTCCAGAGACTGGGCCAAAATAGGCCAGATTGTAGAATTTTAGCGCACGTCTTTGAGGTGCTAGCATGACCACCGTATGGTGCTGAATGGCATTGGGTGATGATGTCTTCTATTTCTTCCTCTGGGACACAACGACGGTATAAGTTGTCGGCGCCTCGTCTGAAGAGTAGAGGTTCGTCCCAGTAGTAGTGCTTTAAGTCATGGAAGAATTTCTTCTTTTGTTGATAAGTCAGGTCCGGTGGAAGCACGCCTGCGGCCAGGTAATGAACGATGTCGGCAAACCACAGCAAAGTGGCTTCGGCATAGACAGCTTCCATGACTTTTTCCAGTTCCGGTTCTTCCGTAGTAGAGTTAGACATATCGCTTTCCAATTTAGCTATCAGACGTTCGTAGGGAAAATCGTCGTTGATAGGCATTGGTTCTCGTTTTATGCCCTCTATACGGGATAAGTGATCTGCAACTACGTTTTCGGTCCCCTTCTTATCTTTAATTTCTAAGTCGAACTCTTGTAATAATAGGATCCATCTCAATAATCTGGGTTTGGCGTCCTTTTTGCTTATTAGGTACCTAATGGCAGCGTGGTCTGTGTATATGATTATTTTGGCTCCTACCAAGTAGGAACGAAATTTGTCAAGAGCGAACACGACTGCTAAGAGTTCCTTTTCTGTTGTGGCGTAGTTCATTTGGGCAGGGTCTAATGTTCTACTGGCATAGTAGATAGCGTGAAGCTTCTTGTCTTTCCTTTGTCCTAGAACTGCGCCTACGGCGTAATCACTCGCATCGCACATGATTTCGAATGGTAGTCGCCAATCTGGGGTTGCATGATTGGTGCGGTGATAAGTGCTGACTTTAGAGTTTCGAATGCCTCTAAGCATTCTTTGTCGAAGATGAACTCGACATCTTTCATTAACAAACCTGTAAGAGGTTTTGTGATTTTCGAGAAATTCTTTATGAATCTTCGGTAGAATCCAGCGTGTCCTAAGAAGCTTCGTATTTCTCGTACGGTTTTCAGAGGTCGGAGATCCTTTATGATCTCTATTTTAGCTTTGTCAACTTCAATCCCTTTTTCAGAGATGACGTGTCCTAAAACAATGCCTTGTCGGACCATGAAATGGCATTTTTCCCAATTAAGGACAAGGTTCACTTTGGCGCATCTTTTGAGTACCATTTCTAAATTCGACAGGCAGCTTTCGAAGCTTTGTCCGCATACAGAGAAGTCATCCATGAACACTTCCATGATGTCATCTATGAAATCTGCGAAGATTTCCATCATGCATCTTTGAAAGGTTGCTGGAGCATTGCATAGTCCGAACGACATTCGGCGGTAGGCAAAAGTACCATAAGGACAGGTGAATGTTGTCTTTTCCTGGTCATCGGGATGAATAGGGATTTGAAAGAATCCCGAATAACCATCTAGGTAGCAGAAGTACGAATGTTTCGCTAGTCTCTCCAACATTTGGCCTATGAATGGTAAAGGGAAGTGATCTTTCCGAGTCGCCTTGTTCAGTTTTCTGTAATCGATACACATCTTGTTTCCGGTCACAACTCTTTGGGTTATCGATTCGCCTTTCGCATTCTTCACTACAGTAACGCCTCCTTTCTTGGGTACTACGTGTACTGGGCTGACCCATTGGCTGTCGGAGATTGGGTATATGATTCCTGCGTCTAGTAGCTTTTTCACCTCGTCTTTGACTACAGTGCTTAGGATCGGGTTTATCCTTCTCTGATGTTCTCTTGAAGTTTTGCAGTCTTCCTCCAGCATGATACGGTGCATAAAGATGGAGGGACTTATGCCTTTTAGATCGCTTATATTATAGCCTAACGTAGTTGGGTATCTCCTTAGAACTTCTAATAATCGCTCAGTTTCTGATTGTCCTAAATTAGCGTTTACTATTATTGGTCTTTTGAATTATGTATCTAGGAATTCGTACCTGAGAGTTTTGGGTAGCTCTTTAAGTTCTAAAGCTGGGTTTTTCGGACCTGGCATGTGATTTGGAGTGAATGCTAAGATCTCGCTCAGACTATCATCTTTGTATGGTGCACGCCAGTTGTCGTCTTCATGAATAGCAGGGATCGGGATTTTCATGATTTCAGAGTATATAGTTTCCTCCTTTTCTAATTCTCGTATGCATTCGTCAATTACATCTACTATATAGCATGTGTCATCGATGGCTGGTGCCTTCAAGAATTTAGTAAGGATGAACTCTATCTTTTCTTCTCCTACTTCGAATGTTAGCCGTCCTTTCTTTACGTCTATAATAGCTCCGGCTGTAGCTAGGAACGGTCTTCCTAGGATAATTGGGGTAACAAAGTCCTCTTTGATGTCCATGATTATGAAGTCGGTTGGGATATAGAATTGTCCTATGCGTACTGGAACGTTTTCCAGTATACCGACAGGGTATTTGACTGATCGGTCAGCCAATTGTACGGACATTTTAGTTGGTCTTAGTTCTCCCATATTCAGCTTTTTGCATATAGATAAAGGCATGATGCTTATACTGGCTCCTAGATCGCATAGAGCTTTGTCTATTATGAACTTTCCTATGACGCAGGGTATGGAGAAACTACCTGGGTCTTTTAGTTTAGGAGGCATGTGGTTTTGAATGATTGCGCTACATTTGGCAGTAAGTGTCACTGTCTCGTTATCCTCTATTTTCCTTTTATTAGACAAGATTTCTTTAAGAAACTTAGCGTATGACGACATTTGAGTTATCGCTTCTGTGAAAGGAATAATAATGTTTAGTTGTTCAAGAAGTTCAACAAATTTCTTAAATTGTCCTGAAGTTTTGGAGTTTATTAATCTTTGAGGATAAGGGATAGGTGGTTTATATGGCGCTGGAGGCACATATGAGTTTTCATCTTTGGCGGCTTCCTGCTCGTCACATTCCTTCTTTTCTGTTTCAGACTCCTTTTCGGTTGGTTTATCGGATTTCTGTTGCATCACTAAATCTTCGTTCCTAGGATCTGTTGGGCCTTCCAATTCTTTTCCACTTCTTAATATAACAGCGTTTGCGTGACCTTTCAGATTAGGTTCGGGCTGCCCTGGGAATGTTCCAGCTGGGGCAGCTGCAGAGGCTTGTTGTTGAGCCACTTGTGATATCTGCGTTTCGAGCATTTTGTTGTGGGTGGCTAAAGCGTCTACTTTTCCGGTCAGCTGTTTAATTTGCTCGCTAGTGTGTATGTTTTGATTTAGGAATTCTTTGTTTGTTTGAGCTTGAGTAGCTATGAATTTTTCCATCATCAACTCGAGGTTTGATTTCCTAGGGGCAGTCTGGGCAGCAGCTGGTTTCTGATATCCTGGCGGAGCACCTGGTGCTTGCAAGGCATTATCATTCTTGTAGGAAAAGTTTGGGTGGTTCCTCCATCCTAGGTTGTAAGTATTTGCGTAAGGATTTCCTTGAGCGTAATTTACTTGGTCTGGTGGGATTCCGGCCAACAATGGGCACTCGGGCGCATTATGAGTGGCGATTCCGCATAACTCGCAGTTTGGAATTACAGCAGCGACGATTGCAGTTGGGTTAACGGTCAGAATGTCGATTTTCTGTGCTAGAGCATCTACTTTAGCGTTGAACTTTTCAAGGCTGCTAATCTCATACATCCCACCTTTCGCTGCGGGTTTCTCTGCTGGAATGCGTTCACCTCCCCATTGGCAGTGGTTCTGAGACATATTTTCGATTAGTTGATAGGCTTCGTCGTATGGCTTATCCATAAGTGCACCGCCCGCGGCGACGTCTACTGTTAATCTGGTGTTGTATAGAAGCCCATTATAGAAAGTATGGATTGTCACCCAGTCTTCTAAACCGTGGTGAGGACATGTTCTCATCATATCTTTGAACCTTTCCCACGCTTCGTAGAGAGATTCAGTGTCTTTTTGTCTAAATCCGTTGATTTGGGCTCTAAGCATATCAATTTTGCTTGGCGGAAAATATCTTGCTAAGAAAACGTTCTTCAACTGTTCCCACGTCGTAACGGAGTTGGATGGTAAGGATTGTAACCATGTCCAAACTCTATCTCTAAGAGAGAAAGGGAAAAGACGAAGTCTTATTGCGTCTGGAGTTACTCCATTTGCTTTCACTGTGTCTGCGTATTGTACAAACTTCGTTAAGTGTTCATTTGGATCCTCAGTTGCATTTCCTGAGAATTGATTTTGTTGTACAGCTGACAGCAATGACGGTTTTAGTTCGAAATCGGTTCGATTGATATCTGGGGCAGCTATGCTACTTCGAGGCTCCATCTGAGAGGGTGTAGCGTATGCCTTCAGCGGTTTGTTCTGAGGTCCTTCAGCCATCTTTGCTTCTTCAACAGGAGGATGAGCTAGAAGATCAGGAATGTTGTGTCTTCGTTGATATTCGACGATGCGCCTTCTTAGATGTAAGAAGCGCTCTAGTTCGGCGATTGTAGGTTGTAAGATTTCGCCTTGTGAGCGAGTAATTGGCATACAATCGAAGAACGAGTAGAGGGAGAGAGAATAGTTAACCTAGTCTATACTGTGTAACAAAGGATTACACTATTGACTAAACAGGTCCCCGGCAACGGCGCCAAAAACTTGATTGCGACATTCTATGTCTAACAAATCTAACTGCAAGTGCACAGTCTATCGCGTAGTAATAATAGATATCGATCCCACAGGGACTCGTAATCAATCTAGTATTATCGGGTGTTACGGTGTTTAGCTAGGTCGGGTTGGTTTCAAGTTGAATAATAGCAAAATAGACGCGTAAACTAAAGGGAACTAAGGCTTTTACTTAAGATATGAATTTATGAATCGATATGCAATAATTTTGTTCTTCGGGGATTTGACAATTTATTGGCGTATTAAGTGTTTTCAAACTTAGTTTAAGAAGAAAATAGTGATCTAAAGACTTATGTCTCACGATGGTTGTTGACGCTAGTCGCAACTCTAAGGCGGAACGTATGCTGTCGCTATCCAGTTCGGGGTTAAAGTTACCTTTTGAAAATCTCTAAGTTCTAATCCTTTTTAAAGCGCTTTCGCTGTTTTTAAATCGAATGCCTAGTTTTTACTATCTGGTCTTAGCCTCAGCTGTCGCTTGTTAGTTCGTACCTTAATATGGTTTCCCACTGTCGTGGCAAAACCACCATAAATAGCTTCTCACTGTCGTGACAAAGGTTTATTTAGAATTTTGATTAAAAACTAAAACCATAACTGAGTTTTGAAAAGAGAAAGATTACGCCAATTATTATCAAATTCCGTCTGAATTATTATTACATATCGATTACGGTAATTTAGCTTGACATGGAAAAAGAAATGGTAATACATAAATAAAAGCAGTAATTAAGAACATACATCATAATGAAAATTGCAATTACGATTAAAATGAAAACCTGGAAATATTCCAATTGGCTTTTGGGCAGATCCTCCACAATGTTGGCATGATTCTGGTCTTTGTGCCAATTGATCGTACAAGAAAATGGAAATTACAAAATACCAAAGAATACAGAGAAGGAAAAGAGAAACAAATAAGAATATGAAAACGGTAAGGTTGCTCTGAAGATAAATTGGCAGCACTTCGTTCTTGGATGCAGCTCCCTTTTTCAGGTCCCAACCTCTTCCTTTTATATAGAGAGAGTATCTAACGGTTATTCCTTCAGGAAGTGGGTTTGAGGCAGAAAAGTAGGAGTTAGTGGCCACACTTTTGGTCTTTGAGGGGGAATTTTAGCACGTGACTTCATTCTGCACGTTTTGGGTGCATGACGGTTGTCATGGAGGTGTGACGGTCGTCACACGCATGACAAGCGTAACGGCCATGTGACGGTCGTCACATAAGTAAAACTCGTTTCTGCTATTTTTCTCTTGGTTTTTCATCTGTTTTTCACCTGTTTTTGCTCCTTTTCTTCATATTTCTTTGCTTGGACATGTTCTTCGAATACCTGCATAATACTTAGACAAATAGCATGGAATGTCCTGAATTCGGAGTGAAATCAGTCAAATATTAGTTAAAACACATGTCATTTTATATATACAATTTCGCGTTATCAACCACCCTATAATCACTTCGTCTAATGATTCTCAAGAATTCTTCTTCATCGTTCTTGAGACTTTCTTTTCCTCTAACTGAAGGTTCTTTGGCGGTGGCTGCCTCTGGAACAGTCTTCTGAGGAACAGGAGTTTTCTGGACAGAAACTGCTGGTGGAGGAGCCTCATTATATGTTCGAGGTTGATAGACGCGACCACTCCGGGTCATTTTGCTTCCACTGGCAATGTTGGCCACACTTGCTGGTTTCTTTTCTTTGAAAATCCCCTCACACCATGAATAGTCTTGTTTGGGTGTCACGGCTCTTGGGTGAGGCTTGGATCCTCCCCTCGGCTCGAACCTAGTCTGTCCCCTCCTGAATTTCAGGGGTGCATCATCGCGAAACACTGGTCGAACGTTCTTGTAGTTTTTGTTACTGTTATCATCTCTAAATACGGCTCTTTTGTTGGGCTCTCCTGGTATGTTAAACACAGGTTCGATGACTGCAACATCTTCTTCCTTTTCCGGTGGGTGATTTCTATCATTCCCTGTTAAATCATAGCCTGAATGTCCTTTTTCACAGTGTCACAACCCTCAGGATTCAACATACATTCTTTACAATCTTCGTGAGATGTCTTGAGTGACCATGACTGAGCGAGGCGTTTGTGTAGGTCTGCTAATGGCACTTTGATCTCACCAACAGTAGTAATTTTCTTGTCTTCTGACCCCTCCTCTTCTTCAGTAATGGCGTTGACTCCACCATGATTTGGAAGAGGGTTGCTCTTAACGTTGGGATGATTATCTTCAAAGGATAGAATCCTTTTTTCAATTAGTTCACGAACTAGATGCTGAAGGGCGAAGCAACCTTCGAAATCGTGGCCTGGAGCATTCTCGTGAAACGGGCAACGAGCATTTGCATTGTAATAGAACGGGAATGGGTTAGGTGGAGCACCTAATTTTCTTGTTTTAACCAACCCTCTTTCTATTAGCATGGGAAACAGGTAGGTGTAACTGATTGGAATAGGTTGTATCTTTGGCCTATTTGTTTGATAATTTTCCATCGGGGCCCTGTTCTGAGGTTGTTGACCCTGCGGTTGCTGGTATTGTTGCTGATTATTGGTGCGGTAATGTTGCTGATTGCTAGGCTGATATTGGTGTTGATTGCTGGATGCCCCAGGTTGGGGACCATGCTGTGAAGAAGGTTGAAAAACCGGGGTCACTGCCGCCACATATGATGGTTGGTACTGTTGGTGGTGGCTTCGTGAGCTCTGTGCTTTCTTTCCATATGTGATTGCACTCACCTCTCCCTCTTTCTTTTTGTGGAAAGTGCTGACTGGCTTCCTTGTCGTGCAGGCGCTTGAGGTAATATTTGGAGTGGTTACTTTTTCACTCTTTAAACCTGCTTCCACCTTGACTCCCAGTGCCACAATATCAGAGAAATTTGTTGTAACACTGCTGATCAAACGTTCATAGAATTATGGTCAAACCGTATCCACAAACCAGTCTACCAACTCCTTCTTAGTAAGGGGAGGCTCTACTTGTGCTGCAGTTTTGCGCCATCTTTGCGCATACTCCTTAAAGGTTTCAGTATTTTTCTGCGTCATGCTGAGAAGCTGACGGCGGTCGGGAGCTAGGTCCATATTGTACTTGTACTGTTGAATAAAAGCATCTAAAAGGTCTTGGAAACTGTGGATTTTAGCTTGATCTAAACCGAGATACCACTTAGCCGAAGCCCCTTTAAGACTATCTTGGAAACAGTGTACTAACAGTTTATCATTTTCGATATGCGGAGCCATCCGCCTACAGTACATGATTAGGTGCACTTTAGAACAAGTGGTCCCCTCATATTTGTCGAAGATTGGCATTTTAAACTTCTGAGGAAACACCAATCCAGATACCAGGCATAGATCCTTGGCATCAGATCCAAAGACATGATTTCCTTCAATGGCCCTCATCCTTTTGGCCATGATGTCCATCTCCACTCTTAATTTTTCGTGTTTTTCGTCCTCAGCTTCAGATCCATCGGGTATATCAAAGATTGGCTGTTGATTGGCGAAAACTGCTCGTACTGTGGTAGGCCCACCCGCTTGAGTGAAAATAGAGTTTCTGATTGTTGAGTCGAACAAGGGATTGAGACTTGAAGACTGCATGTTGTTGAAAGGTGGCACAAAATCCTGGGACATGCCGTAGGGAAACTCTGCTGAAGTAACATGAGCTATTGTGACATTGGCTGCTGTTGTGGCAACTTCGGAGATCATTGTAGGTTGCGTATCCATTTTTGCGTTGATTATGTTGAGGACTTCCATGATCTGGCTGACGTCCCCTTTGATCCCTTCAATGTCATTATCCATTTGATCGAACCTTTGGTCGTTATCTGCCATCTTCTTTTGAGCTTGGGACCGTGTGTTGTATCTGTGGGTACTCAGCGTGACTCCTTATCTCCTTCTAGACAAGAACAAAGGATGAGTTGCGGAGCCCAAATGCGGGACTGATGCAGGATGACATGCAAATGCAAATGCGGATGCATAAACCATTCAAGGAAACTCAATTTTTTGTTTACAAACAAAAAGTTAGACCAACATGTAACGACATGCTTAAAAAGCGGTTTTCATTTGATAGCTGGAAATCTATTACAATAGAGTGGCCTTTGCTAAAGACCTTTCTTACAAGGAAAATGAAAATAAATGCAACAAACAGGATTTCAATCCTTTTTTAGGGAAAGCAGGGAAATGGTGAAACAAAAATCAATCTAACAAGACGATCCTTCTCCTTCTTGGACTCTGACATGAACTTGATCCTGGCGGATAATCTCCCACAGGTCTTCGTTTTCTCTTTGCGCTTTGACCAAAGCGTATCTTAGCTCTTCCCTAGTTGCGAGGACCTCAGGCTCCATGGTTATCTCATAGTCATGAGTGTAGAACATGTTTAAGGCAATTTCTTTTGACCATAGAAGGTACCCCCTGGTGGTTAAAGAGCTTGCATTCTCCATTGGAGTTAGGCCCAAGAGGTGTGGATCTCTTTGAGCGTATTGAGCATTAGCTTCTAGTTCTTGGTTGCGACCTGTCTCACAGAAGCAAGGCCTCAACAGTTCTGGTTCGGGCTCTGGTCCGGTAGGATACCCATGTTGACGCCGAGTGAGAATAGGATTATAGGTGATCACCTCTTCTATCCCAATGAGAGGCACATTGGGGAAATCTCCGTAGCTAGGAATCATGACTTGGTCAGCGATGCTGGTGTCATACCATGTGATATCATGGTGTCTGAGAGTGACGAGTTTAGAAACCCATGCGCTTTTGGTAGGAAGCCTCCAAAGGATATGAGTCCTTGGCAGATGAGAAGTAAACCATCGGTCGAGTAGTGCAAGACAGCATGAAAATTGCCCACAATCATACAAGATGAAACGGTGGATGACTACATAAGTGTCAGCCAGTATTGTGTTGACCGGATTTTTGAGGATGAAGAGGCAGATCGCCTCTTCGCTGATGAAGTCGTAACTGCTTGGGAACAGATACAGTCCATATATTAGTAGTGCCAGAATCGCCTCAAAAATGCCCAGGTTTCTGCTTTCATAATGATGCTCAGCCATCTCCATTAGAGGTCTGGCATCCATTCTATACCACCCTCCTTTCGCTCTCATCGGTGGTAAGTCTTCCAACTTGATATGCAGGGCTTTAACTAAGTCCCTTTTCTTTAGTTTTCCATAAGGGAGCGTAAAAGTCCATGGAATCTTTAAGTAAGCATTATACTCCTCGAGGGTCGGGAGTAACTGAAAGTCTGGAAACACAAAGCAGTGGTAAGTTGTATGATAGAATTCAACCAAGGCTTGCAACATGGGCTCGTTGATCGGAGCGCTTATCAATGGCAATAGGTCCCTATATTTGACTATGAAAGTAGCAGGGTTTCGGACAAGTCTCGTTAACATCCTTAGACGGCCCAACCTCAGATCTGGAACCCGAAGCATGTCTCTTCTTACCATGTTGTTGTCTGCAAAACGAAAAAATGAATTTCCTTGAATGGTTAGAAGAAGTGCAAATGCAAATGCAAATGGTTGTCATGGAACTCAGGTATTTTCGAACATCAGAAGTCGCCATCTCATTGATTAACAAAACGGATTACAAAACATTGTTTCCCCCTTACAAGAGTTTTAAACAACAGCTAAATGAATCCTATCAGGGTTCCCCTAGCAGCCTTAAATTGAGCTTCTCGATCTTTCTTTCCATCTGGGTCTTCTCAAAGATGAGTCTGTCCATAATTATCTTCCATGGATTAGGCTGAGGCTCGTAAGGTTCTTCTAGTGCTTTCCTCTTCTTACAAGAGAGGATTTCTTCATCTTTCAACTGGAGTTGTCTCTGGAGCTTCGCATTTTCTTCGACGACTATTTGATACTTGTGCTTCCAAGCTTCTTCAGTTTTTTGTGCTTTGACCAAAGCAATTTTCAAATTTTCTTCTTCAGATATGAAAACCAACGGGCGTTCTTCCTTCAAGGCCATAGGCTCTTGCTTAGGATATGGCATCCTTAGTGTGACGACTCTTTTTCGAACCCATTGGAGGTAAGGTTCCAAAGAGACACAATTGAGTCTTCCAAGATCCTTCTTCCCTTTCTTGTGCAGATGCTTCCAAGCCTCTAGAATCTTCCTTTTTAGTCCTTGACTATCTTCCCCTTCTTTGAAGAAAATATTTTCCACTTGAACACTATTGGGTTTGTCCTTTAGAGGGTATCCCAATTATCGGCGGGCGAGTATTGGATTGTAGCTGATCCCTCCATTAATGCTGAGAAGAGGTACATTGCCGAATTCCCCACAATTGTCAATAATCATTGTCCCATCATAATCACGACTATACCAATCAATATCAGAATGGGTAAGAGCCATGATCTTTTGTGACCACCATCCTTTCTTTGGATCCCAAAAAGCGTTGGCTTTGGGCAAGTGTGAAGTGAACCATTTGTACAATAAAGGAGCGCAACAAGTGATCATTCCTCCATTGTGAAAGTTCCTCAGATGAACAGAATGGTATGTGTCTGCTAACAAGGTAGGCACAGGATTCTTCTTCAAGAAAATTTTGATGGCATTGAGGTCCACAAAATTCTCAAAGCTCGGAAACAAGAATATACCATAGATGAGTAAGGCAAGAATAGCCTCGAATGCATCCATGCTTAAATGATCTGCATAGTACTGAGCTTTCTCAACCAAGAATTCTACCTTTAACCCAAAGACTCCTCCTTTTGTAATCAGATTCTTTTTTACATCAACCACTCCCAAACGTGTAGCTTGCAATATCTTGCTCTTTAGGGTCCTTCTCCACAATCGGAAAAGGAGAATCTTCAAGAATGGGCAATCCAATTAACTGAGAATACTCTTCTAGCGTGGGCACTAGCTGATAATCAGGAAATGTGAAACAATGGTAGAGTGGGTCATAAAACTGGAGGAGAGTAGAAAGAAGTCCATTATCCATCTTTATCTTCAAGAGTAGCAACAACTTCCCATATCGGCTTTGAAATCCCTCTGGATCTGTCACTAAGGTGCTCAATCTTTTCAAGTCATCTAGGTTAAAACCCTTGTAAGTGTACTTCAAAGTTTTCTTTCTTTCACCGTTCATGATGACCTCTGATGTTTACAAACAACAAAGTCTGAGTTCCATGAAACCATATGATGATATGATGACATGATGATATGAATGCACAAACACAAGCTTAGGGTTAAGGACAAGCATGAGTCCAAAGGTCTACCCATCCCGAAAGATTTGTATTATGGATTGATTGTACCTGCCGAACGGGTTCTACAAAGTTCCCAGAGTCATCAACCCATCTTTCGGATATTATCAACTTCCCAAATTACTTGGTAATCAATAATATTCTCAAGAGAATCTCGTCTGAGTGTAGTATCGCGTATCAACTATTTCGGAAATACTCCCTTATAGTCATCGCACTACATCCTAATAAGGCCAAAGTGGGATAAAGTGTATTCTAAAAGTCCACAGTGTCATGGGCTCCTTCGTTGAAAGTAACATTGTTTTCACGAATACTCGATCAACAATACTAAAACTTTCAAGAGGGCCTACACTGAGCGGTGGTTTCTCAAGTTAGCTTGGTCGGGAATCAACTCCCTATAAGCCTTCTTGAATATACCACCATCCTATCATAATTTCACTCAAGTCCGGGTATAGGATCGTCTCACCACTCAAAGCACCCAATACCCAGTAATCAAACAAATATATTGACAAATATACATGTTAAGAAAATATTTACAAATATAGCATGCGATTAAACAAAATAGGCTAAACCCTCAAGTTTAAAAGTCCCCAGTGAAGTCGTCATTTCTGTTGCGGTGAGAATCGTGATACCAAGCTATTTATTAACTAGAATCTTAATTCTTAAATTCACAACTGTACTTTAATTTATCCAAAGGAAAGGTCTAAAGAAAGAAAGAACATTTTGCGCGATGTAACAACAACGCTAAGAGATTCGGGGATCGGGGGTTGGTTATGCATAGGGTAGGTATTTCACATCCTAAACATCTGTAGTACTCTACAGGAACCTTTTGTTTTTTTTTTGCATGCTAAGTTTGCTAAATGTTTGCTATGAATTGAGATTGGGTAAAGGGTGTAGGTTAAAACCTAAAGATAGTTTCTAAGTTTGCTCGCAAAGACATCGCGTCCTCTGCCTACGTATCCTAACTAGGATAGAGTCAGAGCAATTGTAGTTCACCTCACTAGGGTTGAAGAACACTTGATTATGATCAAGGTTCAGAGGGGAACAAACATAACAATGTTTGTATAGAGTTTTACAAAACTCTCTAGATCTATGTTAAACACTCAAAAGGGGAGTAAGTAATCATTGCTATGATTCTTACATAGAGTTTACAAACTCTGTCCTAGGGTTCTAATTGATGAAGCACTCCTAGTATAGGTAGGTTTTCTAGACTTTGAGCAAACTTTAAGGCTTATACTAATGTTCAAGATGACTTCACAAAGTCAAGGAAGGGTAATGAGCTATCCAATGATACAAGGGTCAAGGGAGAGACTTTTCCTTTGGAAGGAGAGAGAGAGAGAGAGAGAGAGAGAGAGAGAGAGAGAGAGAGAGAGAGAGAGAGAGAGAGAGAGAGAGAGAGAGAGAGAGAGAGAGAGAGAGAGAGAGAGAGAGAGAGAGAGAGAGACAACTTGGATGAGAACTAAAAAGTTCCATTACTTGGGGAATGCTGTACCCCAAATTTTGACCCCTTAGATTCTCATTATCATTTTTAGAAGCATGATCATGCATTATCTAACCCTAAATCAGTGCAAGTTTATTATTGTCAAGTTACAGACGAATCAGGGTTCTCGCACCGACAAATTCAAAACAATCAAGGAATGATCAACCAATGATTTGGGCCAATTCAATCATGGAATGAAATCAAAGATAATATCAAAGTCAAAAGGGAAGTCAATTTGAAGAAATCGTTTCAGAATCAAGAACAGTGCAGTCAGGAGGCCCCGATTAGGGTTTTTAACTAGTGGAAAGTCAACTGTGGTTTGACTTTGATGTTGGAAAAGGTTTTAATGGTGGGAGTGAGGTCCATGAAGTTAATATAGGCTATTAAAGACTATTCAAGAAGTGTCAGAGTCCCAGGATGTCCAGAATATCAACAGGCGACTCGATCGGCACCGATCGATCGTACGGTTGACCGAAAAGTCAACTCCTCAAATTTTGAGAATTGGAATCCAAGTTGTGAATCGAAGTTGTTCCTTATGTCATAATGGACTTGCATATAAATTTTCATGGTCATTGGATCAAAGATGAGAGAGTAATCGAGAAATCGGGAAATTAGGGTTTTGAAAAGGGCTAAACCGTATCTCCTTAACCGCACATCCAATTGAGTTGGTTCTAGTCTCATTTGAAAGCTCTTGACAAGTCCTACAAAAGTCCCATACTAGTCCACAACCAGAAAATGCATACTTTTTGAGATATAAGCAAAAACATTCCTAGAAGGGAAAATAACTTAGAAAATTTCTAAGTTATTTTCACTTTAGAAGCTAAAATCAGCCAACTTCAAAGGTATTTTTCAAGGTAGTCACCTTCTTTCTCAACGAAAAAATTTGAAAGGCCCGCTAAGTCAAAACCTATGAAGGGGACTTAGGCAAAATGGGGCATCCCGCTGACTGCGTATTCAAAAGAAAACAGTTCAGGCAAAAGTCAGGGATAATAAAAAGAGGAAAACCTTAAAGCTTTCACTTTTAAAATCCTCAAAATAGAAAAAGACAACCCAATAATGTAAGGGAGTTGTGACTACATTAGGTTTGTAAACCATCACTAACTACCATCAATTCAATTCTTAAAAAACGGGTAAAAACCTGAATGAATAGTTTGAGTTAACTGAACATAGGAGTGGAGTTCATCACGGAGAATGGGTGGGACAAATAACTTTGAGCCTTTATCCTTTGTTTCATGAACCGTGAACCAAGCCATGTTACAACCCTTAAAAGACCTAATTGAGGTAAGATTGTTTTGAAAGCATATTACAGCAAGGTTGGATAACCTGACTCCTAATGATCTTTGTTAATTGTGTGTGTTCATCACTTTATCCATCATTTGTAAATGACTGAATCATTTTCACTTTGATCACTTGACCACTCCACCGTGTATGTTCCATCAAAAGATGTTTCCAAAAGATTGCATGAATTTTACATTAAGAATTGCCAATTTTTAAATGAACAACATTGTGTGCAAGACAATCCAAACATCAAAGGAAGCCCAACAAACGCTGTCAGCTAGGGAATGGGATTCGATAAAGGAAGCTCAGCCTGGGGCAACTAATTTGAAGGATTGGTCAATCATTTGTAACACCGTTAATCCAAGCCAATCAAGGACATTTGAAGTGGGGCAGAACTCTTCAGTTAATCAGGGGCAGTCAAGTCAAGATTAGAACTCTTGAAAACAGTAAATCAGAAGCCATCAAGTCGGGATTAGATTAATCCCTCCAAGACAGTTTAACTGGGGCAGTTACGTCGAGATTTGTGAATCTCTCTAAGAGTTTGAAAATATTGAATGCATCTTGGACGACAATTCTTCTGTAAAATCCTCTTAGTGATTTCTTCTTGCAGACCATGTGTTCTGGGGCACATTGTTTGAGATCTTAAAATGAATTGTTGTCAAGGCCAGCTACTCCAGGTTCTCCAGCAAAACTAACCAGGTCAAGGCCAGATGAATCTCTTAATCAACAGTTTAGTCTGAGGCAAATTTGGTACAGTTACCAGCTAGCAGGGGCAAATTTGTTCCCCAATCATTACTTCCACAATCTGAGGACTTTGTTGTGCAAATACAGTCAAACTGGGGAAATCACGTCGAGATTGGTAAATCCCTCTAAAGGTTTGAAGTCATTGAAGCATCTTTATGACGATTCTTTTATAAAAGCATCCTTCTGACGTCTTCTCACAAAATGCATAATTTAGGGCAGAAAGGATTTGAAGACTATTCGTCGTAAGAGCCTCTGCTCGCTTGAAGAGGATTATCACCATCATGAGGCATAAATGTTTTGTTCTCATAGGTACCTTTTGTCAAAATTCTCCGGTTAAGTTGTTACTTCCGTTGATATGGGAATCTCTCGGTGTGATCTTCCTTTAGCAAAGAATTCAAACTCACGATGGCAGTCCAAGTGAAGTCATGATGTTTTGGCCTAAGAAGATTACTCTCTCAGAGAAGGTGGTAACCTTGAAAGTAGAATGGATATTCTTCCTGACCATCCCTTTGATGCCCAACTTTGGTGAAGTTGTTTGAGTCTCCGTGTCGAGATGTTCATTTCATCTCCAATTTTGTCTGTTTTGTCAGCATAAACAAAAGCATAGCATAAACATGATCATGGCATAAGCATATGCATAGCATCTGTGCATTTGTGCTATCTCTGGTTGTTACCTGTTTTGTTGGGTGTCCCTCCTTAGTAACTGGGCGTTTTGTCTCTTTCCCATAGAGTTGTCGGCCTTTAGGCATAAAACGTCCACCCTTTGTCAATTCCCCACAGAGTTAATCCTCGTGGATGATGGTTGCTTCAGTTATCTATTTCCAGGATTGGATAAGAGGTGTCCCCATTCGAGTTCATTTCTCAGTGGTTGGAGTCTTGTTTGACAGTTTCTTTCTAGTTCTATTCTAGATTGAACTTTGGTCCATGTCGGTCGCCAAACCTACCTGGACGTGCATTTATTTTGCACTATCTATCAAGAAGAGCATTTTTAGATAAGTGGCAGTCTCTTCAGAGAAGCTTATCTTTATTTAGCGATAAGTGGCAGTCTCTTCAGAGAAGCTTATCTTTCTTCAAACGATAAGTGGCAGTCTCTTCAGAGAAGCTTATCTTTCAATACAGGTAAGTGGCAGTCTCTTCAGAGAAGCTTATCTTTCTTCAGCGATAAGTGGCAGTCTCTTCAGAGAAGCTTATCTTTCTTCAGCGATAAGTGGCAGTCTCTTCAGAGAAGCTTATCTTTCTTCAAACGATAAGTGGCAGTCTCTTCAGAGAAGCTTATCTTTCAATACAGGTAAGTGGCAGTCTCTTCAGAGAAGCTTATCTTTCTTCAGCGATAAGTGGCAGTCTCTTAAAGAGAAGCTTATCTTTCTTCATACAGGTAAGTGGCAGTCTCTTCAGAGAAGCTTATCTTTCTTCAGCGATAAGTGGCAGTCTCTTAAAGAGAAGCTTATCTTTCTTCATACAGGTAAGTGGCAGTCTCTTAAAGAGAAGCTTATCTTTCTTCAGCGATAAGTGGCAGTCTCTTCAGAGAAGCTTATCTTTCTTCAGCGATGAGTGGCAGTCTCTTCAGAGAAGCTTATCTTTCAATACAGGTAAGTGGCAGTCTCTTCAGAGAAGCTTATCTTTCTTCAGCGATAAGTGGCAGTCTCTTAAAGAGAAGCTTATCTTTCTTCATACAGGTAAGTGGCAGTCTCTTCAGAGAAGCTTATCTTTCTTCAGCGATAAGTGGCAGTCTCTTAAAGAGAAGCTTATCTTTCTTCATACAGGTAAGTGGCAGTCTCTTCAGAGAAGCTTATCTTTCTTCAGCGATAAGTGGCAGTCTCTTAAAGAGAAGCTTATCTTTCTTCAGCGATAAGTGGCAGTCTCTTCAGAGAAGCTTATCTTTCTTCAGCGATAAGTGGCAGTCTCTTCAGAGAAGCTTATCTTTCTTCAAACGATAAGTGGTAGTCTCTTCAGAGAAGCTTATCTTTCTTCAGCGATAAGTGGCAGTCTCTTCAGAGAAGCTTATCTTTCTTCAAACGATAAGTGGCAGTCTCTTCAGAGAAGCTTATCTTTCTTCAGCGATAAGTGGCAGTCTCTTCAGAGAAGCTTATCTTTCTTCAAACGATAAGTGGCAGTCTCTTCAAAGAAGCTTATCTTTCTTCAAACGATAAGTGGCAGTCTCTTCAGAGAAGCTTATCTTTCTTCAGCGATAAGTGGCAGTCTCTTCAGAGAAGCTTATCTTTCTTCAGCGATAAGTGGCAGTCTCTTCAGAGAAGCTTATCTTTCTTCAAACGATAAGTGGTAGTCTCTTCAGAGAAGCTTATCTTTCTTCAGCGATAAGTGGCAGTCTCTTCAGAGAAGCTTATCTTTCTTCAGCGATAAGTGGCAGTCTCTTCAGAGAAGCTTATCTTTCTTCAAACGATAAGTGGCAGTCTCTTCAGAGAAGCTTATCTTTCTTCAAACGATAAGTGGTAGTCTCTTCAGAGAAGCTTATCTTTCTTCAGCGATAAGTGGCAGTCTCTTCAGAGAAGCTTATCTTTCTTCAAACGATAAATGGCAGTCTCTTCAGAGAAGCTTATCTTTCTTCAGCGATAAGTGGCAGTCTCTTCAGAGAAGCTTATCTTTCTTCAGCGATAAGTGGCAGTATCTTCAGAGAAGCTTATCTTTCTTCAAACGATAAGTGGCAGTCTCTTCAGAGAAGCTTATCATTTTTTGAAAGTATTAGATTCAAATAAACTTGAAAAGACTAACAAAAAATGTTTAACTCACGGAAAAGATTCGAGGAAAATCATACTTCCCCGAAACCTCGGAATAGCAGAAACTTTGATACACCATCCTCCCCGGTGAAGTATAGGTAAATTTGAGCTATTTTGGCCATGTATGGTTATCAAGATTGAAGATTATCCCTCAGGATTTCTTGTGATGATATGAAAGTTCTTCCCCCAGCGAAGTATTTTTGGACATCTGTTTGAATTCACCTCAGCAAAATCTACATACATGCTCTATTCCCCAGTAGGTCTTCGGGTTTATTTCCCAAGTCTACGTATACCCCCTCATCATGGGATCAGTGTGATTCGTTTGTTCCCCAAGTCGGTAACATATATCAATCCCCGCGAAGTCTAAGTTATTACTCACTTCGTATCCACGTATAAGTCCAGTCGTCACTGGCACTAAATAAAAGTCCAATTGTCATTGGCGCCTTTTGGTCTGGTCGTTACCAACCTTTTCCCCGGTAAATCCAGTCGTCACTGGTATCGTTCCAATTATTATTGGTATCTTGTTAGTTGTCACTAACTTTCCCCATGAAGTCCAGTCGTCACTGGCACTGCCTAAATCCAATCGTCATTGGTATCCTGAGGTTTTAACCAATTTTTCCCTTTGAAACCCAGTCGTAACTGGTATCATCATCTAGAGTCCGATCGTTACTTGGAAGTCTATTTCAGTTGGGTTATCACCAATCTCCAGCTAGAAGATCTGGTGATCCCTAGCATTTTTGTATAACCAATTGTCATTGGTATTCCCCAGTATGGTCGTCACCATCTTCATTAAAAAAAAAAAAAAAAAAAAAAAAAAGAAAAAAAATCCAGTCGTAACTGGCATTTGTTTAAAACCAATCGTTATTGGTACACTGATTTGGTCGTCACCAATCACCGGTAAAAGACCAGTCGTCGCTGGCATCGCTTGGAATTCTGGTCGTTACCAATTCCCCAGGAAGTCTATTTATTACCAGCATTGTGTGAACTATTTGCAAAAACTGAGGGTGTATCCCCAGTAATCCATGTTCCCGGTCAAGTCCTGGAGATCTAGTCATCACTAGTATCCTCCGTGTGTGATTAGTCTTGTTTCTAGTCCATTCCTGAAGATCCCGTTTGAACTCTTCACCATAGGAAGTTCCTCATCTGATCATCCCCAGTGAGGTTGTATCCAGTCTTTCGCTTCCCCGGTGAATCCTGATTCTCTTTTCCCGATGGTATTAATTATTCATTTCCCCAGTAGAAGTATATCCTTTTCCCCAGTGGAAGTCAATTCTTCTCCCCGGTGGAGTACATCTGTTCCAATAAGATTGTCATCTTTATTGGATTTGTCTCTTCCCCATGTGAAGTTTTACTTCTTACATTATCAGTCATGTCTGAACTGTTCATTTAGTTTTTCAGTACGAGTCCCCAGTGTCGAGTCCTCGCAGTTGTCACTGGTCGTTTACCGTTCTTGTTATTCTTATCTTTGTGTTTGTGATGTTTGCATTCAAGCATCATAAAACATCATTTAGAGTGCATGGCATATCATAACTTGTCCTTTAGCATGGCATCGGATCTAAGGGACAAAATTTTCGGTTATCTATATTTAAATACCTTTCACTGCGATTTAACGAAGAGTGTCATCTCTCGTTCCCCATCTAGTGAAGATATTTAAATAGGGGCAACTGTTGTACCCCAAATTTTGACCCTTTAGATTCTCATTATCATTTTTAGAAGCATGATCATGCATTATCTAACCCTAAATCAGTGCAAGTTTATTATTGTCAAGTTACAGACGAATCAGGGTTCTCGCACCGACAAATTCAAAACAATCAAGGAATGATCAACCAATGATTTGGGCCAATTCAATCATGGAATGAAATCAAAGATAATATCAAAGTCAAAAGGGAAGTCAATTTGAAGAAATCGTTTCAGAATCAAGAACAGTGCAGTCAGGAGGCCCCGATTAGGGTTTTTAACTAGTGGAAAGTCAACTGTGGTTTGACTTTGATGTTGGAAAAGGTTTTAATGGTGGGAGTGAGGTCCATGAAGTTAATATAGGCTATTAAAGACTATTCAAGAAGTGTCAGAGTCCCAGGATGTCCAGAATATCAACAGGCGACTCGATCGGCACCGATCGATCGTACGGTTGACCGAAAAGTCAACTCCTCAAATTTTGAGAATTGGAATCCAAGTTGTGAATAAAAGTTGTTCCTTATGTCATAATGGACTTTCATATAAATTTTCATGGTCATTGGATCAAAGATGAGAGAGTAATCGAGAAATCGGGAAATTAGGGTTTTGAAAAGGGCTAAACCGTATCTCCTTAACCGCACATCCAATTGAGTTGGTTCTAGTCTCATTTGAAAGCTCTTGACAAGTCCTACAAAAGTCCCATACTAGTCCACAACCAGAAAATGCATACTTTTTGAGATATAAGCAAAAACATTCCTAGAAGGGAAAATAACTTAGAAAATTTCTAAGTTATTTTCACTTTAGAAGCTAAAATCAGCCAACTTCAAAGGTATTTTTCACCTAGTTTCAAATAGAATCAAGATTTCTGGCCAACATGGAAGTTTTAGTACTATGTGAGGGCTTTCAAAATTGTACAAGAACATCTCAAGGTGAGTTATGAGCTGAGAGATACATGTGTTCAAAGTTGGTATTTTGTCATACTAGTCCCACATTGACCAATATTGCAAAAGCACCTCTATCACTCAAGTGAGCTAATTTCCACTTGCCCAACTCTTTCTACCTGATATATTGAACATTCTTAGCATGTTAGAACAGAAAGTTATCATGGAAACATCATGGAATTAAAGTTTGAAGTTTCATTCCCTAAGTTGAAAACTTTGACTTTTCCAAGCATGAGGTGTAAAGAAATTCTGCTCCAGCCACTCTACCAAGCCTCTAGGCTGTGTTTTCTCAGTAAAAACATCATTAAAACTTGCCCATTGGGTTAGGGAGACAGCCAAGAACCAGAAAAAGCAAGGCAAGTGGACAATTGGATGGAAATATCTTAGTTTTCTTCATGGTGAAGCAAGGTTACCTAGCAAGCTCCTCACTTCATAATTCTATAAATAGGGACCTCAAACCCCTCATTTGGGACATGAACTTCATTCTAAAAACCTGCTAAACCAAGTTCCCTCATCACATCTCTCACTTACTTACATTTTGCAAAATCACCAAAATAGCCAAAAATTGCCAAAATTCAGCATTTGCAACTTTGCTACCATATCAAGTTCTTCATGTTCCAGCACTCAAACTATCATCCACACACCCTCTAAATCACATATAGAAGGTGTACCAACCATTGAATCACCAAAAAATTCAAAGAATGCAAAAGTCAACTTTTCATGAAACTTACTTTGACCAAAGTCCATAAAAACCTCCAAATCTTGCTCCAAACACTTTCTTGAGGTTTTGATCCTTTGGACACCTCAAATATCATATATACCAACTGTACAAACCTCCATCCTTCATCAAGAACTCAGAAATCTCATTTTGGCGTCTCAAGTGACTTGTTTCTTAAGTTTCAAGTAAAAGCACAAATACAAAGCTTGGATTTCATCACCTCTGGTTTTCTCAACATTCTTGGCTTGCTAAATAAGATCACCAACAAGTATGTAATTTTTAAAACCTTGCTCTTTCATTATTCTCCATATCTTGCATATTTAGGTTTTTGATAAAATGAAGTATAAAGCATGAATGAGAGGTGTGTTCATGATCTTCCACACATAAACCACCAAAAGACCAACTTTGCACCAAACTGGTTTTCTCTTAAATTCACTCCACATACACTTCATAACACTCAAATATGACATGTTGGTATGCTCATCTTACACTAGAAACCAATGAATCAAAATTCACACCTTCATGTGCATCATTATGTGGATAACTTGCATATGCTAGGTCATTTTTCATGACAGGTAGTTTCCTTGGAATTTTAATGCTTAGATCATCTAATTATCACATACATGTGCTGTACAAATGATTATATTGTTTGAATTGGTTCTGGAACTTCATCTGTGCATCATCATGCACCATTGTTCATCATTTTGCAAAATGCCTTCACTCTCACATGTCAATTTGGAAATGCTTGTGTATTCTTGCTATCTCATTGTTTCTACAGCTTTATATGACCATATGTGTTGTGTTTGAATGAACCAAAACATTGAAAACAACCTGCACAATGATTTGTTTCACATCATGCTTCACGCACACATAATACACACAAATTGCAATTTGAATGCTACACTTTCATATGTTTGTTCCAGATCTGATGTTTTCACCTACACACACTAGATATCACATGTTTAAGATGTCTTGATGGTTGGTACAGCTCCTGAACACCCCAAACTCCAAAATCACTTTGTTATGCATGTGTGTTCTTATGTGTTTTTGCAAACTGAATATGACTTTCATCTATCTGAAACTCCTGGCCATAAACCTGTTCCAGTCTGTTTATATATCATATTTTGGATGTGTATGTGGATTTACTTGGCTTTGAACATGTTTGTATCAAGGTGTCCATGTCATTTTGCAAATCAAAAGCACATAAACACACCAGCTATCGTTTTTTTCACAGGAAAATGAATCTCAGAAAACTAACACCACCATCCTCTTCCTCTCATTTTTCTACCCCAAAAGCATATAAAATTTGTCTCGATCCGATGAGCGGTTAGTGAGATACGGTATAAAACGTATTTGGTTTCGATTATGTTTCCATGCATTCAAAACACACACACACACCAGTCAGCGTTTTTTTCACTAGGTGAACAATTTGGAAAAACTAACATCACCATCCTCTTCCTCTCATTTTTCTACCCAAGATCCATATAAAATTTGCCTCGATCCGATGAGCGGTTAGTGAGATACGGTATAAAACGTATTTGGTGTTGATTATGTATTTTGCCCAGCCATGATTCAAAACGAGCCTTGTATACATATTGTTTCCATTTGATTAATGGATGTAACAGCCGCCCCAGCGGTAAGAACATGCGCGCAATTATACCTTTCACCATCATGACCAGGGTTCGATCCGGGTGGAGGTCGAACCCTTTTATTATTTTTCCTATTTTTGTACATAAACTTCAAAAATTCGTAACTCTCTCATTTTTTATCGTTTTTCACCCGTTCTTTTTTCATTGTGTTTATTTTAATGTGTACTTTCATGTCATAATTTTATTTTCCATGTTTGATTATTTTTTCACCACGTTTTATGGTGCGCAATCCGCGCGTCAACGGTACTAACCCTGTTTGGTTGCAGATGAAAATTAAAAGAGTTTCTCTTGTGTTTTCTCAGGAAATTTGATTGTTATCATGTCTATATATGTTTGTCAACATGTTAGAATTTTTTCCTTGAGTTATTATCATGCTATCTTATCTGTTTGTTAACAGTGTTCCAGGTACGGACTGTCGTTACGGTTCTCGTACCAAGCCAGCTGCTTTTTATCATTGCTTTTCATTTTAATTGTTCATGGGTTGTAATAATTATATTCTTGTAACGTTTGTATGTTGTAACCATAATCACTCTTGTAATGTTTGTATTTTATTTTGTCCCCAAGCGACGAAGCTCGTTAGCTTTCGTCCAGTTGCCAATGATACTGTTCCTCCAAAGGAAGGTCTGTTCACTTGACTGTCGATGTCTTGGACCAAAATTCAATCATACCCTCGACTTTGTTAAGTCACCTTAACCCTAGACTAGAAGCCTTTAGACTTTGCTTGAAGTCTAAGAAACCCATCCATACTAGGAGTGTTCTTCAACTAGAACCCTAGGAAAGAGTTCGTCAACTCTGTGTAAGAATCATCGTCATGATTTCTTACTTCCCCCTTTTACAAATTAGTTTAGGGAGTTTTTTCAAACTCCACACAAACATCGTCATGTTTGTTCCCCTTTGAACTTTGATCGTCATCAAGTGTTCTTTTCCCTTGTGAGGTGAACTACGATTGCTCTGATTCTATCCTAGTCAGGATACGTAGGCAGAAGGTGCGATGCCTTTGCGAGCAAACTTAGAAAACCACTTAGGCCTTTATTTTACTTTTATTCCCAACTCAAACCATAGTGCACAATTCACAAACTTTAGCAATTAATTAAACAAAAGGTTCCTGTAGAGTACTACAGATATTTAGGGTGCTAATACCTTCCCTAGATATAACCAACCCCCGAATCCCCGAATCTCTTAAAAGCGTTGTTGTCACATCGCGCAAAAGGTTCTTTCTTTCTTTAGACCTATCCTTTGGATAAATTAAAGACCGGTTGTAAAAGAAATAAGGTTCAAGTTAATTAATAGCTTGATATCAAATTTTCACCGCAACAGAAATGGCGACTTCACTGGGGAGTTTGCTTACTTGCTTTTATTTTGAGGGTTCAACCTATTTTGTTTAACTAATTGCTATCTGTGAATACTTGTATATATTTATACTCTGTTGGTTTGGGAAACTTGAAGTGGTGAGACAACACTACACCCGTGCTCGAGCGTACTTGTGATAGGAAGGTGATATATTCAAGAAGGCTTATAGGGAGTAGATTCCCGACCAAGCTGACTTGAGAAAATCACCGCTCAGTGGAGGCCCTTTTTGAGAGTTAGTATTGTTGATCGAGTATTCGTGAAAACAATGCTACTTTCTACATAGGTGCCCATGACACTGAGGACCTTTAGATATCTTTTACCCCACTTTGGCCTTATTAGGATGTAGTGCGATGACTATGAGGGAGTAATTCCAAAATAGTTGATACGCGATACTACACTCGGGCGAGATTCTCTTGAGAATATTATCGACTACTGAGTATTCGGGAAATTGATAATATCTGAAAGATGGATCGAGGACTCTGGGAACTCTTTTAGAACCTTGTTCTACAGCGAAGAAAAGCCCTAATACACACCTTTGGGATGGGTAGACCTCGACTCCTCTTTCATTATCCAAACCCAAAACCTTGTCTGTTTACTTATGTGAATCTGTGAATATGTGATTACCTGTGTTTGTGCCTTCATGCATCCATAAGCATCATATCATGAAAGTTTCATGGAACTCAGACTTTTTTGTTTGTAAACATCAAGAGGTTATTATGGACATTAAAAGGAAGAGAACTCTTGTAAGAAGTACTGACATTAAATGAAAAGTTTTTGGTATATCTTGATGTTTGTAGATATTCCAAGTTCCATGAAACTTTTTGCATTGCATGAGCATGTCCTCGCATTCGCATTTGCATTTCTCAGCCTGGAGTCTTATCCTCTTCCTTGTGTCAGAGAGAGAATATTCTGGACCAATGGCAACAATGAATGAACTGTTGAAAGAACAAGAAACCTTAAAGGAGGAAATCAAGATCCTCAAAGGGCAGATGAATTGGGTTTTGAAAACTTTGCAGAGTTTGATGAAAAGTGAGGGAGTTTCTCATCCTATTACACCCAGAGAGGTTGTCAGTCCGTCACTTCCAGTGACTCTTCCAGCTCAAGGACCTCCTAAGTTTCAACGGTCAGGCCGTAGTCAACCAGCATTTGGGCCTGCGCCAAAACCTCATCAGATGGTCACCAAAAGAATATCTCAGCACCCATTGGCTGCTTCCCCTCAAGGTTCCCAAAGCCAGAGCATGAATAAGAAAGATCCTGTCAAAAAGAACAAGGCATGCTACAGGTCAGTTCCTGTGCCACTAAGTAAGTTGTACCCGCTACTAATTCAGAATTCATTGGTGACTCCACGAGCTTTTAACCCTGTGCCAGGACCATGGCATAATGCAAACTTGACTTGTGAGTTCCATAAAGGGGCTGAAGGGCATGAACTAGACAATTGTTTGGCATTAGGACATGTTGTACAAGAGCTGATTATTAACAAAGATCTGATCCTTGAAGAAGATCACCCAGAGGTTGAATGCAAGTACCATACTGGGACAGTGGGGCATCTGGTGGAAGAGTGCAAAGCTTTCGGGTTAAAAGCGCAAAGCTTGTTAGAGCTATTAGAACTTCAAGAAGATAAACCAAGTACCAGTGGCTCAGCTCTTGAAGCAAGTGGCAAAGGACCTACGAGGCCCCTCATAATACTATACCACAAAGAGCAAGTGGTTGTGGAAGGTGTTTCTCTGCGTCAAGCTTGAAATTTGTTTTGTTAAACAGTGTAATTCCCTAAGGCTGGCAGCTCGTAAACTGTTTCAGCATTGTGTTGTGGTTTCTTTGCATTTGTGTTTGCTTGCAAGTTGGTTGTTCATTTTAAATTGGCATATTAATGAAATGTTTATGCATCTTTTGATTAAATCCACTCGTTTCACTCTTTGTCTTTCATTGTGATAAGAAAACAAAAACAAACAAAAAATGAAAAAACAAAAATGCAAGAATTTCTTTTCTTTACCAAATTTCTGTTTGAAGCAAAGATTGGGGAGGATGATGAAAACTATATTCATAACTGTTGTTGATATGCTTTCAATTTGAATTTACCAATGATGTAAGGCATTGTTTCAATCCCTAAACACTGGAGAAATAAGGAAGATAATCCCTCGTTAAAACCCTTCGAGCCTAGAAGTAGGAGTTTTCTTTATTCACAAAAATAAAACCTTAAATCTCAAACCTGGGGCGGGTAGTTCTCAGTTAACTTGGAGATATGTGCATACATGACACTTTTCATATAGAGTTGATGCACTCAGGTTTTCCTTCGTACACAACAAACAAGTGTCAAAGATGCTTTTCAGCATAAAACACGGTGATGGTTCACTGTAAGCCATTAATCAAGGTAGTCACCTTCTTTCTCAACGAAAAAATTTGAAAGGCCCGCTAAGTCAAAACCTATGAAGGGGACTTAGGCAAAATGGGGCATCCCGCTGACTGCGTATTCAAAAGAAAACAGTTCAGGCAAAAGTCAGGGATAATAAAAAGAGGAAAACCTTAAAGCTTTCACTTTTAAAATCCTCAAAATAGAAAAAGACAACCCAATAATGTAAGGGAGTTGTGACTACATTAGGTTTGTAAACCATCACTAACTACCATCAATTCAATTCTTAAAAAACGGGTAAAAACCTGAATGAATAGTTTGAGTTAACTGAACATAGGAGTGGAGTTCATCACGGAGAATGGGTGGGACAAATAACTTTGAGCCTTTATCCTTTGTTTCATGAACCGTGAACCAAGCCACGTTACAACCCTTAAAAGACCTAATTGAGGTAAGATTGTTTTGAAAGCATATTACAGCAAGGTTGGATAACCTGACTCCTAATGATCTTTGTTAATTGTGTGTGTTCATCACTTTATCCATCATTTGTAAATGACTGAATCATTTTCACTTTGATCACTTGACCACTCCACCGTGTATGTTCCATCAAAAGATGTTTCCAAAAGATTGCATGAATTTTACATTAAGAATTGCCAATTTTTAAATGAACAACATTGTGTGCAAGACAATCCAAACATCAAAGGAAGCCCAACAAACGCTGTCAGCTAGGGAATGGGATTCGATAAAGGAAGCTCAACCTGGGGCAACTAATTTGAAGGATTGGTCAATCATTTGTAACACCGTTAATCCAAGCCAATCAAGGACATTTGAAGTGGGGCAGAACTCTTCAGTTAATCAGGGGCAGTCAAGTCAAGATTAGAACTCTTGAAAACAGTAAATCAGAAGCCATCAAGTCGGGATTAGATTAATCCCTCCAAGACAGTTTAACTGGGGCAGTTACGTCGAGATTTGTGAATCTCTCTAAGAGTTTGAAAATATTGAATGCATCTTGGACGACAATTCTTCTGTAAAATCCTCTTAGTGATTTCTTCTTGCAGACCATGTGTTCTGGGGCACATTGTTTGAGATCTTAAAATGAATTGTTGTCAAGGCCAGCTACTCCAGGTTCTCCAGCAAAACTAACCAGGTCAAGGCCAGATGAATCTCTTAATCAACAGTTTAGTCTGAGGCAAATTTGGTACAGTTACCAGCTAGCAGGGGCAAATTTGTTCCCCAATCATTACTTCCACAGTCTGAGGACTTTGTTGTGCAAATACAGTCAAACTGGGGAAATCACGTCGAGATTGGTAAATCCCTCTAAAGGTTTGAAGTCATTGAAGCATCTTTATGACGATTCTTTTATAAAAGCATCCTTCTGACGTCTTCTCACAAAATGCATAATTTAGGGCAGAAAGGATTTGAAGACTATTCGTCGTAAGAGCCTCTGCTCGCTTGAAGAGGATTATCACCATCATGAGGCATAAATGTTTTGTTCTCATAGGTACCTTTTGTCAAAATTCTCCGGTTAAGGTTTTACTTCCGTTGATATGGGAATCTCTCGGTGTGATCTTCCTTTAGCAAAGAATTCAAACTCACGATGGCAGTCCAAGTGAAGTCATGATGTTTTGGCCTAAGAAGATTACTCTCTCAGAGAAGGTGGTAACCTTGAAAGTAGAATGGATATTCTTCCTGACCATCCCTTTGATGCCCAACTTTGGTGAAGTTGTTTGAGTCTCCGTGTCGAGATGTTCATTTCATCTCCAATTTTGTCTGTTTTGTCAGCATAAACAAAAGCATAGCATAAACATGATCATGGCATAAGCATATGCATAGCATCTGTGCATTTGTGCTATCTCTGGTTGTTACCTGTTTTGTTGGGTGTCCCTCCTTAGTAACTGGGCGTTTTGTCTCTTTCCCATAGAGTTGTCGGCCTTTAGGCATAAAACGTCCACCCTTTGTCAATTCCCCACAGAGTTAATCCTCGTGGATGATGGTTGCTTCAGTTATCTATTTCAAGGATTGGATAAGAGGTGTCCCCATTCGAGTTCATTTCTCAGTGGTTGGAGTCTTGTTTGACAGTTTCTTTCTAGTTCTATTCTAGATTGAACTTTGGTCCATGTCGGTCGCCAAACCTACCTGGACGTGCATTTATTTTGCACTATCTATCAAGAAGAGCATTTTTAGATAAGTGGCAGTCTCTTCAGAGAAGCTTATCTTTATTTAGCGATAAGTGGCAGTCTCTTCAGAGAAGCTTATCTTTCTTCAAACGATAAGTGGCAGTCTCTTCAGAGAAGCTTATCTTTCAATACAGGTAAGTGGCAGTCTCTTCAGAGAAGCTTATCTTTCTTCAGCGATAAGTGGCAGTCTCTTCAGAGAAGCTTATCTTTCTTCAGCGATAAGTGGCAGTCTCTTCAGAGAAGCTTATCTTTCTTCAAACGATAAGTGGCAGTCTCTTCAGAGAAGCTTATCTTTCAATACAGGTAAGTGGCAGTCTCTTCAGAGAAGCTTATCTTTCTTCAGCGATAAGTGGCAGTCTCTTAAAGAGAAGCTTATCTTTCTTCATACAGGTAAGTGGCAGTCTCTTCAGAGAAGCTTATCTTTCTTCAGCGATAAGTGGCAGTCTCTTAAAGAGAAGCTTATCTTTCTTCATACAGGTAAGTGGCAGTCTCTTAAAGAGAAGCTTATCTTTCTTCAGCGATAAGTGGCAGTCTCTTCAGAGAAGCTTATCTTTCTTCAGCGATGAGTGGCAGTCTCTTCAGAGAAGCTTATCTTTCAATACAGGTAAGTGGCAGTCTCTTCAGAGAAGCTTATCTTTCTTCAGCGATAAGTGGCAGTCTCTTAAAGAGAAGCTTATCTTTCTTCATACAGGTAAGTGGCAGTCTCTTCAGAGAAGCTTATCTTTCTTCAGCGATAAGTGGCAGTCTCTTAAAGAGAAGCTTATCTTTCTTCATACAGGTAAGTGGCAGTCTCTTCAGAGAAGCTTATCTTTCTTCAGCGATAAGTGGCAGTCTCTTAAAGAGAAGCTTATCTTTCTTCAGCGATAAGTGGCAGTCTCTTCAGAGAAGCTTATCTTTCTTCAGCGATAAGTGGCAGTCTCTTCAGAGAAGCTTATCTTTCTTCAAACGATAAGTGGTAGTCTCTTCAGAGAAGCTTATCTTTCTTCAGCGATAAGTGGCAGTCTCTTCAGAGAAGCTTATCTTTCTTCAAACGATAAGTGGCAGTCTCTTCAGAGAAGCTTATCTTTCTTCAGCGATAAGTGGCAGTCTCTTCAGAGAAGCTTATCTTTCTTCAAACGATAAGTGGCAGTCTCTTCAAAGAAGCTTATCTTTCTTCAAACGATAAGTGGCAGTCTCTTCAGAGAAGCTTATCTTTCTTCAGCGATAAGTGGCAGTCTCTTCAGAGAAGCTTATCTTTCTTCAGCGATAAGTGGCAGTCTCTTCAGAGAAGCTTATCTTTCTTCAGCGATAAGTGGCAGTCTCTTCAGAGAAGCTTATCTTTCTTCAAACGATAAGTGGCAGTCTCTTCAGAGAAGCTTATCTTTCTTCAGCGATAAGTGGCAGTCTCTTCAGAGAAGCTTATCTTTCTTCAAACGATAAGTGGCAGTCTCTTCAGAGAAGCTTATCTTTCTTCAAACGATAAGTGGTAGTCTCTTCAGAGAAGCTTATCTTTCTTCAGCGATAAGTGGCAGTCTCTTCAGAGAAGCTTATCTTTCTTCAAACGATAAATGGCAGTCTCTTCAGAGAAGCTTATCTTTCTTCAGCGATAAGTGGCAGTCTCTTCAGAGAAGCTTATCTTTCTTCAGCGATAAGTGGCAGTATCTTCAGAGAAGCTTATCTTTCTTCAAACGATAAGTGGCAGTCTCTTCAGAGAAGCTTATCATTTTTTGAAAGTATTAGATTCAAATAAACTTGAAAAGACTAACAAAAAATGTTTAACTCACGGAAAAGATTCGAGGAAAATCATACTTCCCCGAAACCTCGGAATAGCAGAAACTTTGATACACCATCCTCCCCGGTGAAGTATAGGTAAATTTGAGCTATTTTGGCCATGTATGGTTATCAAGATTGAAGATTATCCCTCAGGATTTCTTGTGATGATATGAAAGTTCTTCCCCCAGCGAAGTATTTTTGGACATCTGTTTGAATTCACCTCAGCAAAATCTACATACATGCTCTATTCCCCAGTAGGTCTTCGGGTTTATTTCCCAAGTCTACGTATACCCCCTCATCATGGGATCAGTGTGATTCGTTTGTTCCCCAAGTCGGTAACATATATCAATCCCCGCGAAGTCTAAGTTATTACTCACTTCGTATCCACGTATAAGTCCAGTCGTCACTGGCACTAAATAAAAGTCCAATTGTCATTGGCGCCTTTTGGTCTGGTCGTTACCAACCTTTTCCCCGGTAAATCCAGTCGTCACTGGTATCGTTCCAATTATTATTGGTATCTTGTTAGTTGTCACTAACTTTCCCCATGAAGTCCAGTCGTCACTGGCACTGCCTAAATCCAATCGTCATTGGTATCCTGAGGTTTTAACCAATTTTTCCCTTTGAAACCCAGTCGTAACTGGTATCATCATCTAGAGTCCGATCGTTACTTGGAAGTCTATTTCAGTTGGGTTATCACCAATCTCCAGCTAGAAGATCTGGTGATCCCTAGCATTTTTGTATAACCAATTGTCATTGGTATTCCCCAGTATGGTCGTCACCATCTTCATTAAAAAAAAAAAAAAAAAAAAAAAAAAGAAAAAAAATCCAGTCGTAACTGGCATTTGTTTAAAACCAATCGTTATTGGTACACTGATTTGGTCGTCACCAATCACCGGTAAAAGACCAGTCGTCGCTGGCATCGCTTGGAATTCTGGTCGTTACCAATTCCCCAGGAAGTCTATTTATTACCAGCATTGTGTGAACTATTTGCAAAAACTGAGGGTGTATCCCCAGTAATCCATGTTCCCGGTCAAGTCCTGGAGATCTAGTCATCACTAGTATCCTCCGTGTGTGATTAGTCTTGTTTCTAGTCCATTCCTGAAGATCCCGTTTGAACTCTTCACCATAGGAAGTTCCTCATCTGATCATCCCCAGTGAGGTTGTATCCAGTCTTTCGCTTCCCCGGTGAATCCTGATTCTCTTTTCCCGATGGTATTAATTATTCATTTCCCCAGTAGAAGTATATCCTTTTCCCCAGTGGAAGTCAATTCTTCTCCCCGGTGGAGTACATCTGTTCCAATAAGATTGTCATCTTTATTGGATTTGTCTCTTCCCCATGTGAAGTTTTACTTCTTACATTATCAGTCATGTCTGAACTGTTCATTTAGTTTTTCAGTACGAGTCCCCAGTGTCGAGTCCTCGCAGTTGTCACTGGTCGTTTACCGTTCTTGTTATTCTTATCTTTGTGTTTGTGATGTTTGCATTCAAGCATCATAAAACATCATTTAGAGTGCATGGCATATCATAACTTGTCCTTTAGCATGGCATCGGATCTAAGGGACAAAATTTTCGGTTATCTATATTTAAATACCTTTCACTGCGATTTAACGAAGAGTGTCATCTCTCGTTCCCCATCTAGTGAAGATATTTAAATAGGGGCAACTGTTGTACCCCAAATTTTGACCCCTTAGATTCTCATTATCATTTTTAGAAGCATGATCATGCATTATCTAACCCTAAATCAGTGCAAGTTTATTATTGTCAAGTTACAGACGAATCAGGGTTCTCGCACCGACAAATTCAAAACAATCAAGGAATGATCAACCAATGATTTGGGCCAATTCAATCATGGAATGAAATCAAAGATAATATCAAAGTCAAAAGGGAAGTCAATTTGAAGAAATCGTTTCAGAATCAAGAACAGTGCAGTCAGGAGGCCCCGATTAGGGTTTTTAACTAGTGGAAAGTCAACTGTGGTTTGACTTTGATGTTGGAAAAGGTTTTAATGGTGGGAGTGAGGTCCATGAAGTTAATATAGGCTATTAAAGACTATTCAAGAAGTGTCAGAGTCCCAGGATGTCCAGAATATCAACAGGCGACTCGATCGGCACCGATCGATCGTACGGTTGACCGAAAAGTCAACTCCTCAAATTTTGAGAATTGGAATCCAAGTTGTGAATAAAAGTTGTTCCTTATGTCATAATGGACTTTCATATAAATTTTCATGGTCATTGGATCAAAGATGAGAGAGTAATCGAGAAATCGGGAAATTAGGGTTTTGAAAAGGGCTAAACCGTATCTCCTTAACCGCACATCCAATTGAGTTGGTTCTAGTCTCATTTGAAAGCTCTTGACAAGTCCTACAAAAGTCCCATACTAGTCCACAACCAGAAAATGCATACTTTTTGAGATATAAGCAAAAACATTCCTAGAAGGGAAAATAACTTAGAAAATTTCTAAGTTATTTTCACTTTAGAAGCTAAAATCAGCCAACTTCAAAGGTATTTTTCACCTAGTTTCAAATAGAATCAAGATTTCTGGCCAACATGGAAGTTTTAGTACTATGTGAGGGCTTTCAAAATTGTACAAGAACATCTCAAGGTGAGTTATGAGCTGAGAGATACATGTGTTCAAAGTTGGTATTTTGTCATACTAGTCCCACATTGACCAATATTGCAAAAGCACCTCTATCACTCAAGTGAGCTAATTTCCACTTGCCCAACTCTTTCTACCTGATATATTGAACATTCTTAGCATGTTAGAACAGAAAGTTATCATGGAAACATCATGGAATTAAAGTTTGAAGTTTCATTGCCTAAGTTGAAAACTTTGACTTTTCCAAGCATGAGGTGTAAAGAAATTCTGCTCCAGCCACTCTACCAAGCCTCTAGGCTGTGTTTTCTCAGTAAAAACATCATTAAAACTTGCCCATTGGGTTAGGGAGACAGCCAAGAACCAGAAAAAGCAAGGCAAGTGGACAATTGGATGGAAATATCTTAGTTTTCTTCATGGTGAAGCAAGGTTACCTAGCAAGCTCCTCACTTCATAATTCTATAAATAGGGACCTCAAACCCCTCATTTGGGACATGAACTTCATTCTAAAAACCTGCTAAACCAAGTTCCCTCATCACATCTCTCACTTACTTACATTTTGCAAAATCACCAAAATAGCCAAAAATTGCCAAAATTCAGCATTTGCAACTTTGCTACCATATCAAGTTCTTCATGTTCCAGCACTCAAACTATCATCCACACACCCTCTAAATCACATATAGAAGGTGTACCAACCATTGAATCACCAAAAAATTCAAAGAATGCAAAAGTCAACTTTTCATGAAACTTACTTTGACCAAAGTCCATAAAAACCTCCAAATCTTGCTCCAAACACTTTCTTGAGGTTTTGATCCTTTGGACACCTCAAATATCATATATACCAACTGTACAAACCTCCATCCTTCATCAAGAACTCAGAAATCTCATTTTGGCGTCTCAAGTGACTTGTTTCTTAAGTTTCAAGTAAAAGCACAAATACAAAGCTTGGATTTCATCACCTCTGGTTTTCTCAACATTCTTGGCTTGCTAAATAAGATCACCAACAAGTATGTAATTTGTAAAACCTTGCTCTTTCATTATTCTCCATATCTTGCATATTTAGGTTTTTGATAAAATGAAGTATAAAGCATGAATGAGAGGTGTGTTCATGATCTTCCACACATAAACCACCAAAAGACCAACTTTGCACCAAACTGGTTTTCTCTTAAATTCACTCCACATACACTTCATAACACTCAAATATGACATGTTGGTATGCTCATCTTACACTAGAAACCAATGAATCAAAATTCACACCTTCATGTGCATCATTATGTGGATAACTTGCATATGCTAGGTCATTTTTCATGACAGGTAGTTTCCTTGGAATTTTAATGCTTAGATCATCTAATTATCACATACATGTGCTGTACAAATGATTATATTGTTTGAATTGGTTCTGGAACTTCATCTGTGCATCATCATGCACCATTGTTCATCATTTTGCAAAATGCCTTCACTCTCACATGTCAATTTGGAAATGCTTGTGTATTCTTGCTATCTCATTGTTTCTACAGCTTTATATGACCATATGTGTTGTGTTTGAATGAACCAAAACATTGAAAACAACCTGCACAATGATTTGTTTCACATCATGCTTCACGCACACATAATACACACAAATTGCAATTTGAATGCTACACTTTCATATGTTTGTTCCAGATCTGATGTTTTCACCTACACACACTAGATATCACATGTTTAAGATGTCTTGATGGTTGGTACAGCTCCTGAACACCCCAAACTCCAAAATCACTTTGTTATGCATGTGTGTTCTTATGTGTTTTTGCAAACTGAATATGACTTTCATCTATCTGAAACTCCTGGCCATAAACCTGTTCCAGTCTGTTTATATATCATATTTTGGATGTGTATGTGGATTTACTTGGCTTTGAACATGTTTGTATCAAGGTGTCCATGTCATTTTGCAAATCAAAAGCACATAAACACACCAGCTATCGTTTTTTTCACAGGAAAATGAATCTCAGAAAACTAACACCACCATCCTCTTCCTCTCATTTTTCTACCCCAAAAGCATATAAAATTTGTCTCGATCCGATGAGCGGTTAGTGAGATACGGTATAAAACGTATTTGGTTTCGATTATGTTTCCATGCATTCAAAACACACACACACACCAGTCAGCGTTTTTTTCACTAGGTGAACAATTTGGAAAAACTAACATCACCATCCTCTTCCTCTCATTTTTCTACCCAAGATCCATATAAAATTTGCCTCGATCCGATGAGCGGTTAGTGAGATACGGTATAAAACGTATTTGGTGTTGATTATGTATTTTGCCCAGCCATGATTCAAAACGAGCCTTGTATACATATTGTTTCCATTTGATTAATGGATGTAACAGCCGCCCCAGCGGTAAGAACATGCGCGCAATTATACCTTTCACCATCATGACCAGGGTTCGATCCGGGTGGAGGTCGAACCCTTTTATTATTTTTCCTATTTTTGTACATAAACTTCAAAAATTCGTAACTCTCTCATTTTTTATCGTTTTTCACCCGTTCTTTTTTCATTGTGTTTATTTTAATGTGTACTTTCATGTCATAATTTTATTTTCCATGTTTGATTATTTTTTCACCACGTTTTATGGTGCGCAATCCGCGCGTCAACGGTACTAACCCTGTTTGGTTGCAGATGAAAATTAAAAGAGTTTCTCTTGTGTTTTCTCAGGAAATTTGATTGTTATCATGTCTATATATGTTTGTCAACATGTTAGAATTTTTTCCTTGAGTTATTATCATGCTATCTTATCTGTTTGTTAACAGTGTTCCAGGTACGGACTGTCGTTACGGTTCTCGTACCAAGCCAGCTGCTTTTTATCATTGCTTTTCATTTTAATTGTTCATGGGTTGTAATAATTATATTCTTGTAACGTTTGTATGTTGTAACCATAATCACTCTTGTAATGTTTGTATTTTATTTTGTCCCCAAGCGACGAAGCTCGTTAGCTTTCGTCCAGTTGCCAATGATACTGTTCCTCCAAAGGAAGGTCTGTTCACTTGACTGTCGATGTCTTGGACCAAAATTCAATCATACCCTCGACTTTGTTAAGTCACCTTAACCCTAGACTAGAAGCCTTTAGACTTTGCTTGAAGTCTAAGAAACCCACCCATACTAGGAGTGTTCTTCAACTAGAACCCTAGGAAAGAGTTCGTCAACTCTGTGTAAGAATCATCGTCATGATTTCTTACTTCCCCCTTTTACAAATTAGTTTAGGGAGTTTTTTCAAACTCCACACAAACATCGTCATGTTTGTTCCCCTTTGAACTTTGATCGTCATCAAGTGTTCTTTTCCCTTGTGAGGTGAACTACGATTGCTCTGATTCTATCCTAGTCAGGATACGTAGGCAGAAGGTGCGATGCCTTTGCGAGCAAACTTAGAAAACCACTTAGGCCTTTATTTTACTTTTATTCCCAACTCAAACCATAGTGCACAATTCACAAACTTTAGCAATTAATTAAACAAAAGGTTCCTGTAGAGTACTACAGATATTTAGGGTGCTAATACCTTCCCTAGATATAACCAACCCCCGAATCCCCGAATCTCTTAAAAGCGTTGTTGTCACATCGCGCAAAAGGTTCTTTCTTTCTTTAGACCTATCCTTTGGATAAATTAAAGACCGGTTGTAAAAGAAATAAGGTTCAAGTTAATTAATAGCTTGATATCAAATTTTCACCGCAACAGAAATGGCGACTTCACTGGGGAGTTTGCTTACTTGCTTTTATTTTGAGGGTTCAACCTATTTTGTTTAACTAATTGCTATCTGTGAATACTTGTATATATTTATACTCTGTTGGTTTGGGAAACTTGAAGTGGTGAGACAACACTACACCCGTGCTCGAGCGTACTTGTGATAGGAAGGTGATATATTCAAGAAGGCTTATAGGGAGTAGATTCCCGACCAAGCTGACTTGAGAAAATCACCGCTCAGTGGAGGCCCTTTTTGAGAGTTAGTATTGTTGATCGAGTATTCGTGAAAACAATGCTACTTTCTACATAGGTGCCCATGACACTGAGGACCTTTAGATATCTTTTACCCCACTTTGGCCTTATTAGGATGTAGTGCGATGACTATGAGGGAGTAATTCCAAAATAGTTGATACGCGATACTACACTCGGGCGAGATTCTCTTGAGAATATTATCGACTACTGAGTATTCGGGAAATTGATAATATCTGAAAGATGGATCGAGGACTCTGGGAACTCTTTTAGAACCTTGTTCTACAGCGAAGAAAAGCCCTAATACACACCTTTGGGATGGGTATACCTCGACTCCTCTTTCATTATCCAAACCCAAAACCTTGTCTGTTTACTTATGTGAATCTGTGAATATGTGATTACCTGTGTTTGTGCCTTCATGCATCCATAAGCATCATATCATGAAAGTTTCATGGAACTCAGACTTTTTTGTTTGTAAACATCAAGAGGTTATTATGGACATTAAAAGGAAGAGAACTCTTGTAAGAAGTACTGACATTAAATGAAAAGTTTTTGGTATATCTTGATGTTTGTAGATATTCCAAGTTCCATGAAACTTTTTGCATTGCATGAGCATGTCCTCGCATTCGCATTTGCATTTCTCAGCCTGGAGTCTTATCCTCTTCCTTGTGTCAGAGAGAGAATATTCTGGACCAATGGCAACAATGAATGAACTGTTGAAAGAACAAGAAACCTTAAAGGAGGAAATCAAGATCCTCAAAGGGCAGATGAATTGGGTTTTGAAAACTTTGCAGAGTTTGATGAAAAGTGAGGGAGTTTCTCATCCTATTACACCCAGAGAGGTTGTCAGTCCGTCACTTCCAGTGACTCTTCCAGCTCAAGGACCTCCTAAGTTTCAACGGTCAGGCCGTAGTCAACCAGCATTTGGGCCTGCGCCAAAACCTCATCAGATGGTCACCAAAAGAATATCTCAGCACCCATTGGCTGCTTCCCCTCAAGGTTCCCAAAGCCAGAGCATGAATAAGAAAGATCCTGTCAAAAAGAACAAGGCATGCTACAGGTCAGTTCCTGTGCCACTAAGTAAGTTGTACCCGCTACTAATTCAGAATTCATTGGTGACTCCACGAGCTTTTAACCCTGTGCCAGGGCCATGGCATAATGCAAACTTGACTTGTGAGTTCCATAAAGGGGCTGAAGGGCATGAACTAGACAATTGTTTGGCATTAGGACATGTTGTACAAGAGCTGATTATTAACAAAGATCTGATCCTTGAAGAAGATCACCCAGAGGTTGAATGCAAGTACCATACTGGGACAGTGGGGCATCTGGTGGAAGAGTGCAAAGCTTTCGGGTTAAAAGCGCAAAGCTTGTTAGAGCTATTAGAACTTCAAGAAGATAAACCAAGTACCAGTGGCTCAGCTCTTGAAGCAAGTGGCAAAGGACCTACGAGGCCCCTCATAATACTATACCACAAAGAGCAAGTGGTTGTGGAAGGTGTTTCTCTGCGTCAAGCTTGAAATTTGTTTTGTTAAACAGTGTAATTCCCTAAGGCTGGCAGCTCGTAAACTGTTTCAGCATTGTGTTGTGGTTTCTTTGCATTTGTGTTTGCTTGCAAGTTGGTTGTTCATTTTAAATTGGCATATTAATGAAATGTTTATGCATCTTTTGATTAAATCCACTCGTTTCACTCTTTGTCTTTCATTGTGATAAGAAAACAAAAACAAACAAAAAATGAAAAAACAAAAATGCAAGAATTTCTTTTCTTTACCAAATTTCTGTTTGAAGCAAAGATTGGGGAGGATGATGAAAACTATATTCATAACTGCTGTTGATATGCTTTCAATTTGAATTTACCAATGATGTAAGGCATTGTTTCAATCCCTAAACACTGGAGAAATAAGGAAGATAATCCCTCGTTAAAACCCTTCGAGCCTAGAAGTAGGAGTTTTCTTTATTCACAAAAATAAAACCTTAAATCTCAAACCTGGGGCGGGTAGTTCTCAGTTAACTTGGAGATATGTGCATACATGACACTTTTCATATAGAGTTGATGCACTCAGGTTTTCCTTCGTACACAACAAACAAGTGTCAAAGATGCTTTTCAGCATAAAACACGGTGATGGTTCACTGTAAGCCATTAATCAAGGTAGTCACCTTCTTTCTCAACGAAAAAATTTGAAAGGCCCGCTAAGTCAAAACCTATGAAGGGGACTTAGGCAAAATGGGGCATCCCGCTGACTGCGTATTCAAAAGAAAACAGTTCAGGCAAAAGTCAGGGATAATAAAAAGAGGAAAACCTTAAAGCTTTCACTTTTAAAATCCTCAAAATAGAAAAAGACAACCCAATAATGTAAGGGAGTTGTGACTACATTAGGTTTGTAAACCATCACTAACTACCATCAATTCAATTCTTAAAAAACGGGTAAAAACCTGAATGAATAGTTTGAGTTAACTGAACATAGGAGTGGAGTTCATCACGGAGAATGGGTGGGACAAATAACTTTGAGCCTTTATCCTTTGTTTCATGAACCGTGAACCAAGCCATGTTACAACCCTTAAAAGACCTAATTGAGGTAAGATTGTTTTGAAAGCATATTACAGCAAGGTTGGATAACCTGACTCCTAATGATCTTTGTTAATTGTGTGTGTTCATCACTTTATCCATCATTTGTAAATGACTGAATCATTTTCACTTTGATCACTTGACCACTCCACCGTGTATGTTCCATCAAAAGATGTTTCCAAAAGATTGCATGAATTTTACATTAAGAATTGCCAATTTTTAAATGAACAACATTGTGTGCAAGACAATCCAAACATCAAAGGAAGCCCAACAAACGCTGTCAGCTAGGGAATGGGATTCGATAAAGGAAGCTCAGCCTGGGGCAACTAATTTGAAGGATTGGTCAATCATTTGTAACACCGTTAATCCAAGCCAATCAAGGACATTTGAAGTGGGGCAGAACTCTTCAGTTAATCAGGGGCAGTCAAGTCAAGATTAGAACTCTTGAAAACAGTAAATCAGAAGCCATCAAGTCGGGATTAGATTAATCCCTCCAAGACAGTTTAACTGGGGCAGTTACGTCGAGATTTGTGAATCTCTCTAAGAGTTTGAAAATATTGAATGCATCTTGGACGACAATTCTTCTGTAAAATCCTCTTAGTGATTTCTTCTTGCAGACCATGTGTTCTGGGGCACATTGTTTGAGATCTTAAAATGAATTGTTGTCAAGGCCAGCTACTCCAGGTTCTCCAGCAAAACTAACCAGGTCAAGGCCAGATGAATCTCTTAATCAACAGTTTAGTCTGAGGCAAATTTGGTACAGTTACCAGCTAGCAGGGGCAAATTTGTTCCCCAATCATTACTTCCACAATCTGAGGACTTTGTTGTGCAAATACAGTCAAACTGGGGAAATCACGTCGAGATTGGTAAATCCCTCTAAAGGTTTGAAGTCATTGAAGCATCTTTATGACGATTCTTTTATAAAAGCATCCTTCTGACGTCTTCTCACAAAATGCATAATTTAGGGCAGAAAGGATTTGAAGACTATTCGTCGTAAGAGCCTCTGCTCGCTTGAAGAGGATTATCACCATCATGAGGCATAAATGTTTTGTTCTCATAGGTACCTTTTGTCAAAATTCTCCGGTTAAGTTGTTACTTACGTTGATATGGGAATCTCTCGGTGTGATCTTCCTTTAGCAAAGAATTCAAACTCACGATGGCAGTCCAAGTGAAGTCATGATGTTTTGGCCTAAGAAGATTACTCTCTCAGAGAAGGTGGTAACCTTGAAAGTAGAATGGATATTCTTCCTGACCATCCCTTTGATGCCCAACTTTGGTGAAGTTGTTTGAGTCTCCGTGTCGAGATGTTCATTTCATCTCCAATTTTGTCTGTTTTGTCAGCATAAACAAAAGCATAGCATAAACATGATCATGGCATAAGCATATGCATAGCATCTGTGCATTTGTGCTATCTCTGGTTGTTACCTGTTTTGTTGGGTGTCCCTCCTTAGTAACTGGGCGTTTTGTCTCTTTCCCATAGAGTTGTCGGCCTTTAGGCATAAAACGTCCACCCTTTGTCAATTCCCCACAGAGTTAATCCTCGTGGATGATGGTTGCTTCAGTTATCTATTTCCAGGATTGGATAAGAGGTGTCCCCATTCGAGTTCATTTCTCAGTGGTTGGAGTCTTGTTTGACAGTTTCTTTCTAGTTCTATTCTAGATTGAACTTTGGTCCATGTCGGTCGCCAAACCTACCTGGACGTGCATTTATTTTGCACTATCTATCAAGAAGAGCATTTTTAGATAAGTGGCAGTCTCTTCAGAGAAGCTTATCTTTATTTAGCGATAAGTGGCAGTCTCTTCAGAGAAGCTTATCTTTCTTCAAACGATAAGTGGCAGTCTCTTCAGAGAAGCTTATCTTTCAATACAGGTAAGTGGCAGTCTCTTCAGAGAAGCTTATCTTTCTTCAGCGATAAGTGGCAGTCTCTTCAGAGAAGCTTATCTTTCTTCAGCGATAAGTGGCAGTCTCTTCAGAGAAGCTTATCTTTCTTCAAACGATAAGTGGCAGTCTCTTCAGAGAAGCTTATCTTTCAATACAGGTAAGTGGCAGTCTCTTCAGAGAAGCTTATCTTTCTTCAGCGATAAGTGGCAGTCTCTTAAAGAGAAGCTTATCTTTCTTCATACAGGTAAGTGGCAGTCTCTTCAGAGAAGCTTATCTTTCTTCAGCGATAAGTGGCAGTCTCTTAAAGAGAAGCTTATCTTTCTTCATACAGGTAAGTGGCAGTCTCTTAAAGAGAAGCTTATCTTTCTTCAGCGATAAGTGGCAGTCTCTTCAGAGAAGCTTATCTTTCTTCAGCGATGAGTGGCAGTCTCTTCAGAGAAGCTTATCTTTCAATACAGGTAAGTGGCAGTCTCTTCAGAGAAGCTTATCTTTCTTCAGCGATAAGTGGCAGTCTCTTAAAGAGAAGCTTATCTTTCTTCATACAGGTAAGTGGCAGTCTCTTCAGAGAAGCTTATCTTTCTTCAGCGATAAGTGGCAGTCTCTTAAAGAGAAGCTTATCTTTCTTCATACAGGTAAGTGGCAGTCTCTTCAGAGAAGCTTATCTTTCTTCAGCGATAAGTGGCAGTCTCTTAAAGAGAAGCTTATCTTTCTTCAGCGATAAGTGGCAGTCTCTTCAGAGAAGCTTATCTTTCTTCAGCGATAAGTGGCAGTCTCTTCAGAGAAGCTTATCTTTCTTCAAACGATAAGTGGTAGTCTCTTCAGAGAAGCTTATCTTTCTTCAGCGATAAGTGGCAGTCTCTTCAGAGAAGCTTATCTTTCTTCAAACGATAAGTGGCAGTCTCTTCAGAGAAGCTTATCTTTCTTCAGCGATAAGTGGCAGTCTCTTCAGAGAAGCTTATCTTTCTTCAAACGATAAGTGGCAGTCTCTTCAAAGAAGCTTATCTTTCTTCAAACGATAAGTGGCAGTCTCTTCAGAGAAGCTTATCTTTCTTCAGCGATAAGTGGCAGTCTCTTCAGAGAAGCTTATCTTTCTTCAGCGATAAGTGGCAGTCTCTTCAGAGAAGCTTATCTTTCTTCAAACGATAAGTGGTAGTCTCTTCAGAGAAGCTTATCTTTCTTCAGCGATAAGTGGCAGTCTCTTCAGAGAAGCTTATCTTTCTTCAGCGATAAGTGGCAGTCTCTTCAGAGAAGCTTATCTTTCTTCAAACGATAAGTGGCAGTCTCTTCAGAGAAGCTTATCTTTCTTCAAACGATAAGTGGTAGTCTCTTCAGAGAAGCTTATCTTTCTTCAGCGATAAGTGGCAGTCTCTTCAGAGAAGCTTATCTTTCTTCATACGATAAATGGCAGTCTCTTCAGAGAAGCTTATCTTTCTTCAGCGATAAGTGGCAGTCTCTTCAGAGAAGCTTATCTTTCTTCAGCGATAAGTGGCAGTATCTTCAGAGAAGCTTATCTTTCTTCAAACGATAAGTGGCAGTCTCTTCAGAGAAGCTTATCATTTTTTGAAAGTATTAGATTCAAATAAACGTGAAAAGACTAACAAAAAATGTTTAACTCACGGAAAAGATTCGAGGAAAATCATACTTCCCCGAAACCTCGGAATAGCAGAAACTTTGATACACCATCCTCCCCGGTGAAGTATAGGTAAATTTGAGCTATTTTGGCCATGTATGGTTATCAAGATTGAAGATTATCCCTCAGGATTTCTTGTGATGATATGAAAGTTCTTCCCCCAGCGAAGTATTTTTGGACATCTGTTTGAATTCACCTCAGCAAAATCTACATACATGCTCTATTCCCCAGTAGGTCTTCGGGTTTATTTCCCAAGTCTACGTATACCCCCTCATCATGGGATCAGTGTGATTCGTTTGTTCCCCAAGTCGGTAACATATATCAATCCCCGCGAAGTCTAAGTTATTACTCACTTCGTATCCACGTATAAGTCCAGTCGTCACTGGCACTAAATAAAAGTCCAATTGTCATTGGCGCCTTTTGGTCTGGTCGTTACCAACCTTTTCCCCGGTAAATCCAGTCGTCACTGGTATCGTTCCAATTATTATTGGTATCTTGTTAGTTGTCACTAACTTTCCCCATGAAGTCCAGTCGTCACTGGCACTGCCTAAATCCAATCGTCATTGGTATCCTGAGGTTTTAACCAATTTTTCCCTTTGAAACCCAGTCGTAACTGGTATCATCATCTAGAGTCCGATCGTTACTTGGAAGTCTATTTCAGTTGGGTTATCACCAATCTCCAGCTAGAAGATCTGGTGATCCCTAGCATTTTTGTATAACCAATTGTCATTGGTATTCCCCAGTATGGTCGTCACCATCTTCATTAAAAAAAAAAAAAAAAAAAAAAAGAAAAAAATCCAGTCGTAACTGGCATTTGTTTAAAACCAATCGTTATTGGTACACTGATTTGGTCGTCACCAATCACCGGTAAAAGACCAGTCGTCGCTGGCATCGCTTGGAATTCTGGTCGTTACCAATTCCCCAGGAAGTCTATTTATTACCAGCATTGTGTGAACTATTTGCAAAAACTGAGGGTGTATCCCCAGTAATCCATGTTCCCGGTCAAGTCCTGGAGATCTAGTCATCACTAGTATCCTCCGTGTGTGATTAGTCTTGTTTCTAGTCCATTCCTGAAGATCCCGTTTGAACTCTTCACCATAGGAAGTTCCTCATCTGATCATCCCCAGTGAGGTTGTATCCAGTCTTTCGCTTCCCCGGTGAATCCTGATTCTCTTTTCCCGATGGTATTAATTATTCATTTCCCCAGTAGAAGTATATCCTTTTCCCCAGTGGAAGTCAATTCTTCTCCCCGGTGGAGTACATCTGTTCCAATAAGATTGTCATCTTTATTGGATTTGTCTCTTCCCCATGTGAAGTTTTACTTCTTACATTATCAGTCATGTCTGAACTGTTCATTTAGTTTTTCAGTACGAGTCCCCAGTGTCGAGTCCTCGCAGTTGTCACTGGTCGTTTACCGTTCTTGTTATTCTTATCTTTGTGTTTGTGATGTTTGCATTCAAGCATCATAAAACATCATTTAGAGTGCATGGCATATCATAACTTGTCCTTTAGCATGGCATCGGATCTAAGGGACAAAATTTTCGGTTATCTATATTTAAATACCTTTCACTGCGATTTAACGAAGAGTGTCATCTCTCGTTCCCCATCTAGTGAAGATATTTAAATAGGGGCAACTGTTGTACCCCAAATTTTGACCCCTTAGATTCTCATTATCATTTTTAGAAGCATGATCATGCATTATCTAACCCTAAATCAGTGCAAGTTTATTATTGTCAAGTTACAGACGAATCAGGGTTCTCGCACCGACAAATTCAAAACAATCAAGGAATGATCAACCAATGATTTGGGCCAATTCAATCATGGAATGAAATCAAAGATAATATCAAAGTCAAAAGGGAAGTCAATTTGAAGAAATCGTTTCAGAATCAAGAACAGTGCAGTCAGGAGGCCCCGATTAGGGTTTTTAACTAGTGGAAAGTCAACTGTGGTTTGACTTTGATGTTGGAAAAGGTTTTAATGGTGGGAGTGAGGTCCATGAAGTTAATATAGGCTATTAAAGACTATTCAAGAAGTGTCAGAGTCCCAGGATGTCCAGAATATCAACAGGCGACTCGATCGGCACCGATCGATCGTACGGTTGACCGAAAAGTCAACTCCTCAAATTTTGAGAATTGGAATCCAAGTTGTGAATAAAAGTTGTTCCTTATGTCATAATGGACTTTCATATAAATTTTCATGGTCATTGGATCAAAGATGAGAGAGTAATCGAGAAATCGGGAAATTAGGGTTTTGAAAAGGGCTAAACCGTATCTCCTTAACCGCACATCCAATTGAGTTGGTTCTAGTCTCATTTGAAAGCTCTTGACAAGTCCTACAAAAGTCCCATACTAGTCCACAACCAGAAAATGCATACTTTTTGAGATATAAGCAAAAACATTCCTAGAAGGGAAAATAACTTAGAAAATTTCTAAGTTATTTTCACTTTAGAAGCTAAAATCAGCCAACTTCAAAGGTATTTTTCACCTAGTTTCAAATAGAATCAAGATTTCTGGCCAACATGGAAGTTTTAGTACTATGTGAGGGCTTTCAAAATTGTACAAGAACATCTCAAGGTGAGTTATGAGCTGAGAGATACATGTGTTCAAAGTTGGTATTTTGTCATACTAGTCCCACATTGACCAATATTGCAAAAGCACCTCTATCACTCAAGTGAGCTAATTTCCACTTGCCCAACTCTTTCTACCTGATATATTGAACATTCTTAGCATGTTAGAACAGAAAGTTATCATGGAAACATCATGGAATTAAAGTTTGAAGTTTCATTGCCTAAGTTGAAAACTTTGACTTTTCCAAGCATGAGGTGTAAAGAAATTCTGCTCCAGCCACTCTACCAAGCCTCTAGGCTGTGTTTTCTCAGTAAAAACATCATTAAAACTTGCCCATTGGGTTAGGGAGACAGCCAAGAACCAGAAAAAGCAAGGCAAGTGGACAATTGGATGGAAATATCTTAGTTTTCTTCATGGTGAAGCAAGGTTACCTAGCAAGCTCCTCACTTCATAATTCTATAAATAGGGACCTCAAACCCCTCATTTGGGACATGAACTTCATTCTAAAAACCTGCTAAACCAAGTTCCCTCATCACATCTCTCACTTACTTACATTTTGCAAAATCACCAAAATAGCCAAAAATTGCCAAAATTCAGCATTTGCAACTTTGCTACCATATCAAGTTCTTCATGTTCCAGCACTCAAACTATCATCCACACACCCTCTAAATCACATATAGAAGGTGTACCAACCATTGAATCACCAAAAAATTCAAAGAATGCAAAAGTCAACTTTTCATGAAACTTACTTTGACCAAAGTCCATAAAAACCTCCAAATCTTGCTCCAAACACTTTCTTGAGGTTTTGATCCTTTGGACACCTCAAATATCATATATACCAACTGTACAAACCTCCATCCTTCATCAAGAACTCAGAAATCTCATTTTGGCGTCTCAAGTGACTTGTTTCTTAAGTTTCAAGTAAAAGCACAAATACAAAGCTTGGATTTCATCACCTCTGGTTTTCTCAACATTCTTGGCTTGCTAAATAAGATCACCAACAAGTATGTAATTTGTAAAACCTTGCTCTTTCATTATTCTCCATATCTTGCATATTTAGGTTTTTGATAAAATGAAGTATAAAGCATGAATGAGAGGTGTGTTCATGATCTTCCACACATAAACCACCAAAAGACCAACTTTGCACCAAACTGGTTTTCTCTTAAATTCACTCCACATACACTTCATAACACTCAAATATGACATGTTGGTATGCTCATCTTACACTAGAAACCAATGAATCAAAATTCACACCTTCATGTGCATCATTATGTGGATAACTTGCATATGCTAGGTCATTTTTCATGACAGGTAGTTTCCTTGGAATTTTAATGCTTAGATCATCTAATTATCACATACATGTGCTGTACAAATGATTATATTGTTTGAATTGGTTCTGGAACTTCATCTGTGCATCATCATGCACCATTGTTCATCATTTTGCAAAATGCCTTCACTCTCACATGTCAATTTGGAAATGCTTGTGTATTCTTGCTATCTCATTGTTTCTACAGCTTTATATGACCATATGTGTTGTGTTTGAATGAACCAAAACATTGAAAACAACCTGCACAATGATTTGTTTCACATCATGCTTCACGCACACATAATACACACAAATTGCAATTTGAATGCTACACTTTCATATGTTTGTTCCAGATCTGATGTTTTCACCTACACACACTAGATATCACATGTTTAAGATGTCTTGATGGTTGGTACAGCTCCTGAACACCCCAAACTCCAAAATCACTTTGTTATGCATGTGTGTTCTTATGTGTTTTTGCAAACTGAATATGACTTTCATCTATCTGAAACTCCTGGCCATAAACCTGTTCCAGTCTGTTTATATATCATATTTTGGATGTGTATGTGGATTTACTTGGCTTTGAACATGTTTGTATCAAGGTGTCCATGTCATTTTGCAAATCAAAAGCACATAAACACACCAGCTATCGTTTTTTTCACAGGAAAATGAATCTCAGAAAACTAACACCACCATCCTCTTCCTCTCATTTTTCTACCCCAAAAGCATATAAAATTTGTCTCGATCCGATGAGCGGTTAGTGAGATACGGTATAAAACGTATTTGGTTTCGATTATGTTTCCATGCATTCAAAACACACACACACACCAGTCAGCGTTTTTTTCACTAGGTGAACAATTTGGAAAAACTAACATCACCATCCTCTTCCTCTCATTTTTCTACCCAAGATCCATATAAAATTTGCCTCGATCCGATGAGCGGTTAGTGAGATACGGTATAAAACGTATTTGGTGTTGATTATGTATTTTGCCCAGCCATGATTCAAAACGAGCCTTGTATACATATTGTTTCCATTTGATTAATGGATGTAACAGCCGCCCCAGCGGTAAGAACATGCGCGCAATTATACCTTTCACCATCATGACCAGGGTTCGATCCGGGTGGAGGTCGAACCCTTTTATTATTTTTCCTATTTTTGTACATAAACTTCAAAAATTCGTAACTCTCTCATTTTTTATCTTTTTTCACCCGTTCTTTTTTCATTGTGTTTATTTTAATGTGTACTTTCATGTCATAATTTTATTTTCCATGTTTGATTATTTTTTCACCACGTTTTATGGTGCGCAATCCGCGCGTCAACGGTACTAACCCTGTTTGGTTGCAGATGAAAATTAAAAGAGTTTCTCTTGTGTTTTCTCAGGAAATTTGATTGTTATCATGTCTATATATGTTTGTCAACATGTTAGAATTTTTTCCTTGAGTTATTATCATGCTATCTTATCTGTTTGTTAACAGTGTTCCAGGTACGGACTGTCGTTACGGTTCTCGTACCAAGCCAGCTGCTTTTTATCATTGCTTTTCATTTTAATTGTTCATGGGTTGTAATAATTATATTCTTGTAACGTTTGTATGTTGGAACCATAATCACTCTTGTAATGTTTGTATTTTATTTTGTCCCCAAGCGACGAAGCTCGTTAGCTTTCGTCCAGTTGCCAATGATACTGTTCCTCCAAAGGAAGGTCTGTTCACTTGACTGTCGATGTCTTGGACCAAAATTCAATCATACCCTCGACTTTGTTAAGTCACCTTAACCCTAGACTAGAAGCCTTTAGACTTTGCTTGAAGTCTAAGAAACCCACCCATACTAGGAGTGTTCTTCAACTAGAACCCTAGGAAAGAGTTCGTCAACTCTGTGTAAGAATCATCGTCATGATTTCTTACTTCCCCCTTTTACAAATTAGTTTAGGGAGTTTTTTCAAACTCCACACAAACATCGTCATGTTTGTTCCCCTTTGAACTTTGATCGTCATCAAGTGTTCTTTTCCCTTGTGAGGTGAACTACGATTGCTCTGATTCTATCCTAGTCAGGATACGTAGGCAGAAGGTGCGATGCCTTTGCGAGCAAACTTAGAAAACCACTTAGGCCTTTATTTTACTTTTATTCCCAACTCAAACCATAGTGCACAATTCACAAACTTTAGCAATTAATTAAACAAAAGGTTCCTGTAGAGTACTACAGATATTTAGGGTGCTAATACCTTCCCTAGATATAACCAACCCCCGAATCCCCGAATCTCTTAAAAGCGTTGTTGTCACATCGCGCAAAAGGTTCTTTCTTTCTTTAGACCTATCCTTTGGATAAATTAAAGACCGGTTGTAAAAGAAATAAGGTTCAAGTTAATTAATAGCTTGATATCAAATTTTCACCGTAATAGGGAATAAGTACTTAACAAAGCAATAAACAAATGAGCAAGATGAAATGAGATTAAGACAAGTAAGCATGCATATTACAATAAGCATATACTTCAAATGATATCAAGGGTTACAACCAATAGTCAAACATCCTAACAAAAATTTGGGGCATATCTTAACAAAGATTGAAGCATGATAAAGGTAACAACCATATGAATAAATTATAATTTGAAGATAAGCATGTCATAAGTTCAAAACATAGCAAATGTAACATCAAAATGCCTAGATGATAATCAAACACAGTTAAATCAGTTTAAACCTCATAATTTAGGAGGGATGAATGAGACAAGATTATGGTGACAACCAAAAAGGGGGTACCCTAGCATGTTAACTAACAAGGGGAATAACCATCTTACAAGAAGTTCAATCATGCTCAGTGGAATTCAAATGCAAGTTAGGTCATTAATTACAGTAAATGATCAATTTTCAATATGAGCAAAGTATATCACAATTTATGACAACAAGTAATTTTTCACATCATACAAAAGTAGACATTATAACAAGCTTATTGCAAAAAGAATGGGCCAAAAATGATAACATATGAACAAGTTACAAATATTTGAAGTTTTGATGAATTATCACAATAAAACAAATAACACAAAATAAAAAAATGAAAAAGGGGCCAAGCTGGGAGTTGAACCCAGGCCCTTTAGTTTCCAGCACACAATAACAACCAATAAACCACACGCGCGCGCTGGTAGGAAGTGGAAGAGAGAAAAGAAAAATTAATTAAACAAAGAAATTAAAAAAAACAAAAGGGTTCGACCTCCACCCGGATCGAACCCAAGACATGCAGATGAAAGGCGCTTAGGTGACAAAGTTCTTACCACTGGGGTGGCTATACATCCGTTGATGTAGCCACCCCCATAAACATATATGGAATGGTTGGTAAGATTTCTGGGCTAAAACATAAATAACAAAAATGGCAAATGCGTGAAGATTCGAAACTCAGTCAAAACTCCATGGAATTGGATGAAATCTTAGCCTAACTTGACTAATTTTTCATGAGAAATACAGTGGTCATAACCAAATTCTGAGATAACAGTCACAAATTGAAACACGAATGCTTATGCAAATTTGACATTTGAATTGCATTTTGTTGATCATGAATTGAAACAGGGGTGATTAGGATTGAAAAACAACATGAGCAAATCACAAATGAGATATTGAAAGTAACCTAACAAGAAATTAAAGCAAAGCAGCCCTAGATCCAGAAATGGTATATGAGTTGCAATCAATGTTTTGGAATATGCATTTTGGAGAGCATGGATCAAACCATAGACATTTAGGATTAATGATAGGTGTGGGCAAGTTACAAATATGATTGTGAATGAATTCAAGCAAAAGCTTTGATCAAAACAGTGCTGGATCAATAAGTGACATATGAATTGTAAGCATTGACATAATAACGAAGGCAAGCTGTCAAAAACAGATGGAAAAATTTCAGTGTACATACACTTGGTCTAACAATTCTAAGCATGTTATTTGATGTTGCTCTCAAATGCTATAAATCAAATACTCAGGCAGAGGGAAGATAGTATGACACAATATCAGTTGTGCATGAAACTTGTGAAAAGGATGAGTTTGCTTTCAAAACCACAATAATGACTTTCAAATCAAAATTAAAATGTTTAGAAGCTGAACATATAACAGTTATAATCATGTACATTTGTGGCTAAATCAAAATGTGATATGAGGGAGGAACCAATGATGATGAACAAAGCAGCCAAGTTGCAGGCCAGGGCCAAAGTGACCCTGCTGCCCAGAATCCACACAAAGGGCTGAACATGGATGAAAGATCAATCTTGGATCAGAACAGAATAGGAAAAGTCATGAAACCTCAACCAAATTATCAAATTGCAATAAGAACAAGCTAAACACAACCAAGATGCTAAGATCAAACATCAAACACAGTTGTCATGTGTTGCTAAATGAAAATGAAAAAATAGGGCAAGCTGGAGGCCAAAGTCATGAAATAGACTTAATCAGGTTGGACAGACCTTGCATACAAACCATAAATAGCCTGTTGAGTGTTTCCACACTCTAAGACTTGCCTCAAACCCAACAAAATTAAAAATCACATATCAGCTGCTCAAACACACACAAAATTGCATAATTGAAACCAAAACTTGATTGGGACAGATTGAGACAGAACAAGCATCATACACAAGTCTTAAATATATCAATGGATGAGGTGAGCACTTAATATTGACCATGAAATGCATATAGCAAAAAAAAGCTCTCAAGTTGCATTTGTAAATGTACAATGGAAGGTGGGTTGTCAAGCAAAACAAGTCATCTTATTTAAATCATGTACACATACCAAACATATTGCCTAGAAGTCATATGCTCATGAGCTATCTCAATTTAAACAGAAAATGAAGAAGTGTGTGAGTGACTGTGGTTTCAAAACTGTTTTGGGCAGCAATGTAGTACAAACTGGTCCAACTACAATCAAATGGTCTCATGATGACAAACATTGCACACACACATCATACATGTGGGAAAGAGTGAGTTACAACTCAAAAATATGCATACTGCAAGCAAACCAAAATTTGGTACATGGTCATGGTAATCTTGGCTTAAAGAGAGCAGTTTGAGGGTGAAATGTAAAAGCTGGTAAATACTGATCAATCTAACACCCTTCACACATCAAAATTTTGGATATGAATGAGTTTCAACTCCAACTTTGGGCATATGCAAATAGTACAACAATTTGGTAATGTTCATGGCAGATTTAATGTAGAAATGCAATTATGAGTGTAATTTGTGAAACAGGCAAGTACAGACCAAATTAATTAAATGCACACATCACAAATATGATAAGGAAGGAGTTCATGCATATAAATCAAGCTTTTTGTGGCTGGCACAGAAATTGACATGTTGGTTGGAAGGAAAAGTTGTTTTGAAACAGGTTTTGGTATATCAAGGCATTTTTTAAGATAATGAGTTTTTGATGAAACAAAAGTTATGCACATACCATAAATATGCAAAAGGAAATGCTCATGCCTTAAAGTCACACCAGATCAATATCAAATAACATATGGCAATATTGAGATTTGTGAAATGCACAAACAAACAACATTAGGGCAGCAGGCCAGCCCATGATAGATTGAGGTAATTAAATATCACACACAAGTTCAAAATATGTAGGCTGGTGATTTTATACTCATGGATAAGGCAAAACTTAGTTGAAACAAAATAGGATACATTGGTTCAAGACATTGGCAGCTAAAACAACATAATCTCATAACAGGCCCCAAAGTTCAAAACTCATGTTTTTCAATATTTCACCCAAATCAAACATCAAGTAAGACCACATAGACATTTAACCAATGATTTAGAACATTTGAGATACAATATAACAACCACAATACAGTCCAACACACAAATCATGAAAATGGTAAAGCTAAATGGCACAAAATGACACAAATGTGAAAACAAGAGCTCCATCAGATTCAAACATGATCTAAGGTAGGGGGGTGTCATGAACAACTTATAAATCATTCAAATCTCATTAGTGGACCAAAGCTAAAGTCTCTAGGGCAAGCACCTTACATTTCAATGTTGGATACTTAAAAACTACCATATAGATCAAAACTTCAAAAACAAGTTAGGCATGATATCTAAGTATAATCTTTGTAACACATCACCAATATATCATTGACAAATGAAAATACATTAATACAAGCAAGTAACATAACCACAAAACCTAAGTTCTTGACTAAGAACTAGTATGGGACAACAATGGTACATTTCATAACAATCATCTCAAAAAATGATAAACATGACAATGTATGATAAATGAAGATTTTAAACATCACATACCTCTTGTAGACAAGTCTTGAGTAAGCTAAGGAGCTAAGAAACCCAGAGATCCTCTTCTTTAGTAAAGACTTGAAGTTTGCTTCCTCTTGAAGTAACAAACCACTTTTCAAGACAGTTGGAGTTAATTGATTCCCAGCTGGTTTTTAATGCCTTAGACAGTTATAATATGATGTATATGAGGTGTGTGGATGGTTAGAATAACAAGGATCAGCTTGGACCAAGATTTGGCAAGTTTTGAGGGTTATGGTCAAACTTTCTTAGTGTGAAAGTTGACTTTTGGCAATTTGATATTTTTTGAAGGTTTAAAGGTACGGACACCTTCTATATGACATTTGAAGATTGTATGGGTGATTTTTAGAGGTTTTGAAGGGATGGAACTGGTCTTTAGTAGAGTTTTGCTCAAGACAGTTTTTTGTAAAAAATGGAAGTTTTGAAGATTTGGAGATTTCTTGATGAATGAGAGGAGAGTGAGAGCTGTGGTGTTATGATATTGCTCTGGTGTGTTTGAGCTCATAGAGGAGGCCTCTATTTATAGGAGAAATAAGGGTGAGGGCTGATTTGGTTTTTTACCACTTTTGGAGGGAGATTTGAGATTTTCAAGTGAATCTTGCCAAATCTTCTCCTATCAGTTACATGGTTCAATGGAGATCAGAAAAATCAAGTGGATATGGACATGAAGTGATTGAGATGATCCATGGAGGTAGGCAGAGCAGCTGCAACAGTTTTGGAGTGAAAACGTTTCTCTCTCCTTCTTACATTTGAATATTTTATTACACAAGTGGCTTGCCACTTGCCTCTCACTTCAAACTCCTTATTTCTCTGCATTTTCATTCCTCTACACATCTTAAAACCATATTGAATCATGATCCAAGGGTTGAGGATAGTCCAAGTTGTGAAAAACTGATTTTTGGGAAGTGTTGGAGTGTGGTTTCAAGTGTTGACAGGCCCAACTTCTATGGTGCATAACTTCCTGCTCAAACATGATATTGAGGAGTTCTACCACAATTTGTAAAGCCCTTATGTAGCTCTACATCTTTCATGTTTTGGGAATTTCCAAATTCTTGATGGAACTAGGTTGAAAAATCCTTCAAAGTTCTGAAAAAAATCACTTACAAGTGTTAAATAACTTAGAAATTTTCTAAGTTATTTCCCCTTCAAAAATGAATTTTGCTATAACTCCAATTCCATGCATTTTTTGATCATGGACCAATTTCAGGCTTTTGTAGGATTTTTCAAGAGCTTTCTAATGAGCTTTGAACCACTTCAATATGATGTGTGGTTAAGGAGTTATGGTCTTGCCCCTTTCGAAATCCTAATTCCCGATTTTTGCAATTACTTCTCAACCCTTGATCCAATGGTCATGAAATTTTATGGGGAGGTGTAATATGATATAAGGAATATTTTTTAGTCACACCTTGAAGTCAAATTACTTATTGTTGGGGAGTTGACTTTTCGGTCAACCGTTCGATCGATCGGTGTCTACCGAGTCGCCCGTTGGTGATCCGGACATCCTGAGGACTTGAAACTCTTTGGATAGACTTTACTAAGCCATAGGAGCTTAATAGACCTTGATCCCATCATTGAAATACTCTTTGAATCAAAAGTCAAACTACAGTTGACTTTTTCTGATCGAAAACCCTAATCGGGTATCTCAAATTGCACTGTTCTCAATCCCCGGGTGACCACCTCAAATTGCACTTATTCTTAGTCAAATGTATTATCCTTGATCTTGTTTGAAGTTGGATCAATCCAAAACATTGATTGATCAGACCGCCGAAATCTCTATTTTGACGGTACGACACCCTAATTCATCTGCATCTTAACAAAGATAAACTGAAAATGGGTTAAGGTTAGTTAATCAAGTGAATATGATCCTAGAATGATAATGAGGATCTAAGGGGTCAAAATTTGGGGTGCAACAGCCACCGAGTCCTTTGAATGTCACGGTGTCTCCTTGGCCCTTTTCCATGTGGGGAATTGATATGATTGGCAAGATTGAGTCAACCGCATCCAATGGACATCGTTTCATCTTAGTGGCAATTGATTATTTCACTAAGTGGGTTGAAGCAACTTCATATGCCAATGTCACCAAACAATTCGTAGCCCGGCTTATTAAGAAGGACATCATCTGTCGTTACGAAGTGCCCGAGAGAGTCATTGCTGATAATGGTTCAAATTTGAATAATAAGATAATGAAGGAACTGTGCCAGAGTTTCAAGACTGAGCATCACAATTTTTCTCCCTATCGTCCGAAGATGAATGGCGTTGTTGAAGCGGCCAATAAGAATATAAAGAAGATTGTGCAGAAGATGGTTGTGACCTATAAAGATTGGAACGGGATGTTGCCCTTTGCGTTGCACGGATATCGTGCCTCGGTACGTACTTCAACTAGGTCAACCCCTTTCTCGCTAGTGTATGGTATGGAATCTGTCCTACCATTGGAAGTCGAGATTCCTTCTTTGAGAGTTCTGGTTGACGTCAAGCTTGATGAGGCAGAATGGGTGAGGAACATATTGAATCAGCTCAGCTTGATAGACGAGAAGAGATTACCTTCCATTGCATATGGTCGTTTGTACCAAAGCAGGATGAAGAAAGCTTTTGATAAGAACGTGCTTCCTTGGAGCTTTTAGGCCGGTGATTTAGTGTTGAAGAAGATTCTCCCTCCATAGACAGATCACAGGGGCAAATGGACTCCCAACTACGAAGGTCCATATGTCGTAAGGAAGGTTTTCTCCAGAGGAGCCTTATTGTTGTCAACCATGGATGGTGAAGATTTCACATCCCCTGTGAACACATACGCAGTTAAAAATACTTTGCTTAAGATAGACCCGCTGGAAAGAAAAAGAATATCCAGGAAAAAATGGGGCATCCCGGCGAACCATAAAAAGAAAGGGTTCCGGCAAAAGTTAGGGATAAAAATAAAAGATGTAAATCCACAAAGTTACATGAAAAGGCGACTTTGGAAAAAATGGGTATCCCAGGGAATCGAAAACCCGCGAGGGCGATTCAGGCAGAAGTTAGGGATTTGAAAAGCAAATGATTATGGTCTGCGTGTTGATCTTCAGAGCATAGTGGATTATGAGAGGACCCGAGGGTCATCCGTTCAAATCAGTATCTTCAGAGGGTGAAGCATTGGAAAAGCATCGAAGTCATGCGAGTCATAGATGAATCGACACATGGTGGTTGTCTGTACCACATTGCCGACATTTTGTATATCTTTGTGCATTTCTATAAATTTTTGCGCAACTTTCTCTTTTTAGGAGTTGCATCTGTTGTAAAATCTGCTATTCATGGGCCATTTATCAATGAAGTATATACTATTCAGTTAATTGTTGTTCTTATTTTAGCTTTTACTGTTTTGTTTGCAAAAAAATGCCTAATGTTTTTGATAAAACTTTGCATACATAAACTTGTGGGCTTCACTCATAGTTATTAAAACTTTGATTTGCTTGAACAACGTCACGGATGATGACTGAGATAGTTTCCGTTGTGCAGGATATCTTGTTTGTTTGTTCATTTGCAGGTTGAGCGTGTATACCTATCCTCAGCAGATCGAATGTGTGCGCTAATCCCTCAGTAGGTCGAGATTGAAGTTCTCTCCACCTGGTAAATCTGAGATTATCCCCAGCAGTGGAGCGGATTCAGAGTTTCGGTTCTCCTTAGAGTCTAGGTCGTTGACTTGTGCCCCAAGCAGAGGTCAATGTTGATTCCCTCATTGAATAATCCCCAGCGGAGTTGCTGGAGTGGGTTGTTTCTCATCCTCGACAGTGTAAGTTTGGGATGGATTCCCAGTAGATCTTATTTGTTTACCCCTAGCGGTTTGGATTTAATCTCCAACAGGTTGAAATCTACGGCAGAGTAGAGGTATTCCCCAGCAGTTTGCTTCGTACCCTAGAAAATTTTAGGTGTTCTAGGAGACCATCCAGGGTTGATTTTCCCAGTAGAGTTGAGATGATCTCAGCAGTTGGCTGCCTTTTTCCCAGCCGAGTCTTTTGTTCCCCAGAAGAGTGGTATTCTAGTAGGCCATTCAGGGCGCTTTCCTCAACAAAATTTGAGTTGATTGCCAGCGGAGTGTATTTTTGTTCTCTTCAGAGCAGTATTACCCAGGAGAGTACTTTTTCCAGGAGGCCATCCAGGGCTTGTTGTTCCCAGCATAAGTCCAATTGTATTTGGCATATCCTATCTTTCCTCGGCAGAGTTGCTTTCTTCTCTTCAGTATTTACTTTGCTGAGGTGTTTCTTTTGCATTTGCATTGTGCATAGCATCCTCCCAAACGCGTAGCATTTCCATTTTGTATGGAGCATTACGCCATATTCAAACATATGCAATTGAAACATAAGCCAGGTTGTTACCTCGTGTTTTCAGGTGTGTCTACAATAGACAATGATGGCTTATTTAGCCTATGTGGTATTCACAGACCCCGAAAAGTATTGGTGTTTTTTTTCTTGAGCCTGTGTGGTATCCAGACCTCCAGCAAGATCATTGGCAAAGGTGTTTATCTTATTGTTTCTCCCCAACAGAGTCTACATGGTTGAGTTCATTATTTCCCCAGCGGACTTCTTATTTCAGATTGTCAATCGGCGAATTCTCTTCTCAACTTCGTGTTGAGCCGGCCTTCGGGTTCGATGCCTGTTTGTTTAACAGATGCCTGACGGCGAGGTCAGATGTTCTTCTCAACTTCGTGTTGAGCCGGCCTTCAGGTTCGATGCTCGCTTTTATTTAGCAAATGCCTGCTGGTTAGCAGATGCTCTCAACTTCGTCTTGAGCCGGCCTTCGGGTTTGATGCCTTTTTTTTAACAGATGCCTGACAGCGAGGTCAGATGTTCTTCTCAACTTCTTGTTGAGCCGATTTTCGGGTTCGATGCTCGCTTTTATTTAGCGAATGCCTACTGGTTAGCAGATGTTCTCAACTTTGATTTGAGTCGGCCTTCGGGTTTGATGCATGTTTGTTTAACAGATGCATGACGGCAAGGTCAGATGTTCTTCTCAACTTCGTGTTGAGCCGACCTTGGGGTTCGATGCTCGCTTTTATTTAGAGAATGTCTGTTGGTTAGAAGATGTTCTCAACTTCATGTTGAGCCGGCCTTCGGGTTTGATGCCTGGTTTGTTTAACAGATGCCTGATGGTGAAATCAGGTGATCTTTCCGACTTAGTGTCGTTGCCTGCATGTTAACAGATGTTTCTTCCGACTGCATTTCGAGGTTTTCTGATTGGTAATCAGTTAGCTTATTGTCGTTGTGGTTATCAGATACAGTTATCTCGAGTTATTCTATTCCAGTAAACAAGTTTACAGTTCTATTTTTGCAGTTGGAAAATTTTCGGGTTCTTTGATATTCAACCGTCTTTTACCTTGATTGTTTGAAAGTCGTTCGCTTTTCACCCATTCAGGTCCAAGTCGTTTGAATAGGGGCAGTTGTTGTACTCCAAAATTTGACCAACCCTTTTCTTGTACTTGGCTTATGTTTCATTTCATTTTAGCATTTGCATAACATTGTTCTTAACAGGGGATCAAGAGTGATGTGCCATTCAAGAGAAGAGTTTCATTGGTTTCAAGCTCAAGAAAGAGTGTTTATTCAGATCATCAAGTGTTTGCAATCGCCATGAGGTTGTCAAAGCTCCTTGAGAGGAGGGATTGATGTGTGTTGGTTGTCTTCTATCTTGGGGATCAACAGAGGATCATTAGGGGTTCATGAGGTCATTATTTTAGACAAGGATTTGGTTTAAAAGCTCATTGAGTACCTTAGGAGGCCATTGTGGAGCTTACCTAGACATTCATTTCATCTGCAAGAGGTCACAGTCAAATGATATGAAGCTAGGGTTCATCTGGTCAACTCAAGGTCAACTGTGGACTTGAGGGAGTTCAAGACTTGGTTTTAAGTCATTGAAGCCATGAGAAGTTATCTTAAAACATCTAAGATGTCATGACAAGATCAAATTGAGAGGAATCAAGAGTTCAAGAAGTTACTAAATTAGGGTTTTAGAAAATCTTAGTGTAAATCCCCTTCTCTAGTGCTTAACTTCAAGGACAATTTACCCTATGATGAAAGCTCAATATTTTTTTCATGAAAACATGAGACTTGTAGGTCATGTCCTAAGCTTTCTTTTGAGTACTAGAAATCATCCATTGAGTTTGTAGAACTCAAGTTATGATTCCATCAAGTTAGGGGTCTCAGATGAACTTATTTTTGGTCAACTAAAAGTCAACTCACTTCCAAGGCACTTTTGACCTAGAATCAAGTTTTTCCTTAACTTCAAGTGGACATGAAAGTTTCTCCTCATAGTCTTAGATTTCCAAAAAGTCCTAGAAGTCCTTGATATCATTTGTACATCTCAAGTTATGGATCTCACAAGGCAGGGGTATTTTGGGAAAGTTTCATTATAGGTCATTTGGTACAATGGTCATTTCCATGAACTTATGCACCTCAAATGCACTTCCAACCAACATGAAAGTTGTTCATAAAGACCTCATTTACATCATAGAGCTCAAGATTCATCTGAATTAGGAATTTATATGGCCATGTGGGAAGATTTTCAAGTGAATTTTGGACTTTTAAGTATGATTTGAATTTGGTTCACTATAGGTCACCTTTGGCATTTATTTTGAATCAATTCACACCAAAGCATGAGCATGAGAAGTTTGCCACAATTGGCTTGGTGAAAAAGTGCATGGAAATATGGTATTTTCAAGTTTCTTCATGAGAAAGTTTCCATTCCAAACTTACAATGTGGATCAAATTCAAAGCCCAACTCAATTCAAATGCAAAATACACCTCATATGCAGCAGATTCATGATTTCCTAATGTGTGAAGCAAGGCAAAACGCGTGTGCATAAGTGATGTTTCTTTTTTGGGTAATTTCTCAAATCTCATAATTGGGGCATCATGGGCCTGCATGACATGTTCAAATCCATCATATATAAACTAAAAGCTTGCCCTAAAAGCTCAGAACGTGTAATTTTGGCTGGAGAGAGCATAGTGAGTTTGAAATTTCTTCAACATTTTTCAAATTCGAATTCTAATTTTCTCTGCAAATCAACTTGAATTGAGGCTTGCATCTTCTTCCTGGGAGCATTTGGAACATGTTTGAAGTAAGCAAGTGAAGGTTGCACGCATTTGAAGAACCAACGGAGTTGCTCCGTTCAGTAAGTTTCCCCTTCCATTTTCTCTCATTTTAGGCACTGATTTAGGTTCGTATTGGTTGCATCTAAAGCCTTATGTTGTGTAGGCCATGTTTGATCCATTGTTGTCTCTGTTTGGTGAAGTTTCAGCAAGTGCATCTCATTTTTTAAGCTTTCGATTCTCTTATTTCATGAGCCTTTTTGAAAATCTAAGGGTGGATTCATGATCCTTATGAGCTCAGCTTTCCATTGATATAATATTTGACCATTTTCATGGAGAATTTTGAACCAAGCTCTAGCGAGCTGGCCGGAGAAGACGATCAGAGCCCTAGATCCGGCGTCTGGTTCAAATTCAGATCAGATCTGATGTGGCACCTGTTGCACCCCAAAATTTGCCAAACCTTTGCTTTACCTAGCTTGTGGTTCATTGCATTCATTTTAGCATTATCATCTGCATTGCGTTGACATGTGCGTAGGAGATCAAGAGGTATGACTACCAACCAAGGGCTACACAAGGTTATGAAGCTATCTAAGAGGTTTAGTCAAATGTTCAAGGGTTGATATCCTCATCAATGAAGTTAAGGATCCTCAGAGAGAGTGGTTGAAGCCAAGAATGCGTGTCTCCTAACTTGAAGGTTGTGAGAAGCTATTCAGATGAATTTGAATCCATGGAGTTGGACTTGAAGCCTTGAGAGAGCTCATGAGAAGTATTGAAGATCATTTTGAAGCCTAGACAGGGCATCATGTGAAGAATAAGAAGCTACAACCAAGATTGGTGCAACTAGGGTTTCATCTGGTCAACCCTGGGTCAATTGATGATTTGAAGAAGGTTGAGACCTAATTCCAAGGCCATGTGATCATGGAGTGATGTATTAATATTCCCAAGGGATGATTCCAAGGTCAACTTATCATGAATCAAGAGTGTGAGGAGTTCCTAGGCTAGGGTTGCTATGCTTGATAGTGTAAAATCCCCTGGTTTAGGGCCCAACTTCAAGACCACATAACTCAAGATGTGATTTTCATCTCACCTTGACCCCAACATGAATGTTGTAGAGCATGCTAATAGATTTAATTTGAGTACTAGAAGTTCTTGATAGGGTTTATAGAACTCAAGTTATGAATCAGACAAGTTACAAGTCATTAGAGGATGTGAATTTGGAGCTTGAAATTCACCCAACTTGCATGACACTTTCTCCCTAGAAGTATAATTCTCATGAACTTTTGTCCAACATGAATGTTGTTCCTTATCTTCTTAGCTTTCTAGAAAGTACTAGAAATCCATTATTGGATTTGTAGAACTCAAGCTATGAGTTTTGCAAGACAAGGGTATTTTGGGAATTTGTGATTATATGCCATTTTGATTATGGGTCAAGTTCACCATCTTACATACCTCAAATGGAATTTTGTCCAACTTGAAAGTTGTTCAAAATGATGTTATTTTCCAACCATGACCTAAGAATCCATTGATATGGGTTAGAATGAGAAATGCTTAAAGAAAATTCATGAATGAATCATTAAAGGAAGCTTGAAAAGGGCCAATTCAAATCAATTCATTATTGAACCAAAGCATGCCACATTTGTGCTTGTTTTGAGTCCAATTGATGTTTTAAGAACATTGGAAAAATTAGAAATCAAGTTTGAGGTCATTTTCTATGCCAATTTCATGGTTTCTTCATCTTTAAGCAACATAATGGAAATCCACCATCCATTCATTTCCAAGGTCTCAATCCTATCCACACACCTTCCTCACATCATAAGGAACCAGAATGAATCAATAAGCAGGCTTGATAGCTCTATTTGGATGAGTTTCACAAAGCTTCAAACCAAAAAATTTGGATTTTGAGTTGGGTTGTCCTAGGCTTCAATTGGGCTTTTAATCACTCTAGGTCCATTATATATAACATTTTGGATGATTCCTAACTGCCATAACTGAATTTGGTGGAAGATAGCAGAAAAAACAGTTAGAAAAAGCTCAAGAAAAATTGGAATTCGATTTCTGCGATTGAAGGGTTTTCAGGCCAAATCAAGGATTGCAGAAGCTCAAGGGTGGATCAGTGAAGGATTCTGCAGCTTCTCCACAAGTTTGAGCACCATTTGAAGACCCATTGGAGGTGCTCCAATAGATAACTTATTTTTCACAATTACCCTCTGTTCTTGATGCAAACACACGCCATTTTTATGAATTTACATTCCCCTAAGATCATAGATGGATTTAGGATAGATTCCATGGCCATTCGTGAGAATTCTTGACAGAGCATGTTTTATACTTAGCTTTGGTTAGGGCTCAATATTGGATAAAAATGAAAACAAAACATAGATTGGTGATCTAGGAAGAGAGACGAGTTGTTTGGTATAAGAAATCGCGAGTTTTGTTGAGTTTTATGGAAGGCTACTGTTCATGTCGCGAGGTAGAAGATGACCGGCGCTAGGCCGGCCACCGTCTGGAATCCCTAGCTCCACCGTGTGTTCTTTCCCTCCGTTTCAATTTAAAATTGCCAGGCCATTTCCCAGTCGTTGGATCGCGCCATCGCCTTGACCATGTAATCCCATCGCGCAGCTGAGGATGTTCCAGCGAATGGCCATTCCCCCTTAAGCCAAAACGCAGAGTTTCATTAAATGAAACTCTGGGCCTTTAATCCAATGCACTAACCGCACCCCCACTGCTAAGGCCCACTGAAATAACACGTAGAGCAATTTCTATCCGCACCGCTGGCCTATTTCCTTTTAATTTCCTTTTTTCTTTTATTTCATTTGGTTGCTTGTTTGTTTTTAATTCAGAAAAAATATAAAATGATGTCCATAAATCATGAGAAAAATATTGGAGATACTTGAATGTATGTAGAATTTTGTCATGATTTTTTATTTTGATTTTAATTCTTTTTCCAATTAATTTTGTATTTTTCTTTTATGTGATTTTCCATGAATAGAAATAATGCCATGTTAACTTCTAGAATTTTGTTTCCATATCAATGCTTGGATTTAATCTCTAAATTTTTACATGGTAAATTTTGATAAATTGTAGTATATTGTAGGATTTTTCTTGCATTTTTTAGATGATTCTATGTATGGTTTTGAGATAGGTTTTAGAACTTTCCCCTTATGGATTCCTTTAAGCACACATTGAGATGTAGAAATTGTTTAGATCCCTTAGATTTAGGTTTTGACCCTGGATTTTCTACTATGATTCCCTAACACATTTAGGATCATCTAGGATTTTCCTTAGCATTTTTAGAGGTGACCTTCTATTATTCCCCCATTTTACAAGTTGATTATGGTTTAGGTGACCCTAACTAGGCTTACTTCATAGATTAGTCTTTCAAGTGAACATCAGATAACTCTAAGCTTCAAATCCTTTCTTGATAGAATAGAACTTAGGTAGATACCTCTTTAGAACCTTGATTAGGCCTTGATAGAGCTTTTGAATCTCCCTAGTTTAGGTGATCCTTGTAGCTAGTTATTAGGGTTCTTAGAAGTTGCTGTGAGGCCTTCTTTTCCCTATGTGATTTCTTTCCTGGGCTTTGCCCTATCCTCTTTCTCCATGTCTTGAAGAGGATCCCTATTGGGAGAGCCTAATCCTTCCCTTGGTTAGATTCTGTGCATTCCTCATGAGGTTGAGCCTTGATTTGACATTCCTCGGTATAGTACATTCCTTTGGTTTGCACTATCTTTCTCCTTCAAGTCTTGATGAGGAGCCCTCTTGGGAGAGCCTAATCCTTCCTTTGGTTGGATTCGGTGCATTCCTCACGGGGTTGAGCCTTGGATTGACATTCCTGGCATGGTATATTCCCTTGGTTTATATACTGTCATCCATCTCCAAGTCCTTTTCTTAGGATCCCTCTTAGGAGAGCCTAATCCTTCCCTTGGTTGGATTCTGTGCATTCCTCAACAGGTTGAGCCTGAGATGGACATTCTGTGTTGATACACTTTAACCAGATACCTTAGATTGACATCTAGGACTAATACCCAGTTTCTCTGTCCTATTGACGTAGGATCCCTCTTAAGAGAGCCTAATCCTTCCTTTGGTTGGATTCTGTGCATTCCTCAAGAGGTTGAGCCCATGATGGACTCTTGTGGTAACACACATCCAATCTGATGTAGCCTGGGATGACTTCCCTGTTGCTCATTTTGGTTTTATTTCTCTTCCTTGTTTGACATTGCTTGATGCATTAGAATAGGTTCATGTTTAGTGTATTTTAGTGTAGGTGCATGACTGCATTAAGAGGTTGAGTGGGTCTCCCTCTGCTTGTTTGAATTAAGGGTTGAGGTTATCCTCCCCTTGCTTGTGTGTTGTTTTTCTTTTGTATCTGATGTGTTTGCATTAAAAGGTTGAGTTGAGCTCCCTTTGCTTGTCTTTTTTGATTGTTTTCTTTGCTTGATTGCTTAGAGGTTGAGTCTCTCCCTCTGCTTGTATTGTTGCATTGCATTTGCATCTTTACTGTTTGGCTTTGCTGTTTTATCTGCTTAATGATTTCTGCAGTTATTGTCTGTTTCCCCATTTACATGATCCCCTAGGACTCTCACTTCCTTTGATAAGGAAGTGATGATATAACTTTAGGTTGAAACCTTTGCATGATAACATCTAGGAGTTCCCTGTTTCAAAACTCAACCATAGGATGAATCCATGGCATGACAACATTAGGGCTTGATAGTTTCCCCTGTAGAGTTCGTTCTCTTCTCATCTCCAAAACAAAAGTAAAATACGTAATAAAGACAAGTTGGTACAGGGCGTTACGATCCTTAAGCCACTTGGGAAATGATAATTGAGCGGTCTCCTCTCAATCGTCTAGAGTGTTTAGTATACGCCCTTTGGACGATATGCGATGCATTCGCTCCTATGTCATAGTCTCTAGAGATGTACGAACTACAAACGTCCATAAAAAACACTTCTTCCGTAAAAGACAAAAAACAAATTTCAAACCTCTTTTGCCCCGTGGGCCCTTAACTCAAGGAAAACGTTTTCAAAAAAAGAGTGTCGTTAACTCTCAGTTCTACCGCAAACGGTAATGCACGAGTCTCTGACGAGCAAGCTGCATACACCAAACTGCTGGAACTGTTTGTTAACCCTACTCGGAAAAACAGATGAATCTAAAACCCGTGTTCTGTATTATCCCGAACTACGTAAGCTCTGATCTCTCACACCCGTTGAGAGTACGTAGGCACAATACTGACGTATTGGCGAGCCACCTTCCCCGTGACCCGTAGTTTGGCGAACTACGTTGACTCTGATTTCTCGTTCTCTGACGAGAATACGTAGGCACGAAGCACGATGCTTTGCCGAGTCAGTTTTCTTTTCTTTTTGAGCCAGCCTTGATAGGTAGATAGCTAAACCAACCCGTCAGATAAACACAACAAGCGTGGATCCCGTTGAGTACAACAGACGTGAGGGGTGCTAATACCTTCCCCTTGCGTAACCGACTCCCGAACCCAGACATGGTTGTGATGACCTTGTCTTATACCTTTTCGTCAGGTTTTTCCGATCGTTTCCTTTCCCTTTCTGTGTGATAAATAACAAAAGGTGGCGACTCTTTTGTTTTGCTGGCACCTTATTTTCGCAGTAGCGACAACACCCCTTTGAATGTTTGACTGCGCACGTGTTGTGGTTGAAGGTGAGAAAATACTTAGAAGGGGGGGTTGAACAAGTATGAAGATAAAAACTTATAAATAAAACTCAAGTATTTTTATCCTGGTTCGTTGAACTCAACTACTCCAGTCCACCCTTCCTAGAGTGATTTGCCTTTCTCAATCAAGAACTTAATCCACTATTTAATCAACTGATTACAATAGTAAGCACTTAGAACAACTGTTCAAAGTCTTCTCAAGAACTACTGATCCTAACTGGATCTTCTTAAGGTTTACAATCAAATGTAAAAACAAATACAAGTGTTTAAATTGCTTCTAATAAAGCTTTATCACAACTATGATTTTTCACTTAAAGTTAAGAACAAAGAAATTAATTCTTGAAAGAATGTGAATAGTATGAGAGCTTTGAATATTGATTTCTTTTGGATAAATGTCAAGTGAAGAAGATGGGTGAAGACTTGCTTTTATAGGCAGCTGATCCAAGGAGAGCTTCACGTTGAGAAGAGTGTCCAAAAGGTCTGAGCCTTTTTGTCTTCACATCAAGTGACCTTTCCTAGAAGAAGAAAGCACAGAAAAATCCTTTTTGTCTGTGTTCTTGTGTCTAGCATAAATAAGGAAAGAGTCGTTTGAATTATTCCAACAGACATAATCTTTGAATTCTTCTTCTTCAAATTTCAACAAGATTCATCAGAGTCTACTTTGATCAGAGCCTTCTGATGTTGATCAGAGTTTTGCTGAATCAGAGTCTTCTGTAGCAGGTGTGCTTTTAGCGTGTTTAAGATCAGAGCATATTTGAGTCAGATCCTCAGTACTGGCAGCTTTAGTACTTTCAGAATCTTCTGTAGTAACTATGCTTTGAAAACTCTTCATACATAATTCTTCTTTGGTTCAGATGCTTTTGATTTGCTTCAGATTCTTCTGGAGCTTCTGCTTCAGATCCTTCTGGAGCATCTGCTTCAGATCCTTCTGGAGGCTACGCTCAGGATCTTCTATTGGCAGCATTCAAAATCTTCTAATGGATGCATCTGGCGCTTCAGAGTCTAGAAAATTTCTTATGTTCAATTCTGATTTGCTTCTGGAGTGTTAATTCCTTTACTATCTGCAGTAAAAACTCTCAAGAAAATTTTAGAGTATATAATTCTTAATTACAAAATTTCATAATAGTTACCATCAAAACATAGAGATATTATTAAGAACCAATCTGTGTTCTAACAATCTCCCCCTTTTTGATGATGACAAAAACATCAGAATTTTTTTTTAATTGAAAATATAATAATTATAACTCCCCCTGAGATGATGAATCTCCCCCTGAATTAAATACAAATAGGGAATAGAAACTTCCCTTTTGTCTTGAGTAATTTTCAGAGTTAGAGCTTGATTGTTCTTTAACATTTGAGAGTCAGAGTGTCTTGCAAATTTCAGAGTCAGAGTTTGATAATTGTCAAATGATCTGAGAGTCTCAGAGTTTCTTTTACAGAGTGTACTTATCAAATGTTCTGAAATACTCAGATTTAATGTTAGATAAAATAGATATGTCTGAAGTTTCATTCTGGTGAAGTTTAATTAAACAGTTCAGATCTATATTTTCTCCCCCTTTTTTGTCATAAGCAAAAAGTAAAAACTTTGAAAAGACAAATAAAAGGAAACAGTAAAAGAGATAGATCAAGTGGAGAAAACTTGGAAACATTCATTCATTCAATTCAGAGCAAGAGTACACACATCAAAAGATATTCAAAATACATAAGCAAACATCAGAATGAAAAAAAAGAAAAAACTAAGAGTGTTTTGACAAAAGCATCTTCAACAGATCCGTGATCTCAGAAGAGGATTATTCTTGTTTTGACATCCACTTAGCCATTGTTTCATTCTTCTGATCCTGTTGAGACATCACTTGAGTCATGTCTTCAGACTTCTTATCCTGTTTAGCCATCCATGACTTGATTTCTGATTGACCAGCTTCTAGAACTGCAATTTTATCCTCAAGATCTGGATGTTCTTTCTTAATCTCAGATGAAGAAGGGTGAACAGTTTCTGAAGCTTGAATAGAATCAATTTCCATAGGGGCTTTAGAGCTTGGAGCATTAGAGCCAGAAGGATGTTCTATCAGAGTCATGACCAAAGGGTTGTCTTCAGATGTAGATTCAGTTTTCTCTTTTGATGATAAAGGAGCATCTGTAAGAAGCAGTGGTCCAGATCTCTTGACAGTCCAGAACAGACTTCTAGCAGCTTCAGCAAATCTGAGCTTTGCATCATCAGAACATATGTTCTTCAGATTTGATGCTACAGTGTTGAATCTGTTTATGAAGCCATTCCAGATGACATCAGATTCTTTTGCATCCATTGTTGCTGAACACTTCCTCTGTACAGTACCTAAATACATCTGTATTTCTTGCAAAAAACATGTAAATAAATGATCAACATTTAGTCTAGGTTTAGGATGTAATAGAGTCTCCAAGGTGATTGGCTTTGGTTGGGGAGTAGGTGGAAATATGGATTTGTGAATGGAGATCAGAGGAGGAGGGTAGTAGGGTATGAAAGGAATTTCAAGGGATTTGTCAGGTTTTGATCTGTTTAAAGCATTTAACAGATTTGGTTTTGCTTTGGTGTGATAGGAAACCACATCAAAGGGTTTATTAGAGTAAGGTTGGAAAGCAGATTTTGCAAGTTTATCAGAAGCAACAGTTTTATCAGATGAAACAGGTTTAGCAGAAGTAACAGCTTTTGCAGATTTAGCAGAGTATGATATTGTATCTAATGAACCTACTTCTGACATTGATTTAATATAAGTTAGGAGCATAGATGGTAGAATGATTGTAAGTTTGGGTTTGAAAGGGTCAGATGGTTCAACTCTGTCATAGAAATCTTTGAGTTTGAAACCATAGGAGAGGTTGTGAAGATAAGATGAGAATTGGTCGCACGAGGCAGATGTTACAGATGTTCTTGGTGTAGATGTTGGGATAGGATTTGGAATGAGGATTTCAGATGATGGTTTAGGTGTGGGAGTAGGATATGGAATAAGAACTTTAGAAGATACAGGGGGTTCTGGTTGGTTTACCTCAGAATCTCTATGAGAGGGGGATATCAGAAAATCTGGGTGAATGTCAGATTCTGAGGAATTGGATGATGTGGTTGGTGTGCAGGAGGTAGAAGTCTTCAAGGAGATTTGTAGAACTCAAGTTATGGTTCTTGCAAGTTATGGGTCACCAAAGGACACTGAAATTTATCTGTGAAAGTCACTTGACTTCCAAGCAACTTTTGCCCATCAAGGAGTTTTCAAATGGATTCTTGGACAACATAAGAATTGTAGGGCTTGATATTAGCTTTAATTTGAGTACTAGAAGTTATCAAGAAGATTTGTGGAACTCAAGTTATGATCTTGGCAATCCAGGGGTATTTTGGGAAAGTTGAATTATAAGTCATTTTTTAACATAGGTCAAAATCTCTATCTTCCACTCCTCAAATGAAGAAATGTTCAACATGAGATGTGTTTAGAATGATGTTTTTAGGCCAGGTAATAAGTCATGAGGATTTGAATGGGCTTGTATCACAAAGTTGCCCAAAATGGCCTAAAAAAGGAGATTTTTCAAATGATTCAAAGGAGGGAAATTGGGATTTTTGAGATATGAGGCATACACATGGCATATTGGTAGTCATTTTGAATGGAAATTGGATTTCAAACACATTGGCAATGCCACAATTTTGAGATGAGCCATTGTTTTATGAGTTGCTTTGGAAAATGCTTTCTTACATCATAAGTAACATATGCAAAACCATTCTTTGGATCAGAACCAAGGCTTTAACCCTTACCAATCCATTCAATATGTCATTAGAGGAGAATTTGGATCAAAATTTGGTGTTGAAGCAAGCTAGAACTCAGTTGTCACATACAAGCATGAGATGGTAATTTCAAGTGCATGAGAATTTCAAATTCTCACATAGATCATTCCTGAAGTTTCTAGAGCATTCCTACAATTTCTATATAAGGTTTATGATTGATTCAAAGCCTGGGTTGGTGAAGATTGAGAGATAATTAAGGGATAGAATTCTGAGTTTGCACCTTGCAAAACAGAATCGGTTATACCAATTGGAGCATTATCAAAGCAAATTCGTGCATTCAGTAGCTTTATCTTGAGTTTGTGAGTGAGTTTGGATAGAGTTCTGGCCAAGAATATTGAAGAATCAAGAAAGAGCACTTTGAGTTTAAAGCTTGCATTTGAAAATCGTGTTTGGTGATTCAAGAGGATTCAACACAATGGATTGCATACAGAAGCTCTATCAAGCATCATTGATCATATCTGGAAGGTTTTGGAGTGTGGCTTGAAGGATTCATCACTCTGTTCATCAGAATTTCGCAGGTATGTAAATCTCATTGTGTAGCTTTGTATAGATAGAATTGCTAGGTTTTAGGTGTTTAGATGCAATGTAGATGATGGCTAGGTGGTTTCTGGTAAAGAAATTCAAGGTTTAGAGACAAATTTAGGTGGAACCAATTTTCTGTTGAGGATCATTTCTTGCAGTTCTTGATGATTTAAGCTTAGTGGAATGGTGGAAATTACTCAGGGTAGAGTGTAGATGATGTTGGGACCATTAATTTTGAGAATCTTGTTGATTGAAGTTTGAGCATATTCTGAAATTTTTATCGTGTTTTGAAATGGAGGATGTTTCAATGAAAATGGAGGTTGGATTCTTGTTCAGTGTGAAAAAATGAGTGGATTGATGTGTTTAATTTTAAGTTTTGGTGAGGATTTATGGTGTTGAGGTTTGGGGGACGACGGTGGCGCCACCTCTGGCCACCGTCTGTTGTTTCTTCCCTCCAACTTTCAAAAGGTAGGAGATGATCTTTTAACCATTAGATGTAGAGGAGACTTTGACTGAATTCTGATCCAACGGCCACGAGTGCGTTTTGAGTTGTGAAGAAGTCTGAGAAGGAGCCAAAACGCTTCGTTTCATTTACTAGCTTGGCATGGGCTTAGTAGATCCAATGCTACCCACACCCCACTTTGGAAGCCCAATAGAATTATCACTGAATTGAGTTGCTATTTGGCACGGCATTTTGTCTATTTTCTTTTACATTTTATGGTAGTATTTTAGTTGGTTTGGGCTTAGGAGAACTTGATAAGTGCACCCCCACCTTAGCCCAGTGTGGAGAAATAACTTGGATCAATTGCTATTCCACACGCCCATTTTCTGTTTTTGCAATTTATTTTCTTCTATTTCCATTTTAGTTTAGGTTAGTTAAAAATTCATATTAAATTGAAAAACAATCATTTTAGGATGGAATTTTTTCCCTAGTTCCCTTAAGATCTCTAGAAAATTATAGAAAATAAAAATATTGATTTCATGCATTTTATATTTTTTGGTATATTTTACAATTTTATTGCTTTTATTTTACATTTGTTGATACTTCATTTTTCTGAATTTAGTATGAGAGATTGGTGCATGATTTTTGATTGATTCTTGTGAGGTTGATTAGATTAGGGAAGTATGTACCCTTAGGAATTTTGTCATATTTTTATGACTAAAACTTAGGTTAGTTTGAGAGGTGGATAGGAGAGGTATTAGAATTAGGGTTTCACAACACTTAGGTGTAGTTTAGGGCATAGTTTGGGGACCTAGGGTTTGATTTAGGCCTTGGTATTTATATGGGGTATTGGGTATAGGATTAGGTTCCCTTAGAAATTAATCTAGGATTTTATGATGAGTTTTACTATTTTATTTGATTTTTGCAACTTGGGTGATATTTGTGTGTTTCCCCCTTGGGCATTTTGCTTGTTTGTTTGGTTTGGGCTATTTCAATTGGGCTTGGGGCTTGGGATTTGCTTGTTGGGGCTTATGAAGACCTTGAAGATGATTGGAGACAAAGGATGGAGCTTGGAGCATGAAGATTCTTCTCCTTGAAGATGGCTTAGGAGATAGGAAACATAGGAAGAGCTTTAGATTAGATTGATTTCTTCTTGCAAACATAGAAAGCATCTTGTGCTTCTATTCCTCCCTATGACAAAAAGTCCTTTTAGGGTATTCACATCCTTCCTTTGGAGGGATAAGTGACATACTTTAGAAGTATAACTTTGAGGGAACCTTTCCCCTACAATGCTAAGTGCTTATAGGCTTCCTTTGGTTGTCAATAAGCTGTTTAGCATTTCAACTTAATCTGTTAAGTGATTCTCTTCTGGAGTGAGTGCATTGAAGATGGGAACCTATTGAAGAATAAAGTTCATTGAAGATTGATAAAGATGAAGCTTGTGCCTGTCAAAGATAGTTATCTGTTGAAGCTAGGGTTTTGCTGCTGTTTGAAGTTGTCTACTGGTTGAGGTTCATGCTTGCTAGAGCTGGGATACTTTTGAAGATAGGAGCTTGTCTAAAGCTTGGGGATCATTGAAGATTGAAGATGGGGTCTTGCTTGAAGGTGTTACTGTCAACTTTTTTGTTGTTAGTCAACTGTAGATGTCAGAGCTGTTGCTGTTTGAGCTGCTTACTGTAGGAGCTGGTGTTGCTGTCAGAGCTGGTGTTGGGTTTTATTTCTTTTTCTGTATTGATTGTTGGCTTGTACAACTTGCCCCCTTAGGCTTGAAGTGAATACTGTTTCACTTTGCCTGTTTTTTTCCTAGGTTCGAGGTTGAGTGGGACTCCCTTGCCTCGCTTGTATTGCTGCATTGCATGCATTTTACTGTATTTGCTTGTTTTCTTTTCTGTTTATCCCCTAGGATCTCTGTTTCTCTCTGTGCAAGAGAGAAATATGACAGACATTAGGTTCTTATCCATGCATGACAACATTAGGTTAGTTTTTATCCCCTTTTCAACCCTAGGTTTTTTAGAACGCCGTTTCTCTTCTCATCTCGAAACAATCCAAAACACAATAATATGTCAAACACTATAAAAAACAGTTCTTGCGTAAAAGACTGAAAACAAACCAAAACGTCATTTTTGTCCGCTTGGACTCTTAATCGGGAGAAAACCTTTTTCAAAAGGATAAAAGACAAACAGACAGACCTGTGTCTTCCGTGGCCCGAACTACGTTTGCTCTGATCTTTCATGCTGTATGAAAGTACGTAGGCATAGGATGCGGTATCCTAGCGAGCAACCTTCCCCTCCTTCCCCTTAGGTAGGCGAACTACGTTGACTCTAATTTCTCGTTCCAGACGGGAATACGTAGGCATAAAGTGCGATACTTTGCCGAGTCATTTTATTTTCTTTTAACCCCAGACCTTTAGAGTAGATAGAATAACAATCCGTACTAGAAAACAAGCGTGGATCCCGTCGAGTACGACGGACGTGAGGGGTGCTAATACCTTCTCCTTGCGTAATCGACTCCCGAATCCAAGAATTTGGTTGCGACGACCATTCCTTTCCCGTTTTGCGTTAGGTTTACTCTGAGCGTTTCCTTTCCCTCTCTTTGGGATAAATAATGCACGGTGGCGACTCTTCTGTCATAGCCGGCGCCGATTTTCGCAGTAGCGACAGCTGGCGACTCTGCTGGGGACTCCAACAGTTCCCTGCGCGAGTCAGTCCTAGCGTTTTTTTTCCCGTCGTGGGTTTTGTACGGATTTACATTTCTGTCTTTACTTTCCGCAGTTTATTGTCAGCTTTATATTGTTATTGCTGTTGTGGGGGTGGGGTGATCTATTGAGAGATAAGTCGGACCTAGGCTTGAGTGCACCTAGAATTAGTTGTGGAAAGTAGTGGGCGTGTGCATGCTTTGCATGTACCAGTGTCCCGCAAAATCCACGCTCAGACGAGGTTCTTCTGGTTGACTTCTTTTTCAACCCTTTGGGTTGAGGGGGTTGTTGGTTAGTTGGATTGTCGACTCCGGGGACCGATCATTTGGAAGTTGGCTAAGTGAGGCCTCTTCAGGACATGATGATGCCACACTTTCTGGGTATCGTATCATCAGTCTTGAAAGTCTGTGACGCCGACGACTGCATAGGATGTCGTGCCTTGAGTCAGTTGATAGGACACCTACCTGTGAGAGGGATTGGGGCATGCAGGAAACTTGACCTCCAGACTACTCGGTTTCTTAATATTGGATCAGTGTGTGGTTACTTGGGGTTTCTTCACCAGAGCAGTGTTATAGGTCTGTCGAAACCAAGTTGGAGCTTTGTTTTGGGTCTGTTGAGACCAAGTGGAGCATTGTTATGGGTCTGTTGAGATCAGGTTTGAGCAGTATTGTGGGACTGTTGAGACAGATATTGTGGATGGATCTCTTCAGCAATATATCAATTGATCCCTGTTGCATGTTGCATATTACATTGTTGCATACTCATTTTGCATATCATTAACGTGTGTCTGTGCTGCAGGTGCATTTTCATACCTCTGATTCTAGTTGCCCGAATTTCTGTCTACTGATATTATGGATACTTTGAAGAAGACTGTGGCATACAAGTTGCCTACTCCAGATGTTTCTTCCTTGCTTGGTTTGATATCTCTAGCTGACGATGATGTGAAGAGAAGCTTCAGGAAGAGTTACGGGAAATTACTTAGATTGGTTTATAAACCATCCATGTATGAGCGTAACGGATTGTACACGCTAATGCAGTTCTATGATCCCCCGCTGAGGTGTTTTACTTTCCCTGACTTCATTTTGGCTCCGACTATGGAGGAATATGCTGAGATCTTAGAGTTGACCATTCAGAACAGGGTACCTTTCATTCATATGGATGCTGAGCCCAAACTGGAGGATTTGGTTGTGGCCTTGCATTTAGGCTCCTCAGAGTTGTTGTTAACATCGTGGAATGGAGTGTCTGGTTTTTCTCTCAAGTTCTTGGTTGGGAAAGCACAAGAGTATGCCAAGAGTGGATGTTGGATTGTGTTTAATGCTATTCTTGCCCTGTGTATCTATGGCATTCTACTGTTCCCGAACCTGCCTGACTTCGTTGATCTGGATGCGTTCTATATATTTGCTTCAGGCAATCCTGTGCCTACTTTGATTAGAGATTTCTATCACTCACTGCATTATAAGAACGAGAACAGGAGGGGCAAGAACGTCTCTTGTTGTGGGCCTTTGCTGTATATGTGGTTTGAGAGTCATCTGCCCAAGAAGGGTATCTTCGCTGAGTCTGCAGATACGGTGGATTGGTCTGAGCATCTGATGGGACTTTCTTCAGAAGACGTTGTCTGGTTTAATGAAGATTTACTGGGATCTGTGATCATCTACAGTTGCGCCTGATATCCTAACGTTCCTCTGATTGGGAGGAAAGGGTGTATTAACTACAATCCTTCATTGTTGATCCGGCAATTCGGGTATGCTTTGAAAAACCCACCAAAAGAGGAGGAAGTATAGGAATCTCTGTACTTCACAGGTGATTTGAAGGGAGAACTATTATCCAATCTTCGGCATGCTTGGAGAAACATCAACAAAAGGGGTAAGCCATTGTTGCGTAAGAATAATTGTCAAGCCTATGCCCCGTACAAAGTCTGGATCCAAGATAGAGCAAAGCAGGTGCGGATGCCGTTTCCTGCAGTATTACCTCCTGCTTCCCCCGTGATTGAGGAGCCAACTACTGTGTCTATTGAGAGATATGAGCAAGTTGTGAAGGAGAAAGAAGAGCTGATGAAAGCCAACGAGAAGCTGGAAGAAGAGCTAGTGCAACTCAGGAGCGAAAGGAATGAGGCTGTATATTCCTTCGAGCAGCAAACGAAGCTGGTGAATCAACTAGGCACGGAACTGACTGAACAACGAAAGAAGCATGAACGTTTGGGGATAGACTTGAAGAGCTCCCATGATATGCTGGAGTCTAAGAAGAAAGCACTTGATATAGCCTACCGGGAGATCTCTGCATTCAACAAAACCTGGAATGCCACGCTGACTGGCAATAAGGAAAAAGAAGACAAACTGAAGTTGCAGATCTCTGAGCTGGAAGGTCAGTTGAAAGCTAGCCAGAAGAGGTTGGAAGAAGAGGTTATGCGGAGGTATGATGTCCAGAATGCCTTGAACAAAGTTATCAAGCGCAAGAAAGAGTCTGCGTCCCAGAAACGGAAGCTAGAAGATTGCTTTGGGGAAGTTGTTTGGGAGGAATCCATTGGTGATCTCCAGCGTGTTATCAGGCAAAGAGACTCGCTCGTCGAAGGGTTTCTTTCTCAGCCGAATCATCCCAAGACTAAGAGATTATTAGAGGAGTATCAGGCATATGGTCGCACTTGATTATCTTATGTATTGATGTGTATGCTTTATTTGCATTGTGCTGGCCATCACCAGGATTGTTGGTTGAGGTCATGCTTTCCTATTGTACACTCAGTGATATTGTATTCCTGATTCGATGGGCTTTTTCCACAATATATGAGATGTTTTCCATGATTGTATTTCGAGCTTCTTATTGCTATCACTGTCACTGTACTGGCACTTTGGCACTAGAATCGGGGTTTGATATCCCTAGTGCACAGACACATATTGCATCTGCATATTCATTTTTGCATCGCCAGTTATTTGTTGAATTTGTATCTCATTTCCTGCATCTCACAGGTATTTCAGGATTGACGAACAAAGAGTCCACCTCTACTCAACCCGAAACAACCGCAAGAGAATCATGGATCAAGTCCAAGTTGAGATGCAGGAAATCCGCGAGAAGCTGAATCTGTTCATGCAAGCAATGGAGAACATTGCTAAGGGCAAAGAGAGCCTCCAGACTTTGGTGCAGCTGCTGCTGACGCGGGCAAACGGAAACGGCAACACTGACCACATTTCTGTTGAAACTCCTCGCCGGGAGAATGAGATACCGGCAGTTGTTACTCCACCTGTTGTCACTGTCAATGAAAACACCGGTATTGGTGCAGGTGCTGGTAACGACAATACTGGGAATGGCGGTGATGAGCATGTTGTTAACAACAAAGGTAACACTGTGGATGCTGATCAAGGATTCATCGATAATGTTGGCTTTGGAAACAATGGGTACGACAACATCAATTAGGACGGGAACTTCGGGTTCAATAATCAGGGCTTCGGTAATGATGGTTACGGCAACAACCAGGGGTACGGCTACGGTAATGGTGGATTCGGTAATGGGAATGTGAACGGTGCTGGAGCACTTCCTTTCAACAATGGCTTTGGACCTGCTGGGGTCAACCTGGGGTTCGGCAACCGAGGACAGGGTCCTGTGTTCAATCAGCAGGGATTTGGTCGTAACCTGGGTTATGATGGATACGGCAATGACTGGAATGTGGATCAACAGGATGACGCTTTTTCAGGAAGAGGTATGGGACCTGAAGGCCCTATTGACCCGGTTCAGAGGATCAAAATGCTAGAAGAGCAGATTAAAGGTGTGGTTGATCAGAATTCCGCTGGATTAGATATGACTACTATGGGGTTGGTGCCAGGGCTGAGGGTGCCGTTGAAATTCAAGGCTCCAACATTTGACAAATACAAAAGGGATACCTGCCCTAAGGTCCACATCCGCTCTTACTACAGAAGGATGTCCGCGTATTCGGATGATGAAAGGATGCTCATGCATTTCTTTCAGGATAGCTTATCGGGGCTGTCGCTTGAATGGTATATGGGGCTGGAGCCCACGCAGATTAAAACCTGGAAGCAGTTGGCTGATGCTTTCGTGACGCATTACAAATATAACAGCGATCTGGCACCAAACAGGGTCCAATTACAGGGTTTGTCATAGAAAAACGGTGAAAGTTTTAAAGAGTATGCGCAAAGATGGCGCGATATGGCAGCGAGGGTGCATCCTCCTTTAATCGAAAGGGAGATGAACGACATGTTCATTGGGACATTTACGGGGATGTTCTACGAAAAATTGTTTAGTGTTTCGTTGGGCAGTTTCTCAGATTTGATTCTTATGGGGGAAAAGATTGAGAACGGGATTAAAGTTGGAAGATTGCAAGCATGTGAGGCTACCTCAGCAGGAGGTACAAGAAAAGCATTTGGTGGTAGACGACAGGGTGATACTAGCGTCGTGTTTGGCGGCAGGGGCAGGGGCAGAGGAAAGAATCAGTATGTTCAGCCTCAACAGATATCTAGCGTTACTATCCCACTTCCATCGTAGAGGCAGTCACAACAGCAACAACAACCGCCGCAGCAGCAAGGGCAGAATCCTGGTCAGAGAAGGGTACAGAATACGAGGCCGAAAAGAGTGTTCGACGCACCTCCTTCCACGTATGCAGAACTCCTTCAGACCCTGCTAGGGTTGAACTTGGTTGAAAAGAGGACTTTGGCAACGCCTACAGGGACGGTACTTCCGTATGGGTATGACGCCAACAAGCATTGCGAATTCCATTCCGGGGCACCCGAGCATGATGTAGAAGCTTGTCAGGCATTTAAACACAAAGTTCAGGATTTATTGGATAGCAAAGCTATTAACTTTGGACAGGTGGGTCCAAATATCGTACAACAGCCTATGCCCAATCATGGGACAAACGCCATCTTGACAGAAGAAAATGTGAATCTAGTGATGGATGTCAATGAGCTAAAGACACCATTGGGCGAGATTAAAAGCAGGTTGCTAAAAGGGGGTGTATTCCCGGGATGTGATGAGTTTTGCTTGGATTGTTAGACCCAGCCAGAGGGTTGTAATGAGTTGAAGCAGGGCATTCAGGCTATGATGGATGAGGGTACCTTGCAATTTGATCGAACCGCGGTTGAAAAGCCTATAGAGGCGTTTTGTGATGAGCAGAACGATGTTGCGACAGTAACAATTCCGAGGAAAACAATAACGATAACGGCGCCCGCCAAGCGGCCGACGATCACAATTACCAAAGCAGGACCACTTCCTTTTGAGAGTACTAAAGCAGTGTTGTGGACTTACGGGTTGGAGGTATATTGCGACGGTGAGAAAATTGAAGTCAATAGACAACCAGCTGGGGTTGTAGATAATGTTGTCGGAACAGGGGGTATGACCAGAAGCGGAAGAATCTTCACGTCACCCGAGGTAGAGGCAGAAAGACTAGCCAAGGGTAAAGCCAAGGTAACTGAGGGTGGTCCTTCTCAGTCGAATGAAAAGGAAACGTCACTTAAATATGTGGAGGAGTTTATGAGGATCATTCGTAAAAGTGATTACAAAATCGTTGAGCACCTCCAGCAAACGCCGTCAAAAATTTCCATCCTATCATTGCTGTTATGTTCTGAGGCCCATCGAAACGCTTTGCTGAAGATTCTAGACACGACGTTCGTTCCTCAAGAAGTTTATGTTAATCAGTTAGAAGGGGTGATGGCGCATGTCAATGCAGGGAACAGTTTGGGCTTCACAGACTTTGATTTGACTCCGAGAGGGCGAGAGCACAATATGGCATTGCATGTGTCAGTAGAATGCCAGGGCACGGTCATGTCCCATGTTTTAGTAGACACTGGATCTTCCCTGAATGTGCTCCCGAAGAAAGCCATGATGAAATTGGATATCAGGGGGATTATCTGCACGCCCAGTGATTTAGTGGTGAGGGCATTCGATTGAACGAGGAGGTCGGTTTTCGGATCAATAACATTACCGTTGCAGGTGGGGCCTGAAGTATTTGAAACTGAATTCTATATAATGGACATCCAGCCAGCGTATAGTTGCCTTATGGGGCGCCCATGGATCCATGCTGCCGGGGCAGTCACATCCACGTTGCACCAAAAGCTGAAGTATATGGTTGGGGATAGTGTCGTCACTGTTTGTGGAGAGGAAGATATTCTGGTTATCCATTTGTCTTCGTTCAAATATGTCGAGGTCGACGGAGAAATACATGAAACACCCTGTCAAGCCTTCGAGGGGTTACGAATTAAAGACAAAGCTCAGGGTTCCAGCAAAACATCAGATGTGGCAGTGCCATCCTACAAAGAGGCTCAGGCTTTAGTGCAGACTGGTGAGACTAAAGGCTAGGGGCAGGTATTGGAGATTCCCGTGAAGAATGACAAGTTCGGGCTAGGGTATCGACCGACATCGTCAGCGTCATCTTTAGGAGTGCCCAGGTTCAAGGACCCAGTCACGATTACGCCAAGCGGGGTGAGCTTCGAGACCGTCAAAGCTATTTCCGATGCTGAAGACGGAGATAGCGACTGTGATATGGACGCGTGGATCAAGCCAAGCGTGCCAGGACAAAGTCTCTGCAATTGGTCTATCCGGGAAACTGTTCTTGTGACAACTAAACAATAATGATTTGTTTTCTTAATTGTTGAATAATCTTGTGTCATACCCGGGGCATAGTGATTTTACATTAGGGCTGCTTGATTATGTGCATTGCACTGTTTTAATCATGAAATAAAGGCGTTTTTCATATACAAATATTGTGATCCCTGTTTTTCCTGTTTGTGTTTTTAATAATAAAATGGCAATGTTATTATTTGCTTTGTCTGTGTTTTGAAGCATTTAACCATTTCCTTTGCATGATTACTATTTCAGATGACATCTCTGAACCGATATTTCAGACTGAGGAAGAGGTTGTCGAAGATGGCGACGTGCCAGAAGAGTTGACCTGGTTATTGAAACAAGAAGAAAGAATCATTCTGCCTCATGAGGAAGTCATTGAGATTATCAATTTGGGGTCGGAAGAGGTTGTGAGAAACATCCGTATAGGGGCTGCGCTGTAGAGCGACATCAAGCAAAGGTTGGTTGAGATGCTCAAAGAGTACAGTGATATATTTGCTTGGTCGTACGAGGATATGCCTGGGTTGGACACGGATATGGTTGTGCACCATCTGCCACTGCGAGAGGAATGCCCATCTATTAAGCAGAAACACCGAAGAACTAGACCGGACATGGCTGTGAAAATCAAGGAGGAAGTGCAGAAACAGTGGGATGCTGGTTTTCTAGCTGTTACAAAATATCCCTCATGGGTCACTAATATTGTGCCAGTGCCGAAGAAAGACGGTAAAGTGCGAATGTGTGTAGACTACCGTGATTTGAACAAAGCGATCCCAAAAGATGACTTTCCACTTCCTCACATTGATGTGCTGGTTGATAATACTGCTCAGTTCTCCGTATTCTCCTTCATGGACGGCTTCTCAGGCTATAATCAGATCAAAATGGCGCTAGAAGACATGGAGAAGACTACCTTCATTACTCCCTGGGGAACATTTTGCTACAAAGTGATGCCCTTCGGGTTGAAGAATGTTGGGACAACATATCAACGTGCTATGACGACTCTCTTTCATGACATGATGCACAAAGAGATCGAGGTTTATGTTGATGATATGATTGCCAAATCCCAGACGGAGGAGGAGCATTTGGTTAATCTGCTGAAACTGTTCAAGAGGCTCAGGAAGTTCAGGTTGAGACTGAACCCTAATAAGTGCACCTTCGGGGTGAGATCGGGTAAACTACTGGGGTTTATCATGAGCGAAAAAGGAATAGAGGTTGATCCTGCGAAAATAAAAGCAATACAAGAAATGCCGACGCCTAAAACAGAAAAAGAAGTGCGTGGATTTTTAGGGAGGTTGAACTATATCGCCCGGTTCATATCTCACTTAACTGCGACATGCGAGCCGCTATTCAAGTTGTTGAAAAAGGATCAGGTGTTGACCTGGAATGAAAATTGTCAAAAGGCGTTCGACAAGATAAAAGAATACTTGCAGGAACCTCCTGTTTTGATACCCCTAGTGGCCGGGAGACCTTTGATTATGTATTTGACGGTTCTTGAGGAAAGTATGGGTTGTATTCTCGGTCAACACGACGAGACCGGACGTAAAGAGCATGCGATTTACTATTTGAGTAAGAAGTTTACCGACTGTGAGTCCAGATACTCAATGCTTGAGAAAACATGTTGCGCGCTAGCCTGGGCCGCCAAACGTTTGAGGCAATACATGTTGAATCATACAACCATGCTAATTTCAAAGATGGATCCAATCAAATACGTGTTTGAGAAGCAAGCACTATCCGGAAGAATTTCCTGATGGCAGATGGTGTTAACCGAATACGATATCAAATATGTTTCGCAAAAGGCTATTAAAGGTAGCGTCCTGTCAGAGTACCTTGCGGAGCAGCCTGTTGAGGACTACCAATCGATGAGGTTTGATTTTCCTGACGAGGATATCATGTACCTGAAGATGCAAGATTGTGAAGAACCTATTAGAACACAGATTGGTTCTTAATAATAACTCTTTGTTTTGATGATAACTGTTAGGAAATTTATATTTAAGAATTATATACTCTAAAATTTGTTTGAGAGTTTTACTGCAGATTGAATTGAAATTAACTCTCTAGAAGCAAATCTGTTTTGAATACAAGAAATTATCCTGACTCTGAAGCGCCAGATGCAACTTACAGAAGAATCTGATTGCTCCTTACAGAAGATCCTTAGCGTAGTCTCCAGAAGGATCTGAAGCAAGAAGCTCCAGAACATTCTGAGTCAGAAGCATCTGAAGATAATCAGAAGCATCTGAAGCTGAAGCATCTGAAGCATAGAAGAATATTGATTGAAGAGTTTCTCAAAGCATTAGTCTACAGAAGTTTCTGAAAGTACCAACGCTGCCAAGTACTGAAGTTATGTGTCAAATATGCTCTGATGATCAACACGCTGAAAGCACACCTGCTGCAGAAGACTCTGATATAGCAAAGTTCTGAATATCATTAGAAGACTCTGATCCATTCAGATTCTGAAGAACTTGCTGAAAACTGAAGAAGAAATATTCAAGAATATATCCGTTGGAGTTATTCAACGTCTCTTTCCTCATTTGTGCTAGACACACTTACACAGACAAAAAGGATTTTTCTGTGCCATCTACTTCTAGGAAAGGTCACTTGATGTGAAGACAAAAAGGCTCAGACCTTTTTGGGACTCTCTTTTCAACGCTCAGCTTCCTTGGATCAGCTGCCTATAAAAGGAGAACTTCACCACATTCTTCAGTGATACAATTTGCTGAAAAGAAATCATATTATTCTAAGCTCTCATTATTTCATATTCTTCTTAGAATCTTATTGTACTTAAACTTAAGAGAAAAATCACTGTTGTGATAAAAGCTTTATAGAAGCATTAATACTCTTGTATTTAATTTACATTGATTGTAAAGGTTATTCCTTAAGAGGATTCAGTTGGAATCAGTAGCTCTTGAGAAGACTAAGAACAGTTGTTCTTAGGTGTTACTATTGTAATCAGTTTGATTTAATAGTGGATTAAGTCCTTGTTGAGAAAGGCAAATCACTCTAGGAAGGGTGGACTGGAGTAGTTGTTTAAACGAACCGGGATAAAAATAATTGTGTGATTATCTTTCAAGTCTTAATCTTTCATACTTATTCAACCCCCCCCCCCCTTCTAAGTATTATCTCACCTTCAGTTGGCATCAGAGCTCCGGTTCTGAGTGTGCTACCACTTAACAGTGTCAGTAAAGATCCAGAGAGAAATACTTTGATATATATATTTATTTGTTACCATGGCTGATAATTCAATGTCCAACATTAACAATAAATATGAAGAGAGGGATAGGATCAACACCAAACCCCCAATGTTTGATGGGGAGAAATTTGACTACTGGAAAGACAGAATTGAGAGTTTCTTCCTAGGATATGATGCTGATCTATGGGATCTAGTCATAGATGGATATGTACATCCCACAGATGGGGATGGCAAAAAGATTGACAGAAAATCTATGACAGATGCTCAGAAGAAAGACTTCAGAAATCACCACAAAGCCAGGACTATATTACTGAATGCTATTTTACATACAGAGTATGAGAAAATTACAAACAGGGAGACTGCTTTTGATATGTTTGAATCCCTAAAAATGACTCATGAGGGAAATTCTCAAGTTAAGGAGACAAAAGCTCTGGCTCTGATCCAGAAGTATGAGGCTTTCAAAATGGAAGACTCTGAATCTGTTGAAGCCATGTTCTCCAGATTTCAGATACTCACTGCTGGGCTGAAAGTTCTGGACAAGGGATATTCTACATCAAATCATGTAAAGAAAATCACCAGAAGTCTGCCTACCAGATGGAGACCAATGGTGACTGCCCTGAAGATGGCCAAAGATCTGAACAAGATCTCTCTAGAAGAACTCATCAGCTCACTGAGGAGCCATGAGATTGAGCTTGAGGAAGATGAACCTCAGAAGAAAGAAAAAGGTAAATCTATTGCATTAAAATCTAACAAAACTGCTAAAGCTTTGCAGGTCATTCAAGAAAGTTTTGAAGAATCTTCTTCTGAAGAAGAAGATGAGTTATCCATGCTGTCCAGAAGGATTAACAAACTCTGGAAGCACAAGGGAAAGAAGTTCAACAACTTCAGAAGATCTGATAACAGAAAGGAATCTTCTGGTCACAGAAGATCTGCCAAGAAAGAAGTTGTGTGCTATGAGTGCAAAGAACCTGGGCACTACAAGAATGATTGCCCCAAACTTCAGAAAGAAAAACCCAAGAAGAAGTTTAACAAAAAGAAGAAGGTTCTGATGGCAACATGGGATGACTCAGATGAATGTGAATCATCTTCTGAATCAGAAGAAGAATGTGCAAATGTTGCACTGATGGCCAGCACAGAGGATCAAGAGGAAGGTACCTCAGGATATGAATTTGAATCTGAATCTGATGATGATGCAGAAGAGGTAATGGCTAAACTTACCAAAGAAGAACTCATTAAAGTTTTAATAGAAGTTCTTAAAAGTTATAACAATATCAAACTCAAATACAAGAAGCTGAAAAGCAATCTTGAATCTGAGATTGATCTTCTGAAAACAGAACTTGTTGAGCAAAAAGAAATAAATCTGAAAATCAAAAATGACTTTGAAATAACTCAACAAGAATCTGAATCTGAGACTAAGTCATGTGAAAATATTTTAGAAAAATATGACACTAGCTTTCAGAGATTTCTCACTAATAGCATAGACAGAAGCAAGATGGCTTCTATGATCTATGGTGTTAGTGGAAACAACAGAAGAGGTATTGGATATGAATCTTCATCTGGAAGGAATCCAAAACCTGTTGACAAACTTTTCATCAAGAAGACACCTCTGTATTCTCAATTCAAATTTGGTCACTTGAATGACATTAAACACACAAGCTCTGAGAAGAATACTTATGTGTTTAAACCCAAGGCAAGTCAGAATAAACATTATGTTGTAAAACAGAAGTTTAGACAAACCTACAAACCAACTAACCCCAAAGGACCCAAGAAGATCTGGGTACCTAAAAACAAAATAATTCCTGTTGCAGATGTTCTTAGCAGCAAGGTCAGGACACCAATCATGGTACCTGAACTCTGGATGCTCACGACATATGACAGGAGAAAAGTCTATGTTCCAAAGCCTGGAACTTAGATCTGGAGGTGATGTGAAGTTTGGAGGGAACCAGAAGGGCAAGATCATTGGATCTGGCACTATTGGAAATGGTAAACTTCCCTCTATTACTAATGTTTTACTTGTTGAAGGGTTAAAGTATAACTTATTGTCCATAAGTCAATTAAGTGATAATGGTTATGATATTACCTTTAATCAAAAATGTTGTAAAGCTATTAGTCAGAAGGATGGCTCTATCCTATTTAGTGGTAAGAGGAAAAACAACATTTATAAAATAAATCTGTCAGAACTTAAAGTTCAAAATGTTAAATGCCTCTTGTCTGTTAATGAAGAGCAATGGGTGTAACACCCCCTTCTATACCCCAAATAAATGCATATAAAACAATTAAGCACATACAAATTATCAGAGTAAAAAGGTTTTATAATAAGGTATAAAAGAAGAATGCCACAATTTCAGCAATAAAACACTTTCACATTTTTCTCCATAAGATATGTAACATTTTCAAAATTAAGCGGAAGATCAAATCATTTAATCGTTTTCAAAATATTAATCCACGTACACACAAGTTAATCCAAATTAATACATCATATCAGTTAGATTACACAATCACATCAACTGATACATCACAATGTATCACAAAAGAATGACTATACTAGTCTAACTACCCGGTGTTACATATCAGAGCAGCAGACTCAAAAGAATGAAGAATACTTCACAAAAGAGACTCCAGCATCCTAATCTGCAATGCCTCATAGAGCATTATAAAACAGCAGAAGGGTGAGAAGTATAACCATAATAATCAAAGCATAAGATTATATATATATAGGTAATCAATACAAGTTCCACTCTGTATTTCTCACCACAATTCAATTTCTTAGTCATATATATTTGCCACACATATAATGACAACACGAATATTTGTAAAGCATTTCCACATCATGCATACTCTCACAATTTCACAATCTCATCATTCACACATAAGCATCTCTTCATGCATATGTCATAATATTAATGTGACTCAACAACTCAATGCAACTCATGCAATGCGGTACCGACTCTCGTTATCTTTTTTCGGTTTTTACATTAAACCGGGTCCACTCTTCTAGACCGATAACCCGTTATCTTTTTTCGGTTTTTACATTAAACCGGGTCCACTCTTCTAGACCGATAACCACAAAGGCCCGTCCTCTAAGCCTTCAAACCCACCCTTCTAGGTTTGGGACAAGCCACTAGTTTCCACGAAACTAACAGACATTGCCTCTTGACTAAATGATGCATGTACAATCAACCACAACAAATGCACTTAAGACCGACATCTTAATCTCATGCATTTACATAATTCATCTCTTCAAGAATTACACAATGATTGCACATACAACATATATCACACCATCAAGGTATTCACATCACAATACCATTTATACAATTATAAGTCATGCACACATATCCACAATGTTCTCATGCATACTCATCACATAATTGTATACCCATTAAGCATTCGCAAGTCCATTAGACAATACACATACATTCATCATTGTATTCACATGTATTTCTATTTATCATAATTAATACGCATCGTACATCAACTAGGATTCACGCCCGGAGGCTACCCACAGTACACATCATCACAATAGATCATATCTATATCATATCATAGAGGTATTAACCTATGTGAATCAATCAAACAATCACCACATGAGCAACACAGCAAAAGAAAAATGCTGTCACATTCGCCTGGCGAACCCTCACAGCGAACCTTCGCCTGGCCTTCGCCTGGCGAACTCTCTCAGCAAACACTCGCTAGGCTTCGCCTGGCGAGACTTCCCGGCGAGCCCAAGTCAGTAGCTACTGACTTCATTCGCCACCATTCGCCAGCACCTTCGCTGGGCGAACCTTCGCTATCCAACTTCGCCTGGCGAACTCGCCAGCAAAGTCCACTGGAACTTAAACTTAATTATTCACCAGCATTCGCTGGGCTTCGCCTGGCGAAGCTTCGCCTTCGCTCGCCTGGCGAGAGCCAGCGAACCTGCGCAGAACAGAACCACACTCTGTCCCTCCTTCACCATTCCACCATCCACCAACTCTTGAACATCCAAATCAGTACAAATAGCATCAATACATGTTACCCGACTATTCTACGACGTTATTACTCAGTTCCAACCGATTAAATCATCAATCTACCGATTAATCCAACATTTGCCCTAATTGGAAAGTGATGAAAACTCTACCAAAACCCCAACCCAACATACATAACATCATGCAATGATCAAATAGAATCATTTCTCACCCTTACCTCTATTAATCGGAGCTTTGATGTTGGTTCTTGATGATTTTTCCACTTTTCCTATTCTTCTCCTCTCTTTCTCTTCTTTCTTCTTTCTTTCCTCTTTCTCTCCAAATGTTTTCTCTAATTTCCTTTCTCTTCTTTCTCACTTATATATCCCTTTTATTTTCTTTCCTTCCAATTTCCTTTCAATTCTCTATTAATTCCAATTAATAAAAATTAATTCCAATATTAACATAAAATCCCACTAAATCAATTAATTACTACAATTAATTATTTAATGAAATTTGGGCTGTTATAACCCTCCCCCACTTAGGAATTTTTGTCCTCGAAAATGTTACCTGATTCAAACAGTTCTGGATAAGACTCCTTCATCTGGCTCTCAAGCTCCCACGTAACATTTCCACCAGCCGGTCCTCCCCAAGCGACCTTCCCTAAAGCAATCTCTTTACCTCGAAGCTGTTTCAATTTCCTATCCTCAATCCGCATAGGTGATGTCTCAACAGTCAGGTTATCTCTCACCTGCACATCATCTATTTGGACTACATGAGACGGATCCGCAATGTATTTCCTCAACTGAGATACATGGAATACGTCGTGAAGATTAGCAAGCGACGGTGGTAAAGCCACACAATAGGCCACTTCTCCTATCCTTTGCAAAATCTGATAAGGACCAATGAAACGCGGCGACAACTTGCGCGACTTCAGTGCCCTACCAACACCTGTCATCGGAGTGACTTGAAGAAACACATGATCTCCCTCTTGAAATTCAAGTGCCTTCCTCCTCTTGTCATAATAATTCTTCTGACGACTCTGAGTAATTCTCATCTTCTCTTGAATCATCTTGATCTTATCAGTAGTCTGTTGAACTAACTCGGGTCCAACAACAGAACTCTCTCCGGACTCGAACCAACACAATGGTGTCCTACACCGCCTACCATACAACGCCTCAAATGGTGCCATACCAATACTCGAATGGAAACTGTTGTTGTAGGTAAACTCAATCAAAGGCAAGTAGCTATCCCAAGCTCCTCCTTTTTCCAATACACAAGCTCTCAAAAGATCTTCAAGCGACTGAATCGTCCTCTCCGTCTGACCATCAGTCTGAGGATGATACGCTGAACTCAAACGCAACTTAGTACCCAAAACACTCTGCAGGCTCTCCCAAAATCTCGAAGTAAACCGCGGATCTCTATCCGAAACAATACTTAACGGAATACCATGCAGACACACAATCCTCTCAATATACAACTTAGCCAACTTCTCCAAAGGATAATCCATACGCATAGGAATAAAGTGAGCAGATTTAGTCAACCTATCCACGATAACCCAAATAGCCTCAAAATTACTCGGCGTCCTCGGCAAACCCGATACAAAATCCATGGAGATACTATCCCATTTCCACTCAGGAATAAACAACGGCTTCATCAAACCCGATGGCTTCTGATGCTCAATCTTTGACTTCTGGCAAGTCAAACAAGAATATACAAATTCCGCGATATCCTTCTTCATACTAGGCCACCAAAATACTTTCCTCAAATCCTGATACATCTTAGTAGCACCCGGATGAATACTCAATCCGCTACGATGTCCTTCCTCAAGGATGCTCTTCTTAAGCTCAACCATGTTCGGAACACAAACTCGATCCCGACATCTCATAATACCATTCTCATCAATCCGAAAATCACCACCTTGGCCTTGGTTGATTAAAGTCAACCGATCAGCTAAGCTCAAATCCGATTTCTGTCCTTCTCGATTTTCATCCAAAATACCACTTGTAAGCTTTAACATACCCAACTTAAATCCAAAAGAAGTTCTCTCACATACCAAACTCAAATCTCGAAATTGCTCGACCAATTCTAACTCTTTCACCATCAACGCCGACATATGCAATGATTTCCGACTCAATGCATCCGCTACTACATTCGCTTTACCCGGATGGTAGTTCAAGCCAAAATCAAAATCCTTCAAAAGTTCAAGCCATCTTCTTTGTCTCGCATTCAATTCCTTTTGATCAAAAAGATATCTCAAACTCTTGTGGTCACTAAACACCTCAAATCTTGCGCCAAATAAATAATGCCTCCAGAGTTTCAACACGAACACAACGGCGGCCAACTCTAAGTCATGCGTCGGATAATTCTTCTCATGCACTTTGAGTTGCCTCGAAGCATAAGCTACAACTTGGTTATTCTGCATCAACACACCTCCTAAACCCATCAAAGAAGCATCACAATACACAACGAATGGTTCTTCTGGATTTGGCAGAATCAAAACAGGAGCTGTCGTCAACCTTCGCTTAAGTTCTTGAAAACTCGCTTCACACTTGGCGTCCCAAACAAAGGCTTGACCTTTCCTAGTCAACTGTGTCAACGGCAACGATAACTTAGCAAATCCTTCAATAAACTTCCGATAATAACCGGCTAAACCAAGAAAACTTCTGATCTCAAAAACTGACTTCGGAGTCTCCCATTGCGACACCGCTTCAACCTTCGACGGATCGACCGCAATACCACTACTAGAAATCACATGACCAAGGAAACTAACTTCCTTCAACCATAATTCACACTTAGAAAGCTTCGCGAACAACTGCTTCTCTCTCAGCACAGATAACACAATCTTCAGATGCTCGGCATGCTCTCCTTCGCTCTTCGAATAAACCAAGATGTCGTCGATAAACACCACCACAAACTTATCCAAATAAGGATGGAAAATCCTATTCATGTACTCCATAAATACACCTGGTGCATTAGTCACACCAAATGGCATCACGGAATACTCATAGTGTCCATACCTCGTCCGAAAGGCCGTCTTCTGAATATCCTCAGCTTTCACACGGATCTGATGATACCCAAATCTCAAATCAATCTTGCTGAACACGCTTGCACCAACCAACTGATCCATCAGATCATCAATCCTTGGAAGTGGATACTTATTCTTAATAGTCACCTTGTTCAACTGTCTGTAATCCACACAGAGCCTCATAGAACCCTCTTTCTTCTTAACCAACAACACCGGTGCACCCCACGGTGACACGCTCGGACGAATAAACCTCTTTTCAAGCAAATCCTCAAGTTGACTCTTCAACTCTTTTAACTCCGAGGCCGACATACGATATGGAGCCATCGATATCGGACTAGTTCCAGGAATCAAATCTATCGAAAACTCCACTTCTCGCTCCGGCGGTAAATCCTTTATCTCTTCAGGGAATACTTCCGGAAAATCTCTAACAATGGGCAAAGCATCAATCTCTTCACTTTCACTAGTCCTCAAAGTTGCCATAAGCATAAATACCTTAGCCCCATCTTGTACTGATTCCTTCACTTGTTTCCTCGTCATAAACAATCCCCTTTCAACATCCGAGTCGGGAAAAATAACCGTTTTGTCAAAACAGTTAATATACACACGATTGAATTTTAACCAATTCATTCCAAGAATGACATCCAGTTGATCTAAATGAAGACACACTAAATCAATCCCAAAATCTCTACCGAAAATGCTCAACGGGCAATTCAAGCAAACATACGGTGTAGTTACCGAACCCATAGCAGGAGTATCAATAACCATACCGCCACCAATCACAGACAACTCAAGATTCAACCTGCTAACACAATCCAAAGAAATAAAAGAATGCGTAGCTCCGGTATCAATTATAACGATCAAAGGTGTACCATTAATGAAGCACGTACCTCGGATCAATCGATCGTCGCTAGCAGTCTCAGATCCAGATAGAGCGAACACTTTCCCGCTCCCTTGATTCTTCTTCGGCTTATCGCACTTGGTACTGATGTGCCCTCGCTCACCACAGTTATAGCAAGTAACACCCGCACCGCTTCTACACTCTAGAGCCTTGTGGCCTGGCTTGCCACACTTAAAACACTTTTGTTCAACACTTTTGCACTCCGGAGCATGATGCCCCGCTTCACCATAATTGTAACACCTAACCGGGGTAGAAACTCCCCCACTTGGCTTCTTGCCAAAAACAACCTTTTGTTTCCCCTTATCGGCAGGAGTTACGTAAGGTTTTCCTCTGAATTGTCCTTTTCCTTTCTTATCACTTAGGCTCTTGTAGTGGCTAGACCTAGCCCTACTATCTTCGTCATAAATTCTGCTCTTGTTAACCAACTCAGAAAACCGTCTGATTTCCTGGTACCCAATAGCTTGTCTAATCTCGGGTCTCAAACCGTTCACAAACTTGAGGCACTTAGACCTCTCAGCATTACCAGTATTATAGTGAGGACAAAATTTGATCAACTCCTCAAATTTCACCGCATACTCAGCAACCGTCGAATTACCTTGCTTCAACTCAAGAAATTCGATCTCTTTCTTCCCCCCGCACATCCTCTGGAAAATACTTCTCCATAAAGGTTTCTCTAAACAAATCCCACGTAATCACAATATCATCTTCCTCAAATCTTTGGCGAGTATTACCCCACCAATCTTCAGCTTCTTCTTCGAGCATATGAGTCCCAAACTGTACCTTCTGTGCATCCGAGCAATTCATAACTCGAAAAATCTTTTCCACAGCTTTCAACCAAATTTGTGCCTTGTACGGTTCATAAGTTCCCTTGAAGACCGGAGGGTTATTCTTTTGGAATTTCCCCAAAGCACGGAATCCATCATCAGCATGATTCCTCACATTCACATTGGCCGGAGGATTCTGCCCAATTGCCCCCGCCAATCTCGTCAATGCCTCCGCAATCGCTTCGTCGTTCCTTCCCGCAACCATCTTACTAATTCCAGCAACAGAACCACGTAAGAACAACCAATATTGATAATGCAACACACGCATATCAATAACACACAGGAAAAAAACACTCTAACAACTTGGCCGGACGGACCGACCTGCTCTGATACCACTATTGTAACACCCCCTTCTATACCCCAAATAAATGCATATAAAACAATTAAGCACATACAAATTATCAGAGTAAAAAGGTTTTATAATAAGGTATAAAAGAAGAATGCCACAATTTCACCAATAAAACACTTTCACATTTTTCTCCATAAGATATGTAACATTTTCAAAATTAAGCGGAAGATCAAATCATTTAATCGTTTTCAAAATATTAATCCACGTACACACAAGTTAATCCAAATTAATACATCATATCAGTTAGATTACACAATCACATCAACTAATACATCGCAATGTATCACAAAAGAATGACTATACTAGTCTAACTACCCGGTGTTACATATCAGAGCAGCAGACTCAAAAGAATGAAGAATACTTCACAAAAGAGACTCCAGCATCCTAATCTGCAATGCCTCGTAGAGCATTATAAAACAGCAGAAGGGTGAGAAATATAACCATAATAATCAAAGCATAAGATTATATATATAGGTAATCAATACAAGTTCCACTCCGTATTTCTCACCACAATTCAATTTCTTAGTCATATATATTTGCCACACATATAATGACAACACGAATATTTGTAAAGCATTTCCACATCATGCATACACTCACAATTTCACAATCTCATCATTCACACATAAGCATCTCTTCATGCATATGTCATATATTAATGTGACTCAACAACTCAATGCAACTCATGCAATGCGGTACTGACTCTCGTTATCTTTTTTCGGTTTTTACATTAAACCGGGTCCACTCTTCTAGACCGATAACCCGTTATCTTTTTTCGGTTTTTACATTAAACCGGGTCCACTCTTCTAGACCGATAACCACAAAGGCCCGTCCTCTAAGCCTTCAAACCCACCCTTCTAGGTTTGGGACAAGCCACTAGTTTCCACGAAACTAACAGACATTGCCTCTTGACTAAATGATGCATGTACAATCAACCACAACAAATGCACTTAAGACCGACATCTTAATCTCATGCATTTACATAATTCATCTCTTCAAGAATTACACAATGATTGCACATACAACATATATCACACCATCAAGGTATTCACATCACAATACCCTTTATACAATTATAAGTCATGCACACATATCCACAATGTTCTCATGCATACTCATCACATAATTGTATACCCATTAAGCATTCGCAAGTCCATTAGACAATACACATACATTCATCATTGTATTCACATGTATTTCTATTTATCATAATTAATACGCATCGTACATCAACTAGGATTCACGCCCGGAGGCTACCCACAGTACACATCATCACAATAGATCATATCTATATCATATCATAGAGGTATTAACCTATGTGAATCAATCAAACAATCACCACATGAGCAACACAACAAAAGAAAAATGCTGTCACATTCGCCTGGCGAACCCTCGCAGCGAACCTTCGCCTGGCCTTCGCCTGGAGAACTCTCTCAGCGAACACTCGCTAGGCTTCGCCTGGCGAGACTTCCCGGCGAGCCCAAGTCAGTAGCTACTGACTTCATTCGCCACCATTCGCCAGCACCTTCGCTGGGCGAACCTTCGCTATCCAACTTCGCCTGGCGAACTCGCCAGCGAAGTCCACTGGAACTTAAACTTAATTATTCGCCAGCATTCGCTGGGCTTCGCCTGGCGAAGCTTCGCCTTCGCTCGCCTGGCGAGAGCCAGCGAACCTGCGCAGAACAGAACCACACTCTGTCCCTCCTTCACCATTCCACCATCCACCAACTCTTGAACATCCAAATCAGTACAAATAGCATCAATACATGTTACCCGACTATTCTACGACGTTATTACTCAGTTCCAACCGATTAAATCATCAATCTACCGATTAATCCAACATTTGCCCTAATTGGAAAGTGATGAAAACTCTACTAAAACCCCAACCCAACATACATAACATCATGCAATGATCAAATAGAAACATTTCTCACCCTTACCTTGATTAATCGGAGCTTTGATGTTGGTTCTTGATGATTTTTCCACTTTTCCTCTTCTTCTCCTCTCTTTCTCTTCTTTCTTCTTTCTTTCCTCTTTCTCTCCAAATGTTTTCTCTAATTTCCTTTCTCTTCTTTCTCACTTATATATCCCTTTTATTTTCTTTCCTTCCAATTTCCTTTCAATTCTCTATTAATTCTAATTAATAAAGATTAATTCCAATATTAACATAAAATCCCACTAAATCAATTAATTACTACAATTAATTATTTAATGAAATTTGGGCTGTTACAATGGGTCTGGCACAGAAGATTGGGCCATATTAATATGAGACGTATATCTCAGATTAATAAACTTAATCTTGTCAGAGGACTCCCTAATCTGAAGTTCACTTCAGATGCTCTTTGTGAAGCATGCCAGAAAGGGAAGTTTTCAAAAACATCTTTCAAATCAAAAAATGTTGTTTCTACTTCTAAACCATTAGAACTACTTCATATTGATCTGTTTGGACCAATGAAAACTGCATTCATCAGAGGCAAGAAGTATGGATTGGTCATTGTTGATGACTTTAGCAGATGGACATGGGTAAAGTTCTTAAAACACAAGGATGAGTCACATTCTGTGTTCTTTGACTTCTGCAAGCAAGTCCAAAATGAAAAGAATTTCAAAATTATAAAAGTCAGAAGTGATCATGGTGGTGAATTTGAAAATAAATATTTTGAAAAATATTTTTCTGAAAATGGCATTGCTCATGATTTTTCCTGTCCTAGAACTCCACAACAGAATGGGGTTGTAGAGAGGAAAAACAGAACTTTGCAAGAAATGGCCAGAACCATGATCAATGAGACAAATCTGGCAAAACATTTTTGGGCAGAAGCAATCAATACAGCATGCTACATTCAGAACAGAGTATCTGTTAGACCTCTTCTGAAAAAGACTCCTTATGAATTGTGGAAGAACAAAAAGCCCAACATTTCATATTTTCATCCTTTTGGATGTATTTGTTATATGTTAAACACTAAGGAAAATCTGAGCAAGTTTGATTCCAAAGCACAAAAGTGTTTCATGCTTGGATATTCTGAATGCTCTAAAGGCTACAGAGTATACAACACTGAGACACAGATTGTGGAAGAATCCATTCATGTCAGATTTGATGATAAGATTGGCTCTGAAAAGCCAAAGCAGGTTGATAATTCTGCAGATAGGGAAGTAGTCTTTATTGACTCTGAAGTTCAAGAAGCAGACAAACTTCAAGTAAAGGAACCAGAAGCAACTCCAGATGCTACTCCCTTAACTTCTCAGATGAATAATCTAAACATTTCTGGAGAGTCAATTATCAGAGGATCATCATCCAGAATTAAAGCTTCTCATCCAGAGGATGTCATTATTGGAAAGAAGGATGATCCCATCAGAACAAGATCCTTTCTAAGATCATCTGAAGCATCACTATTTGGACTAGTGTCAGAAATTGAACCATCTTCTGTAGAAGAAGCTCTGCAAGACAATGATTGGATTATTGCCATGCAAGAAGAGCTAAACCAATTCAGCAGAAATGATGTATGGGATCTAGTTCAAAGACCTCAAGGATTCAATATTATTGGTACAAAATGGGTCTTCAGAAATAAGCTAAATGAGAAAGGAGAAGTTGAGAGGAATAAGGCAAGGCTGGTTGCTCAAAGGTACAGTCAGCAAGAAGGTATTGATTACACTGAGACATATGCTCCAGTGGCAAGGTTAGAATCTATACGCCTTCTTATTTCCTTTGCTGCACAAAATAACATCACTCTGTATCTGATGGATGTTAAAAGTGCCTTTCTTAATGGTATTATAGAAGAAGAAGTTTATGTCCACCAACCTCCTGGTTTTGAAAATGAAAAATTTCCAGATCATGTTTTCAAATTAAAGAAATCTCTATATGGATTAAAACAAGCTCCCAGAGCTTGGTATGAGAGATTGAGTAATTTTCTTCTGGAGAAGAATTTCATCAGAGGCAAAGTGGATACAACTCTATTCTGTAAAACAATAAAGAAAGATCTTCTAATTTGCCAAATTTATGTAGATGATATTATTTTTGGATCAACAAATATTATGCTTGGAAAGGAGTTTTCTACATGTATGCAGACAGAATTTGAAATGAGCATGATGGGAGAACTCAGATTCTTTTTAGGAATCCAAGTTAATCAAACTCCAGAGTGCACCTACATACATCAGACAAAGTATGTTAAAGAACTTCTGAAGAAATTCAACATGATTGACAGCAAGCTGGCAAAGACTCCAATGCATCCTACTAGCTCACTTGGCAAAGAAGAGGTAAGTAAGAAAGTAGACCAGAAGCTCTACAGAGGTATGATTGGCTCTCTTCTTTATCTTACTACTTCTAGACCTGACATATTGTTCAGTGTTTGTTTGTGTGCTAGATTCCAATCAGATCCTAGAGAATCACACTTGACAGCTGTCAAGAGGATTCTAAGGTATCTAAAAGGTACTTCTAATGTGGGTTTGTGTTACAGAAAATCTGATGATTTCAAATTAGTTGGATTCTGTGATGTTGACTATGCTGGAGACAGAGTGGAAACAAAAACTACTTCTGGAAGTTGTCAATTTCTAGGAAGAAATCTAATCTCCTGGTACAGTAAGGAGCAACCCACAATTGCACTTTCAACCACAGAGGCTGAATACATTGCTGCTGCTGGATGTAGCACGCAGATGCTCTGGATGAAGAGTCAACTAGAAGATTATCAAATTTTTGAGAGTAACATTTCTATCTTTTGTGATAATACTTCTGCTATATGTTTGTCCAAGAATCCCATTTTACATTCTAAGGAAAAACATATAGAAATTTATGCATCATTTCATCAGAGACTATGTTCAGAAGGGAATCATAAATTTAGCCTTTGTTGATACATATCATCAATGGGCAGATATTTTTACAAAACCCCTTGTTGAAGATAGATTCAATTTTATTCTGAAAAATATTGGTATGGATTTTTGTCCAGAATGATATTTATCAGAAGCAAATTGTTGCAGATGTAAAAATGCTTAAATACTCTGTAGTATTTCTTCTGTTTATTTATTCTATTCTGATTAATTTTTCTAATGTGAAACTCTGAACTAACCATCTTTAGAAGATCTGAACGTTGGCTAACGTTTCATTTCTTGAGAGAATTCAGAACAGCATGCAAGTAAACACGTGTCACACAAAATCTGAAGAGGTGGCGTGTACATAACTGAAGAGACGTTTGAGGTGAAATTTGAATAGTAAGAATCTTGGTTTTCCCCCCAAATTGTCAGAAGCATTTAATGTTTGAAATGATTTTATTCTCTTCATTTATTTCTTGCTCAAACGTGCGTTTTTCTGACTTTTGATGTGCCTAAGTGTTTAGTATAAATACTTGCTTTGTATTCACTTTCACACTTTTCACTCTCAGAATTTACATGCGTTTTCATCTCTTATTCTCTCTGCATAAAAACCCAAAACCTAAGTGTTTGAAAAAGCATTCTTCAATGGCGTCCTCTTCATCAACAACTGCTCAGTTCCAATCTACTATGGCTGCTGTGACTTCAGATAACTTAGGTGTTTCTCCACATTCTCCTCCCAAGAGAACACTTCTAACACCTGTTGATAAACTAGAAGTCCTGTGTGAATCTATGGTTGAGTTTGATTCTCTGGCTGATAATGGGTTTGATTTTCATTCCATTGTTAGAGCTCAAGGATGGGTTAAGTACTTTGATAGGTTGTTTGGACCAGTTTACCCTCTCCTTGTGAAAGAATTCTGGATTCATGCATCTGTTTATCCCAAGTTCATTTTATCATCTGTGCTGGGAAAAGAGATTATCATCACAGAGGATCTGATAAGAAGATTGATAGGTTATGAAGAAACAGATGGTGTTTCCCACTTGCCATCTGGGCGTGTAGACATGGAAGAGGTTTATGAGGAAGTTATGACTGCTGGTCAAGCTTCTAACAGATTCAAAGATCTGAAGCCTGATTACAAGATCTGGGCCAAGATCTTCATGGGATGCATACATCACAGGAAGTCAACCAATTCCCCAGATTATGTCAACAATGAACAGATCTATTTTATGTACTGCCTTAGTCAGAGCAACAAGGTAGATCTTCCATACATTTTGTTCATGCATCTGTGGAATCATATCAATGCATCTAGAGAATCAGTAAAAGAGAAAGGCCAGAAAATCAGGACTTGGATCCCATTTGGAAGGTTGATCTCAGATCTTCTCACTGAAAATGGTTTAGTGACTGCTCTGTACGCTGCTGGAGTTACAGAGGAATTAGAGTTTATTATGGGAAAACCTCTGAACGCTAAAAGTCTTCTGAGACTCAAAATTGTAGATGAACTCACTACTGCTCCAAAGAGGCTAAATATGTCTGATTTGAATAAGAGGGTTCCTGTAGCTGACTTTCCTCTATTCTTTGCTGAAGAACCCAGACATATAGTGCTGATGTATATAGAGGAATGTAAGAGGGAACGAATACCTGTTCCAGCTAATGTGTTTCAGCTTGTCAAACAACCACTACCAGATGCAGGAGAAGAAGAAGAAGTACCACTTCAGAGGAAAAGGACTCAGCCTGTAGAAGAATCTGAACCTGTCCAGAAGAAGGTTAAGATTGCTGAGAAGCCCAAGAAGCTTTTGAAGAGAAAAGATTCAGGAGAAGCTGCCTCTGTACCTGCCAAGAGGATTAATGTAAAAGGTACTAAGTCATCTTTCCCTTCTGCAAATATTGTTAATAATGATTCTAATATTAAGTCTGTTCCACAACCACCTGTTACTCAAACAACTTTTGTTACTGCTCCTAGTTCTGTTTCACCTCAAAAACAACACACTGCTTCTGTTTTAAAATCATCACAACCCAAAATACACATCAAACACTTTATTCCACGTCCATCACCATCAGAATCACAACCAACAGAACCACAACCATCAAAACAACAACTAAAATATGATCAACCACAAAACTCTGAACATCCAGAAAACCAACCCAAAGAAGTTCAACCAGAAAAAGCTCCTAACAATCCACCATCAAACATTCCACCTTCTGAACCTGTTGCACCTGTTACTTCTGAACCCACAAAAGTAACTTCTGCTCCTGTTTCATCAGAACCACCATCCCATCAATCTGAAATTCCTTCAGAACCTACTCATATCCCTGAGACAGAAGTTCTTGATATCACTCCATTAAAAACAGTGTTTCAAGTATCTTCTACCTCTTGTACACCTACAACATCCTCCAATTCATCTGAATCAGAAATTCACCCAGATTTTCTTGTCTCTCCATCCAAATACTCTGAGATGAACCAACCTGAACCTGAACCTGAATCAACCATACCTTCTAAAACTCCCATTTCAGATCCTATGCCTCCACCTGCACCATCATCTGAGATGATTGTTCCCAATTCTACTCCATCATCATTTGGTATATCTTGTGCCCAAGTTTCTTATCTTTATCATAATCTATCTTATGGTTTCAAACTGAAAGATTTTTATGATAGAGTTGAACCTTCTGAACCCCTGAACCCTCTGAAACCAAAACTCAGACAGGCCCTTCCATCTGTGATCCTTTCATATATTCAATCAATGAACAAAGTAGGATCCTTAGCAACATTATCTGCAACCTCTGGTAAAGCTGTTGTTTCAGCTCTGCAACCTGCATCTGATAACACAGTTGCATCTGTTCAAACATCAACCTCTGCTTTCATACCATATTCTAATGAACCCTTTGATGATGTTTGCCCACGCACAAGACCAAAACCTCTTCTGCTAAATGCTTTAAACAGATCCTTACCTCAAAAACCAGAAATACCTTTCATTCCATATTATCCCCCTCCTCTGATTTCAATCCAAAAACCACTTTTACCACCATCTCCCAAACCTAAACATATGACTCTGGAAACCTTGCTTAAACCACAGCCCAGACTTAATATTGATAATTTATTTCAAACATTTTTGCAAGAAATACAGATGTCTTTAGGTACTGTTCAGAAGAGATGCTCTGAAACTATGGATGCAAATGAATCTGACATCATCTGGAAAGGATTCATCAATAGATTCAACATTGTAGCTTCCAATCTGAAGAACGTCTGTTCTGATGAGGCAAAGCTCAGAGCTGAAAGGACTTTATTTTGGACTGTCAACAAAACTGAACCTCTGCTTCGTTTAGATGCTCCTCCACCTCCAACAGAACCTACTGCCAATACATTGACTATGACTCTGGTAGAACCCTCTTTAGGATCTACAGAACCTATGGCAATTGACTCTGTTCAGGCTGCAGAACCTCCACCTTCTTCATCTGAGATAAAGACAGAACATCCAGACTTTGAAGACAAGATTGCTGCTCTGGAGGCTGGTCAGTCTGAAATAAAATCTTGGATGGCAAAGCAAGATAATAAATCTGAGGATATGACAGAGTGGATGTCAAAACAAGATGAGAAGAATGATACCATGACTAAGTGGATGTCAAAGCAAGAGCAATCATCATCTGAGATTACAGATCTATTGAAGATGCTTTTGTCAAAACACTCTTAGATTTTTTTTTTCTAATGTTTGTGCATCTGTTGTTTGCATCTGAATTTTATTGTTATATCTTCTGATGTTTACCTATGTACTCTTGCTCTGTTATTTTGAATGAATCAGTTTTTCTCCATTGAATCATCTTATTTATTGTTCCTTTTATTTGTCTTTTTAAAAGTTTTTACTTTTTGCTTATGACAAAAAAGGGGGAGAAAATAAAGATCTGAACTGTTTAATATAACTTCACTAGAATGAATCTTCAGACATATCTACTCTATCTAATATTTAAATTGACTATTTCAGAACATTTGATAAGAACACTCTATAAAAGAATCTCTGAGTCTCTCAGTTCATTTGTAGTTTATCAAACTCTGAATCTTATAACTGCAAGATATTCTGACCCTAAATTGTTATAAGAACAAACAAGATCTAACTCTGAAGATTACTCAAGATAAAAGGGAAGTTTCTATTCCTTTTTCATATTTAACTCAGGGGGAGATTCATCATCTCAGGGGGAGTTATAATTCTTTATGTTCAGTTAAATAAAATTTCTGATACTTTTTGTCATCATCAAAAAGGGGGAGATTGTTAGAACACATATTGGTTCTTAATAATAACTCTTTGTTTTGATGATAACTGTTAGGAAATTTATATTTAAGAATTATATACTCTAAAATTTGTTTGAGAGTTTTACTGCAGATTGAATTGAAATTAACTCTCTAGAAGCAAATCTGTTTTGAATACAAGAAATTATCCTGACTCTGAAGCGCCAAATGCAACTTACAGAAGAATCTGATTACTCCTTACAGAAGATCCTGAGCGTAGTCTCCAGAAGGATCTGAAGCAAGAAGCTCCAGAACATTCTGAGTCAGAAGCATCTGAAGATAATCAGAAGCATTTGAAGCTGAAGCATCTGAAGCATAGAAGAATATTGATTGAAGAGTTTCTCAAAGCATTAGTCTACAGAAGTTTCTGAAAGTACCAACGCTGCCAAGTACTGAAGTTATGTGTCAAATATGCTCTAATGATCAACACGCTGAAAGCACACCTACTGCAGAAGACTCTGATATAGCAAAGTTCTGAATATCATTAGAAGACTCTGATCCATTCAGATTCTGAAGAACTTGCTGAAAACTGAAGAAGAAATATTCAAGAATATATCCGTTGGAGTTATTCAACGTCTCTTTCCTCATTTGTGCTAGACACACTTACACAGACAAAAAGGATTTTTCTGTGCCATCTACTTCTAGGAAAGGTCACTTGATGTGAAGACAAAAAGGCTCAGACCTTTTTGGGACTCTCTTTTCAACGCTCAGCTTCCTTGGATCAGCTGCCTATAAAAGGAGAACTTCACCACATTCTTCAGTGATACAATTTGCTGAAAAGAAATCATATTATTCTAAGCTCTCATTATTTCATATTCTTCTTAGAATCTTATTGTACTTAAACTTAAGAGAAAAATCACTGTTGTGATAAAAGCTTTATAGAAGCATTAATACTCTTGTATTTAATTTACATTGATTGTAAAGGTTATTCCTTAAGAGGATTCAGTTGGAATCAGTAGCTCTTGAGAAGACTAAGAACAGTTGTTCTTAGGTGTTACTATTATAATCAGTTTGATTTAATAGTGGATTAAGTCTTTGTTGAGAAAGGCAAATCACTCTAGGAAGGGTGGACTGGAGTAGTTGTTTAAACGAACCAGGATAAAAATAATTGTGTGATTATCTTTCAAGTCTTAATCTTTCATACTTATTCAACCCCCCCCCCCCTTCTAAGTATTATCTCACCTTCAGAACCGTTGCCGGATGAAGGACCAGAGTTGGGTTCCAAGTGGCAGTTAATATTTGACGGAGCTGTAAATTCCTATGGTAGCGGAATAGGGGCAATTATCACTACTCCTCATGGGTCGCACATCCCATTTACTGCTCGATTGACCTTTCCCGTTACCAATAATGAGTCTGAATAAGAGGCTTGCATCATGGGTCTGGAAGAAGCTATTGATTTGCGAATTAAACATCTGGATGTGTACGGAGACTCAGCTCTCGTGGTGAATCAGATTAAAGGAGAATGGGAGACACGTCAGCCTAATTTGATACCATATATGAATTATGCAAGGATATTGTTGCCTTTCTTTGACAAGGTGGAATTGCATCACGTACCACAAGCAGAAAATCAAATGGCTGACGCCCTGGCGACATTGTCTTCGATGTATAAAGTTAACTTCTGGAACGAGGCTCCCCAGATTGTTATCTCTCGGCTCGATAGGCCTGCCTTCATATTTGCCATTGATGAGGCTCCCGATGGTCAACCCTGGTACTTTGACATCCAGAATTTCCTGAAGAACAAGGAGTATCCGGCTGGGGCATCCAGTCGAGATCAGAAGACTCTCAGGAGATTGGCTGGCAATTTCTATCTGAATCCTAACGGTGTCCTATACAAAAGAAACCACGACTTGGTGTTGCTACGTTGCGTAGATGAGAAAGAAGCGAAGTTGCTCATGGAAGAGATACATGAGGGTACATTTGGTACACATGCTGGTGGGCATGCTATAACGAGAAAACTGCTGCGGGCAGGTTATTATTGGCTAACTATGGAAACAGACTGTTTCAAGTTTGCAAAGAGGTGTCATAAATGCCAGATTTATGCGGATAAAATCCATGTGCCTCCGAGTCCTCTGAACTTGATGTCATCACCGTGGCCTTTCTCGATGTGGGGGATTGATATGATTGGCAAAATTGAACCTACGACATCCAACGGACACCGGTTCATTTTGGTGGCAATTGATTACTTCACCAAATGGGTGGAAGCAGCATCATATGCCAATGTCACCAAACAAGTGGTCGCCAGATTCATCAAACGAGATATTATCTGCAGATATGGAATCCCTGAGCGGATTATCACCGACAACGGTTCAAATTTGAATAACAAAATGATGAATGAACTGTGTCAGAATTTTAAGATTGAACACCACAACTCTTCTCCTTACCGACCCAAGATGAATGGCGTTGTCGAAGCGGCCAATAAGAACATAAAGAAGATTGTCCAGAAGATGGTTGTGAGGTATAAAGACTGGAACGAGATGTTACCTTTCGCTTTGCACGGTTATCGTACGACGGTACGCACATCAACCGGAGCAACCCCTTTTTCGTTGGTATACGGAATGGAGGCAGTGTTACCGTTGGAGGTTGAGATTCCTTCCTTGAGGGTTTTACGAGATGTCCAACTTGACGAGGCAGAATGGGTTAAAGATAGAATGAATCAGCTCAGTTTAATGGATGAGAAGAGGCTGGCTTCTTTAGCATACGGTCGGTTATATCAGAGCCGGATGAAGAAAGCTTACGACAAGAAGGTACACCCTCGAAGCTTTCAGACATGCGATCTTGTTTTGAAAAAGATTCTCCCACCACAATCAGACCACAGGGGCAAGTGGACTCCTAATTACGAAGGTCCCTACGTTGTCAGAAAAGTCTTCTCTGGAGGAGCCTTGCTACTATCTACCATGGATGGTGAAGACTTTACGTCTCCTGTGAATTCGGACGCAGTTAAAAAATACTTTGCTTGAAAGTGACCCGCTGGACAGTAAAAAGAGAGTCCAGGCAAAAATGGGGCATCCTGGCGAACCGTAAAAAATGAATAAAAGGTTCGGGAAAAAGTTAGGGATAAAATTGAAAAGATGTACACCCGCGAAGTCGAATACCTGAAAAGGGCGACTTCGGCAAAAAAGGGTATCCCGGTTAATTGAAAACCCACAAAGGGCGATTCACGCAAAAGTTAGGGATTGAAAAAGCAAATGACTACGGGCCGGATTTGACACTACATTGCTTAGTGGTTTGGGAGTACCTGAGGGTTCGTTTATCCAACACAATCTTTTCCGAAAATTGAATACCGGGAAAGCGCCAGAGTCAGGCGAGTCATAGGAGGATCAGCTCATGATGTTTGTCTGCACCATGTTGTCGACATGTATACAAATATTGTTTTGTATTTTTACTTTATGCTTTTTGTGCATATATGTATGTGTGTGCGCGTAACTTCCTTTTTTCAGGAGTTGCATCCGATGTACAAAGCTTCGCCTATTTACAGGCTCAATCAATAAAACATGTTATTCAGTATTTGATGTTTGTGCTTTACTGTTTTGTATGTGGAAAACGCCGATGTTTTGATGAACTCGCATGGGCATAACTTTGCTGGCCCTTGCCAATGATTGATAAAACTTCGAATTGACTGAGGGGATGTCGTGGGCATTAACCCGAATAGATTTGGTTGTATAGATTTGTTTTGTCTCGTTTGTGTTTTGCAGGGTTCTCACCCTTGGAGCAGACAGTCAGAAAATTGTATCCTCCAGCCAGAGGCTCTGGATGAAGGACTTGACCTTATTTCCCAGCAGGTCGCACCTCATCCCCAAAGGTTGAGACGATGTTATCCCTTACCGAAGGAAGGATTATTTTCCCCAGAAGAGTATCCTCATGGAAGTTGTCCACAGGACATCTCCAGCTAGACAAAATCAGTGTCCCATGCAGAGGTTATACTCCCCAGAGAGTCGAAGATGTGCGCGTTCAATCCCTAGCTGGGAGGATTTTCGCGGCACGTAACCAAGTCATAGTAGGTTCAGAAGGATTATCCCCACCGAGGATGGTTTTCCTTCTCCCCACAGGTAGTCATGCTTTCGTCAGGATGATTAGCCCCAGCGGAGTGGTAGCTCCGAGTTTGTAAACTGTACCCAGACATTTGTCTCCCAGAAGGGTCGCTTCTTCCCCCAGCTGAGTTAATCTTCCCAGCAGGTGTTGTTCTTGCCTCCCAGTGGAAATCGATGTGTAATCTCTCCCCGACAGAGTTGGTTATATTTCCGGCATTTATTTTGCCGGAATACTTTGTGATACTCATTCATCCCCAACAGGGCGGTATTTGTCCTCAACAGCCGTGTTGATGAAGCAAGCTTGTCAGAGCCTCCCCCAGCAGCCTGAACCTACATTTGCATTTGCATATATTATCATGATTGCATCCACCCAAGAAACGCGTAGCATTTCCATGCCGTATGGAGCATAGCGCCATTGCCAAACATACGCATTTTGAAACATAAATCAGGTTGGTTAACCTTTTGCTTTCAGGGGTGCTTCTCAGCGGGAGTATGAAGTTACAGTTCAGATCTATTACCAGACGATCGAGGTCTCGCCGTGAGACATATGATGATGCAGTTCTTGTTATCATTCCCCACAGAGTTACTGGTTGAAGTTTCTCTTATCCGACCAGTGGAGTGTTGTTCTTCAGGTTTGCTGTCGCGGCAGCATGTCAGGATTTCATGAATCAAGATTTCAGAAGTGGTCACTTATTGTCGAAACGGGTGTCGGGCAGTTATTTTCATAATATCCCAAGCGGAGTTAGCTCCTACCAAGAATAGGCAAAGAAGTTATATCCAAGATGTGTTTTCCCGTATGAAGCAGGCGGATGAACTTTCCTGTATGAATCAGGAAGATGTGTTTTCCCGTATGAAGCAGGCGGATGAATTTTCCTGTAAGAATCAGGCAGATGTGTTTTCCCGTATGAAGCAGGCGGATGAATGTTCCTGTATGAACCAGGCAGATGTGTTTTCCCGTATGAAGCAGGCGGATGAACCGTCCTGTAAGAATCAGGCAGATGGATTTTCCCATATGAAGCAGGCGGATGAACTTTCCTGTGTTCAGGCAGATGGATTTTCCCGTATGAAGCAAGCGGATGAACTTTCCTGTATGAATCAGGAAGATGTATTTTCCCGTATGAAGTAGGCGGATGAACTTTCCTGTGTTCAGGCAGATGATTTTCCCGTATGAAGCAGGCGGATGGATTTTCCTGTAATCAGGCAGATGACTTTTCCCGTATGAAATAGGCGGATGGATTTTCCTGTGTTTAGGCAGATGATTTTCCCGTATGAAGCAGGCGGATGGACTTTTCCCGTATGAAGCAGGCGGGTGGATTTTCCAGTAATCAGACAGATGACTTTTCCCGTATGAAGCAGGCGGATGGACTTTCCGGTATCCAGATAGATGATTCTCCCGTGATAGATAGAGTATGTGAGTTGTGTTCCGATATTTGACGAAAGTATTTTCCCCAAGGAAGTCGCCGTGATTTCCTCGTGTTGACGCAATATTACTGGCCCCAGTAGAGTCCTCCTCCAAATCGTTTGTGGGGTGGGCCCAACAAAGGTAGCCAATGCAGAGATACGCAGAGTCTCCTGTGATTAGACAGAAATGTTTCCCCAGCGAAGTCGTCGGGATTTTTCTATGTTGACAGAATGTAGAGTCCTAACATGGACAAAGTTCTATCCACGCGATGATAGAATCTTTTTCGGGTTGATGAAGATGATCCCCAGCATGGTCGCTAATTTGTTTTCTCCGTATTAACATACGACGGAGTTTTAACGTGGACAAAAGACGGGGTGTTTGTACAAGAGGGAGTTCAAGGCCTGGGGCGTTACACAGGCAGTTGACATTGAAATCAGATTTTGATATCAGATGATTGATCATTTGGTTGCCGTAACAACCGGATTCAGTTGGTGGATGTTGTTTTCCAAGCAGTTTGTGCAGTTTATTTCTGCGGTTGGCAAATTTATGGGTTCTTGGTATTCAACCGTCTCGTACCTCGATTGTTTGAAGGTCGTTCGCTCTTCACCCAGTCGGGTCCAAGCCGTTTGAATAGGGGCAGCTGTTGCACCCTAAAATTTTCTCAACCTATTTCACCTGGTTTATGTTTTAATTGCATTATCATTTGCATAGTCATATCATGTACATGGTCCAATCATTTGCATATCATGACATAGCAAGTCATCTAACAGGGGGTCAAGTGCCATCCTTATTTAAAGAAGCACATCAAGGGGCCTTATTCAAGCTGAAGAACATCCAAGTCATCAAGGAATGGGTTGAAGCTTTGAGGAGATTTGAGTGTCAACAGGTGGATTTCTCTCCTAACTTGAGGTGTATTGAAGATCATCAACATGGAATTATGAATTTGAGGTGTGTATGGATCGCATGGGAGGCTTAGAGATCCCTATTGAAGCTTAGACAAGTCATGGTATCAAGTTCAAGAACCACAGTTGAGGTGTGTACAAGTAGGGTTTCATCTGGGTAACCCTAGGTCAATGAGAGCAAAGAAAGGGCATCAAGATCTAGCTCTAGGTCATGGAGTCATGGATTGATATGTTAAAGCATGTGTATGGATGAGTCAAGATCAAGTTCAAGAGAATCAAGAGTGGTTGGAGGTGTTTGATACAGGGTTCCTAGGGTAAAATCCCCTGTATAGCACTGGACTTCCAAGCCACATAAGTCAAAATACAAGTTTCAATTGGATTCTTGGCCAACATGAAACTTGTAGAGCTTCTGAATAGCTTTAATTGGAGTACTAGAATTCTTCAAGGAGATTTGTAGAACTCAAGTTATGGTTCTTGCAAGTTATGGGTCACTAGAGGACACTGAAATTTATCTGTGAAAGTCACTTGACTTCCAAGCAACTTTTTCCCATCAAGGAGTTTTCAAATGGATTCTTGGACAACATAAGAATTGTAGGGCTTGATATTATCTTTAATTTGAGTACTAGAAGTTCTCAAGAAGATTTGTGGAACTCAAGTTATGATCTTGGCAATCCAGGGGTATTTTGGGAAAGTTGAATTATAGGTCATTTTTCAACATAGGTCAAAATCTCTATCTTCCACTCCTCAAATGAAGAAATGTTCAACATGATATGTGTTTATAATGATGTTTTTAGGCCAGGTAAGAAGTCATGAGGATTTGAATGGGCTTGTATCACAAAGTTGCCCAAAATGGCCTAAAAAAGGAGATTTTTCAAATGATTCAAAGGAGGGAAATTGGGATTTTTGAGATATGAGGCATACACATGGCATATGGGTAGTCATTTTGAATGGAAATTGGATTTCAAACACATTGGCAATGCCACAATTTTGAGATGAGCCATTGTTTTATGAGTTGCTTTGGAAAATGCTTTCTTATATCATAAGTAACATATGCAAAACCATTCTTTGGATCAGAACCAAGGCCTTAACCCTTACCAATCCATTCAATATGTCATTAGAGGAGATTGGATCAAAATAAGGTGTTGAAGCAAGCTAGAACTCAGCTGTCACATACAAGCATGAGATGGTAATATCAAGTGCATGAGAATTTCAAATTCTCACATAGATCATTCCTGAAGTTTCTAGAGCATTCCTACAAGTTCTATATAAGGTTTATGATTGATTCAAAGCCTGGGTTGGTGAAGATTGAGAGAGAATTGAGGGATAGAATTCTGAATTTGCACCTTGCAAAACAGAATCGGTTATACCAATTGGAGCATTATCAAAGCAAATTCGTGCATTCAGTAGCTTTATCTTGAGTTTGTGAGTGAGTTTGGATAGAGTTCTGGCCAAGAATATTGAAGAATCAAGAAAGAGCACTTTGAGTTTCAAGCTTGCATTTGAAAATCGTGTTTGGTGATTCAAGAGGATTCAACACAATGGATTGCATACAGAAGCTCTATCAAGCATCATTGATCATATCTGGAAGGTTTTGGAGTGTGGCTTGAAGGATTCATCACTCTGTTCATCAGAATTTTGCAGGTATGTAAATATCATTGTGTAGCTTGATATAGATAGAATTGCTAGGTTTTAGGTGTTTAGATGCAATGTAGATGATGGCTAGGTGGTTTCTGGTAAAGAAATTCAAGGTTTAGAGACAAATTTAGGTGGAACCAATTTTCTGTTGAGGATCATTTCTTGCAGTTCTTGATGATTTAAGCTTAGTGGAATGGTGGAAATTACTCAGGGTAGAGTGTAGATGATGTTGGGACCATTAATTTTGAGAATCTTGTTGATTGAAGTTTGAGCATATTCTGAAATTTTTATCGTGTTTTGAAATGGAGGATGTTTCAATGAAAATGGAGATTGGATTCTTGTTCAGTGTGAAAAAACGAGTGGATTGATGTGTTTAATTTTAAGTTTTGGTGAGGATTTATGGTGTTGAGGTTTGGGGGACGACGGTGGCGCCACCTCCGGCCACCATCTGTTGTTTCTTCCCTCCAACTTTCAAAAGGTAGGAGATGATCTTTTAACCATTAGATGTAGAGGAGACTTTGACTGAATTCTGATCCAACGGCCATGAGTGCGTTTTGAGTTGTGAAGAAGTCTGACAAGGAGCCAAAACGTTCCGTTTCATTTACTAGCTTGGCATGGGCTTAGTAGATCCAATGCTACCCACACCCCACTTTGGAAGCCCAATAGAATTAACACTGAATTGAGTTGCTATTTCGCACGACATTTTGTCTATTTTCTTTTACATTTTCTGGTAGTATTTTAGTTGGTTTGGGCTTAGGAGAACTTGATAAGCGCACCCCCACCTTAGCCCAGTCTGGAGAAATAACTTGGATCAATTGCTATTCCACACGCCCATTTTCTGTTTTTGCAATTTATTTTCTTCTATTTGCATTTTAGTTTAGGTTAGTTAAAAATTCATATTAAATTGAAAAACAATCATTTTAGGATGGGATTTTTTCCCTAGTTCCCTTAAGATCTCTAGAAAATTATAGAAAAGAAAAATATTGATTTCATGCATTTTATATTTTTTTGGTATATTTTACAATTTTATTGCTTTTATTTTACATTTGTTGATACTTCATTTTTCTGAATTTAGTATGAGAGATTGGTGCATGATTTTTGATTGATTCTTGTGATGTTGATTATATTAGGAGAGTATGTACCCTTAGGAATTTTTTCATATTTTTGTGACTAAAACTTAGGTTAGTTTGAGAGGTGGATAGGAGAGGTATTAGAATTAGGGTTTCACAACACTTAGGTGTAGTTTAAGGCATAGTTTGGGGACCTAGGGTTTGATTTAGGCCTTGGGATTTATATGGGGTATTGGGTATAGGATTAGGTTCCCTTAGAAATTAATCTAGGATTTTATGATGAGTTTTACTATTTTATTTGATTTTTGTAACTTGGGTGATATTTGTGTGTTTCCCCTTTAGGCATTTTTCTTGTTTGTTTGGTTTGGGCTATTTCAATTGGGCTTGGGGCTTGGGCTTTGCTTGTTGGGGTTTATGAATACCATGAAGATGATTGGAGACAAAGGAAGGAGCTTGGAGCATGAAGATTCTTCTCCTTGAAGGTGGCTTAGGAGATAGGAAACATAGGAAGAGCTTTAGATTAGATTGATTTCTTCTTGCAAACATAGAAAGCATCTTGTGCTTCTATTCCTCCCTATGACAAAAAGTCCTTTTAGGGTATTCACATCCTTCCTTTGGAGGGATAAGTGACATACTTTAGAAGTAGAACTTTGAGGGAACCTTTCCCCTACAATGCTAAGTGCTTATAGGCTTCCTTTGGTTGTCAATAAGCTGTTTAGCATTTTAACTTAATCTGTTAAGTGATTCTCTTCTGGAGTGAGTGCATTGAAGATGGGAACCTATTGAAGAATAAATTTCTTTGAAGATTGATAAAGATGAAGCTTGTGCCTGTCAAAGATAGTTATTTGTTGAAGCTAGGGTTTTGCTGCTGTTTGAAGTTGTCTATTGGTTGAGGCTCATGCTTGCTAGAGCTGGGATACTTTTGAAGATAGGAGCTTGTCTAAAGCTTGGGGATCATTGAAGATTGAAGATGGGGTCTTGCTTGAAGGTGTTACTGTCAACTTTTTTGCTGTTAATCAACTGTAGCTGTCAGAGCTGTTGCTGTTTGAACTGCTTACTGTAGGAGCTGGTGTTGCTGTCAGAGCTGGTGTTGGGTTTTATTTCTTTTTCTGTATTGATTATTGGCTTGTACAGCTTGCCCCCTTAGGCTTGAAGTAAATATTTTTTCACTTTTCCTGTTGTTTTCCTAGGTTCGAGGTTGAGTGGGACTCCCTTGCCTCACTTGTATTGCTGCATTGCATGCATTTTACTGTATTTGCTTGTTTTCTTTTCTGTTTATCCCTTAGGATCTCTGTTTCTCTCTGTGCAAGAGAGAAATATGACAGACATTAGGTTCTTATCCATGCATGACAACATTAGGTTAGTTTTTATCCCCTTTTCAACCCTAGGTTTTTTAGAACGTCGTTTCTCTTCTCATCTTGAAACAACCCAAAACACAATAATATGTCAAACACTATAAAAAAAAGTTCTTGCGTAAAAGACTGAAAACAAACCAAAACGTCATTTTTGTCCGCTTGGACTCTTAATCGGGAGAAAACCTTTTTCAGAAGTATAAAAGACAAACAGACAGACCTGTGTCTTCCGTGGCCCGAACTACGTTTGCTCTGATCTTTCATGCTGTATGAAAGTACGTAGGCATAGGATGCGGTATCCTAGCGAGCAACCTTCCCCTCCTTCCCCTTAGGTAGGCGAACTATGTTGACTTTGATTTCTTGTTCCAGACGGGAATACGTAGGCATAAAGTGCGATACTTTGCCGAGTCATTTTATTTTCTTTTAACCCCAGACCTTTAGAGTAGATAGAATAACAATCCGTACTAGAAAACAAGCGTGGATCCCGTCGAGTACGACGGGCGTGAGGGGTGCTAATACCTTCCCCTTGCGTAATCGACTCCCGAATCCAAGAATTTGGTTGCGACGACCATTCCTTTCCCGTTTTGCGTTAGGTTTACTCTGAGCGTTTCCTTTCCCTCTCTTTGGGATAAATAACGCACGGTGGCGACTCTTCTGTCATAGTCGGCGCCGATTTTCGCAGTAGCGACAGATTATTTTTGTGTAGGAGGTGGTTTTGGAATAGACTTAAAAGTTGAATCATTTATAACAATAGTATTTGCAGAAGATACAGAAGATTTGGTACCTTTAATCTTGATGCGTTTAGCAGGAACAGAAGGAGTGTCTCCAGATTCTTTCCTCTTTAGCAGCTTCTGTGGCTTCTCAGCAACCTTGGACTTCTTCTGAACAGGTGCAACTTCTGCTTCTGATTGAGTTCTCTTTCTTGGTGTCTCTTCTACTACAACAGGCAATGGTTCCCTTGCTCTCTTTATAATATCTGCAGGAATAGGCTTTCCTTCTGCCTTGCAATCATCAATATATCTTACTACAATTTCCCTTGGTTCTTCAGCATAGAACATAGGGTAGTCATCTACTGGGATTCTCTTCTGACTAAGTTCAGTGATGTTCAGCTTCTTGGGTGCTGTTGTGAGTTCTTCTACTATTTTTAGTCTCTGAAGCCTTTTGGCATTCAGAGGCTTTCCAAGAATGAATTCCAGTTCTTCTGTGACTCCAGCAGCATACTGTTGCACCCTGAAATTTGCTCAACCTATTTCACTTGGTTTATGTTTCAATTGCATTGTCATTTGCATAATAAGTCATGTATATAGTCTAATCATTTGCATAGCATAGCATAACAAGTCATCTGACAAGGGAACAAGTTCCATTTTATCAGAAAGAGGCCCATCAAGGGGTTTTATTCAAGTTCAAGACCATCCAAGTCATCAAGAAAGGTTTGAGGCTTTGAGAAGTTTGAGGGTCAACCAGTGGCTTTCTCTCCTAATCTTGGGGGGTTGAAGATCATCAATGAATGTGTGAGTCATGACTAAGGGTATGGAATGTTCACAAAGATCATGGAAGACATAGAGGGTCATTTTGAAGATGAGACAAGTCATTGATACAAGTACAAGAGCCAGAGTTGAAGTACAGTCAACTAGGGTTTCATCTGGGTCAACCCTAGGTCAACTGAGTGATTGAAGAGCATCAAGGCTTAGTTGAAGGATGTGGGATTCATGAATTGATATGTGTATACATGTGTGGTGTTTTTCCAAGGAGAAATCAAAAGGAATCAAGAAGAAGAGGAGTTACTAAATTAGGGTTTCAGTGTAAAAAACCCTAATTTAGGCCTAACTTCCAAGACAGATAAGTCAAAATGCAAGTTTCAAATGAATTCTTGGTCAACATGAAACTTTTAGAGATTCTCAATAGCTTTAATTTGAGTACTATAAGTCTTCAAGTAGATTTGTAGAACTCAAGTTATGGTTCTTGCAAGTTATGGGTCATCAGAGGACACTAAAATTTATCAGTGAAAGTCACTTGACTTCCAAGCAACTTTTTCCCATCAAGGAGTTTTCAAATGGATTCTTGGCCAACATAAGAGTTGTAGATCTTGATCTTAGCTTTAATTTGAGTACTAGAAGTCCTCAACAGGATTTGTAGAACTCAAGTTATGGTCTTGGCAATCCAAGGGTATTTTGAGAAAGTTGAATTACAGGTCATTTTTCAACATAGGTCCAAATATACATCTTCCACTCCTCAAATGAAAAAAATTTTAATATGAGATATGTTCAAAATGATGTTTTTAGGCTAGATAAGAGGTTATGCGAGTTTGGAATGGTTTGCTTCACAAAGTCACCAAAATGGCCTAAAATAAGGGTATAATTTAAATGAACCAAGGTTGGAAATTAGGGTTTTTGATCTACACATCCAAACCAAGCCATATGACATACCAATTTGATTGTAAAATGCATTTTGAGAACATTGAAATTGCCACAATTTTGAATTGAGGGTTATTTTTAGGACTTGCTTTGTAAATTGGTTACTTGAATCATAAGTAACAATTGCAAAACCACACTTCAAGGCAAATGCAAGGCTTTAGTGCATCCTAACACCTCCAAAATCTCATTTGGAGAGAATTTAAACTCAGAACAAATTGAATTGCAAGCCAAATCATGAGTTGATATGTGCATAGCATGAGATGAGATTTCCATGGCATGAGAAGTTGATTTTCTCATTGGATCAATCTAGAACTTTCTAGGGTCTTCAAATACCTTCTATATAAGATTCATAAGAGGTTCAGAGCAGGAGTTGGAGAGAATTGAGGGAGATTGGAGAGATTTCATTTTCACTTTTCCATTTGCAAATCAAATTCTGTTACATAGTTACAACCACTTTCAATCCCTTCTTTTGATCTCAGAAGCTTGCTCTAGCAATGGTGGATGATTTCAGATAGAATCCATAGCAAGATTGGTGGAGAATCGTGTGATAGCCTTTGAAATTTTCAGCCTGCAACTCAAGATCGAATTCAAGAATCTAAGCCATTTCAATTCATTTCTTTGCATACAGAAGCTTGATTTGGTGATAGTGAAGGTGTCTGGAAAGTATTGAAGCTTATCTTGAAGCTTTGATCACTCTGTGCATCTCAAATTTGCAGGTATGAAAACTTCATTCCATGGCTTGATTTAGGTAGTTTCAATCGGTTTTGAATAGTTAGATTCAATGTAGATGATTATGTGGAGCTTTCTGGTAGCATTAGGGTTGATTTAGAGACAATTAGTTGAATGCTGCAATTTCTGTTCATGCGATTATCTTGGTGTTCTTGGTGTTAGAACTTTAGTTTGATGGCTAGAAATGCTCAGGGTGAAGTGGTGAAGAGATTAGGCTATTCAATTTCAAGTTTGGTGAGTTTTGGTTCTTGGTCAATTTCTGAGATTCCCATCGTGTTTTGAGAAGGAAGATGTTTCAATGTGTTTAGATGCCATGGTTGAATTGCTGGTGAAAATGGAGTAAGTTAGGGTTTTTAATTTTAAGTTTTGATGAAGATTTGGTGGAACCCGATTGAGGAAGATGAAGTTCTCTAGCTCTGCATCCATGGCATTTTCTTTTCCCTCCAACTTTCAAAAGGTTGAAGACAAGTTATTAACCCTAGGATGTTGAGTAGGACTTTGACCAAATGAGGATCTGATGGCCAGGATTCATTTTCAATATAGGAAGAGTTCTGAGAGAAGAGTAAGACGCAGCGTTTCATTAAACGCTGGTGCTGGGCTTAGTGATAGCATGATATCCACACCCCACTTCCAAAGCCCAATAGATTTTACACTGAATTGGCTTGCTTTTCACACCTCGTTTTTTCCATTTTCCTGGCAAATTTCCATTTTAATTTCTGACTGGTCTGGGCCTAATGCATGCGCTGCTATCCCCACCCCCTTATGGGCCCATTTCTGGGTTTACATTGTTTTTAATTGCTATTTGACACGCATCTTTTCCATTTTTCCATATTTTCTTATTTCTTCACATTTATTTTTAGGTTCTTTAAAAAAATCATAACTAATTGGAAAATTAATATTTTTAGATGGGAGTTTTTTCCTCATTTTCATCAAGACATCAAGAAAATTATAAAAGAATAAAAATGTCATTTCATGCATTTTTCTATTTTTGGTTTATTTTTACTTTTAATAGCTTTTATTTCATTTTCATTTGATACATGTTACTTGCTGAATTTAGTATGGTCATTTTATTTCATATTTTGATGTAATTCTTTTTGCTATGATTAGATTATAGTATTAGGTTTCCCTTGGAATTTTATCATGTTTTTATGATTTAATTTTAGTTAGTTTTGAATAAGGAACTTTAGGGTGCTAGAATTAGGGTTTCAACTTGACATAGGTGCATTTCAACACATAGTTTTGGGGTTTTTAGTTTGATTTAGGCCTTGGGGGTTTATGTGGGGTATAGGGTACCTAGGTAGGACCCCTTAGAAATTAATCTAGGATTTTATGATGAGTACTTCCATTTTATATGATTTTTGCAAGTGGGTTGATATTGGTGTGTTCCCTCTGGGGATATTGTGTTGTTTGATGGGTTTTGGGCCTCTTCTTTGGGTGTTGTGGTTTGTGCTTGGCTTGAGGAGTCTATGAAGACCTTGGAGATGATTGAGGACAAATAATGATGCTTGGAGCTTGAAGTTGCTTGTGCTTGAAGATTGCTTGATGAAGACTTAGGAGATAGGAGATATAGGGAGAGCTCTAGAGTAGACTGGTTTCTTCTGTCAAACATAGAGAGCTTCTTGTGCCTCTATTCCATACTATGACACAAGGTCCCCAAAGAAGTTCCATCTCTCCTTAGGAAGGATGTAGAGTATGCTTTGATTGGGTAGAACCTTGAGGATAACTCCCTTGCAGTGTTAAGATCTTGGTGATTTCCATAGGTCATCATTAAGCCTCTTAACATGTCAACTTCATCTATCACTTGATTCTCTCCTGTGAGTGTCTGCATTGAAGATGGGAGCCTATTGAAGATAAGAAGTGCATTGAGGACTGGTGAAGATGAAGCTCGTGCCTGTCAAAGCTGGTTAACTGTGAAGTTATGGTTTTGCTGCTGACTGAAGTTGTTTGTTCTTGGGGTTCAGTGCTTGCTAAAGATGAAGATTATTGGAAATAAGAGCTTACCTGAAGCTCGAATATCATTGGAAAGTGAAGATGGGATCTTGCTTGAAGTTTTACTGTCAACCTTTTGTTGTTAATCGACTGTAGCTGCCAGAGCTGGTGTTGTTTGAACTGCTTACTGAAAGGAGCTGGTGTTGCTGTCTGAGCTGGTGTTGGATATGATTTTTCTTTGCTGTATTGTCTGTTAATTTTCCCTTAGGTTTGAAGTGAAGCTGTTTCACTTTGCCTATTGTTTATTGTTGCATCTCATGCATTTTACTGTTTACTGTATATCTGCTGTTTCTTTTCCATTTATCCCCTAGGATCTCTAATTTCCTCTGCGCAGGAGGGAATTATGACAGACATTAGGTTGCAATCCATGCATGACAACATTAGGGTAGTTTTGATTCCCCTTTCAAACCCTAGGTTTTGTAGATTCCTTTCTCTTCTATCTCAAAACAATTCAAAAACACATTCATAAGGATGATCGACGTCGTACGCTACGAGCCTTAAGCTATTTGAAAAAGGTTGTTGAAGGGTCACTCTTCAATAATCTGACTGCTTAGTGTGTTACCCTTAGGGTGACATACGACGTAGTCACTCTCAAATCATAGTCTCTAGAGCGTCAGAGATAGCAAACATCATAAAAAAATAGTTTTTGCGTAAAAGACTGAAAACAAACATCAAAATGTCATTTTTGTCCGCTTGGACCCTTAATCAAGAAAACCCTTTCATAAGGAGATAAAAACACTTAGACAAGCTTGTGTCTTCCGTAGCCCGAACTACGTTTGCTCTGATATTTCATGCTGTATGAAAGTACGTAGGCATAAGATGCGATATCCTAGCGAGCAACCTTCCCCTCCTTTCCAGTAGGCAGGCGAACTACGTTGGCTCTGATTTCTCGTTCCAGACGGGAATACGTAGGCATAAAGTGTGATACTTTGCCGAGTCATTTTCTTTTCTTTTAACCTCATACCTTTAGAGTAGATAAAATAACAATACGTACTAGAAAACAAGCATGGATCCCGTCGAGTACGACGGATGTGAGGGGTGCTAATACCTTCCCCTTGCGTAACCGACTCCCGAATCCAGGATTTGGTTGCGATGACCATTCCTTTCCCTCTTTGCGTTATGTTTACTTCAAGCGTTTCCTTTCCCTCTGTTGGGATAAATAACGCACGGTGGCGACTCTTCTGTTCAGCCGGCGCCGATTTTCGCAGTAGCGACAGCTGGCGACTCTTCTGGGGACAGGAATATCCCCTATGCGAGTCAATCCTAGCGCTTGTTTTCCTGTCATGGGTGTTGTATAGATTTACTTTTTCTGTCTTTACTTTCCGCATTTTATTATCAGCTTTATACTGTTATTGCTGCTGTGGAAAAGGGGGTAATTTGTTGAGAGATAAGCCGGACCAGGGCTCGAGGTTACACATAGACTTAGAAGTATAGAGTAGTGGTTAGCCTGCTTGCTTAGTTCGCACCAGCTAGCCGCGAAATTTATGCTCGGACGAGATTCTCTTTGATGCTTCTTGCCTGGCCCTTTGGGCTCGACAAGTTGTCTGACCCGAGGATTGTCGACTCTGGGGACCTATCAATTGGGATTCAACTAAGTGAGGCCACTTAAAGGGATGATGATGCCACACCTTCTGGGTATCGTATCATCATTCTTGAAAGTCTGTGACGTTGAACCCGCATAGGATGTCGTACCTCGTCTACGAGTTAAGTACATACCTGTGAGGGGTAGGTGGGTCTGTTTGCAGGAAACCTTTGACCTCAGAATACCTAGTGTATCTCTGACAGTGAGATGTGGTTACAAGGTTCATTTGAGTGGTTGGTTTGAGATAAAGATTAAATGGTTCTCAAGGCTTCAGTATAGAGCAGCCCAGTCTATCAGCATTGCACTTGATCCCTTGTTTGCATATGCATGTGCATTTTCATGATTGCATTTCATTAACATGTATTTATGTTGCAGGTGATCATTCCCCTCTGATTCTAGTATACCTTCTAGCCAGACATGGAGTCCCTGAAGAAGACAGTTGCTTACCGGTTGCATTCACCAGACATCAGTTTATTGTTGGGTTTAGTTGCTCTGGCAGATGAAAGTGTGAGGGCTGAGTTCAGAGTATCTTATGGGAGATTACTCAGTTTGTTGTACAGACCTTCAGCATTTGAGACGACTGGGGTGTATACTTTGATGCAGTTTTATGAGCCGCAACTGAGATGTTTCTTATTTCCTGACTATATTCTGTCACCCACTCTGGAGGAGTATTCTGCGATGTTGGGAGTTCCTGTGCTAGACCAGATGCCCTTTGTACATGTGGATGCTGAGCCTGAGTTAGCTACGCTCACTGAGATTGTCAGCTTAGACGCTTCTGAGTTTCCGGGAGGCTTGGTCAAGCTAAAAGGAGCTTATGGTTTTCACCTGTCTGTCCTGGTTGAGAAGGCTACACAATGCGCGAAGAGTGGATGTTGGGTTGCCTTCAGTGCCATTCTAGCTGTCTGCATCTATGGGATTGTCCTGTTTCCCAATGTGCCAGATTTTGTTGACTCAGACGCCTTCTTGATTCTTGCCTCGAAGAATCCAGTTCCTACTCTCTTGGGCGATGTTTATCATTCCATTCACTACAAGAATGAGAAACGTCGTGGCAAGAACGTTTCCTGCTGTCTTCCTCTCCTATACAGGTGGTTCCAGGGGCACCTTCCGAAGAAAGGACCTTTTGTGGATGCTGTTGATACTTTGGATTGGTCCTCCCGGTTAATGGGACTGTCTGCTGAGAATATCATTTGGTTTGATCGGAGCATGCTCGGTACTGACATTATATATAGTTGCAGTGGCTTTCCGAATGTTCCCCTGATTGGATGGAAAGGCTGTATTAACTATAACCCTTCATTGCTGGTACGACAGTTCGGTTATGCTTTGAGGGACGCTCCTATTGAGAAGGAGATGCAGGAATCTCTGTATCTCACAGGCTTATTAGACGCAGCTGTTTTGATCAGATTGAGACATGCATGGGCTAACATCCATAGGAGGGGAAAAGCTTTGCTCGGTAAGAGCAATAGCAGAGCTTATGATCCTTATTCGGCTTGGATCCGCGAGAGAGCTAGTACTTCTTTGATGCCTTATCCTGCTGTGGAACCCCTGTATCTTCCATTAATTGAGGTACCTTCTTCGGAAGAGAGTGAGAAGTATAACAAATTGTTGGCTGAAAACGAGGAACTGAAGAAAGCTAATGATGAGTTAGAGAAGGAGATCTTCCAGTTACGCCGTGAGAAGAAGGAAGCCACCTTCACTGTGAAGGAACAGACTTAATTAATTAACAAGTTAGGATCGGAGCTGATAGAAGAGACCAACAAGAAAGAAAAAGTGGGGATAGCCTTGAACGGTGTTAGCAAGGTGCTTACTTCCAAGAAGGAACTTCTAAGCAAAGCTTATACCCGCATCAGCAAGTGGGAAGCCTTGTGGAATACTATGCTTACCAAGCGGAAGGAGCGCGAAGACGAATTGAAGCTGTAGATTGCCACACTCGAGGCACAGGTTAGAGCCCAAGACACAAAGATTACTGAAGAGACATCACTTAGGAGCGCTGCTGAGCTCAGAGTAAGTGACAGGGACAAGAAGTCGAGAGGTTATGAAGTAAAGGCCGGTTCCAAGAGGTACAGATTTGATGAGAGTTCTAGCAAAGGAGCCTACCAGGATGATGCCAAAAAGCTGAGATCCACTACCGAGCGGCATGCTTTACTAATTCAGGAGCTGATCTCCCGACTAGGGCACTTGGAGACGATGAGGATATTGGAGGACGTCAGAGCACGCCATTTGGCCTAATTTATCTTTGCCTTGCCTTTGTTATTTGTACTTGGACCATCGTCAGGCTTGTTGGCCGAGGTCTCTTCAGTTGTATTCAGTTGTACTCAGCCTCTTGGCATGTGTTTATATATGAGGGTTTTCTGATTCCTTGCTTGCTGGATAGGGACTCCACCATCGTAATGGCCTTCTCTCCGAAACTAGAATCAGGGGGGAATATAACCTGTAGCATATTTACATAATTGCGTCTACATTCATATTGCATAACTGGTATGCTTGAATTTGTATCTTATTTCCTGCATCTTCAGGTTTTCAGGATTGACGAACGAAGAGTTCACCGCTACTCAACCCGAAACAACTGCAAGAGAATCATGGATCAAGTCTAAGTGGAGATGCAGGAAATTCGCGAAAAGTTGAACCTGTTCATGCAGGCCATGGAGAGTATTGCTAAAGGCCAAGAGAATCTCCAGACGTTGGTGCAGCCGCTGCTGACGCGGGCTAATGGGAACGACAACAATGACCACAACTCTGTGCATGTCGATACTCTTCATGAGGATGGTCCCCCTACGCCTGTGGTCCCTCCTGTGGTGACCCCACCTGTTGTGGTTGTAAACAATGACGCTGGCAATGGTAACGCAGGGAATGGAAATGAGACTGTTGTTAAAAATGTTGGATTTGGAGATACCAATCTGGGTGGTGGTAACTACAATGGCGGTAACGGTTTTGGTAACAAGGGGTTCGGCTATAATGACCAGGGGTTTGAGTACATAAATCAGGGCAGAAAGTTCGGCTTCAACACCCAGGGTTTCGGCTATGACGGTTTTGGTAACACTAACCAGGGTTATGGTGGAAATGGTGCGGGATTGATTCTTGTCAACACTGGCTTCGGGCATGCTGGGGTCAACCTAGGTTATGGTAATGGGGGACGAGGTCCCATGGCTAATCAGCAAGGGTTTGGTCGCAACAATGGTTATAACGGGTACGGAAATGAAAATGTGAACTGGAGCGAAGACTGTCAGGAGGACGCCTTTTCGGGAAGAGGCATGGGATTCGAGGGACCCGTTGACAATACTCAGAGGATTAAAATGCTTGAAGAACAAGTGAAGGGTATGGCTAATCAGAATTCTACCGGACTAGACATGACTACTATGGGCTTGGTGCCTGGGCTGAGGGTACCTCTGAAATTCAAAGCTCCCACGTTCGACAAATATAAGGGGGACACTTGCCCTAAGATGCATGTCCGCGCTTATTACAGAAGGATGTCCGCGTATTCAGATGACGAAAGGATGCTTATGCATTTCTTTCAAGACAGCCTGTCAGGACCGTCACTCGAGTGGTACATGGGGTTGGAGCCCGCTCAAATCAAAACCTGGAAGCAATTGGCGGATGCTTCCATCCTGCATTATAAGTATAATAGTGATCTGGCACCGAACCGAGTTCAATTGCAAGGTTTGTCGCATAAGAAAGAGGAAAGCTTTAAAGAGTATGCGTAGAGATGGCGCGACATGGCGGCAAGAGTACATCCTCCGTTAGCTGAAAGAGAAATGAATAGCATGTTCATTGGGACCTTTACGGGGATATATTACGAAAAGTTGTTTAATGTTTCGCTAAGAAGTTTTTCAGATTTGATTCTCATGGGTGAGATGGTCGAAGACAGTATTAAGGTTGGAAGATTCCACGCAGGTGAGTCTGCCCCCGCAGGAGGTACAAGAAAAGCATTCGGTGGTAGACGACAAGGTGATTCTAGTGCTGTGTTTGGCGGCAGAGGCTGGGGCAGAGGACGAAGTCAGTATGCTCAGCATCAACAGGTCGCTAGTGTTACCATCCCTTTTCCACAACAACAACAGCAACAACAGCCGCAACAGCAGCAACAACAAAGGCAACACCCCGCCCAACGCAGAATCCTAGAGGGCAAGCCAAGGCGAGTATTTAAAACGCCTCCTTCAACATATGCCGAACTGCTTCAAACACTGCTAGGATTGAAGTTGGTTGAGAAAACGACCATGGCACCGTTAACGGGCAATCCTCCGTTTGGCTATGATGCCGGTAAACACTGTGAGTTTCACTCCGGGGCGCCCGGACATGATATTGAAGGCTGTCATGCATTTAAACATAAAGTCCAAGACTTGTTGGACAGCAAAGCTATTAACTTTGGACAGGCGGGTCCAAATATAGTACAACAGCCTATGCCCAATCACGGGGCAAACGCCATCCTGACCGAGGAAAATTTGAATCTAGTGACAGATGTCAATGAGCTGAAGACACCGCTGGGTGAGATCAAAAGTAGGTTGTTAAAAGGGGGTGTATTCCCGGGGTGCGATGAATTTTGCTTGGATTTTTGGGTACAGCCAGAGGGTTGTAATGATTTGAAATAGGGTATTCAGGCTTTGATGAATGAAGGAACATTGCAGTTTGATAGAACAGCAGTTGAAGAGCCTGTAGAGGCATTGCGTGATGAGCGGAACGATGTTGCGACGGTAACGATTCCAAGGAAAACAATAACAATAACGGCGCCTGCCAGGCGGCCGACAATCACTATTACTAAAGCAGAACCGGTTCCTTTCGAGAATACCAAAGCAGTGCCATGGACTTACGGGTTGGAGGTGTATTGTGATGGTGAGAAAATTGAAGTAAATAAACAACCAGCTGAGGTCGTAGACAATGTTGTTGGAACAGGAGGTATGACCAGAAGTGGGAAAATCTTCACATCTCTTGAGGTAGAGGCAGAAAGATTGGCAAAGGGGAAAGCCAAGGTAGACGAGAGTGGCCCCTCGCAGATAAAGGAAAAGGAAACGTCGGTTAAGAACGTAGAGGAATTTATGAGACTCATCCATAAAAGTGATTACAAAATCGTTGAGCATCTCCAGCAAACGCCATCAAAGATCTCGATCTTGTCACTGCTATTATGTTCCGAGGCCCATCGGAACGCTTTGCTGAAGATCCTAGACGCGTCATTTGTTCCTCAAGACGTTTCGGTTAACTAATTAGAAGGGGTGATGGCGCATGTTAATGCAGGGCACAGTTTGGGATTTACGGATTTTGATTTGACCCCGAGGGGGAGAGAGCATAATATGGCGCTGCACGTCTCAGTTGAATGCAGGGGCACGGTCATGTCCCGTGTGTTGGTGGATACAGGGTCTTCCTTGAATGTGCTTCCGAAGAAAGCCATGATGAAGTTGGATATCAGGGGGATTCTCTGCACGCCCAGTGACTTAGTGGTGAGGGCGTTCGATGGAATGAGGAGGTCAGTTTTCGGATCAATAACATTACCATTATAGGTGGGGCCGAAAATATTTGAAACTGAATTCTATATAATGGACATCCAGCCAGCGTATAGTTGCCTTCTTGGACGACCATGGATCCATGCTGCTGGGGCAGTCACATCCACGTTGCACCAAAAGTTGAAGTATATGGTGGGGGATAGTGTCGTCACTGTTTGTGGAGAAGAAGATATTCTGGTCAGCCATCTGTCTTCATTCAGATATGTGGAAGTTGACGGCGAAATCCATGAAACACCCTGTCAGGCATTTGAAGGGCTAAAAATCAAAGACAAAGCTCCTGTACCCAAGGTATCAGATGTGGCAGTGTCATCGTACAAAGAAGCTCAGGCTCTAGTACAGGCAGGCGAAACCAAGGGTTGGGGACGGGTGTTGGAGATTCCTGTGTAGAATGATAGGTTCGGGCTTGGATATCATCCTTCGTCATCAGCATCCTCTTCAGGAACGCCCAAGTTCAGAGGGCCAATAACCATTACGCCAAGTGGAGTGAGCTTCGAGACTATCAATGTTGTTTCCGACTCTGAAGAAGGAGATAGCGACTGTGATATGGACGCATGGATCAAGCCAAGCGTGCCAGGACAAAGTCTCTGCAATTGGGCTATCCGGGAAACTGTTCATTTGACAACTAAACAGTAATGATTTGTTTTTTTAATTGTTGAATAATCTTGTGTCCTGCTTGGGGCACAATGATTTTGCTTAGGGCCATTTTGGTTATGTACAGTACATTGTTTAATCATGAATAAAGGAGTTTTTTCATATACAAATATTGTGATCCCTGTTTTTCCTGTTTTTATTTTTACAATAAAATGGCAACGTGGTTATTTGCTTTGTACGCGTTTTGAAGCATTTAACCATTTCCTTTGCAGGATTACTATTTCAGATGACATCTATGAACCGCCTATGACTCGCTTCGACTTTGAGCACCCGGTATTTCAGGCTGAGGAAGAGATTGTCGAAGATGGCGAAGTGCCAGAGGAGTTGACATGGTTATTGAAACAAGAAGAAAGAATCATTCTGCCTCATGAGGAAGTCATTGAGATCGTCAATTTGGGGTCGGAAGGGGTTGAGAGGAACATCCGTATAGGGGCTGCACTGCAAAGCGACGTCAAGCAAAGGTTGATTGAGATGCTCAAAGAGTACAATGATATATTCGCTTGGTCGTACGAGGATATGCCTGGGTTGGATACAGATATGGTTGTGCACCGTCTGCCGCTAAAAGAAGAATGCCCTCCGGTTAAGCAGAAACTCCGAAGAACTAGGCCGGACATGGCTGTGAAGATTAAGGAGGAAGTTCAAAGACAGTGGGATGCTGGTTTCCTAGCTGTTACAAAATATCCCTCATGGGTCGCCAATATTGTGCCAGTGCCAAAGAAAGACGGTAAGGTGAGAATGTGCGTAGACTACCGTGATCTGTACAAAGCGAGCCCGAAAGACGACTTTCCACTCCCTCACATCGATGTGCTGGTTAATAACACTGCTCAATTCTCCGTATTCTCCTTCATGGATGGCTTCTCGGGCTATAATCAGATTAAAATGGGGCCAGAAGACATGGAAAAGACTACTTTCATTACTCCTTGGGGAACATTTTGTTACAAAGTGATGCCCTTCGGATTGAAGAATGCTGGGGCAACATATCAACGTGCTATGACGACTCTCTTTCATGACATGATGCATAAAGAGATTGAGGTTTATGTTGATGATTTGATTGCCAAATCCCAGACGGAGGAGGAGCATTTGGTTAATCTGCTGAAATTGTTCAAGAGGCTTAGGAAGTTCAGGCTGAGACTGAACCCTAACAAGTGCACCTTCGGGGTGAGATCGGGTAAACTGCTGGGGTTTATCGTGAGCGAAAAAGGAATAGAGGTTGATCCTACAAAAATAAAAGCAATACAAGAAATGCCGACGCCTAAAACAGAAAAAGAAGTGCGCGGGTTTTTAGGGAGGTTGAACTATATCGCCAGGTTCATTTCTCACCTAACAGCTACGTGTGAGCCGGTATTCAAGTTGTTGAAAAAGGACCAGGTTGTGACCTGGAATGAAAATTGTCAAAAGGCGTTCGACAAGATAAAAGAATACTTGCAGGAACCTCCTGTTTTGATACCCCCAGTGGCCGAAAGACCTTTGATTATGTATTTGACGGTTCTGGAGGAAAGTATGGGTTGCGTTCTCGGTCAACATGACGAGACAGGGCGTAAAGAGCATGCGATCTACTATTTGAGTAAGAAATTCACAGACTGTGAGTCCAGATACTCAATGCTCGAAAAAACGTGTTGTGCGCTAGCCTGGGCCGCCAAACGTTTGAGGCAATACATGCTGAATCATACAACCCTGCTAATTTCAAAGATGGATCCAATCAAATACGTGTTTGAGAAGCAAGCACTCTCCGGAAGAATTGCCCGATGGCAGATGGTGTTAACCGAGTACGATATTCAGTATGTCTCGCAAAAGGCTATTAAAGGTAGCTTTTTGTCAGAATATCTTGCGGAGCAGCCTGTTGAGGACTACCAATCGATGAGGTTTAATTTTCCTGACGAGGATATCATGTACCTAAAGATGAAAGATTACGAAGGACCAGAATTGGGTTCCAAATGGCAGTTAATATTTGATGGAGCTGTAAATTCCTATGGTAGCGGAATAGGTGCAATTATTACTACTCCTCAGGGGTTGCACATCCCCTTTACTGCCTGATTAACCTTTTCGGTTACCAATAATGAAGCTGAATATGAGGCTTGCATCATGGGGCTGGAAGAAGCTATTGATATGCGAATCAAACATCTGGATGTGTACGGAGACTCAGCTCTAGTGGTGAACCAGATAAAAGGAGAATGGGAGACACGTCAGCCCAATTTGATACCGTATATGAACTACGCAAGGAGGTTGTTGCCTTTCTTCGACAAGGTGGAATTGCATCATGTGCCGCGAGCAGAAAATCAAATGGCTGACGCCCTAGCGACATTGTCTTCCATGTATAAAGTTAACTTCTGGAACGAGGCTCCCCGGATTGTTATCTCTCGGCTTGATAGGCCTGCGTTCATATTTGCTATTGACGAAGCATCTGATGATAAACCCTGGTACTTTGACATCCAGAATTTCCTGAAGAACAAGGAGTATCCGGTTGGGGCGTCCAGTCGTGATCAGAAGACTCTCAGGAGATTGGCTGGCAATTTCTATGTGAACCCTAACGGTGTCCTATACAAAAGAAACCACGACTTGGTGTTGCTACGCTGTGTAGATGAGAAAGAGGCGAAGTTGCTCATGGAAGAGATACATGAGGGTACATTTGGTACACATGCCGGTGGGCATGCTATGACGAGAAAACTGCTGCAGGCAGGTTATTACTGGCTAACTATGGAAACAGACTGTTTCATGTTTGCAAAGAGGTGTCATAAATGCCAAGTTTATGCGGACAAAGTCCATGTGCCCCCGAGTCCTCTGAATGTGATGTCATCACCATGGCCATTCTCGATGTGGGGAATTGATATGATTGGCAAGATTGAGCCTACAGCATCCAACGGACACCGGTTCATTTTGGTGGCAATCGATTACTTCACCAAGTGGGTGGAAGCAGCATCATATGCCAATGTCACCAAACAAGTGGTCTCCAGATTTATCAAGCGGGATATTATCTTCCGATATGGAATCCCCGAGCGGATTATCACCGACAACAGTTCGAATTTGAATAACAAGATGATGAAAGAGCTGTGTCAGAATTTCAAGATTGAGCATCACAACTCATCTCCTTATCGATCCAAGATGAATGGCGTTGTCGAAGCGACCAATAAGAACATAAAGAAGATTGTTCAGAACATGGTTGTAACGTACAAAGACTGGCACGAGATGCTACCTTTCGCTTTGCACGATTATCGTACGATGGTACGCACATCAACCGGGGCAACCCCTTTTTCATTGGTATACAGAATGGAGGCAGTGTTACCGTTAGAGGTTGAGATTCCTTCCTTGAGGGTTTTACGAGATGTCCAACTTGACGAGGCAGAATGGGTTAAAGATAGGTTGAATCAGCTGAGCTTAATGGATGAGAAGAGGCTAGCTTCTCTCGCATACGGGCGGTTGTATCAAAGCCGGATGAAGAAAGCGTACGATAAGAAGATATGTCCGCGAAGCTTTCAGACGGGCGACCTTGTGCTAAAGAGGATTCTCCCGCCACAAACAGACCACAGGGGCAAGTCGACCCCTAATTACGAAGGGCCATACGTTGTCAGAAAAGTCTTCTCTGGAGGAGCCTTGCTACTATCTACCATGGATGGTGAAGACTTTTCGTCGCCTGTGAATTCGGACGCAGTTAAAAAATACTTTGCTTGAAAGTGACCCGTTGGACAGTAAAAAGAGAGTCCAGGCAAAAATGGGGCATCCTGGCGAACCAAAAAACAGAATAAAAGGTTCGGGCAAAAGTTAGGGATAAAATTGAAAAGATGTACACCCGCGAAGTCGAAAACCTGCATTGGGCGACTTCGGCAAAAAAGGGTATCCCGGTGAATTGAAAACCCGCAAAGGGCGATTCACGCAAAAGTTAGGGATTGAAAAAGCAAATGACTGCGGTCCGAGTCTGATACTGCACTGCTTAGTGGTGTTGGGAGCACCTGAGGGTTCGTTTATCCAACACAATCTCTTCCGAAAATTGAATACCGGGAAAGCGCCAGAGTCAGGCGAGGCATAGGAGGATCAGCTCACGATGTTTGCCTGCACCATGTTGCCGACATGTGTACAAATTCGAGTTGTATTTGTATTTTTATGCTCCTTGTGCATATATGTATGTGTGTGTACGTAACTTCCTCTTTTCAGGAGTTGCATCCGATGTACAAAACTTTGCCTATTCAGAGGCCTGTTATTAATAAAACATGTTATTCAGTATTTGATGATTGTGCTTTACTGTTTTGTATGTGGAAAACGCCCATGTTCCGATGAACTTGCATATGCATAACTTTGCTGGCCCTTGCCAATAATTGCTAAAACTTTGAATTGACTGAAGTAAGGTCACGGACACTAACCCGAATAGATTTGCTTGTGTAGATTTTGTCTTGTCTCGTTTGTGTTTTGCAGGGTTCTCCCCTTTAAAGCGGACCATCAGAAATTGTGACCCCCGGTCGGAGGTTCGTGGTGAAAAAAATTAACTTTGTGCGACGCCAATCCCCATGCTGGTCGCACATCATCTTCAAAAGTTGAGATGACTTTGTCCCTTACCGAAGAGATCAATTTCCCCAGCTAGTCGCAGCTTATCCCCGAGGGTATCCCCAGTCAGTCAAGATCAGTATCCTCTGTAGAGGTTGCACTCCCTAGAGAGTCGAGTATGTGAATGATCAATCCCCATCTTGGAGGATTCCTGCAGAGTTTAGCCAAGTCATAGTTGGTTCAGAAGGATTATTCCCATAGAAGATGGTTTTCTTCCCGCAGGTCGTCATGCCTTCGTCAGGATGATTATCCCCAGCGGAGCGGTAACTCCGAGTTTGTAAGTTGTGCCCAGACAGCATCGTTTCCTCCAGAAGGATTTCCTCGTTCCCCAAGAGAGTCGTTTCTTCCCCAGCTGGTTTACTCTCCCCAGCAGATGTTGTTCTTTCCTCCCAGTGGAAATCAAAGTTTAATCTCTCCCCGATGGAGTTGGTTATATGTCCGGCATTTATTTTGCCAGAGGAATTTATGATACCCGTTCATCCCCAAAATGGTGGTAGTCGTCTTCAGCATTCCGTATTGACTAAGCAAGCTTGTCAGGGTTTCCCCAGCAGCTTGAGCCTGCATTCGCATTTGCATATAGTGTCATGTTTGCATCTACCCAAAAACGCGTAGCATATCCGTGTTGTACGGAGCATTACGCCATTGTCAAATATGCGCAATTTGAAACGTAAAGCCCGGTTGGTTAACCTTTTGTTTTCAAGTGTTGTTTCCCTTGCAGGTGGAGAGAGCTCTTGCTCAGATCAATTGCCAAATATCTCAGCGTGAGATGATAATGTTCGTCTTATTCCCCACAGAGTTGCTTGTTTAAGTTTCTCTTACCCCTCCAGCGGAGTATTTCTTCAAGATTGCTGTTATGACAGTATCAAAAAGATTTCGTGAATCAATTTTTGGAAGTTGCCGCCTATGTCGAAGTAGGTGTCTGGCAGTTTGGGATCAGAAAATTCCCAGTAGAGTCCTTCTCAGATTTGCTGCTGTGTCCACGCTAAAAGTTTGAAGATTGGGCCAGTATTTTTTACCCATTTGATTGATGGATTTAGCTACCGTAAAGATAGGCGGAGAAGCTGTAACCAGATTTATTACCCGTAGCGATGGCGGTGTTATTTCCCGTAGTGATGGCGGTGTTATTTCCCGTAGTGATGGCGGAGTATTTCCCGTAGCGATGGCGGTTTTTGTTTTCCTGTAGTGATGAAAGAGTTGTTACCCGTAGTGGTGACGGAGTTATTTCCCGTAGCGATGGCGGTGTTATTTTCCCGTAGTGATGGCGGAGTATTTCCCGTAGCGATGGCGGTGTTTGTTTTCCTGTAGTGATGACAGAGTTATCACCCGTAGCGATGGCGGTGTTATTTTCCTTTAAGCGATGGCAGAGTATTACCCGTAGCGATGGCGGTGTTATTTTCCCGTAGTGATGGCGGAGTATTACCCGTAGCGATGGCGGTGTTATTTTCCTGTAGTGGTGACAGGGTATTACCCGTAGCGATGGCGGTGTTATTTTCCCGTAGTGGTGGCGAAGTTATTTCCCGTAGTGATGGCGGAGTTATTTTCCTGTATCGTTGGCAGAGTCATGTTTTGTCAACAGAAGTACTTCCCCAGTGAAGTCGTCCGGGTTATTCATATATTGACAGGTTTGATGCTGCACAGGCAGTTAGTGTTGAAATCAGATTCGTATCAGGTGGTTGATCAGTTGTTACCGTAACAATCAGGTTCAATTGATGGATAAGGTTTCCCAAGCAGTGGTGCAGTTTATTTCTGCGGTTGGCAAATTTTCGGGTTCTTAGTATTCAACCGTCTCGTACCTCGAATGTTTGAAGGTCGTTCGCTCTTCACCCAATCGGGTCCAAGCCGTTTGAATAGGGGCAGCTGTTGCACCCTGAAATTTGCTCAACCTATTTCACTTGGTTTATGTTTCAATTGCATTGTCATTTGCATAATAAGTCATGTATATAGTCTAATCATTTGCATAGCATAGCATAACAAGTCATATGACAAGGGACCAAGTGCCATTTTATCAGAAAGAGGCCCATCAAGGGGTTTTATTCAAGTTCAAGACCATCCAAGTCATCAAGAAAGGTTTGAGGCTTTGAGAAGTTTGAGGGTCAACCAGTGGATTTGTCTCCTAATCTTGGGGGGTTGAAGATCATCAATGAATGTGTAAGTCATGACTAAGGGTATGGAATGTGCACAAAGATCATGGAAGACCTAGAGGGTCATTTTGAAGATGAGACAAGTCATTGATACAAGTACAAGAGCCAGAGTTGAAGTACAGTCAACTAGGGTTTCATCTGGGTCAACCCTAGGTCAACTGAGTGATTGAAGAGCATCAAGGCTTAGTTGAAGGATGTGGGATTCATGAATTGATATGTGTATACATGTGTCGTGTTGTGCCAAGGAGAAATCAAAAGGAATCAAGAAGAAGAGGAGTTACTAAATTAGGGTTTCAGTGTAAAAAACCCTAATTTAGGCCTAACTTCCAAGACAAATAAGTCAAAATGCAAGTTTCGAATGAATTCTTGGTCAACATGAAACTTGTATAGATTCTCAATAGCTTTAATTTGAGTACTAGAAGTCTTCAAGGAGATTTGTAGAACTCAAGTTATGGTTCTTGCAAGTTATGGGTCATCAGAGGACACTGAAATTTATCTGTGAAAGTCACTTGACTTCCAAGCAACTTTTTCCCATCAAGGAGTTTTAAAATGGATTCTTGGCCAACATAAGAGTTGTAGATCTTGATATTATCTTTAATTTGAGTACTATAAGTACTCAAGAGGATTTGTATAACTCAAGTTATGGTCTTGGCAATCCAAGGGTATTTTGGGAAAGTTGAATTACACGTCATTTTTCAACATAGGTCCAAATCTCCATCTTCCACTCCTCAAATGAAAAAATGTTCAACATGAGATGTGTTCAAAATGATGTTTTTAGGCTAGATAAGAGGTCTTGAGAGTTTGGAATGGTTTGATTCACAAAGTCACCAAAATGGTCTAAAATAAGGGTATAATTTAAATGAACCAAGGTTGGAAATTAGGGTTTTTGATCTACACATCCAAACCAAGCCATATGACATGCCAATTTGATTGTAAAATACATTTTGAGAACATTGACATTGCCACAATTTTTAATTGAGGGTTATTTTTAGGACTTGCTTTGTAAATTGGTTACTTGAATCATAAGTAACAATTGCAAAACCACACTTCAAGGCAAATGCAAGGCTTTAGTGCATCCTAACACCTCCAAAATCTCATTTGGAGAGAATTTAAACTCATAACAAAGTGAATTGCAAGCCAAATCATGAGTTGATATGTGCATAGCATGAGATGAGATTTCCATGGCATGAGAAGTTGATTTTCTCATTGGATCAATCTAGAACTTTCTAGGGTCTTCAAATACCTTCTATATAAGATTCAGAAGAGGTTCAGAGTAGGAGTTGGAGAGAATTGATGGAGATTGGAGAGATTTCATTTTCACTTTTCCATTTGCAAATCAAATTCTGTTACACAGTTACAACCACTTTCAATCCCTTCTTTTGATCTCAGAAGCTTGCTCTAGCAATGGTGGATGATTTCAGATAGAATCCATAGCAAGATTGGTGGAGAATCATGTGATAGCCTTTGAAATTTTCAGCCTGCAACTCAAGATCGAATTCAAGAATCTAAGCCATTTCAATTCATCTCTTTGCATACAGAAGCTTGATTTGGTGATAGTGAAGGTGTTTGGAAAGTATTGAAGCTTATCTTGAAGCTTTGATCACTCTGTGCATCTAAAATTTGCAGGTATGAAAACTTCATTCCATGGCTTGATTTAGGTAGTTTCAATCGGTTTTGAATAGTTAGATTCAATGTAGATGATTATGTGGAGCTTTCTGGTAGCATTAGGGTTGATTTAGAGACAATTAGTTGAATGATGCAATTTCTGTTCATGCGATTATCTTGGTTTTCTTAGTGTTAGAACTTTAGTTTGATGGCTAGAAATGCTCTGGGTGAAGTGGTGAAGAGATTAGGCTATTCAATTTCAAGTTTGGTGAGTTTTGGTTCTTGGTCAATTCCTGAGATTCCCATTGTGTTTTGAGAAGGAAGATGTTTCAATGTGTTTAGATGCCATGGTTGAATTGCTGGTGAAAAATGGAGTAAGTTAGGGTTTTTAATTTTGAGTTTTGATGAAGGTTTGGTGGAACCCGATTGAGGAAGATGAAGTTCTCTAGCTCTGCATCCATGGCATTTTCTTTTCCCTCCAACTTTCAAAAGGTTGAAGACAAGTTATTAACCCTAGGATGTTGAGTAGGACTTTGACAAAATGAGGATCTGATGGCCAGGATTCGTTTTCAATATAGGAAGAGTTCTGAGAGAAGAGTAAGACGCAGCGTTTCATTAAACGCTGGTGTTGGGCTTAGTGATAGCATGATATCCACACCACACTTCCAAAGCCCAATAGATTTTACACTGAATTGGCTTGCTTTTCACACCACGTTTTTTCCATTTTCCTGGCAAATTTCCATTTTAATTTCTGACTGGTCTGGGCCTAATGCACGTGCTGCTATCCCCACCCCCTTATGGGCCCATTTCTGGGTTTACATTGTTTTTAATTTCTATTTGACACGCATCTTTTCCATTTTTCCATATTTTCTTATTTTTTCACATTTATTTTTAGGTTCTTTAAAAAAATCATAACTAATTGGAAAATTAATATTTTTAGATGGGAGTTTTTTCCTCATTTTCATCAAGACATCAAGAAAATTATAAAAGAATAAAAATGTCATTTCATGCATTTTTCTATTTTTGGTTTATTTTTACTTTTAATATCTTTTATTTTATTTTCATTTGATACATGTTACTTGCTGAATTTAGTATGGTCATTTTATTTCATATTTTGATGTAATTGTTTTTGCTATGATTAGATTATAGTATTAGGTTCCCCTTGGAATTTTATCACATTTTTGTGATTTAATTTTAGTTAGTTTTGAATAAGGAACTTTAGGGTGCTAGAATTAGGGTTTCAACTTGACATAGGTGCATTTCAACACATAGTTTTGGGGTTTTTAGTTTGATTTAGGCCTTGGGGGTTTATGTGGGGTATAGGGTACCTAGGTAGGATCCCTTAGAAATTAATCTAGGATTTTATGATGAGTACTTCCATTTTATCTGATTTCTGCAAGTGGGTTGATATTGGTGTGTTCCCTCTGGGGATATTGTGTTGTTTGATGGGTTTTGGGCCTCTTCTTTGGGTGTTGGGGTTTGTGCTTGGCTCGAGGAGTCTATGAAGACCTTAGAGATGATTTAGGACAAATAATGATGCTTGGAGCTTGAAGTTGCTTGTGCTTGAAGATTTCTTGATGAAGACTTAGGAGATAGGAGATATAGGGAGAGCTCTAGAGTAGACTGGTTTCTTCTGTCAAACATAGAGAGCTTCTTGTGCCTCTATTCCATCCTATGACACAAGGTCCCCAAAGAAGTTCCATCTCTCCTTAGGAAGGATGTAGAGTATGCTTTGATTGGGTAGAACCTTGAGGATAACTCCCTTGCAGTGTTAAGATCTTGGTGATTTCCCTGGGTTATCATTAAGCCTCTTAACATGTCAACTGCATCTATCACTTGATTCTCTCCTGTGAGTATCTGCATTGAAGATGGGAGCCTATTGAAGATAATAAGTGCATTGAGGACTGGTGAAGGTGAAGCTTGTGCCTGTCAAAGCTGGTTAACTGTGAAGTTAGGGTTTTGCTGCTGACTGAAGTTGTTTGTTCTTGGGGTTCAGTGCTTGCTAAAGATGAAGATTATTGGAAATAAGAGCTTAACTGAAGCTTGAATATCATTGGAAAGTGAAGATGGGATCTTGCTTGAAGTTGTTACTGTCAACCTTTTGCTGTTAATCGGCTGTAGCTTCCAGAGCTGGTGCTGTTTGAACTGCTTACTGAAAGGAGCTGGTGTCTCTGTCTGAGTTGGTGTTGGATATGATTTTTCTTTGCTGTATTGTCTGTTAATTTTCCCTTAGGTTTGAAGTGAAGCTGTTTCACTTTGCCTATTGTTTATTGCTGCATCTCATGCATTTTACTGTTTACTGTATATCTGCTGTTTCTTTTCCGTTTATCCCCTAGGATCTCTGATTTCCTCTGCGCAGGAGGTAATTATGACAGACATTAGGTTGCAATCCATGCATGACAACATTAGGGTAGTTTTGATTCCCCTTTCAAACCCTAGGTTTTGTAGATTCCTTTCTCTTCTATCTCAAAACAATTCAAAAACACATTCATAAAGATGATCAACGTCGTACGCTACGAGCCTTAAGCTATTTGAGAAAGGTTGTTGGAGGGTCACTCTTCAGTAATCTGACTGCTTAGTGTGTTACCCTTAGGGTGACATACGACGTATTCACTCTCAAATCATAGTCTCTAGTGCGTCAGAGATTGCAAACATCATAAAAAAACAGTTCTTGCGTAAAAGACTGAAAACAAACATCAAAATGTCATTTTTGTCCGCTTGGACCCTTAATCAGGAAAACCCTTTCATAAAGAGATAAAAACACTCAGACAAGCTTGTGTCTTCTGTAGCCCGAACTACGTTTGCTCTGATCTTTCATGCTGTATGAAAGTACGTAGGCATAGGATGCGATATCCTAGCGAGCAACCTTCCCCTCCTTTCCAGTAGGTAGGCGAACTACGTTGACTCTGATTTCTCGTTCCAGACGGGAATACATAGGCATAAAGTGCGATACTTTGCCGAGTCATTTTCTTTTCTTTTAACCTCAGACCTTTAGAGTAGATAGAATAACAATCCGTACTAGAAAACAAGTGTGGATCCCGTCGAGTACGACGGACGTGAGGGGTGCTAATACCTTCCCCTTGCGTAACCGACTCCCGAATCTAGGATTTGGTTGCGATGACCATTCCTTTCCCTCTTTGCGTTAGGTTTACTTTGAGCGTTTCCTTTCCCTCCGTTGGGATAAATAACGCACGGTGGCTACTCTTCTATTCAGCCGGCACCGATTTTCGCAGTAGCGACACATACAGAGCAGTTACAAGTCAATCTTCTGTTAGAAGATCTGAGATTAACCTTCCAAAAGGAATCCAAGTTCTGATCTTCTGACCTTTTTCTTTCACATATTCTCTAGAGGCATTTATATGATTCCATAGGTGCATATACAGAATATATGGAAGATCTACCTTGGTGCTCTGACTTAAGCAATACATAAAGTAGAGTTGTTCATTATTGACATAGTTTGGAGAGTTTGTAGACTTTCTGTGATGAATGCATCCCATGAAAATCTTATCCCAGATCTTGTAGTCAGGCTTCAGATCTTTGAACTTATTAGAAGCTTGTCCAGCAGTCATCACTTCCTCATATACTTCATCCATATCTACACGCCCAGCTGGCAAGTGTGATACTCCATTTGTTTCCTCATATCCAATGAGTTTTCTAATCAGATCTTCTGTGATGATTATCTCTTTGCCCAGAACAGAAGATAAAATGAACTTAGGGTATACAGAAGCATGTATCCAGAATTCTTTTACTAGAAGGGGGTAAACTGGTCCAAAAAGTCTGTCAAAATACTTCACCCATCCTTGAGCATCTATAATGGAGCAAAACTCAAACCCATTCTCAGCCAGTGAATCAAATCCCATCATTGATTCACAGAGAACCTCCAGTTTTTCAACAGGTGTTAGCAATGTTCTCTTTGGTGGTGTATAAGGAGTTAAACCCATATTAACAGAAGTAACTGCAGCCATGGTTGATTGAAATTGTGCAGCAGTTGATGATGAAGTTACCATTGAAGATGAGTTTGTCAAACGCTTAGGGTTTTTGTGAAGAGAGAAGAGAAGACAGAAATGCATAAAAGGTTTGAGATGTGAAAAGTGTGAAAATGATGAGAAATGATGTATTTATACTAAACACTTAGGCATACAAACAGTCAGAAGAAAGCACGTTCACACAAAACATTTAATGAAAAAGACTAAAATCATTTCAAGCATTTATTGATTCTGACAATTTGGGGGGAAAATCAAGATTTTCACTATTCAAACTTCACCTCAAACGTCTCTTCAGTAGTGTACACGCCACCTTTGCAGATTTGGAATGACACGTGTTTGCTTGCATGTGCTTCTGAATTCTCTTGAGAAATGAAATGTTAACCAACGTTTAGATCCTATGAGGATTGTTAGTTCAGAGTTTCACAAGAAAATAATTAAAGAAAATGAATAAGTAATCAGAAGAAATACTTCAGAGTATTAGGCATTTTTGCATCTGTAAAATTTTCTTCTGACAAATATCATTCTGGACAAAAATCCATACCAATATTTTTAAGAATAAATTTAAATCTATCTTTAACAAGGGGTTTTGTGAAAATATCTGCCCATTGATGATCTGTATCAACAAAGGCTAAATTTATGATTCCCTTCTGAACATAGTCTCTGATGAAATGATGCTTAATTTCTATACGTTTTGCCTTAGAGTGTAAAATGGGGTTTTTAGACAAACATATAGCAGAAGTATTATCACAGAAAATAGAAATGTTACTTTCAAATATCTGATAATCTTCTAGCTGACTTTTCATCCAGAGCATCTGTATGCTACATCCAGAAGCCGCAATATATTCTGCCTCTGTGGTTGAAAGTGCAATTGTGGGTTGCTTCTTGCTGTACCAAGAGATTAGATTTCTTCCTAGAAATTGACAACTTCCAGAAGTACTTTTCCTTTCCACTCTGTCTCCAGCGTAGTCAGCATCACAAAATCCAACTAATTTGAAATCATCAGATTTTCTGTAGCACAAACCCACATTATAAGTACCTTAGAATCCTCTTGACAGCTGTCAAGTGTGATTCTCTAGGATCTGATTGGAATCTAGCACACAGGCATACACTGAACAATATATCAGGTCTAGAAGCAGTTAATTAAAGAAGAGATCCTATCATACCACTGTAGAGTTTCTGATCTACTTTCTTACTTACCTCTTCCTTGCCAAGTGAGCTAGTTGGATGCATGGGAGTCTTTGCCAGCTTACTATCAGTCATGTTAAATTTCTTCAGAAGTTCTTTAACATATTTGGTCTGATGTATGTAAGTGCACTCTGGAGTTTGATTGACTTGAATTCCTAGAAAGAATCTCAGTTCTCCCATCATGCTCATTTCAAATTCTGCCTGCATACATTGAGCAAACTCCTTTCCCAGCATAGTATTGGTAGATCCAAATATTATATCATCCACATAAATTTGACAAATTAGAAGATCTTTCTTAAATGATTTACAAAAGAGTGTTGTGTCCACTTTGCCTCTGATGAAATTTTTCTCCAGAAGAAAATTGCTCAATCTCTCATACCAAGCTCTGGGAGCTTGTTTTAAACCATACAGAGATTTCCTTAGTTTGAAAACATAATCTGGAAATTTTTCACTCTCAAAACCAGGAGGCTGGTGGACATAAACTTCTTCTTCTATAATACCATTTAGAAAGGCACTTTTAACATCCATCTGATACAGAGTGATGTTATTTTGTGCAGCAAATGAAATAAGAAGGTGTATAGATTCTAACCTTGCCACTGGAGCATAAGTTTCAGTGTAATCAATACCTTCTTGTTGATTGTACCCTTGAGCAACAAGCCTTGCCTTATTTATTTCAACTTCTCCTTTCTCATTTAGCTTATTTCTGAAGAGCCATTTAGTTCCAATTATATTGAATCCTTTTGGTCTTTGAACTAAATCCCACACATCATTTCTGGTGAACTGATTTAACTCTTCTTGCATGGCAATAATCCAATCATTGTCTTGCAGAGCTTCATCTATAGAAGTTGGTTCAATTATTGACACCAGTCCAAATAATGATGCTTCAGATGATCTAAGAAAGGATCTTGTTCTGATGGGATCATCCTTCTTTCCAATTACAACATTCTCTAGATGAGAAGCTTTTATTCTGGAAGATGATCCTCTAACAGTTGATTCTTCAGAAATGTTTAGATTGTTCATCTGAGAAGTTAAAGGAATAGCATCTGGCGTTGCTTCTGGTTCCTTCACTTTAGCTTTGTCTGCCTCTGGGCCTTCAGAGTCTGTGAAGACTACTTCTCTATCTGCAGAGTTTTCAGACTGCTTTTGCTTTTTACTGCCAAGCTTATCATCAAATCTAACATGAATAGATTCTTCCACAATCTGTGTCTCAGTGATGTATACTCTGTAGCCTTTAGAGCGTTCAGAATATCCAAGCATGAAACACTTCTGTGCTTTGGAATCAAACTTGTTCAGATTTTCTTTAGTATTTAACATATAGCAAATACATCTAAAAGGATGAAAATATGAAATGTTGGGCTTTCTGTTCTTCCATAGTTCATATGGAGTCTTCTCCAGAAGAGGTCTTACAGACACTCTAGTCTGAATGTAACAGGCTGTGTTAATTGCTTCTGCCCAAAAGTGTTTTGCCAGATTAGTCTCATTGATCATGGTTCTGGCCATTTCTTGCAGAGTTCTGTTTTTCCTCTCTACAACTCCATTTTGTTGTGGAGTTCTAGGACAGGAAAAATCATGAGCAATGCCATTTTCATTAAAATATTTTTCAAAATATTTATTTTCAAATTCACCACCATGATCACTTCTGACTTTTATAATTTTGAAATCTTTTTCATTCTGGACTTGTTTACAGAAGTCAAAGAACACAAAATGTGACTCATCCTTGTGTTTTAAGAACTTTACCCATGTCCATCTACTATAGTCATCAACAATGACTAATCCATACTTCTTGCCTCTGATGGATGCAGTTTTCACTGGTCCAAACAGATCAATATGAAGTAATTCTAGTGGTCTGAAAGTAGAAACAACATTTTTTGATTTAAAAGATGATTTTGAAAACTTCCCTTTTTGGCATGCTTCACAAAGAGCATCTGAGGTGAACTTCAGATTAGGAAGCCCTCTGACAAGATTAAGTTTATTAATCTGAGATATACGTCTCATATTAATATGCCCCAATCTTCTGTGCCAGACCCATTGCTCTTCATTAACAGACAAGAGGCATTTAACATTCTGAACCTTAAGTTCTGAAAGATTTATTTTATAAATATTGTTTTTCCTCTTACCACTAAATAGGATAGAGCCATCCTTTTGCATAATAGCTTTACAACATTTTTGATTAAAGGTAATATCATAACCATTGTCACTTAATTGACTTATGGACAATAAGTTATGCTTTAACCCTTCAACAAGTAAAACATTAGTAATAGAGGGAAGTTTACCATTTCCAATGGTGCCAGATCCAATGATCTTGCCCTTCTGGTTCCCTCCAAATTTCACATCACCTCCAGATCTAAGCTCCAGGATTTGGAACGTAGACCTTTCTCCTGTCATGTGTCGTTAGCATCCAGAGTCCAGGTACCATGATTGGTGTCCTGACCTTGCTGCTAAGAACATCTGCAACAGGAATTATTTTACTTTTAGGTACCCAGATCTTCTTGGGTCCTTTAGGGTTAGTTGTTCTGAAGGTTTGTCTAAACTTCTGTTTTTCAACATAAGGTTTATTCTGACTAGCCTTAGATTTAAACACATGAATATTCTTTTCAGAGCGTGTTTGTTCAATATCATTCAAGTGACCAAATTTAAAGTGTGAATATAAAGGAGTTTTCTTGATGATAATTTTATCAACAGGTTTTGGATTTAAATCCTTTCCAGAGGAGGATTCATATCCAATTCCTTTTCTGTTATTTTTCCTAACTCCATATATCATAGAAGCCATTTTGCTTCTGTCTATGCTTTTAGCAAGAAACTTCTGAAAGCTATAATCATATTTTTCCAAAATATTTTTGCATTCAGATTCAGTTTCAGAGTCAGAGTTTTGTTGAGCTAATTCAGAATCATTTTTCAATTTTAAGTTCTTTTCATTTAGCTCAGCTACTTCTGATTTGAGAATATTATTCTCAGATACAAGATTGCTTTGACGCTTCTTGTATTTGAGCTTAATATTGTTATAGCTTTTCAGAACTTCTGATAACACTTTGATAAGTTCTTCTTTAGTGAGTTTAGCCATTACCTCTTCAGCGTCAGAGTCAGATTCAGATCCTGAAGTTCCTTCCTCCTGATTTTCTATGTCTGCCATCAAAGTTACATTGGCACATTGCTCTTCTGACTCAGATTCAGATTCAGATGTATCTGAATCATCCCAGGTGGCCATTAGAACCTTTTTCTTCTTATCAAATTTTCTTTTAGGCTTTTCTTTCAGCACCTTTGGACATTCATTTTTGTAATGTCCAGGTTCTTTACATTCATAACAGACAACCTCCTTTTTGCCAGATCTTCTATGTCCAGAAGATTCTTTTCTTTGGTCAGGCTTCCTGAAGTTTCTGAACTTCTTTCCTTTATGCTTCCAGAGTTTGTTTATTCTTCTGGATAGCATGGATAGTTCATCTTCTCTTCAGATGAGGATTCTTCAGAGCTTTCCTCTATTACCTGCAATGCTTTAGAAGATTTATTAGATTTTAAAGCAATAGATTTACCTTTCTTTTGAGGTTCATCTTCCTCAAGTTCAATTTCATGACTTCTAAGTGAACTGATCAGTTCCTCTAAGGAGATCTTGTTCAGATCTTTAGCCATTTTCAGCACTGTCACCATAGGTCTCCATCTGGTAGGTAAGCTTCTGATGATCTTTTTCACATGATCAGCAGTAGAGTATCCTTTATCCAGAACCTTTAGTCCAGCTGTATGTATTTGAAATCTAGAGAACATAGCTTCAACAGATTCAGAGTCTTCCATCTTGAAGGCTTCATACTTCTGGATCAGAGCCAGAGCCTTTGTTTCCTTGACTTGAGAGTTTCCCTCATGAGTCATCTTTAAGGATTCAAACATGTCAAATGCGCTTTCCCTATTTGTAATTTTTTCATACTCAGTGTGAGATATTGCATTCAACAATATTGTTCTGGCCTTGTGGTGATTTCTAAATTCCTTCTTATGAGCATTTGTCATAGATTTTTTGTCTACTTTCTTGTCATTCCCATCAGTGGGATGAACATATCCATCTATGACCATATCTCATAAATCAGCATCATATCCAAGGAAAAAACTTTCAATCCTGTCTTTCCAATAATCAAATTTCTCCCCATCAAACATAGGGGGTTTGGTGCTGATTCTGTCCCTTTCTTCATATTTTTTGTTAGTGTTAGACATTGTATTATCAGCCATAGTAACAACCAAATATATATATCAAAGTTTTTCTCACTGGATCTTTACTGTCACTGTGAAGTGGTAGCACACACAGAACCGGAGCTCTGATGCCAACTGAAGGTGAGAAAATACTTAGAAGGGGGGTTGAATAAGTATGAAGATAAAAACTTAGAAATAAAACTCAAGTATTTTTATCCTGGTTCGTTGAACTCAACTACTCCAGTCCACCCTTCCTAGAGTGATTTGCCTTTCTCAATCAAGGACTTATTCCGCTATTTAATCAACTGATTACAATAGTAAGCACTTAGAACAACTGTTCAAAGTCTTCTCAAGAACTACTGATCCTAACTGGATCTTCTTAAGGTTTACAATCAAATGTAAAAACAAATACAAGTGTTTAAATTGCTTATAATAAAGCTTTATCACAATTGTGATTTTTCACTTAAAGTTAAGAACAAAGAAATTAATTCTTGAAAGAATGTGAATAGTATGAGAGCTTTGAATATTGATTTCTTTTGGATAAACGTCAAGTGAAGAAGATGGGTGAAGACTTGCTTTTATAGGCAGCTGATCCAAGGAGAGCTTCACGTTGAGAAGAGTGTCCAAAAGGTCTGAGCCTTTTTGTCTTCACATCAAGTGACCTTTCCTAGAAGAAGAAAGCACAGAAAAATCCTTTTTGTTTGTGTTCTTGTGTCTAGCATAAATAAGGAAAGAGTCGTTTGAATTATTCCAACAGACATAATCTTTGAATTCTTCTTCTTCAAATTTCAGCAAGATTCATCAGAGTCTACTTTGATCAGAGCCTTCTGATGTTGACCAGAGTTTTGCTGAATCAGAGTCTTCTGCAGCAGGTGTGCTTTTAGCGTGTTTAAGATCAGAGCATATTTGAGTCAGATCCTCAATACTGGCAGCTTTAGTACTTTCCGAATCTTCTGTAGTAACTATGCTTTGAAAACTCTTCATACAGAATTCTTATTTGGTTCAGATGCTTCTGATTTGCTTCAGATTCTTCTGGAGCTTCTGCTTCAGATCCTTCTGGAGCTTCTGCTTCAGATCCTTCTGGAGGCTACGCTCAGGATCTTCTGTTGGCAGCATTCAGAATCTTCTAATGGATGCATCTGGCGCTTCAGAGTCTAGCAAATTTCTTATGTTCAATTCTGATTTTCTTATGGAGTGTTAATTCCTTTACTATCTGCAGTAAAAACTCTCAAGCAAATTTTAGAGTATATAAATCTTAATTACAAAATTTCATAATAGTTATCATCAAAACATAGAGATATTATTAAGAACCAATATGTGTTCTAACAGTGGTGTTATTGGCTTGACCAAATCCATTTGGCATGTTGACTCCACGTAGTTAAATGAAACACTGTGTTTCATTTTATCAGCTGAGTCTGGGTCAGTTGGGCTTGGAATGATATCCACACCCCCAGCTTTCTGAGCCCAACGCGCTTTTCCTTGTTTCCTTTGTATCTTGTTTTTACTTCTGCACCTCCTTTTCATTTCCATTTATTTTATTTTATTTTATTTGCTGTTTTGTTTTCCAATAACTCAAGACATTATTTAATTTTTCATAAGTTTTAATTCTGAGTTCATTTTATTTTGGAATTTCATTTGAATTTTGCAATTGGAGAGGTTTTTAATGTTGCCTTTAGTTGATCATATGCATTTGAGCTACCATTTGATATCACCTATGAGTAAGGTTTCTTCTCCATTTAGAGGATGGATTGAGGTACCTTTAAGGCTGATTTTGGTCAATGTTTGATCACTTTTTGTTTGATTTTGCTTTGACTTTGTTTGACCCTCGATTATAACTCAATAAGGTGGAGCACCCTAGTTGATCAAATCATTTAGTGATGCCTAAGATTGAGTTTGGTTTTGAAAATTTGGTCTTTGTTTGCCAATAGAGTTGGTTGCTTTGTGCATTTTATTTGGAATTTATTGAACACTTCTTCTATTTTTGGTGAACCTTGCAAGTCAAGTCACCCTAGATGAAGTTCATACAAACTAGTTGACCTAGTTCCTTTGGGAAATGACTTTGATGGATCCCATATGCACCCTATGACTCTTGATACTTATTATTGACATGATTAAGGTGTTGGTATTGAATTTATAGGTCACACACTTGTGTAGCTTGTGTTACAAGTCACTTTGAATTAGGGTATTCCACTTGGTTTTAAGTGTTGATCATGAATTGAACTTTGGTTCTTTCTCGTGCCTTGACTTGTAGCTTGCGTATGCATTGTTTCCTTTGTTGTTTATGGGCTTCCTTCTTGTGTTTCCACTTCTGATAGACCAGATCATCCAGACACAAATGCGATGCTTAGGGAGGCTCAGGCCTGGGGCAAAGGGCATGACTACTAGGGAGGTTTATATTTTGTAGTTTCTTTATTTTTGTAACTTGATCATCACCAGATATGTTGGATGAGATCAATACCATTTGTATGTGGATATCTCTCATTGGTTGTTGTATTGGCTCATCTTTACTTGATATGAGAAGAGTTTCGTGGTGTTCTTGTCCATCTCTGTTATTCTTGTTTATTGAAACTAGAATCAAAGGGGGAGATCTCCCTGTAAATACATAGACATGTCTGCATTTTGCATCTTGCAGTTTCATTTGCATCGCATGTGTTCTCGATGGCCTTTTATTCTTATCTCTGCTTGGTTTTCTTCAGTAACAGGATTGAGGAGTTCAGTTTCCACAGATATTCAACTCGAGGGAATCAGCGAAGAGTAATGGATCAGGTTCAAGCTGAGTTGCAGGAAGTCAGGGCTCTCATGGCCCAATTCATGGAGCTGATGCAGAATGTTGCTAGTGGGCAGGAACAATTAAGAACTATAATCCAGCCGTTGATAGCAGGGGTCGACGAAGAGGGCGTTTTGCACGGAGGAACTGGTGTTATTCCTCCACCGATTGGTGGATCTGATCCACAAAGTATTCCTGCTATTGTTATACCTCCAGGCGGAGGTGCGGCAAATGAGAATGGTAATGGAAATGTGTGCACTATGCACGGGGCTGCTGGCCTCCATTGGGAAGATCACCAGGATGATGTCTTTTCTGTGAGAGATATGGAGGGTGGTTTGCCAACTGAAGCAGACCGAAGGTTTAAATTAATCGAGGAGAAGATGAAGTCTTTTGAGAATCAGAACTCTTTGGGTCATGATATGTCAGATCTTGGTCTAGTTCCTGGGGTCAGGATTCCTCCCAAGTTTAAGGTACCAGATTTCGACAAATATAAAGGGACGACCTTTCCAAGAGTGCACATTCGGGCATATTTCAGAAAAATGTGCATACTCCGATGATGAAAAGCTGCTAATGCATTTTTTCCAAGATAGTCTGGCAGAGGCGTCTTTGGAATGGTATATGGGACTTGAGAGAACTCATATCCGCAGCTGGAGAGAATTGGTCGACGCTTTTGTGCATCACTATCAGTATAATAGTGATCTGGCACTGAACAAGGTACAATTGCAGAGTTTGTCGCAGAAAAATACTGAGAGCTTCAAGGAATACGCCCAGAGGTGGCAGGATCTAGCCGCTAGAGCGCAACCTTCTATGGTGGAAAGGGAGCTGATAGACATGTTCATGGCATCGTTGCCTGGTGTGTATTTTGAGAAGTTGATATGATGTATGTCTGCGGGGTTTTCTGATCTGGTAATGGCTGGCGAGAGAGTCAAAAGTGGGATTAAGTCTAGAAAGATTCCAAATGGGGGTGGATCCTCTTCGGGAGGAACAAAGAAACCATATTCAGCAACCTCTAAGAGGAGGAAAGGGGATGCAAACGCTATTTCTCACAAGGGTAAAGGTAGAACTCAGTCTCGTTATAATCAACATGTTGCTACTGTAGATATCCCGGCCACAACTCAGCAACGAGTTAATGTTCCACGACCTTATAATGCTAGATGCAGAATGACTGATAGACAGTTTGAGAATCCTCCGATGCCGTATTCTCAGTTGTTACAACATCTGCTGCAGTTACAACTGGTTCAGAAGAGGACTTTGGCTCCTCTCACTGGTACATCGCCTCCTGGTTACGATGCGAATGCCAGGTGTGATTTCCATTCTGGGGCCCCGAGCCATAATATTGACAATTGCAAGGCCTTCAAGCACAAAGTTCAGGATTTGCTTGACTCCAAGGCTATCAACTTCACCAACGATGGACCTAATGTGAATCAAAACCCGATGCCAAATCATGGGGTGGAAGGGGTTAATGCTGTTATTGAGGGAGAACAATTAAATCTGATAACTGATGTTGGGGATTTGAAGACTCCGTTGAGCTTCGTGAAGGCTAGTTTGTTGAACAAGGGGGTGTTTCCTAGATGTTCCACTGACTGCTCAGAATGTGAAGTGCAGCTTGAGGGTTGTGATCTTTTGAGGAATGGAATTCAGAGAATGATTGATGAGGGTCGTTTACAATTTGACAAGGTTGTGAAAGACGATGGTGAGGATAAGGTGAGTAAGAGCGGAAGCGAAGTTGCTACAGTCTCTATTCCGTACCGGACAATCAATATTTCAGCGCCTGCTAGGCCAACTCCGATTATCATTAATGCACCTGGACCCGTGCCATATGAGAGCACTAAATCCATCCCATGGAATTATGGGGGAGAGGTGTTATGTAATGGGCAGAGACAAGAATGGATAGGGTCTACGGGCGGAAGTTCGTCGGTTGAGAATATAGTTGGTGCCAGAGGTATCACGAGAAGTGGTAGGATCTTTTCTCCACCGGAGGTTAATGATGGTAGGAACAACAAAGGAAAAGGTAAGGTCGTGATTAAGGAGAATATCCAACAACAGGTTGATACTGATGTTTTTTCGAAAGACGCAGTGGAGTTTATGAGGCTCATTCGAAAAAATGACTACAAGATTGTGGATCACTTAAATCAGACTCCATCAAAGATTTCCATTTTGTCATTATTGTTGTGATCGGAGGCACACCGCAACGATTTATTGAGAATTTTGAATGCAGCATATGTACCCTAGGAGATTTCTGTCAATAGAAACTTGGAAATGAAGCTTGCACGCAAATTTAAGGGTCAACGGAACACACTCTGTTCAGTAACTTTCCTTACTTCAATCTTTTTAATCAACCGCCGAGTGTTGTGAGTTGTAAGCGTTAGATACGTGGGAAATGATGAGTGGGGAGTCTCTTCTCACTTTGCCTAGAGTGTTTAGTGTATACCCTTTAGGAAATATGCGACGCAATCGCTCCTACGTCTTAGGATTTAGCGTGTGCGTTCCGATCTGGTTCCCTTTCGTTTAGGCGTTCCAGGCCTAGGACCCCTTTTCTCTCGCATCCTTGTGATTGAGACTCCTTTTCTCTTGCCTCCGTGCAATCGAGATCCCCTTTTCTCTCGCCCCCGTGCGATTGAGACCGTTTCCCGTAGTTAGTCGAACTATAGCTGCTCTGATTTCTCATGCCAGATGAGAATATGTAGGCACAAGACGCGATGTCTTGGCGAGCACACTAACGACTAATTTATTTTTTCTCTCGCCTTCGTGCGATCGAGACTTCCACTAACAAATAACATCCCCTTTTCTTTCCCCAGTGTAATCGAGACCAACCTGTTGTTCTGAACCCTTTTCTCTCGCCCGCGTGCAATCGAGATCCCCTTTTCTCTCGCCCCCCGTGCAATCGAGACCGTTTCTCCCGTAGTTGGATGAACTACAGTTGGTATGATTTCTCATGCCAGATGAGAATATGTAGGCACAAGACACGATGTCTTGGCGAGCACACTAACAACTAATTTCTCTCTTCTCTCGCCTCTGTGCGATTGAGACCTTCCCGCTAACAACTAATTTCCCCTTCTCTTGCCTCAGTGCAATCGAGGCTAGCCTGTTATTTCGAACTTTTTTTCTCGCCCCGTGCGATCGAGATCCCCTTTTCTATCGCACCCGTGTGATCGATACTCTTTTTTGTAGTTAGCTGAACTACGGCTGCTATGGTTTCTCATACCCGTTGAGAATACGTAGGCACAGGATTACGATGATCCTGGAGATCACTTTTCTTTCTTCCTCACCCTTAGGCTTCCATACCTTTTAACCCGAGGACATGCGACATTCGTTCTACCGCAAACAGGTAACGCCTATGTCTCCAATGGTCGAGCAGCAATACACCTAACTGCTAGAATACGTATGCTAGTATCGTTTACCCGAACCTTTTCTCTCGCCCCCGTGCGATCGAGTACACCCTCTTTTACCCGTAGTTAGCCTAAACTACGTTTTTCTCTAATTTCTCATACCAGATGAGGATACATAGGCACAAGACGTGATGTCTTGGAGAGAAACCTCCCCCGTAGTTTCCTGAACTACGTTGACTCTGACTTTCCCATTGCACAAGGGAATACATAGGCATAGGGCGGCAATCTCCTATCGAGTCAGTTCTTTCCTTTCCTCCCGTTTAGCAGCAGCCTTTAGATAGTTTTGTTTTCACCCATAGATTAGACAACAAGTGTGGATCCCGTTGAGTACAAAGGACGTGGGGGGTGCTCATACCTTCCTCTTGCATAACCGACTCCCGAACCCAAGATTTGGTTGCGATGACCTGTCTTTTTCCTTTTTCATAGGTTTTCTCTGATCGTTTCCTTTCCCTCTCTTTGGGATAAATAACGAATGGTGGTGACTCTTCTGTCTTTTCCGACCCCTTCTTCGCAGCGATGCGACACAATGCTCCACTAGATCATTGTACTTAGTACGGTACATGTCTAGAGTCGGTTGATAATACTGGAGGGAATCCACATGGGTGTCCAACAACTTGTTGAGCTGAGCTTTTTTCTTGAGCCATTGTGAACTATCCCTTTTCAGAGCATCGAAACAATCCTTCCATAGAGTGGTTGTTTCCCGAGCGGTCTCCAACTCTAAGCATTTATTATTCCACATGCTAGGAGTAACATATGAAGCTCTTAACGCCTCTTCCTTGAGTTTTCGTTCATCTTCGGCTAGGGTCAAAGCATTTCTCAATTGCTCTTCGAGATCATCAATGTCAGCCTCAAGATTCTCCCTTGTCTTCTTCTTTTCGACAGAAGCTAGCTCACAAAAATTCCACGCTCTATCACAAGAGTCCTTAGCTTCCTTCAAGCATTGTCGGAGAGTCTTTACTGATGCGTCAGCCCCTTCAAGCCATTCTGATACATGACCCCTCATATCCATTTCTAGCTTCGATTTCTTGCTTCTCTCAGCTATTTGTTCTTGTTCAACCTCTATTTTCCTCTTGAATTGGCCATTCTCCACACCTACTTGGTGGATTTAAGCCTGAAGGTCTTGGTTTTCCTTGGTCAACCTTTCTACCACTAGCTTCAGCTTCTCATACTCTTCTATGGATACATGAGTGGGAGCAGGAGGTTTCTCTTGCATGGATGGTTCTGGAGGAAATGGTAACAACTTTTCAGCCACTCTAGCTAGCAATCATCTTTTGTATGGCTCCTTAGCCACACAATTCTTCACTTTCAGCTCTTTCCACCCTTTCGTATGGATTTTGGTCCAAGCCTTAGCAATTTTCCTGACAAATGCAGGATCTTCTGTTGTGGTGAGCAAAAAGAAACTTTGGATTTTCTCCGCTTCGGGCTCGTCTTCCATAGCATATCCCAACTGACGTAACGCCATGACTGGGTTGTAGTTGATGCAACCAGCTCTACTAATTAGAGGCCCATTACCAAACTCTCTGTAGCTAAAAATGATCTCCACATTGTAGTATTCATGGGAATACCAAGTAATATCGTTGGCTACCAGAGACATAATGCGTCTAGACCATTTCAGCTTCTCTTTTTTTTCCACAAACGGTCCTTCCTTTGTTAGATGGGAGGTATACCATTTGAAAAACAAATGAGAACAACATTGGACCATCCCTGTCTTCTTCTCACTCCTCCAATGAATAGAGTAGTAAGTATCAACAAGAAGGGTAGGAACAAGATTCTTCTGCATAAAGAGAGTGGTGGTAGTGATATCTATGAAATTATCTATTTTTGGAAAGAGAACAATCCCATAGATAATCAAAGCAACAACGACGCCAAATTTTTGCCCAATCCTCAATGGTCTTGTACTGGTTGGCTTTGTCGAGCAGAAAATTCAAAGGAAATCCCTGAGTACCTCCCTTATGGGCTAGACCAACCTTAACTTCTTCCTTAGTCATATGAAGAGCAAGAGCAATGGTAAGAGGCTTCAATTCTTCTTCTAAACCGATGTAAATGGGTTGGTCCTTAATCTTGATATTCAACAGGTGAGAATGTTCTTCAAGAGTAGGAGCCAACTGATAATTTTGGAAGGTAAAGCATCTGAGTGGTGCATCATAAAATTGAGCCATGGCGAACAAAGGCCAAGTGTCCACTCCAAAATAGAGGAGATAAAGTAGTTTCCCATGCTTCCCTTGAAAGTTAATTTTGATAGTCTTCGGCACGTCAATCAAAAGATCTTGGATCAGTCCCAACTTTGGTTCTCTGAACTTTAAGGAGTTTGTGCTTCTTTTTCTTTGATCAGTCATTGTTCAGCAATACTTGAGATAATCATAGTCTCTTAAGTCCATTGATATGTAATAATGCTATGCAATGCAATGCTATATGAATGCATATGAGAACAGAACAATAGCAGGGTCAAGGTCACAGGTCCTACAAGGTAATGCAACAAGATACCCCTCACCTCGGGTGGGCAATCTATTGGTTTATAACAGGGAATCTCAAGAGTTTTCAAACAAAGTCCCGTGCACTAACCCTCAAAAGTTTTCCATCATAACAACGATTCGTAAGACGCTAATCCCTTTAAAGGATGAGCATAGAGTTATGTTTTAGTAACTTTTGGAACAGGGTTCTAAAAAGGTCCTCAGAATCACGGACTCCCATGTCAGAAATAAAGACGCCATTATGACTACTCATAAGACATAATCATCCCAAAGGGGTCTCAATTGAGCGGTGGAAGTCAAGCCAACTCAACGAGTCTTAAGTCTCACAAATCAGAAAGAAACCACCTCCTAACTTAGTGTATACTAGAAAGCTCGGGTAGAAAGCTTTTATCCTTAAAAACCATCCCCAATAAACCCAACTGGTAAGAAAAACACATCACGATAAAACAATAAAAGCAAATAAAACATGCGACAAACAAACTAGGTTTAGCTTGCTAGGTATTCCCCAGCAGAGTCGCCAAGATGTTGCTATCGAACTTTATTTATCCCATAAGGGGAAGGGAAAACATCGAGAAAACCCTAAGAAAGGAACGGATAAGATGGTCTCGCAACAAAGAGAAAGGGTTCGGAAGCCGGTTATGTGAAGGGAAGGTATTAGCACCCTTGCATCCATCATACTCGATGGGAACCATTTGTTTTTCTATGCGTGAAGGTATCTTTTAACGGGTATTGTTTTAAAGAGTGTTCCAAGGAGAGAGAGAAAGGTTAGAAACAAGGAAAAGAAAGATAAAGGAGAAGAAGAGACTCGGTAGGACCTCACAGTCTTATGCCTACGTATTCTCAACAGGTATGAGAAAGTTAGAGTCAACGTAGTTCAGAGGACTACGGATAATAGACGGGAAAGTATGCTCGAAAAGGATTGAGGCCCTTGTGCATATGTATCTTCACTTAAAAGAAGTGAAGAATCAGAGCAGTCGTAGTTCGGCCTACGGTTTACTGGTATTTTTGTGGATGATGCTAACATGCGCATTCTAGCAATTAGGTGTATTACAGCTCGCTTGTGGAGTCTTAGGCATTACCTGTTTGCAGTAGAAAAGAAATAACATATCCTTTGAAAAGAGATAGTTTTCACCATCGAGGCAAGATGTCACATTTGATTTATGAAAGTTACTTTTAGGGTGAAATAGGTCCTCGGATAGTAACCCCTTGCGAGTAGTACCCAATTATTTATCTCAAAAGATTTATTGTGAAAAGGCATGGCGAATATAGTCACGTCTTCATATTGAAATACGAGAATCGAGACCACACACTCTACAGTGAGTATCCTGATACTTGGAGAGGAAGAAGTCTGCACGCAATCCTCTCTCTTTAGTTCAATACAAAGAGAACTTCATTCTCTTTATTCGAGATGTTTTGATCTTGAATGGTAAGCGCTTTACGACAATGAACCCTAAAGGTAATGTCAAGCACTCGGAATAGGAGAAGGCCTACACCTAACCATTCCACAACCCTCCAAGTTTTATTAGGAAAAGAGCTTTGAAAATGCACTTGGTACAAGACCAAGGTTTTTAGGCTCACAGAGAAAAGTTTTGAAAAGATGTTTTGAAAAGTGAAGATGGTGGATAGAGCATGGTAGGTTGATGGCGATGCACGAAGCAATCGACTTACAAGGGTTGAATACATACAGGGTTGATGGTTTTGAGGGAAGACACGTGGAAAGGGGAGGAGAACCCCTAAAGTGGTCCAATATGAAATGAGCTTGAAAAGTGGCTTGACGTTGAATCGATCCTCGTTTGTTCTTTATTTTGAAAACATGTTCTAACCTAATTCATTGTTATCTTTCTTAGCGAGTAGCAAGCAAGCATGAAAAGCACTAAACTATTACACTGTAACAGGAGAGGGATACATACAAAATACAGGGGATTGCGAAAAATAAATGGTCTCATTGTCAGGTAGCCCAAGTGAAAGCCGTGTGTATGTGAGGTGTCCTACGCTAAACAACAGAGAAGAGTTTGGACCAAAGTATCCAAACTAGGATTTATGTACAAGGTCTAAACTTCAATGCCTAAGATAATGATCAACAGTACACCAAATTTGGGTTTTAAAGGTTTTGATAGTTTTATCGTGTTTTTGGTATTTTAAATGAAATAAACAAGGAAAATATTAGATGACCTATATATGCAATATGACAGGATGAAATATGAACAATGATGATAAGATGAGCGAGATAAATAAACAGGATAATTTCAACAAAAATATAAACGAGAAATATGTGCAAGAATATATAAACAGTGATATATTAACAGGAATGTAAAGCAATTATATTGAACAAAAATTAAAGTCAAAAGTTAAAGATTAATGAAATGGGTCAAAAGGAGTGGGATCTCGTCTTAATCATAAACTTGTGCTGGTTAATCGAAGGTAATCTCTCACGATCCCAAAGTATAGAAAAATGATCCAAATGATCATTTTCTACAGATTTGAAATAATGAATATTATCGACTTCGACAAGTCGACGTTTACGAATATAAAGACTTCATTGACCGCTAAAAATAAAATAAAGTCGAATTGGAGTTGAAAGTAGGGTCGAATCTCGTCTTAACCGCAAACCTTATGTTAATTAATCGAAGGGAACCTCTCACGATCCCAAAGTAGAGAAAATGACCCAAATGGTCATTTTCTATAGATTTGAAATAATGAAGGTTTTAACAACCACAAGAACTAACGTTTGAGAATCGGAGACTTCATCGATCCGAAAAATTAAATAAAATCGAAAATGAAGAAGAAATTGAAAGAGAAAATAAGATGGTCTCAGATAAATTATTATCTATCAATAATTTGACCGATAACAACTTATGGAGGTTTCATCATCGACCGCGACGCAATAAAGTGATTGTGACGTAGAAAATGGAAATAAAATCGAAAAGCACAAAAGTTAATCAAGAGATTGTGACGTATAAAATCGAGATCAAAGATCATAGAATAAATCAGAGAAAGCATTAAAAAACTTAAAAATTACAGAGAAAAAAGAAGTAAAAACGAATAAAATAATAGAAAAATAAAATGGTGGGGGGTGCATCATTTGAATGTATCCTATATGGGAGAGTCTATGGGCTTAACATAAAGCCCGCTCGATGCACAAAAACAGTCTATGTATTCATCATTAAAATAAAAAAATAAAAAAAAGAAAATTAACCCTAAGCCACTTCCAATCACGGCCAAAAACAAAAGGCGGATGGTTTTATATGGAAAACAAAGAAAGCAGTTCATACGTTCTCACATCGCGAAACAATGAAAACCGGAATCAAAATAGTTTGAATCAAGTGCTCATCTTCGCTTATCAAGAACATCGTGAGAAGATAATATGGTCCAACCTTCTCTTCGTGAATTTTGCCTCCTCTTGCTCAAATCGAGTCTACTAGCGTTAAGGTTAATGGTTCTCTGAGTTTTGATCCCTTCTCTTCTCACTATTTCTGAGGTTTTGGTTTTGAGATTTGCCTCTGTTCTACTTGGTCTCCTTCCTCTATTATTCCTTTCTGGCTTATGAATTTTTCTGTTTTCCAGATCTGGTTTTATGGTTTGTTGTTTAAATGGAGGATAATAATGGTTGTTGTTGTCGTTGGGTTTGCGGAAGGTGAATGGGCGAGGGTTGAAGAAAGGGGGTTTGGCGGTTTTAATGGTGATGGATGATTTTCTGAGCTTTGAAGAGGCTGAAGTTTATTAGTTTGTGAAAATGAAGCGAGTTGATGATGTTCTTTTTGGAAATCTCTCTGCCTCTATTTCCGTTTTTGCGTTTGGATTTTAATCCCTTAGATCTGAGGTTTGTTTTTTTTATTATAAAAAAGTTGGTTGCTGTGTCGTTTTTGTGATCCTCTTTTTCTGGTGAACAGTGTCGACCAGCCCCTCCCTTTTAGGTCCAAAGAGAAGTTGATTTTATAAAGGCTTTCTGTAAATCCAAATTTTTTTTAGTTTTTATATGATTTTTTTTGGATTTTTTCTCTTTCCGTGTTGGTATACACTGTCCCCTTCCTTGCGGTGCTGATTTTTTTGCATTTTTAGGTTTATGGGAGAGCTATGTGGCCTCTCTGCAAGTGTACGAAAGTCGGCGCCTTTCCTCCTAGCTGTTAGCATACTGGTGATATGAGGGAATTTGGCTCGTACGACACGCTGCACATTTGGGACTCATTTTGGCGTTTTTTTTCCAGAAATACCTATTGGTTTGTACCAAGTAATTGGTACCTAGTCCAGAGGCTTTCGTGAGGCTCATTTTTTTTAATTCATTTTGGTTGTACATGGTGATGGACTTTTGTTGTAATGGGCTTGAAACATATTAACGGGCTCATTCATTTTTGTAATGATAGTAGACCCATTTTTGCATCTTGTAATAATGACACTTTCTCTATCTTTTGGTATAAATATGAGCTTTATGTAATAGATTCTACCTTCTTTGAATTTTGAATAAAATGGATTATGAATAGAAATAAAATTGGATGTGAACACTGAATCATTTGGATAATATCGGGTAAAAAATCATGGTTTTCGAATGGATGTGGATCATAAAAAGGTATAGATGAACATGATGGACGAGTAAATGGATAACGATAATTCGATAAGAGTGGTAATGAATGCACTGCCCTAAACCAAATCTTGGTCTTGAATCATAAATCCTCTTTGATGAACTTTACTGCGAATCCAGATTAAAATGAACTAGTCATTGAGAATCTTCAGTCAAGAAGACTCTATACAGCCTGATAACCTAGTCTCACCATGTATAACTTGGATTCTCATGTAAATCCTGGCTGAGAACTAAACTGGATCCTGATAATCATCACCCTACAGCCACTGATAACTAGACATAACTAGACAATCTAATCCACACACCAACTGACTTTCATAGGCTCAGAAATCCTAACTGAAACATACATCATGAACTGATGCACCCAAAACATGATCCTGACATAAGCTTGCCTGACCCTTAACCCTTAATCAATATTGCCTACACACCTGACTGTATACCTTGAACTCAAACTCGCACAAACTATCTTTAGATTTTCCTCATAACGGTTTATGACTGGACGCACACACGAGAATATATACACGGGTAAGACAAATTTGGAGTATGACAACCAGCGAGAAAGGAGTTGCCCCTGTAGACGTGCGCGCCGAAGTGCGATAACTATGAAGAGAAAAAGGCAACATCTCGTGCCAATCTTTATAAGTCACTACCATTTTTAGCACAATCTTCTTGATATTCTTTTTTGTTGCCTCAACAATATCATTCATCTTTGGACGGTACGACAAAGAGTTGTGGTGTTCAATTTTAAAACTCTGGCACAATTCTTTCATCATCTTATTGTTCAAATTCGAATCGTTGTCCGTAATAATTCTTTCTGGTATTCCATATCGACAGATAAGATCCTTCTTTATAAAATGGGCCACCACCTGTTTCGTGACATTAGCAAAATAAGCTGCTTCTACCCACTTGGTGAAATAATCAATGGCAACAAGTATGAAACGATGTTCGCTGGAGGTTGTCGGTTCAATCTTACCAATCATGTCAATGCCCCACATAGAAAAAGGCCAAGGGGATGTCAAAATATTAAGAGGACTTGGTGGCACATGCATCTTATCGGCGTAAATCTGACTCTTGTGACACTTCCTGGTGAAATTCTGGTATGCATATCTCAGATGTCCTAAGAGATGCAAAGAACATTGATCTTTGCTAAAACAGAACAAGGACAGAACATGTGCATTTTAATTCACTTTAAAAATTAGCAGTGTCGTGACATCTGCTGTAACATCTGCAGACTGACAGAACAATTTATCTAACCTTTTAAATTGAGTAGAATGTTAAATGCAGAAAGATAAGTAACTGGTAGTCAATGTTATATTGGATGTTATGACATCCGCTTCTGAACAAATTATTAATCTTAGAGTAAACAGGTAACGAAAGCAGTAACGAACACAGGAAATTGTTTACCCAGTTCGGTGCAACATCACCTACATCTAGGGGCTACCAAGCCAGGAAGGAAATCCACTATTATCAGAATTAATTCAGAGCTAAACTCCCAGTTTACAACTCCTCACTTAATCTCTACCCAATGCAATTTCTGCCTAGAAACCACTAGACAAGAGACACCTCTCACTCCCCCTCAATCACAGCAGTGATAAACAATTCAATACAAAAAGAAGACTTTAGAAGACACTCTTCAAAGTCACAATACTTGATTTTTCTTAACAGCTTCAATCAAGGACAATACTCTCTTGCTTAAAAGCTTTGAGTGAACAATTAACAATTAATAATATGTCTACCACGATGCATCCAAAGATATAAAGGGTGACTTACAAAGTCACAAACACAAGACTCTCAAAACACTAAACCCTTATTTTACACTCAAGTTGTTCTTGTTGTGAGTGCTTAATTTTCCTTGCTTCTGCGCCTTCTTAAATAGTAATGTAGTTTGGGCTTGGGCTGATCAAAAGTAACAGTAGGGAGAGAAGATTTCAATGTTCATAAATTGCAACAGAAATTAGGTTTAACCAAGGTAATCCAATCTCCACAATTCATGGTGCTATCAAATAGGTCATAGGCGTTTCGTATTATGCTCAGCATTGCCTAGAGTCTCGCCTGAGATAACTAAGGAACCCTAGCAGGTTTCCTGAAATCTAGCCTGAGATAACTCAGGAACCATAACAGAGAAACAAACACGCGCCCTTGCTGGCAGCTACCCGATGTCATAACATTCAGCATGACATCCAATACACTCTATTCTAGCTAACCAAACTTACCCAGCAGTACACTACACAAGTATGTCATGACATCAGTCAAGACATCTACACACATCAATATTTTATCATAAAATGCAGCCAATCAAGAACATCTACAAACTCCCATTCTTCTGCAGAATCTTCTTCATAACAGTAGAAACAAATATATTATAGTTTACTAAAAAGTCTCAAAGATCCTTTTTATGAGCACCAATTAAATATGTACTTTGTTCCAAATAAATATATTTGACCTGCACACATTGATGAGGTATATCCAACATGATCTCATCAAACCAAAACACCTCTGTCAAGAGATATAAAATAGCAGCTCCTGTTGTACCAAACAAAGATGTCATGACATCTATCTTGACATCTTGATTAACACACATGACAACAGTTTTGTCTTGACAGTAGATGAAGAAGTTATAACATCTTGCTTAACATCAGTGCACAATCATGTTTTATCAAAATTTAGCCAATCATAGAACCATGGACCATCATAGAATCATGGAACTAACAATCTCCCCCTTTGGAAAATTTTGGCTAAAATAACCAAACAAACTTATCAGGGCAGCAACAACAGTAGTTTTCTCAAATACATCTAGCCTCACAAACTATCATGATTCCCCTTAATAGTTTCATCCAGCAAGCAACACTAACACACTACTCTTCCCTTAGCAGTAGCAAAGTCCTATCACAATGTTGGTCATCATGTCAATACATGTTGTAGCACCCCAAAATTTTCCCTTCTATTTTAATCTTAACTGGCTTTTGTTTCACTTTATTTTGCATTTTTGCATATCATAGCATTTGTTCGTCAGGCATGGGATCTAGGCATTTTTGTGGCTCAGGTTTCTTTTTTAGTGCAAGAGACTAAACAACGAGCATCAAAGGCTCTGACATTTATTTTTCCCGACGATCGAGCGGCCGGTTTTATTTTTGTTTTGCAGGATAATTTGTAGTTCAGGAGGTAACATTCAAGCTATCTCAGGTATTCTCATAGTTTTGATATTCGAAAGAAAGTTTTAAAGGCTTAACAGAGCTCAGAACGGAAGAAAACGGACAAATGTGCACTTTTCCCTCCAAAAGGCACCAAAATTCAAATTTTTAAGGTGTTAACCGATTAACTAAGGCAAAATCAGGTCAAATTTGAATTTTTAAAGGTGTTAATCGATTAACCCAAATGGTTAACCGATTAACCAAGGAAAATTTTTCCTCTGCACGTGAATTTTCAAAGGCATCCACTTTGGGGTCCATTTTGATCATTTGTGTATTTGATTTTACACTAGAAGAAAGATCTAGAAACACTTTGAATTTTGGTTAATTTTCAAAATCAATTCAAATTCCCATTCCAATTTTTATAACCACACTCCAAACCACCACTCTAATCCTAACCTAGAGCATATTTAAGTAATTTGCTCCAAACCTCACACAATCAATCCTCATAATCTCATTTCATTTTCAGAATTCACTCACTCTTGAATTTTGCTCTCAACTTTTTCACTCCAAAACTCCATTAAAGCTCTCTTTGCTTGAATTCTTTGATTCTCCATTGGAATCATTGAATTCTAGAGCTAAACCTTCATCCTTCATCCTTATCATCTCCAATTCTCCATTCAATTTTCGTGCTAGTGTGAATCTGAACTTGAAAGCTGATTTGGAAGAGCTTATTTGGATCGATTTTGCTTAATTTTTCTTGATATCCACTTTTACAACAAGAAAACACTTGGATCTTGAAGAATCTCTGGGTTTCTTGCTTGGATCTACTCATTTCAAGTGAATCAACACTCACCAAAGCAAATCTCCGCTTTGTAGGTTGGAAATTCTAGATCTGATTCTGTTTTTGAGCTTATTTGCACAATCATCATGTTGATCTTCATTTTTGATTAGTTTGGGTGATTTTGATCTATCTGGTTTGTGATCTTATTGTTTGAATGTGTTTACATGTTGATTGGTTCACTGATTTCTGGTTTAAAATTCGTGCATAATTGATTACATGATCATTTGGATGATTGCATATTGGATTCATTGCTATAAGTGCTTTTGAGTTGTTGTTTTTGTGCTTCTGGTACAGTGTTAATCACTTAACCAGTTGCAGTACAAACTGGTTAAACGATTAACTAGTGCACATTTTCAAATTTTGTTAAGTGGTTAATCGGTTAACCAATAGTGTTAACCGATAAACACTGAACCAGAATGCCACTTTTGGTTGTTTTCAAGCATGTTTTGGTTGCTTCTCACTTTGAATCTTCATGGATCAATATGATGCATTTGAGTGAGCTGTTTTGGATATGTGTTGCTGTTCTTGATTGTTTAATCTTGATTCTTTGACACGTGTTGTTCGGTTTCCACTTGAATGCATACTTTTGTAGATGTTGTTCAAGTGATGATCATTTGCTTTGCTTGAGTTTAAAGAATTGCTTGGTTGAGATGTGCTTGTGGTGGCTGCTTCCCCACGCTTTTTTCCTCCCACTCTTCTTTGATGATTGATGGTAACGGTTGTAGGAGCTTGCTTCTCCCATTTCATCTCATCCTTGCATCTTTTGTGCTTGCATTTCATGTCTGCATTTCATATTTCATTTCTTTCTATTTGTGATTGAATTACTTTGTGTTTTATTGGTCTTTTGCCATGATCCCTTAGGATTCCTAGTTCCTCCGTTTAGGATGGGAGTAGGAGAGACATTAGGTGTTCAATCCAAGCATGTTAACATTAGGGTAGATTTCCCTTTCAATCCAAACTTTAGGTCCATTTTGCATGACAACATTAGGGTCGAGTTTCCCTTAGACCTTTCGTGCGTGTCTCTTCTCATCTCAAAATGCATTTTAACTCATCTAATAAATACGATGAATATTGTACAATATGAGCCTTAAGTACATGGGAAATGATGAGTGAAGGGGTCTCCTCTCGCTTGTCTAGAGTGTTTAGTGTACGTCCCGTCTAGGGGCGATATATGACGCATTCATTCCTATGTCATAGTCTTTAGTGCAACGTAAATCACAAATCAAACTAACTCAATTCACTAAAACTCACAAACAAAACTCAAACTTTTTATCCTTCAAGATCATTGTTCCAAACTCATTTTCAGAAAAGAGTGCGCTACTTTTCCATTCTACCACAAACAGGCATCGACCCTAACTGTTGGAATGGAGACTTAATGTCATTCATAAAAAAAACACTTAACCAATCTGTGGTCGGGTCAGCCCGAACTACGTTTGCTCTGATTTCTCATATCAGATGAGGATACGTAGGTACAAGACGGTGATGTCTTGGCGAGAAAATTTCCCCCCTTCACCCGTAGTTTTCCGAACTATGTTGACTCTGAATTTCCCATTGCACGAGGGAATACATAGGCATAGAGCCCAGATGCTCTATCGAGTCTCTTTTCTTTTCTTTTGTCCCTGTGATCCAGCTTTGATAGATAAACACACCTTTTGATTAGACAACAAGCATGGATCCCGTTGAGTACAACGGACGTGAGGGGTGCTAATACCTTCCCCTTGCGTAACCGACTCCCGAACCCAAGATTTGGTTGCGATGACCTTGTCTTTTCCTGTTCTTCAGGTTTTCTTTGATCGTTTCCTTTCCCTCTCTTTGGGGTAAATAATGAACGGTGGTGACTCTTCTGTTTTTTCTTCGGGTGCTTTTCGTAGTTGCGACAGCTGGCGACTCTGCTGGGGAAATCCTGTTCCCTGTGCGAGTCAATCCTAGCGCTTGTCTATTGTGTGTCTTTGGGTGTTTACTTTTGTGCAGTTATTTTGCTTTATGTACATTATCTGTTGTATATTATTGCATTTGCACTTTTTTATCATATTATGTTGTTGTTGTGCTATGGGTGGGTTGTTCCATGGAAAGATAAGCCTAATACCCAGGCTTGAGTATTAGTGTGGAGAGTAGCGGGAGCTTGTGTGGCATTTGGACATGCAATAGCTCGTGCAAAATTCACGTCCAGACGAGGTTTGTTTTTGGAGATACTCTATCCTGCGCGTTTGGTGCAGTTGAGAAGGTATTGACTTAGAAATACTAACGAATCTGGAGACCGTTCATTGGGAAGTCAGCTAAGTGAGGCCGCTTCGTTAGACCATGATGCCAAACCAGAAATGGTGAACATATCATCGTTTCTCGAAAGTCTGAGACGTTGATGACCTGCATAGGATGACGTACCTTTCAAGACTAGAACCCACATGTGAGAGGGGATGGGTTTTGTAGGAAAATTGACCTTCAACTAACCCGGTTTTCTTGTCAATGCGGATTTTTTGATTCTGAGTACTTTGGTTTTCTATTATCTCAGTGTTCTGATTAGCGCGGAGCTATGGTTGAATTCAGTCAACGACACAGCAACAAGTTTGAGCATTGGATACCTTGATCCCATGTTTGCATCTGCATAATCATCATGCATTTAACATTGCATGTTTGTGTGTGTTACAGGTTCTTGTCTCTCCTTTGATTCTGGTACTGGTCTTCTGTAGATATGGAAGTTGGCATAAAGAGGATTATGGTATACAAGTTTCCTGCACCTGAGTTGAGACCTTTATTTGGTCTAATTTCCCTAGCTGATCCTGGCGTCCTAGAAACCTTCAGGGAAGATTACGGGAGAATTCTGAATCTTGTCTGTAAGATCACAAGTTATGAGCATGGAGCTATTCATACCCTATTATAATTTTATGATCTGCCGTTGCGGTGTTTCACGTTCCCAGACTATGTGTTGGTTCCGACTTTGGAAGAATTCGCTTTCATCTTAGGTGTTCCGATTCAAGATAAGGTTTCGTTCTTCAGTTCCGAAGAAGAACCCGAGCTGGAGAAGTTATTTGCCGCTCTTTATTTGAGCGCCTCTGAGTTGGTGGACCATCTTGTCAGCAGAAACGGAGTTTCCGGTTTTACTTTATCTTTCTTGGTGGATAAAGCCCGAAAGTATGCTGAAGAGGGTTGTTGGGTGGTTTTCAGTGCCATCTTGGCTTTGTGCGTCTATGGCATTGTGTTGTTCCCTAAAGTATCGAACTTTGTGGATTTTGATGCTTTTCATATCTTCGCTTCCAAGAATCCCGTACCTACTATTCTGGGGGATTTGTATCATTCAGTACACTACAAGAATGAGAAAAGAAGAGGGAAAATGGTTTCTTGTTGTGCACCACTTTTGCACAAATGGTATGTTGATCATCTTCCTCGCTCTGGAGCTTTTGTGGATTTAGCGAACTCGTCTGAATGATCAAAGAGGCATATGGGTTTAACAGAAAAGGATATCGTCTGGTTCAACCGAAACCTGTTTGGTCGTGAACTTATCTTTAGTTGTGGTAGCTTTCCTAATGTGCCTTTGATGGGGAGGAAAGGCGGCATCAACTATAATCCTTCTCTTGCTGTGAGACAGTTTGGTTATGCTTTGAGAGGACCTCCGAAAGAAGAAGAAGTGCAGGAATCTCTGTACTTCACCGGTGTAGCGGATCCTTGTATTTGGGCCAAATTCATGGACGCGTGGGGTAAAATTCACAAGAAGGGAAATCTTTCTTTGGGTAAAGGCGATTATAGAGCCTATGACCCTTACTTGGAGTGGATTCAGAAGAGAGTTAGAAAGGTACTATTGTCGTTTCCTGTTGAGGAACCATTGTATCCCTTAGTCATTGAGTCGCCTACAACAATTGACATCCTGAGGTATAACGAGCTTTGGGTAGAGAAGGAAAAGTTGCACGAAGAGAATGAAGAGTTGAAACAAGATATCGGTCAGCTGAAGTATCATAAATGTGAAGCTGTTTATTTGGCCAAGACGAAGTCAGAGTCATTGATCAAGTTGGAGAAAGAACTTGTTGATCAGGTAAAAGTACGAGAGCGGGTCGGTCATGATTTAAAAAGCACCTGCAGCATTCTAAAGCACAAGAAGGAGGATTTAGATAAAGCATATCTGAAGATATCCAAGTTTGATGAGCAGTGGAATGCTACTTTGACCGCCAACAAGAGTAGAGAGGATCAACTTCGTACTCAGGTTGATAAGTTGAAGGCGCAACTCAAGGTCAAGGAGAAAGAAGTATTGGTAGAATCATTCCACAGATGCACGATTGAGCAGAAATACCAGGAGACTTTATCAGCACTTGAAGAGCTCAAGATACGCGCAGAGGTGAAGAAACCCAGGCTTGAAGATGTCTTCGGCGGAGATGCTTGGGAGGATCATTGTCGCTATCTTCGGGATGTGATACGCAAAAGGGATATCCTCATCAGAAAGTTGGTATTCATATGCTGCATTCAAGACAATTTGGTATCCATGATTATACTTTGAGTTTTCCTTGAATGAGGGATCACTTTGAGCACTTGTTTACTCCTTCCTTTTGCATGATCAATATGTTGTTTTCGGTTGAGATATCTTGCATGTTGCTTGCTGTCCAAGCCTATTTTCCCATCTCCATTTTGATCATGGCTTCTCCTTTTGGCTTTGTTGTTTTTTGTTTTGGTTGTAGTGATTGATGCATGAATGGTTGTAGGAGTTGTAACTTCTCCCATTTCATCTCACTTGTTCTTTGACTTGTTTAAGTCATTTTGCTTCATCATTTATTTGTGTTGCATCTTGCATATCATGTTTGCATTTCTTCTTGACTTGTTTAAGTCAACTTCATCTCTTTCTTGCATATTCATTTGTGATTGATTTATCTTGTGTTTTCTTGGTCTTTTGCCATGATCCCTTAGGATTCCTAGTCCCTCTGTTTAAGATGGGAGTAGGAGAGACTTTAAGTGTTCAATCCAAGCATGATAATGTTAGGATAGTTTATTCCCTCTTAATCTCAATCTTAGGAGCACATTCCATGATAACATTAGGGTTGGTTAGTTTCCCCTTTAGAGTTTGTGTCTTCTCTTCTCATCTCAAAACTTCTTCAAGACATCTAATAAAGGATAATAAGTGTTGTACGCTACGAGCCTTAAGTACTTGGGGAATGATAGTTGAGGGGCTTCCTCTCAACTATCTAGAGTGTTTAGCGTATGCCTTTTGGGTGATTTGCGATGCATTTGCTCTCAAGTCATAGTCTTTAGTGCAACATGAATTTCAAATCTATTCAACTCACTTCTTCATAAAAACACAAAACAAAACATCAAACCTTTTTATCCTTCGGGATTGTTTGGGAAAATCATTTTTAGAAAGAGTGTGTTAACTCTTGGTTCTACCGCAAACAGGTAATGCCTAAGTCTCCAATGGTCGAGCAGCAATACACCTAACTTCTAGAATGAAGGTTTAACCCTACTCAGCTAAAACACTTGAACCAATCTGTGGTCGTGTCTGTAACACCCTTATCCTACCCCACAGATATTATGGCAAAATAACACGGATTTCAAAGTAAAATATTAACTTTCATAAAAAAAACCACAAAAGGGCGTACATTTCTCAATGTCTCAAAATAAGTCAATGCTCTGCAACACACGGGTTTTCTCAAATTACATCAAAACATCATAAACAGCGGAACACAAAACATAACTCAAGGTTTCCTCATAAGGGAAAGTTAGTAAAATAACCCACTGGTATATAGCTCAACTTAAAGAACCCAACCCGATGTTACATATCAGAGCAAGACCCTCTAAGTTAACCAAAAGGCTAACAACTCTAAGACTTCAAAAATACTCCTCAACGGCATCCACAGCTAAACTTGGTCATCTGCATGTTACCCACGTGGAGGTAACAATCAAACAGGCAGGGTGAGTAAAACAATTCATAATAATCAATGTATAACAATTAATGCATAAACGACATCATAACTATATTCAACACACTCATATCCTTCAATAGGCCTTTAAGGCCACAACGTCATAATTTATACACAAAGGCTCATAAATGCAAATGCAACATAGACTCAATGCATGTGGTACCAATCATCACAGCGCGATGGACACTGGGCCATCAACCCTCCATAGATCCCCATCAATAGGATCGATTCTACTTGAGAACTGGAGCACATCAAAATACTTCACATCTGCACAGTGGGATTGAAGTCAAAGTAATCGAGGTCCTGAACCGAAGTCCGGATGCACATGAATGCATGATGCACACGCCACAATAATAATCCTCACAATACAGCATATGGTGCATCATCATTCATCATATTCATCAAACGTCATAATCATCATCATCACATAAATCCTCATATCTCATGCTATCACATAAATCGTCATAATCATCCTCATCATCAAATAAATCATCCTATCTCAGGTTATCACATAACTCGTCATATAATTCATCACAATAATTAAGCTCATACATCATGTCATCATATAATTTATCATAATAATCATCATCACACATCATGGAAATCATCATATCATCACGCACAAATCACATATTAACTCATAGTCATCCTCATATTAGCCCATCATATGATCACCTATTATCACATATTAATTCATAATACTACCCCATATTATCTCATATTAATTCATCAACTTATACCCACGGTAATCGTCACACTATCGCCTATCGATCACATAATTCCTCACTGTCATACTCATGTTAAATCATCTAAGAAATCTCAGAATCAAACATCAAGGCATCGCTGCAAAATGATCAATTTTGCGAACTCTGCTACGTTCGATGGCTTGCTCGCTAGGCGAGTAGGTGGCGAACCTTCGCTGGCTTGCTCGCTAGGCGAGTCTATGGCGAACCTTCGCTGGCTTGCTCGCTAGGCGAGTCTATGGCGAACCTTCGCTGGCTTGCTCGCTAGGCGAGTCTATGGCGAACCTTCGCTGGCTTATTCGCTAGGTGAATAGAGCGATGACAGCAAAAACCTGCTACGAGTAGAACTGATTCTTGTCCAAATACGCATACGATTCACTTACCCAATGCCCCCAAAACATCCCTAAATCATCCCTACGGTCATACGGCGATAACAGCACAACATTTATGGTTTATTAGGCCAATCTGGCAACATTTGCACTGCCTAAATCACTATTTTCCTGCAATTGCTTTGAGTGCATCAGAGTTACTCACATCTGAACATTCCTATTCCTACAGGGTCAAACATATCACAACCCAAGGTTTTGGCCACGAAGGCTAAGGTTTTCATTCTCATATCAATATTCAGTGTTACATACCATTACCCCTAACCTCAAAGCCTTATCATCAACTTCCCTATTTTCCCACAGCCAACCCAAAATACCTTAAATCATAAACCAACCATAAACACATCTAAAGGCATACATAGAAAATCATGAGCAGAGATACTCCCCATACCTTAGTCGATTCGCAGCTTTCACGATTAACTTTGGGATCTTCTGCCTCCAACCTTTCCTTCAGAGCTCTGGCCATCCAACTTTCCACGGTTAACAAATGAATTCTAAATCTCTTCAGAATTCTATTTTGTCAAACTTAAACTTGGGCCACACAATCGGGATTTTCCCATAATATCCTTACTAACTCCTCATAATGTCAAATTTATCCTTATTCCTCTTATATTTATTTTAATTCCTAATAATATTAATAAATCCATATTACATACTATTATTCCAAAATAAATACTCCAAATATGCATAATTCCCAATAATCCACAAAACCACCGAAACCACCAAAATATGAATATTCTCAATTAAATAATTAATTAAAATATTCCGATTAAATTTGGGGTGTTACAATCCTCCCCCACTTAAAAGAATTTTCGCCCTCGAAAATTATCTCAAGGTACAGAGTCGGATACGACTCCCTCAACTGATCTCCACACTCCCAAATCCAACTTTTTCCAGCTGATCCTCCCAAACTACCATTACCAAGGGAATCTCTTTACCTCGAAGTTGCTTCTCGTTCATCAATCTGAACTAGCAACGCTTCAACAATTAGATTATCTCTCACTTGTACACCATCTATCTGAATCAATGTACTTCCTCAACTTAGACACATGGAACACATCAGGAAATTTTCACAAATGACAGTGGTAAAACAGTCTATCATGCTATTTTCCCCATGCTTCCGCTGCACCACTCTGATACAGATCTATAAAACACGACGTGTGCTTCTGAGACTTCAAGGTTCGACCAACATCAGTTACCATCGTAACTCTCAAAACACGTCTTTTCTTGGATCCTCTTGATCTTTTCATTCGCCACTTACGCAAACTCAGGTCCGAGTACAACACTCTCGCCTGACTTATATCAACATAAAGAAGTCCTACACCTCCTGTCATACAAATCCTCATATGGTTCCATTCCGATACTAGAATGGTAATTGTCATTGTAGGTAAACTTAATCAATGGCAATTGATTATCCCACGATCCGCCTTGATTCAACACACAAACTCTCAACAAATCCTCTAAAGACTGGATAGTCCTCTCTATCCGTCCATCCGTATGCGGATGATAGGCAGAATTCATCTTCAACATGGTACCCAAAGCGTCTGCAAACTCTCCCAAAATCTCAGTGCAAATTTCGGATTCCTATCAGAACGAAATTCAACGGTATCTCATACAACTTCACAACTTCCTCAATATACATATCAGCTAGCTTCAACATAGAATAGTTAATCCTCATTGGTATAAAATGAGCTGATCTAGTCAATCTATCCAAAATCATCCAAATTAAATCATATCCCTTCAAATTATTCGGAAAACCTGACACAAAATCCATGGAAATACTATTCGATGTCCACTCTGGAATATTCAACGTTTGCATCAGACCCAATGGTCTTTGATGTTCAATCTTTGACTTCCGATAAGTTTAATCAGCATATACAAACTCAACCACTTCTCTCTTCATCTATGGCCACCAAAATAATTTCCTCAAATCCGGTTACATCTTCATAGCACCAGGATGGATACTCAATCTACCTCAATGTCTTTCTTCAAGAGTACTCTTCTTCCACTCAACAATATCTAGGACACAAACTCCATCACGACATCTCATGGTACCATTTCCATAAATCCGCAAATTAACTCTTCGACTTTAATTCATCAAATTCCACCAATCTATTAACTCAACCAAATTTCTGACCTTCTCGAATCTCATCAAGAATGCCACTAGTAAACTCCAACATACAAAGCTTGACTCCATAAGAAGTCTCTTCACCAACCAAGCTAGTATCACGAAATTGCTCAATCAGTTCTAACTCTTTTACCATCATCATCGTTATATGCAATGAATTCCAAATCAATACATCGGCCACCATGTCTGCTTTACCCGAATGGTAATTCAACCCAAAACCATCATCCTTCGGAAGTCCCAATCATCTCCTATGCCTCATATTCAACTCTTTCTAATCAACCAAATACTTTTAAGCTCTTAGGGTCACGAGACATCTCAAATCTCAACCCAACAAATGAAGCCTCCCAAGCTTTGGCACAAACACAACAACAACCAACTCTAAATCATGCGTCAGATAATTCCTCTTATGCCCTTTAAGTTACCTTAAAGCATAAGCTAAAACTTGTTGATGTTACATTACCACAACCCCTCAACCCCATCAACAAAGCTTCATAATATACAATAATGGTTCCGTCGAATTCGGCAAAATCAAACCTGAGCTGTTATCAGTCTTCTCAAAAGCTCTTGCAACTTTTCTTCACACCTTGCATCCAAAACAAAATCTTGAACCTTTCCAGTCCACTGCCTCAAAGGCAAAGATAACTTGGAAAATCCTTCAATGAATTCCAATAACAATCTTCCTACCGAAAAACTTATAATTTCAAATACAGGTTTTTAGAGCTTCCCATTGCTACACAGCTCTAACCTTCGCCATACCCAATTCACACTTTGACAGTTTTACATAAAACTGCTTCCCTTTCTATACTGATAACCAAAATTTTCAGATGCTCAGCATGATCCTCTTTACTCTTCGAATAACCCAAAATATCGTTGATTAACTATTAGGACAGTGGTAAGGTGTCGAGTTTTTGTTATCGTATGCACAGGGAATCTGAGATATTGCCGTCGTTCGACAGTTGTCAAGTTCTTAACTTTTTAGTAACAAAATGGGTTTGGTTTTTAGTCACGGTATCTTGCATAAAAAGTAATAAATTGCGGTAAAAGATTGATTTTACGATTTAATAAAGATTGTCAAAGTTAGGGTTCGGTAATCACTTTGCTTGTATATGTTCGATCAACAATATGCATAAACTCCTTTAGATGATAAACACATTCACAACATCCTTCCAATGTGATTATTTCTAACTCACATTGTGATTTCTCCCATTTTGATCCATTGTTGATTTCTCACACAATCTATCAAAATGACAACATTTAGGTTTAACATTTTCATGAACAACCACATTCAAAACTATTTCTAGCTTAAGAAAATAGATGGATGAAAACCTAGGTCAAGAGTTGGAAAATATCTTTCAATCATAAACCAACACAAAGAATTATAAATAAAGCAAGGTTTTCACCATATATTCATTATCCAAGAGTTTACAAATGAAGATCATCCATATACATACAAAGCTTAATGATCACCTACATCTAACCTTGACAAAATGAAGAACTTAGCTACTCATTTTCATGGTAGCTTGCACAAGAAGTTTCGGACGAAGGTTGATGAACATATGAGTCGAAGAATCCAACTTGGATGAGAATCCACCTTCTTTATGTAGAATAATGTTAAGAGATGAAGAAATGAGAGATATTGGGTTTCTAGGGCACAAAAATCTCTTCTAAAAACAGAACTAGTAAAAATATGGTATGGTCTCAAAAAGTACATATAGCTACTTATAGAAAAAGTTGTTGTCCTGTCACGCTCGCGACCTTGTTCGCTTAGCGAGCTCACAACAAACGCTCGCTACAGCCTCGCCTAGCGAACATGCTAGCGAGGACTGAGGAAAAGATTCTGGAATGCTTCGCTACTTGCTCGCGAAGCGAGTCCTTCGCCACCTTCCTCGCTGCCAGCAAATGATGTCATTTTGATTCTTCCCAAGTCTGGGAGTGTTCGCTAGCAGCTCCCTACTGGCTCGCCTAGCGAACAGCTCGCTGCAACACTCGTCAGATGTTCGCCTAGCGAACATGCTTTTGCTCTTGTTCTTTCTTGATTCCTTTGTCAACTTCCTTGCGTCTTCAAATTCTACTCTTTCATGCTCAAATACTGCACAATAACACACAAATTAAAAGGACCAAGAGCATTTCACATAATATTGCATATCAACAAAAGCAAGGCGATTTTGAACAGAAATTAGACAAAAAAGAGCGAAAGATGCCCACATTTGATAGCTCAAATAAGCATAATTGGGCATCTAACAACTCTCCCCAACTAGAATCTTGCTTGCCCTCAAGCAAATTATGCCTCTTGAAGAACAAGAGGATTTGCTTAAAGAAAAAGGTTTTTTCGAAATTGGATCAAATGGCTCAAACACAAGCGACTCGACCAGACACGTGTTCCCAATGGTTAGAACAACACAATACACAAAAACTAAATCCTTAAAGCAATACAAAACACGCATCAATCCACAACAATGATATCCTGAATGAATCACCCTATCACTCCTCTTCGAATAAGGATTGAAGAGATCACGCATTTACAACCGCGGGTGCAATCTCACTCTCCAACGAACAATGTCAAACTCAATTCAATTCATACAATGTCTAACAATTATAAATGAAAATGCGGAAGCACGAAGATCACTAAGGTCTTTTCCGATTGTAGCTTGGTCAGGTTAACAAACAAGGGACATATCTAAAGCCATTGAAAACAAAGTTGCCGAAGCAAAATAGACATTCACTGTACAACTTATTCACACATCTCAACTTCATTTAACTTATTTCTCATTTGAAACCTTCACAACTCTTATTTCACAACTCAATTTTTTTTCAATATTTTTCTTCCAAGCAAGCATTCATTTTCATTCTTTTCTTCTGATCACTTTTTTTTTCACACCGTATTCACAAAACAAGTGTTTCTCTTTTTCTAGATTCTTTTCAATGCTTGCTTGGTTTTTTTTAAGAGTTGTGGCAAACTACCAACTTACAATTTCTTTCTCCCCAACTTATCTTCTACTTCCTTCATAAATGAATGCTCTTTTACTTCTGACAGCAAAAGAACAATAATCAAAAAATTTCAGGTTTTCAAGAAAAATATTTTTGAAATCTCGCTTTGTTTCTGAGATTCAACTGTTTAAGCTCAAAGGGGGTAACAAATACTCTCTGCTCACTGGTGGTTTGTATTTGGAACTGGTTGTGCTCAAAAGAAACAAGTGTCTTGATCATTTCTAATTGCTTCCACAAATTCACAATAATAAAAGTAAAAGCATGAATTAAAAGAATCAACAAAGTTCATTAGAATCCAGCATTTATTTGTACAATGGAGGTTTCCTCACACTTGGTGGTCTTAAGTTCTAAGTGAATCATTCATTCAATTATGTTGCAAAAAGAACAATATTCAATTACAACAAGAATAAAGTTCTTCATGCATTCTAGAGTTCTAACCGAAGGTAACCATGTACCTTAGCCTTATTCGCTTGTTCATTTTTATCATTGCCATCCAAGCTCTTCATTGGATACTTCTTTCAGAGAGCAACCAATCTAGAAGGTTTTGACACCCAACAACCACAAAAATTATTAAACAGAAAAATTTTAAAACAAAACAAAATAATTTAAAACAAAACATTAAACATTAGAATAAAAATAATGTGTGTGGGGACAAAACACCCCAAAAGTACAACCCAAAATACCGAAATCAAAACAAAATATCTGAAAATAAAACAAAACGCTAAAACTGAAAAAGATAAAAACTTAGTCCTCTTTGGACTCGTACTCCTCATCATCAGAACCATCATCATCAAAGTCTTCCTCTCCCTCAACATCATCATCACCATCATCATCGCCATTATCACCAGCAGGACCACTAGCACCCGCCTCCTCTCCAAAAACAGGCATGTCCACAGGCCTGTTCGCGTGCTGCATAAACTGTTCATGTGTCATCAAAGGACACTCAACGGAGGGGTCACGGATCTGAAGCTGCAATACCTGCATAGAATCGTGAATATCCACCATAGCTTGTTGCGTTGCCGCCATCCAATCCCAGTTGTAGTTACACACTGCCTGCTGAAAAGGGTCGAACCCTTGAGAATAAGCGTCGGGACCATCAGTAGTCCCGGTACTAGCAGCTGCACCACCTCTGTAGTTCTTTGGCTTACAGTACTTATCCACATATTTGTCATTAATAGCGGTCGGGATCTTCACCAAACTGCAGGATGGAAGCTTCATCCTCGACTAGGAGCATAAGGCCATAATGAGGCAGGGAAAAGCAAGGGGGCAATTAACTTGCGCCCCCGACTTTAGACCGCTATCAACAATAGACTTCAGCTCATTAGCAATAATCTGAGCCACATCAATCTGGGCATTTGTGAGTATGCAATGGATAAGGTGTGCCACTGGGATCAGCATGGTCGATGTGTGGGATTTCGGCACAATGTTTATCAGAACCAGAAGTAAAATCAGTTGAGCTATAGGAATCATGTCTTCCCTATGATATCTCATAGGATGTCCAGATTGGTTTAGCTCAACCGATTTACCCTCTAGCAACAGGGCAGCGGAAATGGCATTTGTATCTCTGTGCAACCTCAGGTTTCTGGTGTATGTGTCCAATTCATTTGCTCCCAGATGGAGCGGTTCGCCAAGCACTCGGTTAATGGAATCCCTGTCGAAAGTGACCTGACGGCCCATCACTCTTGTAGTCCATGTGAAGGGTTCGTCGTCGTTAGGCAGCGCGTTCACGTAGAACTCGCGCACTATATCAATGTTGTAGTTTTCGAGTGGAGAAACCAGCCTGTCCCACCTTTTACTGTTAATCAGCCCCGCAAAAGTTCTGTATTCGCCTTGTGGATCAATTATGAACCTCTTTTCCGAGAGTATCTTCCTTTTTTGTAACGCTACAAAGCGGACGGCTTGTTTTTCCCCGATGAACTTTTCGGTATCAAATTGGATCGGAACCGTACGGGAGGTGCTGGAAACTTTTCGCTCTTACCATGACTACCTGAGGCCATCTGCACACAAACCACAGAAAACACCAACAAACAGCAGCACAAGATTCTCAGTTATCATAATTAAAAAGCAAGTTCTGTCATGCTCACTGGCTTGCTCGCCTAGCGAGCTCATGGCGAATGCTCGCTACTGACTCGCCTAGCTAACAAGCTAGCGAGCGCTGCGAAAGTTCAAAATCAGCCACTGTTTTGGACCCCAAACATCAAAAATCCCAAGTTTGTCCAACACAATTCCAGAACTAATTGATGAAACATGAAAGGCATTGTTCTTGGTACACATGCAAACCTAAAATTTCTCAATTCCCTAACTTGAAAAATTTAACCTAAACCCTAATTTTTCTTCAATATAAATAATAATGAACAAAAGAGAGAAGGAAGGTCAAACCTGATTGTAGCAGAGAGATTGATACACATAAATTAGGGCTTGCAAGAGAATAGAAAGGTAAATTCTTGTGAGTGCAGTTGGAAGTGTGAGAGTGAGAGTGAATGTGAATGACTAAGTTACAAAAGAAAAATAGATTTTGGGCCTACAAGAGTGGCCCACTAAACAACTTAAAATTCCAGATACGCGTATGCTCGCTTAGCGAACAGATAGCGAATGCTCGCTGCATGCTCGCCTAGCGAACGTGCTAGCGAGCATGACAGAATTTCACAAATTTTAGGACAACAGCCAAAGTTCATTTTCAGCATGCTTCCACCTTGTAGACACCAACAAAACACAATCAAAACAGCAAATACTTACAATGTTGAGGTAGGCCTCAACAAGCGCTTGTTTAACGTCGGATAAGCTCGACGGTCCAAGATGCTCACGCCGGAACATCCAGAAGGAAGGCACATCTTTCTCGATCAACTAGACCGCCAAGATATATCTTTAAACGTTGGCCATTTATCATACAATTGTCCTTCTTTTCCATGTCTTCAATGACAACAGCCCCAAAATTTTTTACCTCTTTCACACGAAATGGCCCAGACCATTTTGACTTCAATTTTCCGGGAAAAAGCCTCAACCTGGAATTAAACAATAATACCAACTGCCCAGGCATAAATTCCTTTTTCCGGAGCTTCTTGTCATGATATTCTTTGACTTTTTCTTTATACAACCAACTTGAGTGATATGCTGCATCGCGCATCTCCTCCAACTCAAGCAGTTGTACCTTTCTTTTGTCACCGGCTAACTCTTTATCAAAATTCAAAAATTTTAAGGCCCATAAGGCTTTGTGCTCCATTTCGACCGGCAAATGGCAAGTTTTACCAAACACCAATTGAAATGGAGTTAGCCCAATTGGAGCTTTGTAAGCGGTGCGGTACGACCACAATACTTCGTCCAATTTTTGCGACCATTCTTTTCTAGAATTAGACACGGTTTTTTCAAGGATTCTCTTGATCTCTCGATTAGAGACCTCATCTTGCCTGTTTGCTGCTGGGTGGTATGGAGTCGCCACTCTATGTGTTACACCATAATGTTTTCGTTTTCCAATGGTGCATTACAAAAGTGTGATCCTCCATCACTAATCAACACACGGGGGGTTGCGAAATGGGAAAAAATGTTTTTCTTTAAAAAATTTATGACCGTTTTAGAATCCGCCCGAGGTGAGGCAATCGCCTCAACCCACTTTGAAACATAATCAACCGCGACAAGCAAATATTCATTTCCAAAAGATGGTGGGAAAGGTCCAACAAAGTCGATACCCCAACAATCAAATATTTCAACTTCTTGAATGTTTTGTAGAGGCATCTCATCTCTCTTACCTATCTTTCCACTTCTTTGGCAACTGTCACAACTTTGCGCATGGGCATTTGCGTCTTTGAAAATAGTAGGCCAATAAAATTCTGATTGGAGGACTTTAGTGGCCGTTCTTGCCCCATTAAAATGTCCGTCGTAAGGCGAGTTGTGACAGTGCTAAAGGATACTTCACACTTCATCGCCGGTAGCACACCTTCTCAAAATGTTATCACCATCCAACTTAAACAAGTATGAGTCATCCCACACATAATACTTACAATCCGAGAGGAACTTCCTTTTTTGGTTCGGAGTTAGGTCGGGTGGCACCAAACCACTAGCCTTATGGTTCGCAAAGTCCGCAAACTACGGCCTAACTTAAACTCTAAAAAGTTTTTCATTAGGAAATTCTTCTCGGATTTCCTTTTCAGAAGATGTAACCTCCACATTAACAAGGCGAGATAAATGATCCGCCACCAAATTTTCTGATCCTTTCTTGTCCTTAATTTTAACATCAAATTCTTGCAACAAGAGGATCCAACGGATGAGCCTTTGCTTCGAATCCGGTTTGGTGAGCAGATATTTAATCGCCGCATGGTTGGTATACATAATCACCTTAGAACCAATAAGATAAGACCGAAATTTTTCTAGCGCATACACTATCGCAAGTAATTCTTTTTCGGTGGTAGCATAATTAATTTGCGCCTCATTTTGAACTTTACTTGCGTAGTGTATAGCACGAAAATTCTTTTCTTTCCTTTGGCCCAATACCGCTCCAATAGCATAGTCGCTCGCATCACACATTAGTTCAAATTTTAAATTCCAATTCGGAGCCACTATAATTGGAGCGGTAACAAGTTTTTCCTTCAAAATTTTAAAAGCATGTAAACAATCTTCAGTTAAGAGAAATACCTAGTCTTTGGCGAGCAAGTTACTCAAAGGCCTAGCTACCTTTGAGAAGTCTTTAATAAAGCACCAATAAAAACCGGCGTGCCCAAGAAAACTTCGGATTCCCTTCATATTTATCGGAGGAGGCAGCTTCGCAATCACGTCAACTTTTTCTCGATCCACTTCAAGCCCTTTTGAAGAGACTTTATGTCTGAGCACTATCCCCTCGGTTACCATGAAGTGGCATTTCTCCCAATTAAGCACGAGATTTGTTTTTACACACCTTTCAAGCACCGTTTCCAGATTATCCAAGCATAAACCAAAAGAACTTCCAAACACGAAGAAGTCGTCCATGAACACTTCCATCGTTTTCTCAATGAGGTCGGCAAAAATAGCTTGCACATATCTTTGGAAAGTCGATGGTGCATTGCATAACCCAAAGGGTATTTTTCTGTATGCGAAAATTCCAAATGGACATGTGAAAGCCGTGTTCTCGTGATCGGCCGGGTCAACCGCAATTTGGTTATACCCGAAATAGCCATCAAGGAAACAATAGTATTTTTGCCCCGAAAGTCTTTCCAACATTTGGTCCATGAACAGAAGTGGAAAATGGTCTTTTCGAGTTGCGATATTCAACCGCCTATAGTCAATACACATTCTCCACCACGTTGCCACCTTTGTCGGGATCAATTCATCTTTTTCATTTCGAATGACGGTAACGCCACCCTTTTTTAGAACCACGTGCACGGGACTCACCCAAGGGCTATCCGAAATTGGGTAGATCATTCCCGCATCCAAAAGTTTAACAACTTCTTTATTAACAACCTCCTTCATAGTAGGATTCAAGCAGCGTTGAGGTTGATCCACCGGCTTAAAATCCTCTTCCATTAAAATCTTGTGCATGCAATAAGAATGACTAATTCCTTTGAGATCGGAAAGAGTCCATCCCATTGCTTCTTTATTCTTTTTCAACACATCGATTAAACGGGATTCTTCATTTTTAGACAAAAGGTTGTTTATGATAACCGGCTTCTCTTCGGTTTCATCAAGGAATGCATATTTCAAATTAGAAGGTAGCTCTTTCAATTCAATTGATGGTTTTTCTTCGTTTACCTCCTTTTTCAACACTTCCTCCTCAACTTCCCATGGATGCAACTCTTTAAGACTATCAAGTTCTCTTAGACATTCTTCAAGAGCTTGCTCTTCTTCACTTGTAAAAACTTCAAAAGAGTCATCAAGAGCTAATTCCACAAGAGATGTCACATGAATATGCTTAGATACTTCCAAAGTTGCTTCTTCAATTACATCAATTCAGAAACTATCACGATTATCTTTTGAATGCTTCATAGCTTCAAAAGATCAAAAGTGACTTCTTCATTTTGGACTCGCACTTTCATCAAACCGTCATCAACATCAATCATCATTTGTGAAGTTTTCATGAAAGGTCGGCCTAGGATTAGCGGAGCATCATCATCCTCTTCCATATCAATCACAATGAAATCAACCGGAAAGAAGAATTTGTTAACTTTAACCAATACGTCATGAGCTAACCCATGAGGATGGGTAGTCGACTTATCGGCCAATTGCAATGTCATCCAGATGGCTTTCATTTCAATGTTGCCAAGCCTTTTCACAATAGACAAAGGTATTAAATTAATGCTTGACCCCAAATCAATTATCCCTTTCCCGACATACACATCACCGATAGTAACCGGCAAAGTAACTCTTCCCGGATCAACCTCTTTTCTCGGAAGAGTCCGTTGGATGATGGCACTACAACTAGCATCGAGAACAATTGTTTCCGGTTTCGTATACCTTCGCTTTTTAGTTAGTATGTCTTTCATAAACTTGGCATACTTAGGCATTTTCTCCAAAGCTTCGGCAAACGGAATGTTTATTTGAAGTTGTTTAAAAATATCCATGAATCGGGCGTAATGTCGTTCATTTTCCATCCTAGATGGAGCATGTGGATATGGTAGGTTTTGGACTGGAGTAGTGCTCACTACCTCCTTTCCTCTAGACGCTCTAGAGTTCCGCTCTTTTTTCTTCTTCACTTCCTCCACCTTCACTTTTTCACTTTTATTATTTTCTACTTCTACACTTTTTTTATTTTCAACTTCAACCTTGTTTTCATTCTTTTCAACTTCTTCCTCACTTTCCTCCTCAACTTACCCATCAATTTTATCATCAATTTTTTTCTCCTCATCTTTTCTCTCATCCTCTCTTTTTTCACTCTCATCTTTTTTTTTACTCTCACTCACCAACTCCCTTCCACTTCTCGTCGTTATCGCTTTACAATGCTCCTTTGGATTTGTTTGCGTGTTCGCCGAAAAAGAAGGTCCGGATTGTTGTTCCGCTAGTTTCTTAGCAAGTTGTCCGACTTGAGTTTCAAGATTTTTGATTGCCGCATCGTTGCTCTTTTGATTAGCCATTGACATTTGCATGAATTGAGTCAATGTTTCTTCCAACTTTGAATTTACAATCGGTGGTTGTTGAGGTTGATAAGGATTTTGACGACTAGAATTACCATCCCCATAACCTTGGTTATGGTGATAGTTACTCCTTGGTTGGTACCCTTGAATTGGTTGATAGTGTTGTTGTGGTTGATTTTGAGAATGTTATTGATACAGTGGTTGTTGTTGTTGTTGCCTCGGTTGGTAGTCTCGTTGATTCGCCATATAATTTACCTCTTCAAACCCGGGAGGTGGACAAAATTTGGTATCATGTTCACCCTTGCAAAGCTCACAACAAGCTATTTGTTTAACTTTTGAAGGCTCTTTCATCTCTTTGATTTGTTGAGTTAAGAGTTCCACTTGTTGTGAAATGAGTTTATTTTGTGCAAGGATAGCATCATTTGTCCCAAGTTCAAGCACTCCCGGTTTCTTCAAAGTGTTTCCTCTACTTTGGCTTTGAAGGTCATTTAGAGTCATACGGTTGATGATATCCGTAGTTTCATCGATGCTTTTAGACAACAAAGAACCACCCGCAGTGGCATCCAATAAAGTCTTACAATTTGGTTGAAGGCCGTTTTTGAAAATGTGGATTTGCGTTAACTCGTCAAAACCATGACCTTTGGACTTCCGAAGCATGGATTTAAATCTTTCCCATGCCTCGTTCAATGATTTGTTGGCTCCTTGAGAAAACACGGAAATTGTCGTTTTGGATTCCATGAACCGGTTGTGAGAGAAAAATCTTTCAATGAATTTCTCTTCCAACACGTTCCAATACGTCATGATTGTCGGTGTTTGATCCAAGTACCAATATTTGGCTTTGCCGAGCAAAGCATGTGGAAAAATTCTTTTGAACAACGGTAGCTCTTGAGCTTGATCAACTCCCGCCGCTAATGCTATCTCGTAAAATTTGGTGAGAAAAGCAAAGGGGTCTTCATGGTTCATTCTGGTGAATGGACTTCCGTATAGCAAATTAAGAGTTCCCGTCTTCATCTCAGCTTTCCTTCCCGTGTGGTTGGCAAACTAAGCAGTGTTTCTTGGATTGTTGATACATGGTGTGGAAACGGGCGATGGTGGTGGTGGATCCATAATAGGTATGAAAGGTGGTGGTGGTTTTGTAGAAGAACCTTCTCCTTGTTCTTGTCGTTATCGAGCAAGTTGCCTCCTCCGTCTTGTTCTGCTATTCAGTCTCCTTGTGGTTCTTTCAATCTCGGGATCAAAAAGAATTTGGTCCTCAGGAATCTGTCCTCGCATAAAACGAAAGTTGCACACTAAACCAAACAAATTAACAAGCACAATTCAAAAATTCAAGAGTTAAAAATGTGTCAACTATTGTGATGCTCGCAATATCAATTCAAATTCCCTAGCAACTGCGCCATTTTGCTAGGACAATGGTAAGGTGTCGGGTTTTTGTTATCGTATCCACAGGGAATCTGAGATATTGTCGCCGTTCGACAGTTCTCAAGTTCTTAACTTTTTAGTAACAAAAGGGGTTTGGTTTTTAGTCACGGTATCTTGCATAAAAAGTAATAAATTGCGGTAAAAGATTGATTTTACGATTTAATAAAGATTGTCAAAGTTAGGGTTCGGTAATCACTTTACTTGTATATGTTCGACCAACAATATGCATAAACTCCTTTAGATGATAAACACATTCACAACATCCTCCCAATGTGATTATTTCTACCTCACATTGTGATTTTTTCCATTTTGATCCATTGTTGATTTCTCACACAATCTATCAAAATGACAACATTTAGGTTTAACATTTTCATGAACAACCATATTCAAAACTATTTCTAGCTTAAGAAAATAGATGGATGAAAACCTAGGTCAAGAGTTGGAAAATATCTTTCAATTATAAACCAACACAAAGAGTTATAAATAAAGCAAGGTTTTCACCATATATTCATCATCCAAGAGTTTACAAATGAAGATCATCCATATACATACAAAGCTTAATGATCACCTACATATAACCTTGACAAAATGAAGAACTTAGCTACTCATTTTCATGGTAGCTTGCACAAGAAGTTTCGGACGAAGGTTGATGAACATCCGAGTCGAAGAATCCAACTTGGATGAGAATCCACCTTCTTTTTGTAGAATAATGTTAAGAGATGAAGAAATGAGAGATATTGGGTTTCTAGGGCACAAAAATCTCTTCTAAAAACAGAACTAGTAAAAATATGGTATGGTCTCAAAAAGTACATATAGCTACTTATAGAAAAAGTTGTTGTCTTGTCACGCTTGCGACCTTGTTCGCTTAGCGAGCTCACAGCAAACGCTCGCTACAGCCTCGCCTAGTGAACATGCTAGCGAGGACTGAGGAAAAGATTCTGGAATGCTTCTCTACTTGCTAGCTAGGTGCTCGCCTAGCGAGTTCTTCGCCACCTTCCTCGCTGCCAGCGAATGATGTCATTTTGATTCTGCCCAAGTCTGGGAGTATTCGCTAGCAGCTCGCTACGGGCTCGCCTAGCGAACAGCTCGCTGCAACACTCACCAGATGTTCGCCTAGCGAACATGCTTTTGCTCTTGTTCTTTGTTGATTCCTTTTTCAACTTCCTTGTGTCTTCAAATTCTACTCTTTCATGCTCAAATACTGCACAATAACACACAAATTAAAAGGACCAAGAGCATTTCACATAATATTGCATATCAACAAAAGCAAGGTGATTTTGAACAGAAACTGGACAAAAAGGAGCGAAAGATGCCCACATTTGATAGCTCAAATAAGAACAATTGGGCATCTAACATTAACATAACCACAACTTGCCCAAATAAGTATGGAAAATCCCGTTCGCATACTCCACAATTACACATGGCATCACAAAATACTCATCATGTTCATACCTCGCCCTGGAAGCAATCTTCTGAATCCTTTCAGCCTTCACACGAATCTGATGATACCCAGATCTCAAATCTATCTTACTGGACACACCTGCAACAACCCACTGATTCATCCACTCATAAACCTTTGGAAGTGAACACTTATTCTTGATAGCCACCTTGTTCACTTATCTATAATCCACCTAAAGCCTCACTGAACCTTCGTTCTTCATAATCAACAAAACTGGTGCACCCCATGGTGACACACTCGAACGAATGAATTTCTTCTCAAGCAAATCTTAAGTTGACTCTTCAACTCTTTCAATCCCAATGCAGACATACCATATGGAGCCATCGATATCAGACTAGTTCTCGAAACTAAGTCGATCACAAACTCCACTTCATGTTACGGTGATAAATCACTTATCTCATTAGAAGAACTTCCGGATAATCACAAATAGTTGGCACACCACCAACTTCTCCACTTTCATCAACACTCAAGGTTCCCATCAAAATAATCATCTCAACTCCATCCTGCATCAACTCATCAAAACAATTCTTAAGCACTTAGCTTAACTCAAAACAATTCATTGCTCACGCCATCTAAGCTTGCAAGACACGTCTACCCCATCCAACATGACCCCGTCTAATATCAAGAACAGATTAAGGTTGATCAGTTCCTCAATTTGTCAATAGACAGTTGAAAATCATGATGGGGTATAAACCATCTTTACCAAACTATAAGAGCGTTCAACCATACACTGAGCTACCACTTCACACTTGCAGCGTCCTGAAGAAGCACAGCTTCTCCCTCACTTGTTTCATTCCCACTTCTGCAGATAAGGTTAGGCAACAAACATGTACCAGCAGTGTTTTCACACACATTTCGCATACCAGGGAACAAACAACATTAGACAACTTGGCCGGATGGACCGACCTGCTCTGATACCACTAATGTAACACCCTTATCCTACCCCACAGATATTACGGCAAAATAACACGGATTTCAGAGTAAAATATTAACTTTCATAAAAAACCACAAAAGGGCGTACATTTCTCAATGTCTCTAAATAAGTCAATGCTCCGTAACACACGGGTTTTCTCAAATTACATCAAAACATCATAAACAGCGGAACTCAAAACATAACTCAAGGTTTCCTCATAAGGGAAAGTTAGTAAAATAACCCACTGATATATAGCTCAACTCAAAGAAGCCAACCCGATGTTACATATCAGAGCAAGACCCTCTAAGTTAACCAAAAGGCTAACAACTCTAAGACTTCAAAAATACTCCTCGACGGCATCCACAGCTAAACTTGGTCATCTGCACGTTACCCACGTGGAGGTAACATTCAAACAGGTAGGGTGAGTAAAACAATTCATAATAATCAATGTATAACAATTAATGCATAAACGATATCATAACTATATTCAACACATTCATATCCTTCAATAGGCCTCGAAGGCCACAACGTCATAATTTATACACAAAGGCTCATAAATGCAAATGCAACATAGACTCAATGCATGTGGTATCAATCATCACAGTGCGATGGACACTGGGTCATCAACCCTCCATAGATCCCCATCAATAGGATCGATTCTACTTGAGAACCAGAGCACCTCAAAATACTTCACATCCACACAGTGGGATTGAAGTCAAAGTAATCGAGGTCTTGAACCGAAGTCCGGATACACATGAATACAGGATGCACACGCCACAATAATAATCCTCACAATACAGCATATGGTGCATCATCATTCATCATATTCATCAAACGTCATAATCATCATCATCACATAAATCCTCATATCTCATGCTATCACATAAATCGTCATAATCATCATCATCACATAAATCATCCTATCTCAGGTTATCACATAATTCATCATATAATTCATCATAATAATTAATCTCATACATCATGTCATCATATAATTTATCATAATAATCATCATCACACATCATGGAAATCGTCATATCATCATGCATAAATAACATATTAACTCATAGTCATCCTCATATTAGCCCATCATATGATCACCTATTATCACATATTAATTCATAATACTACCCCATATTATCTCATATTAATTCATCAACTTATACCCGCGGTAATCCTCACACTATCGCCTATCGATCACATAATTCCTCACTGTCATACTCATGTTAACTCATCTCAGAAATCTCTGAATCCAACATCAAGACATCACTGCAAAATGATCAATTTCGCGAACTCTGCTACGTTCGCTGGCTTGCTCGCTAGGCGAGTAGGTGGCGAACCTTCGCTAGGCAAGTCTGTGGCAAACCTTCGCTGGCTTGCTCGCTAGGCGAACAGAGCGATGACAGCAAAAACCTGCTACGACCAGAACTAATTCTTGTCCAAATACTCATACGATTCACTTACCCAATGCCCCCAAAACATCACTAAATCATCCCTACGGTCATACGGCGATAACGGCACAACATCTATGGTTTATTAGGCCAATCTGGCAACATTTACACTGTCTAAATCACTATTTTCCTGCAATTGATCTGAGTGCATCAGAGTTACTCACATCTGAACATTCATATTCCTACAGGGTCAAACATATCACAACCCAAGGTTTTGGCCACGAAGGCTAAGGTTTCCATTCTCATATCAATATTCAGTGTTACATACCATTACCCCTAACCTCAAAGCCTTATCATTAAATTCCCTATTTTCCCACAGCCAACCCAAAATACCTTAAATCATAAACCAACCATAAACACATCTAAAGGCATACATAGAAAATCATGAACAGCGATACTCCCCATACCTTAGTTGATTCGCAGCTTTCAAGATTAACTTTGGGATCTTCTACCTCCAACCTTTCCTTCAGAGCTCTGGCCACCCAACTTTCCACGGTTAACAAATGAATTCTAAATCTCTTCAGAATTCTATTTTGTCAAACTTAGACTTGGGCCACACAATCGGGCTTTTTCCATAATATCCTTACTAACTCCTCATAATGTCAAATTTACCCTTATTCCTCTTATATCTATTTTAATTCCTAATAATATTAATAAATCCATATTACATACTATTATTCCAAAATAAATACTCCAAATATGCATAATTCCCAATAATCCACAAAACCACCGAAACCACCAAAATATGAATATTCTCAATTAAATAATTAATTAAAATATTCCGATTAAATTTAGGGTGTTACAGTGTCAGCCCGAACTACGTTTGCTCTAATTTCTCATACCAGATGAGGATACGTAGGCATAAGACGACAATATCTTGGCGAGCAACCTTCCCCACCTTTACCGGTAGTTTTCCGAGCTACGTTGACTCTGACTTTCCCATTGCACGAGGGAGTACGTAGGCATAGAGTGGTGATGTTTTATCAAGTATCTTTTCTTTTCTTTTGTCCCTGTGAGCCAGCCTTATAGATTAACACCCTTTTAGATAGATAACAAGCGTGGATCCCGTTGAGTACAACGGACGTGAGGGGTGCTCATACCTTCCACTTGCGTAACTGACTCCCGAACCCAATATCGTTTCCTTTCCCTCTCTTTGGGATAAATAACGAATAGTGTCAACTCTTCTGTCCTTGCCGACCTCTCTTCACAGTGACGCGACAAGCCCAACGCATAGTAACCATTGGCCCTGCATTGGGGGCTCATTATAAATAGCCTCTTCCACTAGAGGGTCAGGTAATCTAATTCTCACTTCTTTCTCCTGGTGCTTGTTATCACTCTGCTCATCCCTTACTTTGGCATCAGAGTGTGTTTCAGGTACACCCCCCCCCCCTCTGTCCGTCAAGTCAACATTTCGACAGCTCAGACGTGTGGCAGCCCAGCGATCTCTCTGATCAGGTACGATCAGTGGCGTCGTCTATGGGAACATAAAGCTTCCCCGTTCCTCTGAGCAGAAGAACCAAAGCTTCCAACTTCAACTTCCGAGATCATGACTAGCCCACGTCACGATGATGTTGTCCATAATTCCGCTTTCTCCCCCAATCACCAACGGAGACGACCAGGCTGGCCATCCCACACCCGTGAGGGAGACGTGAGAGAAGGCCGGACTGCCTCCCCATCATCCGAGGACGCAACACATCATGCCGCACCTCGAGCAAGGAGCCCGACTGTTTTCCCACCCATTCTCACGCCAGCTGGAGCGGACCCAATGATGACTACGCTCTTCGCAGCCATCAACCAAACCAATTTGATGTTGTTCCAACAGAATGAGCGCATCTTCATGCTGAAACAAGATACCTCGTCTCGCTCTCCCCCGCGGAGAAATTAATGTGAAGACTCCCAGAGCCCCTCTCCCCGTCAACGGGGGCGCCGGCCACAATTGGAGAGGCCCCAACCGATGGCCTCCAAGAAACGTGTTCGATCACCTCCCCGGAAGGAGAGGCGTTCCCCGGTCCCAAGAGCGAACAGACCAGAAGCCCCGGGCAAAAGGTCAAGGGGACGTAATCAACGCCCTCGGCACAATCTGTCGCCCTCGCGCTACCTTGTCCGCAGTGACGAGGACGAATACTGGACTCCCTTGTCATAGGAAATCATGGCAACCCTCATCCCCCACGGGATGAAGAAGCTGCCCGTACTCTCCACATGCGACGGTACCTCGGACCCGGACGACCACCTGGATAATGTCGAGGCCATGCTCGACTACAGGAACGTCCGAGGAGCCATCAAATGCAGACTCTTCCCGACGACGTTAAGGAAGGGAGCCATGGCTTGGTACAAAAGCCTGGAGCCTGAGTCCATCACGTCATGGAGGGTTCTGAAAGATCTCTTCTCGCAACATTTCACGGTGTCCCGATGACATCCGAAGATGAAGGCCGCCTAGGCACGATCATCCAAGCCCTAGACGAGCCTCTCAGGAACTACATCGAGAGATTCATGAGGGAGGCAATCCAGGAAACATCTTCAGACGACATGAAGAGTTACCTCATGGAGAAGGGCCTATCTCGCGGCTCCAAATTCTACGAGGTCGTGGAAATCCATCGACCAATCACCCTACGAGGCTTTCTCGAGAAAGCCCGCCACTACATCTAGTATGAGGAAACCGAGGCTGCTAATTCTGCCCGGGACTCCCATAACCGTGAAACCCCCCGGGGGTCCTGAGAAGAGGGAGCTCCGGATCCCCGGCGAAGGGGAGACCAACAAAGAGACGATCGTCCCCGAGAGCAGAAGGGCCCCGCAGGCCGCTTCATCGAATACACATCCCTAGTCGCTTCCCGCGAGCGCATCCTGGATGAGTGTGCCAACTCGGACTTCGTCTGGGGAGGTGTCTGTTTTCCCAAACTGGCACCCCCCAAGGCCAACATGGACAAGTCCAAATATTGTCGCTTCCACCGCGGCCACGGGAACGTCACCGAGGTTTGCATCCACCTGAAGGACACAATCAAAATACTCATCAAGGATGGGCACTTAAAAAGATACACCAGGGGAGAAGATGCCCCTCGACAGGAGGCCCACGAAGCCAAAAGGGTTGAGGACATCCCTCCTCCCTCCAACGAATTTGGGCTACAGGTGGCCCTCAACATCAGTCGACCTGAGGACTGGTTCTCCCTGAGAGAACACAGTCTCCCTACCGAATACCCGCTGCCCGAAGAGCAAATTCTCCCCATCAGCCCGTGGGAATACTTCCCCACCGCGATGGTCATCTTAGGCGGGGCCCCGAACAAGCTCTCAATCGGGTCCGTGAAGAGGAAGTTTGACGAGCTAATGAGCAGCAGTTCTGTAAAAATGAGCATGCTCGACAAATTCCACGGTCGGTCTAACCCGATCACGTATTATCTCAAAGAGCTGCCCGGAGGAGCCCCCAGCTCCGTTATTCCCCTGTTGATCCAGGCACAAATGGAAAACTTTGACGTCCGTCGCATCCTAGTCAACGGAAGGAGTTCGGTGGTATCATGTATACCCACCTATTCTCGACGCTACAACTCGACAAGACCAACCTGACCCCCTATGTCGGCTCTGACCTCCAGGGGTTCAACGGGATGACGACGAGACCGTGGGGATACGTGGAGCTTAAGGTCACTTTCGAGACACAGGATACGTCCAGGGAAATCAACGCCTGCTTCCTGGTCGTCAAATGCCCATCCCTGTAGGCAGGACGACGCTGGCAAAGCTCACCATGGTGCCATCGACAGTCCACCTAAAGATGAAGTACTATACCAGGTTGGGATCCGTCATGACCCTCAATGGGGACATAGAAGTAGCCCGGAGGTGTTTCGAGGCAGCAATGAAGGGCCTCAGCACGATCGGTCCCTCTACCACGAGGACGAAGCCGAGCACGCTCCTCCAATGGTCAACAGGCAGCCCTTCCACCCAACGCGCCCCATTCTAGACGGGGACTTCGAGATAGTAGTCCTCGGCGAAGATGCGACCAGGAGCGTGAAGATTGGAGCAGGATTTCCCGACCTGGCGAGGAAGCAACTAAAGGCCTGCCTCCGTGAGTACGCCGACCACTTTGCTTGGAGCGCCGCCGAAATGCACGGCCTTGACCCCGAGGTCACCTACAACCAGCTCTCCATCAACCCATCCGCGAAGGCCATAGTATAACATATACGTAGGCAATCCCTCGAAAAGTCGACGGCGGCTAAAAAAGTTGTAAAAGACCTCCTAGAGGAAAATTTTATTTCGGAAGCCCGGTATTCAACCTGGCTGTCCAACGTTGTACTTGTTAAAAAATCAAATGGAAAATGGAGAATGTGCGTTGATTACACCAATCTCAACCAGGCATGTCCTAAGGACACCTATCCCCTCCCTAATATCGACAAGCTCGTCGATAACTCGGCGGGCTTCAAATTGTTGTCCTTCATGGACACCTACTCGGGATATAACCATATCCCCATGGCCGAGGTAGACAAACAGAGAACAACTTTCATGACCAATTCGGAAAACTATTACTACAATGTAATGCCCTTCGTCCTAAAGAACATCGGTGCAACCTATCAACGGATGATAAACAAAGGTTTCTGGGGAGAGATTGGCAACATGATCGTCAAATCGCGCACTAAGGTCGACCACACGGCCCACCTCAAGAAGGTCTTCGAGACAGCGAGGAAGTGCAGGATGCGGTTTAACCCAGAGAGGTACTCCTTCGGTGTACGCGCGGGGAAATTCCTCAGGTTTTACCAGACCGAACGAGGGATCAAGGCAAACCCGGACAAATGTCGGGCCTTTTCCGAGATTGCAACGCCGAGCACAAAGAATTCGATATATTCCCTGAACGGATGCTCGCTTCATTATCCCGCTTCGTCGCCAAATCTGCACAACATGCCCTCCCATTTTTCAAAATGTTGAGGAAGGAGGCTGCGCCCGAATGGGCGGAGGAGTGCGAGAAGGCCCTCCTCTACCTCAAATGCGTCTTGTCAAAGCCACCGGTCCTGACGAGACCTGATGTCGGGGAAACCTTCTACTTGTACCTGACTGTCTCCGCCGAGGCTGTGAGCGTCGTACTAATCCAGGAAACCTCTGATGGTCAAAAGTCGACCTACTTCACGAGCAAGGCCTTCCACGGCCCAGAAGTGAGGTATTAGCAGATCGAAAAAGTCGCCTTGTCCCTCATCAACGCGGCCAGAAGACTCTGACACTACTTCCTGGCCCACACCATCGTAGTCAGAACCGAGCAGCTGATCAAACAGTTGTTCAGCAGGCCCGACATGGAGGGGCGCATGTTGAAGTGGTCGCTAGAGCTCTCCAAGTTCAACATCATCTATGAAGGCAAGAAAGCACTCAAGGCCTACGTGCTGACCGATTTCATCGCCGAGATGACCCCCACCGCGGAGCCAACACCTGGAGCCCACAAGTGGACCATATTCGTCGATGGCGCTTCGAGCTCCTCAGGGAGCGGCGCAGGCATCATCCTGGAAAACGAGGAAGACACGGTCGTGGAAGTCTCCTTGACCCTTGCCTTCCCGACAACAAATAATCAGTCCGAATACGAAGCCTTCTTAGTCGGACTCCACCTGGCAGAAGACCTTGGAGCCAAGGAGGTAAAAATCTTCACGGACTCCCAGTTGGTTGCCTCCCAAGTCCGAGGCGAGTACCAAGCGAAGAGCGACAACCTGGTCGAATACTTGGCCCTTATAAGGGAATGCATGAAGAGTTTTGAGTCTGCCGAGGTACAACACGTTCCCCGTGAGCAGAATGCATGGGCAGATGTCCTCTCAAAGTTGGCGAGCACAAAGAAGGGCGGAAACAAATCCGTTGTTCAGGAGGTCCTCGTGTATCCAAGTACAGAGAATGCGAAAATGATGCTCGACGTCAACGCCATCGGGGACAGCGACTGTTGGATGACCCTGATACACACCTACCTTAGCACGGGGAGCCTCTCCGACGACGCTAAGAAGGCCAGTACGGTCAAACATCGAGCCTGTTCTTACATGCTGCTCAAAGGCAGGCTATACCACAGAGGCTTATCGATCCCCCTCCTCAAATGCATCGACAAAGACCAGGCCCCGACCATCCTGCAAGAGGTCCATGAGGGCATCAACGCAGAGCACCTGGGAGGACGGTCCCTGGCGAGGAAGGCCTTGCGGGCTGGATACTACTGGCCAACGATGCAGCAAGATGCGAAAGAACACGTGAAGAGGTGCGACAGGTGCCAGCGGCACGAGGACATACACCTCCCCCCCCCCCCCGAGCGAGCTTAAGTCCCTCTCCTCCCCCTGGCCGTTCGCCTGGTAGGGGATGGATATCCTCAGCCCGTTCACCATAGGCTCTTATCAGAACAAGTACCTAATAGTCAGCGTCGATTAATTTACCAAATGGAACGAGGTCGAAGCCCTCGCCAAGATCATGGTGCACAACATACTCCACTTCTACAAGAGGAACATCCTCGCCAGGTTCAGCGTGCCCATGGCTCGTTGTAACACCCCAAATTTAATTGGAATGTTTTAATTCATTTATTTAATTAAGAATATTCATTTTTTGGTGATTTTCGATAGTTTTGTTGATTATTAGGAAGTTGTGCATGTTTGGATTATTCATTTGATTAATAGTATACAATATGGAAATATTAGTATTATTATTAGTTAAAATAAATATAAGTGAAATAAGGGTAATTTTGGCATTAAGAGGAGTTAGTGAGGATATTATGGAAAAAGCCCAATTGTGAGGCCCAAGACTAGGTTTGGCAAAAAGGAAGTTCTGAAGGAATTTAGGATACATTTTGTTAGACCGTGAAAGGAATTATGGCCAGATGTCGCTTCCGAGAAAATAAGGTGCCGGCAAAACAGAAGAGTCACCACCTTTCGTTATTTATCTCTCGGAACGGGAAAGGAAACGATCGGAAAAACCTGACGAAAAGGGTAAGGCAAGGTCGTCGCAACCGTTGTCTGGGTTCGGGAGTCGGTTACGCAAGGGGAAGGTATTAGCACCCCTCACGTCCGTCGTACTCGACGGGATCCACGCTTGTTGTGTTTACTGGACGAGTTGGTTTATCTATCTACCTATCAAGGCTGGCTCAAAAAGAAAAGAAAAATGACTCGGCAAAGCGTCGCACTTTATGCCTACGTATTCTCATCAGAGAATGAGAAATCAGAGTCAACGTAGTTCGACCTACTACGGGTTACGGGGAAGGTGGCTCGCCAATACATCAGTATTGTGCCTACGTACTCTCAACAGGTACGAGAGATCAGAGCTTACGTAGTTCGGGATAATACGGATTACGGGGATTCAGATTCATCTGTTTTATTGAGTAGAGTTAAACAGCAATTCTAGCAGTTAGGGATAAAGCCTGTTTGCATTGGCGCTGAAGTTTAACGACACTCTTTTCTTCAGAAAAGCTTTCCTTTGAATTATGGGCCCACGGGGCAAAAAGGTTTGAAGTTTGTTTTCTGTCTTTTACGAAAGAAGTGTTTTTTATTTAGTTTGCAATTTCAATCACACTAGAGACTATGACCTGAGAGTGAATGCGTCGCATGTTACCCAAAGGGTACCATACTAAACATCCAGATTGTTGAAAAGAAGCTCTCAAACAATCCTTCCTCAGATAGCTTAAGGCTCGTAACATACGAAAGAAATCATTCATGATTATTGTATCTTAAGCTGTTTTGAGACGAGAAGAGAGAACAGGCTCAACTACGGGGAGACTATCAAGTCCTATTGTTGTCATGCCAAGGATTCATCCTATAGTTGAAGTTTGAAACAGGGAACTCCTAGAAGTTATCATGCATAGGTTTCAACCTGAAGTTCTATCATCATTTCCTTATCAAAGGAAATGAGAGTCCTAAGGGATCATATCAATGATAAACAGAAACAGCTAAAGCATCAGCTTAAACAGTAAACAGTAAACGACTATAAAATGCATGCAATGCAAGTGAGGGAGGAAATGTGTGTGGGGTATCAGCCTCCACAAGCTCATCTCAACCTCAAGCCAGAATGAATAACAGTAATCATGAATGATTTCTTTCGTACGTTACGAGCCTTAAGCTATCTGAGGAAGGATTGTTGGAGAGCTTCTTTTCAACAATCTGGATGTTTAGTATGGTACCCTTTGGGTGACATGCGACGCATTCACTCTCAGGTCATAATCTCTAGTGTGATTGAAATTGCAAACACAATAAAAAACACTTCTTTCGTAAAAGACAGAAAACAAACTTCAAACCTTTTTGCCCCGTGGGCCTATAATTCAAAGGAAAGCTTTTCTGAAGAAAAGAGTGTCGTTAAACTTCAGCACCAATGCAAACAGGCTTTGTCCCTAACTGCTGGAATTGCTGTTTAACCCTACTCGATAAAACAGATGAATCTGAATCCCCGTAATCCGTATTATCCCGAACTACGTAAGCTCTGATCTCTCGTACCTGTTGAGAGTACATAGGCACAATACTGATGTATTGGCGAGCCACCTTCCCCGTAACCCGTAGTAGGTCGAACTACGTTGACTCTGATTTCTCATTCTCTGATGAGAATACGTAGGCATAAAGTGCGACGCTTTGCCGAGTCATTTTTCTTTTCTTTTTGAGCCAGCCTTGATAGGTAGATATATAAACCAACTCGTCCAGTAAACACAACAAACGTGGATCCCGTCGAGTACGACGGACGTGAGGGGTGCTAATACCTTCCCCTTGCGTAACCGACTCCCGAACCCAGACAACGGTTGCGACAACCTTGCCTTACCCTTTTTGTCAGGTTTTTCCGATCGTTTCCTTTCCCGTTCCAAGGGATAAATAACGAAAGGTGGTGACTCTTCTGTTTTGCTGGCACCTTATTTTCGCGGAAGCGACAGCTGGCGACTCTGCTGGGGAGATGCCATTCCTTCAGGATGTACTTGATTGGGGAGAGAATCTTCTCTGCTCGGGGAAACATATCAATGCTTACGATCTCACGTTCAGACTCTGCGGGGAGGGACTGCTGAACTTTGCTGGAGAAGGAGGAATCATCCTGCTTGGGGAATGCATACGGCGTACTGTCTGGTACATGCTACACCTGCAACAACACAAACAGACAGACAAGATGCCCTTCTCAAAGGGACCTATCAATGTTATCATCTTGTGACAATGTTTAAGTAATTCATTGTTTCAACAATCAGCGGCCTAGGCCAGTAAGTTTATGTATGCGCATTTTGTCAAAAACATCGGCGTTCTTTTTCGCAAACAAAACAGATAAATGCTAAACAGACAAACAGAATTGCTGAATAGTATACATTTTATTGATAACGAACCCCTGAATGGGTAAAAATGCTTTACAACAGATGCAAGCTCCTGGAATGAGGAAGTCGCGCAAAAATAAAAACATAAATATACATCAGTATATACAAATGTCGGCAACGAGGCGTAGGCGAACACCATGAGTTGATCCCTCTATGACCCACTCGACTTCGATACTTCTCCGACGCTTCAGCTTCGGAAGAGATTGATTCAGATAAACGGCCCTCAGGTCTTCCAAACCATTAAACAAATACAGTCCACACGCGGAACGCAGACATTTGCTTTTTTCCAAATCCCTAACTTTTGCGTGAACCGCCCTTTGCGGGTTTTCAGTTCACCGGGATACCCTTTTTTGCCAAAGTCGCCCATCCGGGTTTTCGACTTTGTGGGTGTACATTTTTTCAATTTATATCCCTAATTTTTTCCCGAACCTTTTTCCTTTTTTATGGTTCGCCGGGATGCCCCATTTTTGCCTGGACTCTCTTTTTACTGTCCAGCGAGTCGCTTTCAAGCAAAGTATTTTTTAACTGCGTCCGCGTTTACCGGGGATGCAAAATCTTCACCATCCATCGTGGATAACAACAAAGCTCCTCCCGAGAAGGCCTTGCTGACGACGTACGGACCTTCGTGATTGGGAGTCCACTTGCCCCGGTGATCGGAGTGTGGAGGAAGAATCTTCTTCAGGACGAGATCACCCGTCTGAAAGCTTCTAGGATGCACCTTCTTATCATAAGCTTTCTTCATTCGGCTTTGGTACAGACGATCATATGCAATCGATGCTAATCTCTTCTCGTCCATCAGGATGAGTTGGCTCAGTCGGTTCTTAATCCATTCTGCCTCGTCGAGTTTCACATCAACCAAAACTCGCAAAGAAGGGATCTTCACTTCTAATGGTAGGACAGCTTCCATACCGTACACTAAGGAGAAAGGAGTTGCCCCGGTTGATGTACGTACCGTCGTACGATAACCGTGCAGTGCGAATGGCAACATCTCGTGCCAACCTTTGTAGGTCACAACCATCTTCTGAACAATCTTCTTGATGTTCTTATTGGCCGCTTCAACGGCGCCATTCATCTTCGGCCGGTAAGGAGATGAGTTGTGGTGTTCAATCTTGAGACTCTGGCACAACTCCTTCATCATCTTATTATTCAAATTCGAACCATTATCGGTAATGATCCGCTCGGGAATTCCGTAACGACAGATGATATCCCTCTTTATGAATTTGGCCACCACCTGCTTGGTCACATTAGCATACGAGGCTGCCTCCACCCACTTGGTAAAGTAGTCGATAGCTACTAGAATGAAGCGGTGACCGTTAGATGCAGTGGGCTCGATCTTGCCTATCATGTCGATGCCCCACATGGAGAACAGCCACGGGGAGGACATGACGTTTAACGGGCACGGTGGCACATGAACTTTATCAGCATAAATCTGGCATTTATGACATCTCTTCGCGAATTTGAAGCAATCCGACTCCATCGCCAGCCAGTAATATCCTACTCTCAGGATCTTTCTTGTCAAAGCATGCCCGCCGGCGTGCGTACCAAATGTGCCTTCATGGACTTCTTCCATGAGCATACTCGCTTCTTTCCCATCTGCCCATCTGAGTAGCACGAGATCATGGTTTCTCTTATACAACACTCCATTAGGATTGAGATAAAAAATTCCAGACAGCCTCCTCAGAGTCTTCTTATCCTGGGTTGACGCTCCCGCAGGATACTCCTTAGTCATAAGGAAGGTCTGGATATCATGGAACCATGGCTTGCCGTCGGCAGCTTCCTCGATCGCAAAGACGAATGCAGGTCTATCAAGACGAGAAGGGACAATTCTTGGAGCTTCATTCCAGAAATTGACTTTATACATCGAAGCCAACGTGGCTAGGGCATCAGCCATTTGATTTTCCGCTCTGGGCACATGATGGAGTTCCACTCGATCAAAGAACGGAAGCAGCCTTCTGGCATAGTTCATGTACGGCACCAAATTCGATTGGCGAGTCTCCCACTCCCCTTTAATCTGGTTAATCACAAGTGTCGAGTCACCATATACGTCTAGGTTCTTGATTCTCAAATCAATCGCTTCTTCTAGACCCATAATGCATGCTTCATACTCCGCTTCATTATTGGTGACTGGAAACGTCAGTCTTGCAGTAAACGGGATGTGGGATCCGTGGGGAGTCGTGATGATCGCCCTAATGCCACTTCCATAAGAATTAACTGCCCCGTCAAATATCAATCTCCACTGGGATTTCCTATCTGGCCCCTCATCGGGCAACGGTTCATCGCAATCTTTTGCTTTAAGAAACATGATATCCTCATCAGGGAATTCAAATTTCATCGGCTGGTAATCCTCGACCGGCTGTTTGGCAAGGTAATCATACAATACACTTCCCTTAATGGCCTTTTGGGAAACGTACTGAATGTCATATTCCGTCAACACCATCTGCCATCTGGCAATCCTGCCCGAAAGAGCTTGCTTCTCGAAGACGTACTTGATCGGATCCATCTTCGAAATTAGCATGGTGGTGTGATTGAGCATGTACTGTCGTAAACGTTTGGCAGCCCAGGCTAGTGCACAACACGTTTTCTCCAGCATCGAGTATCGAGATTCACAGTCAGTGAACTTTTTACTCAAGTAGTAAATAGCATGCTCTTTTCTGCCTGTCTCGTCGTGCTGACCGAGAACACACCCCATACTATTCTCAAGAACTGTCAAGTACATGATTAGTGGCCGTCCAGCCACTGGGGGTATCAAGATCGGAGGCTCTTGCAGATACTGCTTTATCTTGTCGAATGCCTTCTGGCAATCCTCGTTCCAAATAATCGCCTGATTTTTCTTTAGTAGTTTAAACATCGGTTCACACGTGGCCATGAGCTGAGAAATAAACCTTGCAATGTAGATTATTCTGCCCAAGAAACCACGAACTTCTTTTTCTGTTTTTGGTGCTGGCATTTCTTGTATTGCTTTTATTTTCGCAGGATCAACCTCGATGCCTCTTTCACTCACGATAAACCCCAGTCACTTTCCGGACCGTACTCCGAAAGTACACTTGTTAAGATTCAGCCTCAACCTGAACTTCCTAAGCCTCTCAAAAAGCTTCAGCAAATTGACCAGATGCCCCTCCTCCGTTTGGGACTTCGCAATCATGTCATCAACATAGACTTCAATCTCATGATGAATCATATCATGAAACAAAGTTACCATTGCTCGTTGGTAAGTGGCCCCTGCGTTCTTCAGACCGAAAGGCATTACCTTGCAGCAGAATGTTCCCCAGGGAGTGATAAACGTAGTTTTCTCCATGTCCTCCGGCGCCATCTTGATCTGGTTGTAACCGGAGAAGCCATCAAGGAACAAAAACACGGAGAACTGGGCTGTATTGTCGACCAACACATCAATATGAGGCAGCGGGAAATCATCTTTAGGGCTCGCCCTATTCAAATCCCGACAATCGACGCACATGCGTACCTTACCGTCCTTCTTCGGTACAGGCACTATGTTGGCGACCCACAGAGGGTAAGTAGTGACCGCTAAGAAGCCAGCATCAAGCTGCTTCTGCACTTCTTCTTTGATCTTCACGGCCATATCTGGTCGCGTCCTCCTAAGCTTCTACTTAACGGGAGGACAATCTTCTCGCAACGGCAAAAGGTGGACCACGATGTCAGTATCAATCTCGGGCATGTCTTCGTATGACCAAGCGAAGACGTCACTATACTCTCTTAGCATCTCGACCAATCTCTGCTTGACATCATTCTGCAATGCAGCCCCTATCCTGACGTTTCTGACGAGTTCTTCAGAACCCAGATTCACAATCTCAATCTCCTCTTCATGAGGCAGAATAATTTTCTCCTCTTGTTTCAACAAGCGGGCCAACTCTTCAGGAAGGTCTTCGTCTTCATCAATCTCTTCTTCGGCTTGATAGATCGGGCAATCAAAGTCGAAGTAAGCCGTAGAAGGTCCAGAGTCGATGTCATCTGCTATGTGGATCCTGCAATAACAAGGGTTAAGCTTAAGACAAGGATATGTAGGTTAGCACAAACCCCATTGCCATTTTGTTGTTTTTCAAAACAAATATAAAACAGGAATAATAGAGATCACAATATTTGAATACGAAGAAAACGCCTTTGATTTATTAACAAAATGCATGTACATAATCCAACAAGGCCCTGACAATAAAACCACTATGCCCCGGGTAGGACATAGGGTTGTACAATGATTGGAAAAAGTAAATCATTACTCTTCGCTTGTCATATGGATGATATCCTTGACGGACCAGTTGGTGAGGCCCTCGCCTGGCTTGCTTGGTTGGATCCAAGAGTCGAGGTCACAGTCGCTATCTCCGCTGTCTTCAGACACCGTGTTGACGCTTTCAAATATCACCCTGCCACTGGTAAACTGGATCGGCCCTTTACCTCGCGACGCACTGCTAGAAGAAGAAGCTTCAGCTCCAGGAGAATATCCCAACCCAAACTTATCTTGCTTGTTAGGTATCTCCAAAATTCGCCCCCAGCTTGGGGTAGATCCGGCTTGGACAACGGTCCGAGCTTCCTTGAATGAGGAGAGAGTCATCTCTGGCTTTTCAGTGACTACAGGAGCTACGTCCTTCACTTTGACAGCTTCGAACGCTTGGCATAGAGTCTCATGGATTTCTCCATCCATCTCAACATACTTGAAGGACGACAAATGGCTCACCATTATGTCTTCCTCGCCATAAACGGTCACAATGCTACCTCCGACGGCATACTTGAGTTTCTGGTGCAACGTGGAGGTCACGGCTCCAGCAGCATGGATCCACGGCCGGCCCAAGAGACAGCTGTAGGCAGGCATGATGTCCATAATATAAAAGACCGCGTCGAACGTTTCCGGCCCGACATGGATTGGCAGGGTCACCTCCCCGAAAACATGGCGTTTAGTTCCATCGAGTGCTTTCACCACCAGATCACTGGGTGTGCAAATCACTCCACGAGTATCCAACTTCATTAATGCCTTCTTCGGAAGCACATTAAGCGATGAACCCGTGTCCACCAACACGTGCGACATAATCGTGCCCCTACACTCTATCGAGATGTGCAGAGCGCTATTGTGGTTCCTCCCTTTCGGCGTCAGCTCCAGGTCAGTGAAACCTAACCCATTTCCAGCATTTACGTGGGCTACGACCTCTTCTAGCTGATTTACCGATATTTCCTGCGGTACATATGCAGCGTTCAACACCTTCAGCAGCGCGTTGCGGTGTGCTTCAGAACACAGCAACAAGTTCAGGATGGAAATCTTCGAGGGCGTATGATGGAGATGATCCACAATCTTGTAGTCACTCTTTTTAATCAACCGCATAAACTCATCGGTGTCTTTAACAAGTAAGTCTTTTTCTACCCCACGAGGGATCTCTTCAACGACTTTACTTTTACCTTTATCAGCCGCATCAGCTCTGACTGCTCTATCCGCCACGACCTCTAGTGGTGCAAACACTCTTCCGCTGCGAGTAATACCACTGATTCCCGTAAGGTTCTCCACAGTCGACCCAAACGGTTCTAGCTCCAACTTCTGTCCGTTGCAGTAGACTTCAGCCCCATAATGCCACGGGACAACATTAGTGCTCTCGAAGGGTATCGGCCCAGCTTTGGTGATAGTAATTGTGGGCGGCCTGGGCGCAGAAATAGTTATCGTCTGGCGAGGGATGGTGATGGTGGCAACCTCATCATCTTGCTTCAGCACTACCTCCCCTGATCCACATTTGGCCTTCCGGCTAAACTGTAAAATACCTTCAGTCATCAGACTTTGAATTCCTTCTACCAACTGTTCACATCCATCAGAACGTGTCGCACAGCCCATACATAGCTCTCCGCAACCTGGAAAGAAACCCCTTTTCATTAACTTAGCTTTAACGAAGCTAAGCGGCGTCTTCAGATCTCTGACGTCAGTCAACAAATCCGAACTCTCGTCTTCGATAATGGCGTTCACTCCACCTCCCCTATGATTCGGCATAGGGTTCTTCGTGACATTTGGCACATTATCCGAGAAGTTGATGATCTTGGCATCCACCATGTCCTGCACCTTGTGCTTGAAGGCTTTGCAATTCTCTATTGTGTGGCCTGGTGCCCCTGAGTGAAACTCACAAGTTGCATTTACGTCATAACCTGGCGGCGGTGCCCCTGTCAAAGGAGCCAGCGTTCTCTTCTGGATCAACTGTAGCTGAAGCAAAGTCTACAATAGTTGCGCGTACGACATGGGCGGTGTCTCGAGGTGACGGCTCGACAGAGGTGCCCTATTCTGATACTTTTTGTACCCTTGTTGTTGTTGTTGCTGCTGCTGCTGTTGAACCGCCGGGATAGTTATACTGGCCACCTGTTGGTGAGAGCCTTTACCCTTCCTTCGAGTGTTGGTCACAGCGCTCGCTTCTCCTTCCCGTCTTTTGCCACTATAAGGTTTCTTTCCGCCTCCTCCAGCTGAGGATGACTCACCTTGAATTTTCCCGAGTTTGATCCCATTTTCGATGTGCTCACCCGTGATAATGAGATCTGAGAATGTTCCAGACATACCGCTGACCAACTTCTCGTAGTAAACCCCTGGGAGGGTGGCTACAAACATCTGTACAAGCTCGCGTTCAACCATCGGCGGCTGAACCCTGGCTGCCAATTCACGCCACCGCTGGGTGTATTCCTTAAACCCTTCATTGTTCCTCTGCGACAGATTCTGCAGTTGGACCCGGTTCGGGGCCAAGTCGCTATTGTATTAGTAGTGGTGCACAAATGCTTCAGCAAGGTCCTTCCACGTGCGCACACTGGTAGGCTCCAAACTCATGTACCACTCGAGGGATGGCCCGGAAAGACTGTCTTGAAAGAAGTGCATCAGCAACTTCTCGTCCTCAGAATGGGCGGACATTTTCCTATAATACGATCTCAGGTGGACGCGAGGGCAAGTGGTGCCCTTATACTTTTCAAAGTCAGGTACCTTGAACTTGGGAGGCACCTTGAAATCAGCAATCAATCCCAACTTGGACATATCAACGCCCAGGGTGTTCTGGTTCTCGATGTTTCTCATCTTATCCTCAAGTGCCTTGAACCTTAGACATGCTTCAGCATTCAGCTCCCCTTCAGCACCTCTCTGAGAGAACACATCGTCCTGACAATCCTCTAGCCATGGCTGAGGCCCAAACATATTCCCAACACCTGCATTGTCGTTGCCCAGCCCAACATTGACATTAGCTTCCAGACTCCCATTACCGACGCCCGTCGTATTGCCATTAAGTCCCATATTAGCTATCACGTTGCCGTTGGCACTGCCATTCCCCCCGGTCACGGGGACGCCATTCTGTGGAGTTTCAACTGGTGGAGGAGTAGGAAAAATCCCCCCATGAAGCACACCATTACTATCGACCCTTGGAATCAGGGGCTGAACCAAGGTTCTGAGCTGATCCTGGCCATTGGCGACCGCTTGCATGAGCTCCATGAAGCGATCCATTCTTCCGCGGAGTTCCTGAACATCAGTTTGCACTTGCTCCATGATTCTGGTTTGATTAGCTCTGGTCGGATAGCGGTGAATAGGTCTCTGATCAATCCTGGAACCACCTGAAACAACCTGAAAACACAAAAGGGTTAGGAAAAAATGACAAAGTGCTCGTTATGCAAATGCTTCATGCAAATGCAAACGTGTGTCTGTGCGTTAGGGAGATCTCCCCCGATACTAGTGTCTGAGTGCCAGTGATGATAATAAGAAGTCCGAGTCCAGTCATGGAAATAACAATCTCATATATAAAGAAAGAAGCCCATCCAGGCAGTACATGACATCAGTGAGTACAAGCAGAACGAATAGCATGACCTCAACCAACAAGCCTGTTGATGGTCAGCATACAACAATGATTGAAACAAAAGGATTACAAACATAGTCAAGTACGGCCACGGGCGCGAAACTCTTCTAACAACCCCTTCGTTTCTGGATGATCAGGCCGAGTGAGCAACCCTTCGACGAGTAGCTCCCTCTGCATAATGGTATACTGAAGACCTTTGACCGAATCTTCCCATGCTCCTTCGCCGAAACAATCTTCTAACTTCCGCTTCTTGGATTCAAACGTCAGTTTGCGCTCCTTCAGGTTAGCAAGAGCTTTGTTGAGCTGGCCTTCGGCGGCATATCTGCGAGCGGTTTCTTCATCAAACCTCTTCTCATTAGCCTTCACCTGGGCTTTCAGCTTGGAAATCTGTTGCATCAGCTTATCCTCCCGCTCTTTCCTGGTGGCTAGGGAGGCTTTCCAGTGCTGGTTGAACTTGGATATCCTCCGATATGCTTCGTCCAAGTGCTGCTTCTTCATAGCCAGTACGTCGTTGACAGCTTTGAAGTCTTGACCCATGCGTTCACGCTCGGCTATCTGTTTAGTCAAATCTGTCCCCAGCTGGTTCACCAGCTCTGTCTGCCTCTTGAAGGAATGAACGTCCTCGTTTCTCTCGCTTAGGAGCTGCGTCAATTCCTTATCCAGTTCTTCATTTTCCCTCTTCAATTCATCTCGCTCATCTAACACCTGATTATGCTGCCGAAGGGGCACGGTGGTAGGCTCTCCAATCACTGGAGGGCTTTCTGGCTTGGCAGGAAGAAACGGCATCCCTATAGCATCGGCTCTGGCTCTGATCCAAGTCACATACGGAGGGTAGGCTTGGTTTTTGCTTCTCCCTATCAATGGCTTTCCCCTCTTACTGATACCATTCCAAGCGCGTTGAAGCTTGGATAACAGATCCCCCTCTAGAAGACCAGTGAGGTACAGAGATTCCTGCACCTCTTCATCCTTCGGCGGAGCTCTCAAAGCATACGCGAACTGTCGGACCAGCAAAAGACGGATTGTAGTTTATACAGCCTTTCCTGCCTATCAAAGGCACGTTCGGAAACCCGCTGCAGCTGAAGATAATCTCGGTACCCAACCTATCCCTGTCAAACCAGTCAATATCCTCTGCAGATAGACCCATCAAACGCTCGGACCACTCAGATGTGGCTGCAGACGAAACAAAGGGACCCCTCTTAGGCAGATAACTATCAAGCCATTTATAAAGCAGAGGCACACAGCATGAGACATTCTTGCCCCTTCTGTTCTCATTTTTGTAGTGTACGGAATGGTAGACATCTCCTATCAAGGTAGGGACTGGATTCCCTGAAGCAAAGGTGCGAAATGCGTCGAAGTCTACAAATTCGGGCATATTGGGGAACAGAATGATGCCATATATGCACAGAGCGAGAATGGCGTTGAACACGACCCAACATCCGTCTCTGGCGCACTGCTGAGCCTTACCCACTAAGAACTGCAAGGAGAAACCGGGAACCTTGTTCCAACTAGACAATACCAACTCGGAGGCATCCAGATGAAGTGAAGGAGCTAAACTAGCCAGATCAGGCTCAGCATCCATATGAACAAAAGGCATCTTCCTCTTGATAGGCACACCTAACAAATCAGCATATTCCTCTAGCGTGGGTGCAAGAACAAAATCCTGGAAAGTGAAGCATCTCAACGGAGGATCGTAGAACTGCAGCAGAGCGTGCAACCCGTTCAACTCAAACGCAGAAGGTTTACGAACCAAACTGAGCAATTTGTCGTAAGGCTTTCTGAACTCATCTCTCACAGAATCATCTGCTAAAGCAATCAAACCAGTCAACTGAACAACATCAGGAGCAGGGAGCTTGTAAGCCACGGTCTTCCTCAGAGAACCCATAACAATACAATAGGAGGCAAGAAATCCTGGATCGGGGAAAACGGTACCTGCAACACAGACACACGTTAATGAAATGCAAATGAGTATGCAAAAGAATGTAAAATGCAATCATGCAGCAGGAGATCAAGGCAACTGTGCTGTGGAGATTCTGCATCAACAAAATCATAATCCTGCTCTATTAAGAACAACCACTGTCTCTGATAAGAAGAAAACCCTGGTATCGGACCACAAATCTGCTCTGTCAAGAACACACACATATAGGACCATAAATCTGCTCTGTCAAGAACAAACATCTGATAACAAGGACCTCTGATACAGGACCAAAACTCTGCTCTGTCAAGAACAAACATACATCTGCTGATGAGATCCTCAGATCCCAATCATAAACCTGCTCTGTCAAGAACAAATACACATCTGATGATAAGATCCTCTGATCCCAAAAAGTCTGCTCTATCAAGAACAAATACTCATCTGAATGATAAGATCCTCTGATCCCAATCAAAAACCTGCTCTATCAAGAACAAATACTCATCTGAATATAAGGTCCTCTGATACAGGACCAAAGCTCTGCTCTGTCAAGAACAATCATATATCTGATGATGAGAACCTATGGTATTAACAAAACTGATTCACTGTCAAGAAAACCAGGTAATCTGAAGGTCAAAGTTTCCTGCAATAAACCCAACCCTGCTCACATGTATGGACCTAAACTGACTCAAGTTCGGCATCATATGCGTTCATCAGCGTCACAGACATTCAAGAGGGGTGATACGATACCCAGAAGGTGTGGCATCACCAGCTCATGAAGCGGCCTCACTCGGCTGAATCACAAATGATCGGTCCCCAGAGTCGACAATCCTCCAAACCAACAACCCCCTCAACCCAAAGGGTTGAAAAAGAAGCCAACCGGGAGAACCTCGTCTGAGCATGGATTTCATGAGACACTAGTGCCTGCCAAGCAAGCACGCGCCCACTAATTTCCACAACTAATGCTATGTTCACTCAAGCCTGGGTCTGGCTTCTCACTCATCAGAATCCCCTCCCACAACAGCACAGATAATCATATCATACTGAAAATAAAGTGCGGGAAATAAAGTGCGATAAATAAACACAACCCAACAAGTAATCATACAAGCGCTAGGATTGACTCTCGCAGGGGACGTCGGATCCCCAAACTAACTCGCATTCGGGACGTTGGATCCCAGGAAACTATCAAGTCCCCAGCAGAGTCGCCAGCTGTCGCTTCCACGAAAATAAGGTGTCGGCAAAACAGAAGAGTCGCCACCTTTCGTTATTTATCCCTCGGAACAGGAAAGGAAACGATCGGAAAAACCTGACGAAAAGGTATAAGACAAGGTCATCGAAACCATTGTCTGGGTTCGGGAGTCGGTTACGCAAGGGGAAGGTATTAGCACCCCTCACGTCCGTCGTACTCGACGGGATCCACGCTTGTTTGTGTTTACTGGACGAGTTGGTTTATCTATCTACCTATCAAGGCTGGCTTACAAAGAAAAGAAATGAATCGGCAAAGCGTCGCGCTTTATGCCTACGTATTCTCATCAGAGAATGAGAAATCAGAGTCAACGTAGTTCGCCTAACTACGGGTTACGGGGATTCAGATTCATCTGTTTTATCGAGTAGGGTTAAACAACAGTTCCAGCAGTTAGGGACAAAGCCTGTTTGCGTTGGCGCTGAAGTTTAACGACACTCTTTTCTTCAGAAATGCTTCCTTTGACTTATGCGCCCACGGGGCAAAAAGGTTTGAAGTTTGTTTTCTGTCTTTTACGAATAAGGTGTTTTTTATTGTGTTTGCAATTTCAATCACACTAGAGACTATGACCTGAGAGTGAATGCGTCGCATGTCACCCAAAGGGTACCATACTAAACATCCAGTTTGTTGAAAAGAAGCTCTCCAACAATCCTTCCTCAGATAGCTTAAGGCTCGTAACGTACGAAAGAAATCATTCATGATTACTGTATCTTAAGCTGTTTTGAGATGAGAAGAGAGAACAGGCTCAACTACAGGGAGACTATCAAGTCCTACTGTTGTCATGCCAAGGATTCATCCTATAGTTGAAGTTTGAAACAAGGAACTCCTAGAAGTTATCATGCATAGGTTTCAACCTGAAGTTCTATCATCATTTCCTTATCAAAGGAAATGAGAGTCCTAAGGGATCATATCAATGATAAACAGAAACAGCTAAAGCATCAGCTTAAATAGTAAACAGTAAACGACTGTAAAATGCATGCAATGCAAGTGAGGGAGGAAATGTGTGTGGGGTATCAACCTCCACAAGCTCATCTCAACCTCAAGCCAGAATGAATAACAGTAATCATACTGAGGAAATAACAACATGCTATCAAGCAAAATACAGTAAACTGCAATCATACAGAAGAAATGAAATAAAATGGAATGCTATCAAGCAAAATAAACCACCTGGGCAAGGGAGCTGGGCTCTACCGAATACCCGTAACCAAACCCATACAGTAACAATACAAGCAGAGGGAGCAACTCAACCTCTAGTGCAATCATGCTCCTAGATTAAAGTCAGTCTAGTCATGGACTTATTCTAATGCATCAAGCAAGTCAAACAAGGCACATCAGCACTACAGAAAAGAAAACAGACAAGAAAGCAGCAGATCAACAACTCTCTCTCAATTCCAAGCCTCAGCTCTTCTAACAGCAATTCAGTCTTCAGACTTAACTCCTAACTGCAAGTATCAACTTGATTCCTTCAGGCTCTCAAAGCTTCAATGTAAGTATCAACTTCCTTTAGTCCTCAAGCCTCAGCTCCACTCTCAATCTCAACTGAATCCTCTTCATAAGTATCAACTCAGTCTTCAAGCTTCAGCTCTCTTACTTTACCAGTCTCAACTTGGTCTTCTCTTCCTACAAGCTTCAGCTTCTCAGAGTAGTCTTCAATCACTTAGAAGTGTCAACTTCATCCTTCAATCTTCTTCAAGCAAGGAATTCCTCCTTCTTCACTCAATCTCAATTGGATCTTCAAGTATCAACCTGTTCTTCTTGCTTTCCAAGCCTCAGCTGCAATGGCAATGCTCAAGGCATCACCCTCTTCCCCACTCTTCAATAAAGTCCTCATCTTCAAACTCAAGTCCAACATCTTTCGAAATACTCAAACCAGAAGATAATTGATTTAACAGGATGAGAGGAAATGATAAACAGCTTACTGACAACCAAAGGAAGCCTGTAAGGGTTCATCATTATGAGAGATTGGTTCCCTCAAAGTTCTACTCCCCCAGATAAAGCCACCCATCCTTCCAAAGGAGGGATGTGAATATCTTAGAAGGACTTTTAGTCATTGGGAGGAATGGAAGCACAAGATGCTTTCCATATTTGTGAAAGAAATCATTCTAACTATAAGGCTCTCCCTATGGCTCCTATCTCCTAAATCTTCATCAGACACCTTCAGGCACAAACAGTTCCAAAGCTCCAAGCAACTTCAAGCATCCTCTCCTTGTCTTCAACTTGTCTTCAATCTCAACCAAAGGCAAACAAAGCAAAAACCCTAATCTAAGGGAACTAGATGAGTTAAACTAGTTGAATTAGTAAATTAGGATCACCTAAAACCTAGCACTAAAGTTAGTCCTAACTAAAATACTAGAATCAATTGTAAAATCCTACAAAAATTACTATGGGAACCTAGGTCAATCATGACTCTATCACATTAGTTTCAAAGATCAAATCATCAATTTGGACCTAGAACTAAATCCTACATTCTAAGGTATCAACCTAAAACCCTAAAAAGGAAGTCTCTAAATATCAATCTAGAAAGCATACCTATTTTCATCACAAAAATGTGAGAAAATTACTATGGGATCATACACATCTAACCTAATCACACACAAAAAATTAGGCCAAGAATCATCACTATGAGATCACACAAAATTCTACAAAAATATGCATCAAACATAAACATTTTAATATCAATTAAAATACAAAATTCCAATTAAATCAGAAATTAAATGAAATGAAAATATTTTTTTTCTTAAAAATAATAGACTCAATCATGAGTGATATGCAAAAATAATGGGCTGAATTGGATTAATATTCAATTAGTTATGAATTTTACAAAAATCATGAATTAAATGAAAAAATAATGAAGTCCACCAAAAATGAATAAAGACACGGTGCAAATAGAAATCATTTTCAGTTAAAAACATGGGTTGGGCTTGCTGGGGGTGTGGATAACACTCAGATTACTAAGCCCAAACGCTTGAATAAATGAAACGGTGCGTTTCATGCTTCAGACTCCTTCACAATTCAACTTCAAAACGTGGTCGTTGGATGAGCCTCAAAGTCCAAGTCAAAACAAGATCCAATGGTATCAGGGTCATCTTCAACCTTTCAAACATCTGAGCTTCACGCCCAGCTCCGGCCACCACCGGTGGAGCTCCGGTCGTCTTCCCCAACCCTAGTTCACTCTAGGAGCCTCCAATGCAAATGGTCAAAACATGAAACACACTCCAAATCTTGCCACGAACTCAATCATGCCATTAGTTTCTTCTGAAACCCCAAGAATCATCATCTCTCAATCTCAATCGAAAATGGTGATCTTCCTATTTTGTCTCTAATTCAACAATTAACCATCTGAAAACCATCCTAGGCCATTCTACAACTAATCTAACACCCTAATTCAACCTAATTCTACCTAAATCAAGCTAGGGGAAGAAGGTTACAAACCTGGAAATTCTTGAATAACAGATGCACGAAATCTTCACTTCAAGCTCTCAAATCTTCTGGACACGATCACTGAACCTTCTCCTTGCTTCTGTATGCAAAAGATTCAATGGAAAGTGCTTCAATCTTGAAACACGATGCTGAGTTGCAGGTGCTGAAAACCCCTTGCTCCCACACGATCTAGCCACCAATTCTTCTTGGAAATGATCTAGAATCAATCCTTGATACTCATGGAAGAAGAATCAATCAAGAAAATGGAAGGAAATGGAGGAAATTGATGAAACCGATTTCAATTGCAATCTATGAAAACTCAATTCCAAACTATGCTCAAACCTTCAATGATCACCAACCTCTGACATGGATTCATTCTACTCAATATATAGATGGAGTTTGGATGATCTAGAACCCTCTATATCCTTCCAATGAGATTTTACACATCTCATGTCATGAGATTTTGGATCACTTATCATGCCATGCTCAATTCTGTTTGCAGCTTGAAATTCATCTCAATCTCCTTCAATTTCTCCCCTAGTGACATTTTGGAAGGGTTTAGCTTGCCAAGTTCCTTGCCCATGCCTCAATTCTAAGTTTTGCAAATGTTGCTTAATATGCAAGTAACCATTTTCCAAAGCAAGTCCATGATTTAGACCTCAAATCAAAAATGTGGCTAAACCATTGTCTTTAAAATGTTTTCTAGAGTCAAAATGATATATTACATGCCATGGTTTGGATGTGTAGCTTGAAAATTTCAATTTCCAACTTTGACTTATTTAACTTATGCCTTCATTTTAGGTAATTTTTACCACTTTGAGCTACAAGCCTTTTCAAAATCTCATGACCTCCTTACTAGCCTTAAAAAATCATTTTAAGTAAGTTTGATGTTGAAGATTTTTCCATTTGAAGCTTGGAAATAGGAGTTATGGCCTTATGCTTGAAATGACCTATAATCTCCAAATGACCAAAATGCCCTTGACTTGTCAAAGCCATAACTTGAGTTCTACAAATCCTATCAAGGACTTCTAGTACTCTATAGAAATTTAAGAAGATAAGGAACAACATTCATGTTGACCAAAAGTTCATAGGAATCATCCTTCTTGGGCAAAAGTTTGATGCAAGTTGGGTGACTTTCAAGGCCCCAGATTCATATACCTCAGATGACCTGTAACTTGTCAAAGTCATAACTTGAGTTCTACAAATCCTATCAAGGACTTATAGTACTCAAATTAAATCTAAGATCATGCCCTACAACATTCATGTTGGGGGTAAGATGAGATGACAATCACATCTTGAGCTAAACTGCCTTGAAGATAGGGGTCAAACTAGGGGATTTTACACTGTCAAGCCTTAGAAACCCTAGTTTGAAACTTCTCAAACTCTTCAATCATGATGAGTTGACCTTGGAATCATCCTTATAGCATCTCAATGCATCAATCCATGATCACATGGCTCTTGAATCAGGTCTCAACCCTCTCCAAATCATCAGTTGACCTAGGGTTGACCCAGTCAACCCTAGCTGCACCACTCATGGCTGAGTTTTCTCAAACTTGCACAATGACCTATCTAGGCTTCATGATGGCTTTCATAAGCTCTCTCAAGGCTTCAAGTCTTCATTCATGGCTTCAGAATCATCTGAGGAGCTCCCCACAACTCTCAAGCTAGGAGGCTCACAACCTTGGTTTCAACCACTCTTTCTGAGGATCTTTTGACTTATCTGACAAGGATATTTACCCTTGAACACTTGAATAACCTTATTGGCTAGCTTCATAGTCTTGTATAACCCTTGATTGGTACTCATACCTCTTGATTTCCTGCATACATGTCAATGAAATGCAAATGATAATGCTAATGTGAATGAAATGCAACATAAGCTAGGTAAAGAAGTGTTGGTCAAATTTTGGGGTGCAACAGCTGCCCCTATTCAAATGGCTTGAACCTAACTGGGTGAGAAGCGAACGGCTCTCAACCAATCAAGGTGCGAGACGGTTGAATACCGACAAACCCAGAAATTTGCCAACTGCACAAGTACACGGTACTCTGACGAGAAGAAATCTTCGAAAACTGAAATGCTAGCTGCAAGGCAACCAGCTGGGGGGTTGGTCACACGGTAACCGGTAATACATGGTCTATCATGCCGTCAGGCATCAAGATTCCTCGGGACTCGTCAGGTCAACAGTCAAGTTAATCATGCCACCGGGCATTCAAAGAGAACTTTCGAGCATCAGCCGGACTTCATCAGTAAGTCGGGAATAGAATTCTCGGTCAATCATGAACCAGTTGGGGATATCCGAACTTCTGCCATCAGGAACTCCGCATCAACTGAGAGGACTGCTTCATTAACACGGTTGGACTTCAATCATCAAGTCTTCGAGGGAAGTTTCAACTTCGTTGTTCAGGAACCTGCTGGGGATGACGCATCTCCGCTGGGGATTCTGGAGAACTATCAAGTAACTCTACTTCGGGGATCCAGAAATCATTCTGGGTGATTCAACTCTACTGAGGACATTAAGAATCATCTTGGACAAATAATTCCACGGGGACTTCAAGAATCATCCTGAACCGATAACTCTGCTGGAGATTTCAGGAATCATCCTGAGCAGACGCTCTGCCGAGGACTCTAAGCATCAACTTGAGCAGGCAACTCTGGCGACTGCGCCGGGGATTTTAAGAATCATCTTAAGCAAACGACTCCGTCGGGGGAGAATTCAAGAATCATCTCGATCAAACGACTCTGCGGAGGAACACCTCAAAACAAGAACGGTAACGACCTAGCTCATGTCTAGTATGCATATGATCGACAATGGCGTAATGTCCCACGCGGTGGAAATGTTATGCACTCATGCAAAATGTCATGCAAAAATGATGCGATCCCGTCGGCAAAATAAATGCTGAAAGGAGAATCCTCCTGTCAAGGAGAAAGAACCACTCTGGTGGGGGAAGGACTCATCCTGCCGAGGAGAAGAAGTCACGTCAATCTCAATCGGACTCCGCCTGGGGAAACAACTTCAGTCGACTACTGCAGGGGAACGAAGCTCTACGAGAACCTGGATTTGCTGAGGAGAGCGATGTCAATCGCAGAAATAAACTGCATGGCATTCGCAGCAAAACTTTCCTAGAGATAAGGACTCCGATGGGGAAATACAGCATCAGCTATTCAACACTCTACTGGGGAAAACCAATCATGGCCCGAACTGCTTCCAAGGACTCGGCTCCCTTGGGGATCTACAAACTCGGCTGGGGAAGAAGGAATCATCCTGCTTGCTAGGGAGAGTACGACTCTGTGGGGAATCTCGATTCCGCTGGAGACTTCAGTCTTGAACTATCGAGTGCTGCACACTTCAGTGAAAGACTCGGCTGGGGAGATGGGAAAGAAGCGAGTATGCTCATGTAAGAAGTCCATGAAGGCACATTTGGTACACACGCCGGCGGGCATGCTATGACAAGAAAGATCCTGAGAGCAGGATATTACTAGCTGGCGATGGAGTCGGATTGCTTCAAATTCGCGAAGAGATGTCATAAATGCCAGATTTATGCTGATAAAGTTCATGTGCCGCCGTGCTCGTTAAACGTCATGTCCTCCCCGTGGTCGTTCTCCATGTGGGGCATCGACATGAAGGCAAGATCAAGCCCACTGAATATAACGGTCACCGCTTCATTCTAGTAGCTATCGACTACTTCACCAAGTGGGTGGATGCAGCCTCGTATGCTAATGTGACCAAGCAGGTGGTGGCCAAATTCATAAAGAGGGATATCATCTGTCGTTACGGAATTCCCGAGCGGATCATTACCGATAATGGTTCGAATCTGAATAACAAGATGATGAAGGAGTTGTGCTAGAGTATCAAGATTGAACACCACAACTCATCTCCTTACCGGCCGAAGATGAATGGCGTCGTTGAAGCATCCAATAAGAACATCAAGAAGATTGTTCAGAAGATGGTTGTGACCTACAAATATTGGCACGAGATGTTGCCATTCGTACTGCACGGTTATCGTACGACGGTACGTACATCAACCGGGGCAACTCCTTTCTCCTTAGGGTACGGTATGGAATCTATCATACCGTTAGAAGTGGAGATCCCTTCTTTGCGAGTTTTGGTTGATGTGAAACTCGACGAAGCAGAATGGATTAAGAACCGACTGAACCAACTCAGCCTGATGGACGAGAAGAGATTAGCATCGATTTCATATGGTCGTCTGTACCAAAGTCGAATGAAGAAAGCTTATGATAAGAAGATGCGTCCTAGAAGCTTTCAGACGGGTGATCTCGTCCTGAAGAAGATTCTTCCTCCACACTCCGATCACCGGGGCAAGTGGACTCCCAATCACGAAGGTTCGTACGTCGTCAGCAAGGCCTTCTCGGGAGGAGCTTTGTTGTTATCCACGATGGATGGTGAAGATTTTGCATCCCCGGTGAACGTGGACGCAGTTAAAAAATACTTTGCTTGAAAGCGACCCGCTGGACAGTAAAAAGAGAGTCCAGGCAAAAATGGGGCATCCCGGCGAACCATAAAAAAGGAAAAAGGTTCAGGCAAAAATTAGGGATATAAATTGAAAAAATGTACACCCGCAAAGTCGAAAACCCGGATGGGTGACTTTGGCAAAAAAGGGTATCCCGGTGAACTGAAAACCCGCAAAGGGCGGTTCACGCAAAAGTTAGGGATTTGGAAAAAAGCAAATGACTGCGTTCCGCGTGTGGACTGTATTTGTTTAATGGTTTGGAAGACCTGAGGGCCGTTTATCTGAATCAATCTCTTCTGAAGCTGAAGCGTCGGAGAAGTATCGAAGTCGAGTGGGTCATAGAGGGATCAACTCATGGTGTTCGTCTACGCCTCGTTGCCGACATTTGTATATACTGATGTATATTTATGTTTTTATTTTTGCGCGGCTTCCTCATTCCAGGAGCTTGCATCTGTTGTAAAGCATTTTTACCCATTCAGGGGTTCGTTATCAATAAAATGTATACTATTCAACAATTTTGTTTGTCTGTTTAGCATTTATCTGTTTTGTTTGTGAAAAAGAACGCCGATGTTTTTGACAAAATGCGCATACATAAACTTACTGGCCTAGGCCGCTGATTGTTGAAACAATGAATTACTTAAACATTGTCACAAGATGATAACCTTGATAGGTCCCTTTGAGAAGGGCATCTTGTCTGTCTGTTTGTGTTGTTACAGGTGTAGCATATACCAGACAGTACGTCGTATGCATTCCCCAAGGAGGGTGATTCCTCCTTCTCCAGCAAAGTTCAGCAGTCCCTCCCCGCAGAGTCTGAACGTGAGATCGTAAGCATTGACATGTTTCCCTAAGCAGATAAGATTCTCTCCCCAATCAAGTACATCCTGAAGTAATGGCATCTCCCCAGCAGAGTCGCCAGCTGTCGCTTCCGCGAAAATAAGGTGTCGGCAAAACAGAAGAGTCGCCACCTTTCGTTATTTATCCCTCGGAACGGGAAAGGAAATGATCGGAAAAACCTAATGAAAAGGGTAAAGCAAGGTCGTCGCAACCGTTGTCTGGGTTCGGGAGTCGGTTACACAAGGGGAAGGTATTAGCACCCCTCACGTCCGTCGTACTCGACGGGATCCACGCTTGTTGTGTTTACTGGACGAGTTGGTTTATCTATCTACCTATCAAGGCTGGCTCAAAAAGAAAAGAAAAATGACTCGGCAAAGCGTCGCACTTTATGCCTACGTATTCTCATCAGAGAATGAGAAATCAGAGTCAACGTAGTTCGACCTACTACGAGTTACGGGGAAGGTGGCTCGCCAATACATCAGTATTGTGCCTACGTACTCTCAACAGGTACGAGAGATCAGAGCTTACGTAGTTCGGGATAATACGGATTACGGGGATTCAGATTCATCTGTTTTATCGAGTAGGGTTAAACAGCAATTCCAGCAGTTAGGGACAAAGCCTGTTTGCATTGGCGCTGAAGTTTAACGACACTCTTTTCTTCAGAAAAGATTTCCTTTGAATTATGGGCCCACAGGGCAAAAAGGTTTGTAGTTTGTTTTCTGTCTTTTACGAAAGAAGTGTTTTTTATTGTGTTTGCAATTTCAATCACACTAGAGACTATGACCTGAGAGTGAATGCGTCGCATGTCACCCAAAGGGTACCATACTAAACATCCAGATTGTTGAAAAGATGCTCTCCAACAATCCTTCCTCAGATAGCTTAAGGCTCGTAACGTACGAAAGAAATCATTCATGATTACTGTTATTCATTCTGGCTTGAGGTTGAGATGAGCTTGTGGAGGCTGATACCCCACACACATTTCCTCCCTCACTTGCATTGCATGCATTTTACAGTCATTTACTGTTTACTGTTTAAGCTGATGCTTTAGCTGTTTCTGTTTATCATTGATATGATCCCTTAGGACTCTCATTTCCTTTGATAAGGAAATGATGATAGAACTTCAGGTTGAAACCTATGCATGATAACTTCTAGGAGTTCCCTGTTTCAAACTTCAACTATAGGATGAATCCTTGGCATGACAACAGTAGGACTTGATAGTCTCCCCGTAGTTGAGCCTGTTCTCTCTTCTCGTCTCAAAACAGCTTAAGATACAGTAATCATGAATGATTTCTTTCGTACGTTACGAGCCTTAAGCTATCTGAGGAAGGATTGTTGGAGAGCTTATTTTCAACAATCTGGATGTTTAATATGGTACCCTTTGGGTGACATGCGACGCATTCACTCTCAGGTCATAGTCTCTAGTGTGATTGAAATTGCAAACACAATAAAAAACACTTCTTTCGTAAAAGACAGAAAACAAACTTCAAACCTTTTTGCCCCGTGAGCCCATAATTCAAAGGAAAGCTTTTCTGAAGAAAAGAGTGTCGTTAAACTTCAGCGCCAATGCAAACAGGCTTTGTCCCTAACTGCTAGAATTGCTGTTTAACCCTACTCGATAAAACAGATGAATCTGAATCCCCGTAATCCGTATTATCCCGAACTACGTAAGCTCTGATCTCTCGTACCTGTTGAGAGTAAGTAGGCACAATACTGATGTATTGGCGAGCCACCTTCCCCGTAACCCGTAGTAGGTCGAACTACGTTGACTCTGATTTCTCATTCTCTAATGAGAATACGTAGGCATAAAGTGCGACGCTTTGCCGAGTCATTTTTCTTTTCTTTTTGAGCCAGCCTTGATAGGTAGATAGATAAACCAACTCGTCCAGTAAACACAACAAGCGTGGATCCCGTCGAGTACGACGGACGTGAGGGGTGCTAATACCTTCCCCTTGCGTAACCGACTCCCGAACCCAGACAACGGTTGCGACGACCTTGCTTTATCCTTTTCGTTAGGTTTTTCCGATCGTTTCCTTTCCCGTTCCGAGGGATAAATAACGAAAGGTGGCGACTCTTCTATTTTGCCGGCACCTTATTTTCGCGAAAGCGACACCAGAGCTCTGAGGAGATATTTTGGAGGCAAAAGTTTCGAAAGATTCTCTGGAAGATTCGTGAAGGCTTTGAGCGACGATTAAGGTATGGGGAGTATTGCCTTTCATAATTTTCTATGTGTAGATTTCGATGTAATTATGGTTGATTTAAGGGTTTATGGATTTTATGGAGAATTATGGGAAAAAAGGATTTTGGCCTTCGTGGCCTAAATCTATTATTGAAATGTTGACCGTGGGGATTTATTTGGGTTAAGATTAGAAGAATATGAGAACAAGGGATTTTTGGCCTTCGTGGCCTAAATCTATTATGGAGATTGTAACCGTAGGGATTTTGAAGGTAGAGATGAGAAATTATGATCTTTGGCCTTCGTGGCCTAAACCGATTATAGGTAAATCTTGAAGGTGTGAGAAAAACACAAGAAAGGGGGGGTTTGAATTGGGTTTTCACCTTAATAAACTTTTTCGCCTCTTCACTTGTTGCTTTACGTGATTCTAAAAGATGCATTGCGGAAGCATAAATGATAAAGCATAATATAAGTAAAGAACACATGATATATCCTGGTTCACTTGAGCAACTCTCAAGCTAATCCAGTCCACCCTTCCAAGGTGATTTTGCCTTTCTCAATTAAGGACTTAATCCACTATAACCAAATTGATTACAGATGCACAAGCAAACTGCTGGTGACTAGCAATCAGACAATGACACATTCGGTGATCCTTTTAGATATAACGTTCATTGAGCTAACAAAATATGATCCCTCAAGATCTCCTGTTAGGATTTCAATCACGATGACAGCAGTCACTCATCTTCTCAAGTATTCTGATCTTCACTTGATCACTTGAGGAACCACCAATTCTAAATTGAATTTGTGTTGCCGGAGATTACATGAGTGTTTCTTATCAAGCAGATTACTCCTAATTAAAGTATATAGCAAGTATTGAGCAACAGCTCTTTGCTTCCTAATACAGAAACTATATAAAGATAAATCTCAAGGAGATTATTAAAACATTAGTTTCCATATTGCTTAAAAGCTTTCTTATATGAGCACTGAGGCTTCTTAGCATAAAGCTTTTCTTGTTAATCAACTGGCTTGCTAACATGCTTGTCAACCAGCTACATTGCTTTCGTTTGAATGAATCAAATGTTCTTCTTTTATAGTGCATCCAAGAGAGCCGTTGTGAGGGTAGAGATGTCCTTTCAAATTCCAACGGTCATTTCCCAATGGAGAGAATAGGCACATGTTGGATAGTACAGTGACATCACTTTCTTTGTCCTTTTCTTGTAACGTTAATATATCATTGTGGAAGACAGCTCTTATCCACAAATGATGTGATCTTCATTTATCAGCTTGGACAGATCAGCTTCTGGCTTTGGTTCTTCTGATGATGTATCTGGTGAGTAGTTCAGAAACTAAATTGGTATGATAGCATAATAACATCAAAGTTGTTTGACTTCGGCACCTTGTTTATAAGAGTGGATAGAAACAGCTTATCTGATTAACACGTCATTGTATGGGTGAAGCTATATAATCTTCAACTTCATAATCTAGTTTTTAGAGTCTTTCTGCATTTGGTCTTCAGAGCCTTCAGCCTTCAGAGCTTCAAGTCATCAGAGTCTTCAGCATGTAGTTCTTCAGAGGATTATATCTTCAGAGTCTTCAGAGTCTTGATCTTCAGAACCCTTAAGTCTTCAGAGTCTTTCTGCACTTGGTCTTCAGAGCCTTCAGCCTTCAGAGCTTCAAGTCATTAGAGTCTTTAGAGCTTGGTTCTTCAGAGGACTATATCTCAGATGCGTTGTTAGCTTCCAGATCAGATACACATCTCAGAGCAGAATCCACAGGAGCATTGCAACCGCAATATCCAGCATCCTTGGATCTTACTGATCGTGATCAGATACAGAGGCATACTTGCTTCTTCAATATGCTTTGTTTGCTTTCAAATCAGATGCACTTCTCAGAGCAGAATCCACAGGAGCATTGCAACAGAAATATACAACATCCTTGGATCTTTCTGTTCGTGATCAGATACATAGGCAAACTTGCTTCTTCAATAAGCGTTTTATGACACGTCACACATAGTAACTCTCATATTGTATTAAATACACATCTTGATATTGTTTGTTTGATCTGATATCTCTAATTAACGTGATCTGCACACAACAAACATTAGAACATAAAATGGTTCTTTCACAAATACTTAATTGTTATCATCAAAACATAGAGATAACTTGCAGAAACAAATCTTGTTCTTACAAATCTAGTCGTGGTTCAATTGGGGAAAAAGGGATTTTAGCCTTCGTGGCCTAAATCTGGTTTTGGGAACTCTGATGTTGTGGTGTAGTGGTAGGTATTCCTGACAGTTAGAGCATAATATGAGAAAGGGAAACCTTAGGCCTTTGTGGCCAAAACCTTGAATTGTTATATGTCTGACCCTGTAGGAATAGGAATATTCAAATGTGAGTAACTCAAATGCCTTAGGGTGTAATTGAAGGAAAATTTGTGATTTATGGCTGAATATGTTACGGGATTGGCCTAATAAATTGTAGGTTTTGTGTCTTTATCACCGTAGGACCTTAGGGATGATTTAGGGATGTTTTTGGGGCATTGGGGAAGTGAATCGTGTGGACTTTTGGGTTGATTTAGATTTTGGAGCGTAACAGCGTTTTGCTGTCCGTCACGACTGTTCATGTTTTCGGTCGAAATCGTTTTGAACGTAACTTTTGATCCGTAAGTCCGTTTTGCCCCCCGTTCGAAGCGTTGGAAAGCTAATGAATAGGGATATAACATATTATAGATAATGGAATTGGTTTCCCAATATTTTTATATCTAATTATGTTTGAGAAGTCAATTGTGTATATGTTCTATTAATGAATCATGTTCTGGTTCATTGATGTCTTGATGTTTTGATGCTGCAATTTTACTGATGAATTACCATGAGGGTAACTGTGATAATATGTGATAATATGATGAATTAACATGAATAGAACTATGAAGTTTATGTGATTAATAAGCGATAGTATGAGGATTATCGCGAGTATAAATATGAATTAATATGTGATAATACGTGATAATATGATGAATTAATATGAGTATGAATGTGAGTGCTATGTGATTTGTACATGATGATTCCTATGATGTATGATTATGATTATTATGATGAATTATGATGACATGATGTATGATGATGATTATTATGATGAGTTATGATGATATGACGTATGATGATGATTATGATGATGAGCTATGACGTTTGATGATGATGAATATGATGAATGATGATGCACCTATGTTGTTATATGAGAATGATTTGTGACGTGTGCATCATGCATTCATGTGTATCCAGACTTCGGTTCAGGACCTCGATTACTTTAGCTTCAATCCCACTGTGCTGATGTGAAGTATTTTGATGTGCTCCGATTCTCTAGTAGAATTGATCCTATTGATGGGGATCTATGGAGGGTTGATGGCCCAGTGTCCATCGCGCTATGATGATTGGTACCACATGTATTGAGTCTTGTTTCATTTTTCATTTAGGATGTCACTAGGAATAATCTATGATGTTGTGGCCTTGCGGCATAATGAAGGATATGAATATGTTGAATATGATTCTGATGCCATTTATATGTTGATCTTTATACATTGATTATTATGAATTGTTTTACTCACCCTGCCTGTTTGAATGTTACCTCCACGTGGGTAACATGCAGATGACCAGGTTTAGCCATGGACGTCGTCGAGTATGTTTGTGAAGTTTTTGAGTGGTTAGCCTTTTTGGTTAGCTTAGAGGGTCTTGTTCTGATATGTAACATCGGGTTGGGTTCTTTTGAGTTAAACTATGTTTTACTTTGATTTTATTTTGATTATCTTCCCTGATGAGGAAAACCTTGATTTATGCCCTTGAGTTCCGCTGCTTTGTGCAATTTGATGTATTTTGAGAAAACCCGTTGTTTACGGAGCCTTGACCTATTTTTTAGGATTTGAGAAATGTACACCCTTTTGAGGTGACTTTTTATAAAATTTAATATTTTACTCTGATTTATGTGAAAAATGTGCCTTTTAATCGTGGGGTAGAAAAGGGTGTTACATTAGTGGTATCAGAACAGGTCGGTCCGTCCGGCCAAGTTTTCTAATGTTATTTGTTCCCTTGTATGCGACATGTGTGTGAAAATATTGTCAGTACATGTTCGTTTTCTAACCTTTGCCTGCAGAAGTGGGAATGAAACAAGTGGGGGAGAAGTTGTGCTTCTCCAGGATGCTGCAAGTGTGGAGTGGTGGCTCAGTGTGTCGATAAACGCTCTTATAGTTTGGTAAAGATGGTTTATGCCCCATCATGATTTTTGGTTGTCTATTGACAAATTGAGGAACTGATCACCCTTAATCTCTTATTGATAGTGGACGGAGTCGTGTTTGAGGGGATAGACGTGTCTTGCAAGCTTAGATGGCGTGTGCAGTGAATTGTTTTGGGTTAAGCTAAGTGCTTACAATTGTTTGATGATTTGGTGCAGGATGGTGCATAGACATTTATTTTGATGGAAACTTTGAGTGTTGATGAAAGTGGGGAAGTTGGTGGTGTGTCAACTATTTGTGATTATCCGGAAGCTTTCCTGTTGGGATAAGTGATTTACCACCGAAACGTGAAGTGGAGTTGAGATCGACTTAGTTCCTGGAACTAGTCTTATATCGATGGCTCCATATTGTAGGTCCGCATTGGGATTGAAAGAGTTGAAGAGTCAACTTAAGATTTTCTTGAGAAGAAATTCATTCGTTCGAGTGGGTCACCATAGGGTGCACCAGTTTTGTTGATTATGAAGAAAGAAGGTTCTGTGAGCTTTGGGTGGATTATAGATAAGTGAACAAGGCAACTATCAAGAATAAGTGTTCACTTCCAAGGATTGATGAGTGGATGAATCATTGGGTTGTTGCAGGTGTGTCCAGTAAGATAGATTTGAGATCTAGGTATCATCAGATTCGTGTGAAGGTTGAACATATTCAGAAGATTTCTTTTAGGATGAGGTATGAACATGATGAGTATTATGTGATGCCATGGGTATTTGTGGAATATGTGAACAGGATTTTCCATACTTATTTGGGCAAGTTTGTGGTTGTGTTAATCAATGATATTTTGATATATTCGAAAATTAAAGAGGATCATGATGAGCATCTGATAATTGTATTATCAGTGTTGAACGAGAAGCAGTTGTGTGCAAAACTACCAAAGTGTGAGTTTTGGTTGAAGGAAGTGAATTACTTGGTCATGTGATCTCGAGTAGAGTTATTGTGGTTGATATGTCGAAGGTTGAAGTTGTATCGCGATGGGAAGCTCCAAAACCTGTTTTGAGATTAGAGGTTTCTTGGGTTGGCAAATTATTATTGAAAATTCGTTGATGGATTTTTCCATGTTATCCTTGACATTGACGCAGTGGACTGGGAAGGTTCAAGCTTTCGTTTTGGATGTAAAGTGTGAAGGAAGTTTCAAGATCTTGTGAGGAGGCTGACAGCAGCTCATGTTTTGGTTTTGCCGAATCTGGCAGAACAATTGTTGTGTATTGTGATGCTTCGTTGGTGGGATTGGAAGAGGTGTTAATGTGACATCAACAAGTTTTAGCTTATTCTTTAAGGAAACTTAAAGTGCATAAGGGGAATTATCTGACGCATGATTTAGAGTTGGTTGTTGTTGTGTTCGTGTCGAAGCTTTGAAGGCATTAATTGTTGGGTTCGAGATTTGAGGTGTTTAGTGATCATAAGAGTTTGAAGTATTTCTTTGATCAGAAGGAATTGAATGCGAAGCAGAGGAGATGATTGGGACTTCTGAAGGATTATGATTTTGAATTGAATTACCATTCGGGTAAAGCAAGCATAGTAGGTGATATATTGGTTTGGAAATCCTTGCGTACCGATGATGATGGTAAAAGAGTTAGAAACTGATTGAGCAAGTTCGTGATATGAGGTTGGATTGTGAAGAGTCTTCATATGGAATTAAGCTTGGTATGTTGGAGCCTACTAATGGTATTCTTGATGAGATTCGAGGAGGTTAGAATCTGATTTGAGTTGGTAGATTGGTTGAATTTGATGGATCAAGTCGAAGAGCTGATTTTCGGATTAATGGAAATGGTATCATGATATGTCATGATCGAGTTTGCGTATGATGGTTAGACTTGTTAGGAGTCGAAGATTGAACATCAGAGACCGTTGGGTCTGATGCAACCGTTGAATATTTCAAAGTGGAAAGGGAATAGCATTTCTATGGATTTTGTGTTGGATTTACCGAAGACTTTGAAGGATATGATTTGATTTGGGTGATTGTGGATATATTGACTAGATCAGCTCATTCTTAACAATGAGGAGTAATCATTCTATGTTGGAGCTAGCTGAGGTGTATATTGAGGAAGTTGTGAAGTTGTATGAGATACCGTCGAGTATTGTGTCTGATAGAGATCTGAGATCTTCATCGAGGTTTTGGGAGATTTGTAGACGCTTTGGGTACCATGTTGAGATTGGGTTTTGCCTATCATCCGCAGATGGATGGACAAACAGAGAGACTATCCAGTATTTAGAGGTTTTGCTGAGAGCTTGTGTGTTGGATCAAGGTGGACCGTGGGATGGTCATTTGTCGTTGATTGAGTTTACCTACAATAACAGTTATCATTCTAGTATCAGAATGGCACCGTATGAGGCTTTGTATGGTAGGAGGTGTGAGACTCCTTTGTGTTGGTATGAGTCAGGCGATAGTGATGTACTCGGACCTGAGTTTGTGTAAGATACGACTAATAGGATCAAGAGGATCCAAGAAAAGACGAACGTTTCGCAGATTCGTCAGAAGAGTTACCCTGATAAGAGGAGGAAAGCACTTGAATTTCAAGAGGGAGATCTCGTGTTTTAAGAGTTACGCCAGTAACTGGTGTTGGTCGAGCTTTAAAGTCTCGAAAGCTACACTGCACCTGGTTGATCGCTAGCAGAGTGGCGCAGCAGAAGTGTGGGAAGAGTAGCATGTCGTATTGCTTTATCGCTGTCGTTTGCGAATTTGTATGTTGTGCTTCATGAGTTTCAGTTGAGGAAGTACATTCTAGATCTGTCGTATGTGATTCAGATGAATGATGTACAAGTGGGAGATGACTTGACTGTTGGAGCATTGCCAGTTCGGATTGACGAACGAGGAGTGAAGCAACTGCGAGGTAAAGGGATTGCCTTGGTAAGGGTATTATGGGGAGGACCAGCTGGAGAAAGTTGGAATTGGGAGCGTTGAGATCAGTTGAGGGAGTCGTATCTGACTTTATTTTCTTGAGGTAATTTTCGAGGGCGAAAATTCTTGTAAGTGGGGGAGAGTTGTAACACCCAAAATTTAATTGGAATGTTTTAATTTATTTATTTATTTAAGAATATTCATTTTTTGGTGATTTTCGGTAGTTTTGTGGATTATTGGGAAGTTGTGCATGTTTGGATTATTTGTTTAATTAATAGTATGCAATATGGAAATATTAGTATTATTATTAGTTAAAATAAATATAAGTGAAATAAGGGTAATTTGGGCATTAAGAGGAGTTAGTGAGGATATTATGAAAAAAGCCCAATTGTGAGGCTCAAGACTAGGTTTGGTAAAAAGGAAGTTCGGAAGGAATTTAGGATTCATTTTGTTAGACCGTGAAAGGAATTGTGGCCAGAGCTCTAAGGAGAAGTTTTGGAGGCAGAAGTTTCGAAAGATTCTCTAGAAGATTTGTGAAGGCTTGGAGCGACGATTAAGGTATGGGGAGTATTGTCTTTCATAATTTTATATGTGTAGATTTCGATGTAATTATGGTTGATTTAAGGGTTTATGGATATTATGGAGAATTATGGGAAAAAGGGATTTTGGCCTTCGTGGCCTAAATCTATTATTGAAAATTTGACCGTGGGGATTTATTGGGGTTAAGGAAGATTAGAAGGATATGAGAACAAGAGATTTTTGGTCTTCGTGGCCTAAATCTATTATGGAGATTGTAACTGTAGGGATTTTGAGGGTAGAGATGAGAAATTATGATCTTTGGCCTTCGTGGCCTAAACCGATTATAGGTAAACCTAGCTGTGGTTCAATTAGGGAAAAAGGGATTTTGGCCTTCGTGGCCTAAATATAGTTTTGGGAACTCTGTTGTTATGGTGTAGTGGTAGGTATTCCTGATAGTTAGAGCATAATATGAGAAAGGGAAACCTTAGGCCTTCGTGGCAAAAACCTTGAATTGTTATATGTCTGACCCTGTAGGAATAGCAATATTCAAATGTGAGTAACTCTAATGCCTTAGGGTGTAATTGAAGGGAAAATTGTGATTTAGGGCTGAATATGTTACGGGATTAGCCTAATAAACCATAGGTTTTGTGTCTTTATCGCCATAGGATCTTAGGGATGATTCAGGGATGCTTTGGGGGCATTGGGGAAGTGAATCGTGTGGACTTTTGGGTTGATTTAGGTTCTGGAGCGTAACAGCGTTTTGCTGTCCGTCACGATTGTTCATGTTTTCGGTCGAAATCGTTTTGGACGTAACTTTTGATCCGTAAGTCCGTTTTGCCCCCCGTTCAAAGCGTTGGAAAGCTAATGAACAGGGCTATAACATATTATAGATAATGGAATTGGTTTCCTAATATTTTTATATCTAATTATGTTTAAGAATTCAATTGTGTATATGTTCTATTAATGAATCATGTTCTGGTTCAGTGATGTCTTGATGTTTTGATGCTGCAATTTTCCTGATGAATTACCATGAGGGTAACTGTGATAATATGTGATAATATGATGAATTAACATGAGTAGGATTGTGAAGTTTATGTGATTAATAGGCGATAGTATGAGGATTACCGCTAGTATAAATATGAATTAATATGTGATAATACGTGATAATATGATGAATTAATATGAGTATGACTGTGAGTGCTATGTGATTTGTCCATGATGATTCCTATGATGTATGATGATGATTATTATGATGAATTATGATGACATGATGTATTATAATGATTATTATAATGACTCATGATGATATGATGTATGATGATGATTATGATGATGAGTTATGACGTTTGATGATGATGAATATGATGAATGATGATGCACCTATGCTGTTATATGAGGATGATTTGTGACGTGTGCATCATGCATTCGTGTGCATCCGGACATCAGATCAGGACCTCGATTACTTTGGCTTCAATCCCACTGTGCGGATGTGAAGTATTTTGATGTGCTCCGGTTCTCTAGTAGAATCTATCCTATTGATGGGGATCTATGGAGGGTTGATGGCCCAGTGTCCATCGCGTTGTGATGATTGGTACCACATGCATTGTGTAACACCCCCTTTCTATGCCCCCAAATAATACAATTAATCATTTAGGCATAAATTTAAAATTTCGTCAGAGTACATTTGCAACATGGCATAAAAGGGAAATATCACATTATCGCAAAAATTCCAACGCATACAACACCCGCTCAACAGATATGCAACAACGGGATAACACCCACAAGAAATATTTAGAACAAGGCGGAAATATCCAAATATTTCATAATTCACCAAACATGTATTCACATATACAGTTATCATTCATCATGTTTTACAAAACATATCAACAACAAATACATACTCAGATGTATCACGAAAGAATCAAAATAAATCCTATCTACCCGGTGCTACATATCAGAGCCGACCGACCAAAAAGGGAAGAAGCCACGCTTCACAAAAATACCTCCAGCAATCTAATCTGCAATGCCTCATAGAGCATTAAAAGAAACCACAGAAGGGTGAGAAACGATATCATAAAAACAATGCATATAAACATATATATACATAATATCCAATATACGTCTTTCGCGTTCTCGCCGCAACTCACCTCGTCATACCGTACATCGCAATGTATTCTCATTATATATTTACAAATAGAACACCATGCATATACAATATGCATCAACAATGTTTACATCAGTTCATAAACACACAAAACATACATATACATATATTCCCACATACATGTGTCTTCAAGGATACCAATCATGCCAATCATCAATAATTCATATAAACAATTACAATTATGTTTATTCACCACACACCATGCAAGATGTCAACATGCAACTCATAGAGATCGACACACGACTCTATGCAGATGCAAATGCGGTACCGACTCATTTCAGCAGGTTCAATTGAAGAACCAAATAACCATCGCTCACACCCCACATGGGCACACGAGGTTCTGCAGATTCTACACGGAATCAAAATAACCATCGTAACATACGAGGTTCTGCAAATCCATCGAGGGATCAATAATTAACCATCGCTCACACCCCACAAGGGCACACGAGGTTCTGCAGATTCACCGAGGAATCAATAATTAACCATCGCTCACACCCCACAAGGGCACACGAGGTTCTGCAGATTCACCGAGGAATCAATCGACACAAGAATGCATACCATGATGCTTCACATGCAACATGACTCATGACACTCTTGAAAGGCACACATGTTTACAAACATACTCATGCACTCTACACATTCATCGCATATATTCATACAAACATCAGAGATTTTTAATCAAGCTAAACAATGCACATAATTGCCCAAACAGCCACAATTCATAATCTAGGATTCACGCCATACGGCTACCCACAGCACATCACAAACCAGCATACAAACTATTAAATCAAAGAAGGGTCGATCGCAACCGAAACCCCAAGCCACGACAGCACCACGCAGCAGGGAAAATTCATCCTGCTACGGTCGCTACACGCTCGCCTAGCGAGCTGCTAGCGAGCGTTCGCTACCCCCTCGCCTAGCAAACTGCTAGAGAGCAAGAACAGAGGCTACAGACCTCGTTCGCTACCCCATTCGCCACAACAAACCTCCAGCGAGCTCTTCGCTTCTCCCTTCGCTGTCAGCGAGGGACATCAGGATCTCACTGTCCCAAGTCTGGGACCGTTCGCTGCACGCTCGCCTAGCGAGCTGCTAGCGAGCGTTCGCTGCGTGCTCGCCTAGCGAACTGCTAGCGAGTCGCCTGCGAACAGCAACATTCAGTTCTGCTCTAGCACCTCCAAACTCACCAAAAACCACTCGATTAAATCCAAAGTTGTTTCAGTAGCCTTAGTCTAACATATATCGTCTAACCTACATCATCTAATCACGACTCTAACCGTTAAACAACGATTCCTTTCGATTAAACCAAATTCAATCTAAAATGGAAAGTGTAGAAAAACTACCAACAATCCAACAAAATCATACATGATTATACACATTGATAGAATAATAAAGTTTCACACCCTTACCCGATCAATCGAAAGCTTTGGTAATGATTTCTTGAAGTTCTAGGTTTTTCCTCTTCTTTCTCTCCTCTTTCTCTTCTCTTCCTTTCTTTCCTTTGTTTTTCTTTCTCTCTTCCTAACTTTCTCTTTTTCTCTCATATACTCATATTCTCTTTTCTTTCCTCTCAAATTCTTTCCCCACACTAATTAATCAATTCTCATAAAATATCCACTTAACATAATTACTAATGCCCAAAATACCCTCCGGTCTATTTTTACCCGAAACTAGGGCTGGAAATGAGTCGAGTCGAGTCGAACTCACCTCAACTCGGCTCGACTCGTTAAGAATTGTTCTAATTCGAGTTCGAGTTCGAGTTCGACACGAACTTTTTTTTAAGCTCAAACTCGACTCGTTATAAGTTCACGAACAATTCGGTTCGACTCGTTAGGTTCATCTCATTAGGTTCAGCTCACATGGTTCACGAACTTAAAAACTATTTTTTTAAATATATATATTTTTAGTATATTTGACATTTTAAATAAATATATATTTTTTAAATAAAATATTAAAATAAAATAAAAGTTATCATATTGATATTTAACTTTATCTTCAAAATCTACTAATTCAAAACCTACACAACTTTCAAGAGATACATTTGAGAGTCTAATTCAAAAACTACTAAATTGAAGATTAAATTTGTCTAAGATTTGAAGTAAATATTTAAACCTAATCTTAAAGACAGTATAATTCTTTTCATATGTAATCGAGTTGACTCATGAACCTAACGAGTCGAATTATGTATAGTTCAAGTTCAGCTCATTTAGTTAACGAACTTAATTTTTCGCTCATACTCAACTCATTTGGTTCATGAACCTAGTTCAACGATTTAATTTTCGAGTCGAATTCCGAACTATCTTCGAGTTGGTTTGGTTCATTGCCAGCCCTACCCGAAACTCTCAAAGTAGGCAAAAATAGCACAATATGCACAAATAACATATTAAACACACAATTCCACATTTAAAATAATAATTCAATCAATTAAATCAGAAAGGACTCAAAATAAAGGAAATTCAGAATCGGGGCGTTACACATTGAGTCTTGTTGCATTTTGCATTTATGATGTCATTGGGAATAATTTATGATGTTGTGGCCTTGCGGCATAATGAAGGATATGAATGTGTTGAATATGATTATGACGCCATTTATATGTTGATCTTTATACATTGATTATTATGAATTGTTTTACTCACCCTGTCTGTTTGAATGTTATCTCCACGTGGGTAACATGCAGATGACCGGGTTTAGCCGTGGACGCCTTCGAGGATGTTTTTGAAGTTTTTGAGTGGTTAGCCTTTTTGGTTAGCTTAGACGGTCTTGCTCTGATATGTAACATCGGGTTGGGTTCTTTTGAGTTAAACTATGTTTTACTTTGATTTTATTTTGATTATCTTCCCTGATGAGGAAAACCTTGATTTATGCCCTTGAGTTTCGCTGCTTTGTGCAATTTAATGTATTTTGAGAAAACCTGTTGTTTACGGAGCCTTGACCTATTTTTGAGGATTTGAGAAATGTACGCCCTTTTGAGGTGACTTTTTATAAAATTTAATATTTTACTCTGATTTATGTGAAAAATGTGCCTTTTAATCGTGGGGTAGAAAAGGGTGTTACAATCATGACCGACAATGGTACACAATTCACGGATAAAAACTTTCAAGACTTTGTGACCAAGCTCAGGACAAAGCAACACTTCACGTCAGTCGAGCACCCGCAAACGAACGGCCAGGCGGAGGCCGCAAACAGGGTCATTCTGAGGGGCCTGAAGCGCCGCCTCAGGGAAGCTAAGAAGAGGTGGGCCGAGGAGCTCCACGGTATACTCTGGACGTACAGAACGATGCCCCACTCGATCACTAGGGAGACCCCTTTCCAGCTGACATACAGGACCGAGGCAGTAGTCTTGGTAGAAATAAGGGAGCCGTCTAGAAGAACTGAATCCCCCCTCGGGGAGGATGCAAACGACGAGGCCCTCAGAGACGAGCTCGACCTAGTCGAGGAAATATGTTATGGGGCGTCTCTTCGAGAAGCCACACTGAAACAGAAGATTGCCCTCTGCTATGATAGCAGAGTCATAAAGCGTGAGTTCCAAATCGGCGATCTGGTATTACGGAGAAATCAGAAAGACTCACGCGAGGGAAAGCTCACCGCTAATTGGGAAGGCCCCTATCGTGTTCGGGATAAGACGACAGACGGGGCCTACTACCTCGAGAACTTACATAGGGATGAGATAGTTTGACCATGGAATGCTGAGAAGCTAAAAAAAATACTACAGTTAAACACTGCCTGCGACGACATGCCTCGCGACCACGGGAGCGCGACATGGTACCAACGCGCCTCCCCAAACTCAACGAGATAACAAGCGCCTGCTCTTTGTGTGTGAGAGCAGAATGCTCTGTTCGACGGGGACCCCTCAATTGAGAGTCATCGCCGCCGTACTAAGATAGGAAGAACACCTAACTTGCGATGGGACGTTCACGCCGCAGAGATAGATCCCTGACCGTGGTCCATCTTCGTAACCGACCAGGTAACCACCCCGGTCATCCGGCCAGTTCCCTACACTATCAGACACCAACGAACAACGTCGAGCTACTACTCACAAATAAGCATAACAAACATGCGAGCAAGCAAACATAAGTAAATAACAAACACACACACAAACACTTAGCAAAATGATGAAATTTCATAAAACGGGCACAAACTCGACTGTCAAAATGTCACAAGAAAGGGCATTGGCCCAAGCAAACAATCAAAATAGAAAAACTAGGCGCGCAGGCCGAAAAAAGTGTTTTGCACGCAGGCCGACAAAACAAAAGGGGGAACGCAGGCCGCCATCTCCTAATCAAGGTGGTCCTCCTCGTCTCGGGAAGCTTGATCCTCCTCCTCCTCTGAGTCGTCGGGCGCAATAATGCAGTCGCCCTGGATCTGATGATAGAGGCTAATCTCGTTGGTTACCAAATCCACACCAGGATTGACGAGTCGAAGCTGTTCGACGACACTCTTGAAGCCCACCTCGACGACCCCCAAGCAGTCTTCTTCCAGCAGGCGGATCCTCTCCACCAGTTCCCGCCGAGATGCCAACAGCCGCTCCTCCTCAGACTCTTCCTCGGCAAGGGCAACCAGACCCTCGAGCTCTACAGCCCGACTCCTGATCCCGGTATAACTCATCCTCCCCGTCCTTCAGCTTCCTCTCGAGCTCCTAGATCCGCTCACGATGGATTTTGTCTTGTTTTTGGTACTCCCTTTGATCGGCTACCAGCTTGGACCGAAATTCCTCAGATATCGCCAGCTCGCTCCGGGTAGTAGCTATGTCAGCTGAGTACCCCTCCTTGTTCAGCACGAGAGTCGTCTCAAACGCCCTCACCACCGAAGCCAGGTCTTCGGAAAACATCCTCCTCCGAGCCTCCTTGCCTGTAGCCAAGATGCTCTTCGCCTCTTCGGGAGCACAGCGGGAACATTCCCCCCCACCCTCCCCCCATAAAGAAATTTGGTTGGAGACAACAAGGGGGAAGAACAAAGCTCCATTCTAGGGACCCGTCCGTCAAGTCAATTGGGGACGCCTCAATCTCCTGTCGCCTCTTGGAGGCCGGCGGCAGCGCCGGGGAGCCGCTGCCTTGCGAAGACAAAGCCAACCTTGTCGTTCCAGCAACAACCTCCTTCCGGACAGTAGCAGCCCTCCCCGCAGAACATCGGTTACCCCTGTTCAACAGCTTCGTCACGCGTTCCTCCACTGAACCCATAGCACATGTAAGAAGAGCACGAGAAAACAGTTAGTATAGAAAGTCAAAAGAACAAAGGAAAACCGAGGAAGCGTCCCACTACCTAAAAACCAATGAGCCTCGGCCTCTGTCCGGAACTCGAGGAGGGCCTTTGTATTGATACACCGGGTTTCCGTCAAGATCTCCCCGTCGGCACCGTGGATGTACTGCCCATCTGGGGTCACGCACTTGCAAGGGGGAAGACACCCGACGAAGTCAACCAACTTCTTAAAAGCCATGCTATCCTCCTCGCCCAGGCGATTTGGTCGGTAGATGAAGCTCTCAGTACTAAAGCGGAAGTGCAACTCCATCCACTCTAGGGGGAAGTTAGACTCAAAGCTCTCCTCGGATTTGCCGTCCACCACAGTGACCTCTCTCCAAAATGTTGTGTTGTAGGCCTCATCCGTCACTGACATAACCACAAACCATCTATCCTTGAAACCCCGTACGGAGTCGATGTATACCCGGAAGAGCCTGATCGGCTGCTTCAGGGAGACCCAGTTATGTCGGCCTCCACCGTCTGCCGTTGTAGGTGAAAGACGCAGAAGAACAACGAGATGGTGGCCCTGAGCTCGAGATAATTGCAAACGATCTCGAATGCCCGGAGAAATGCGAGGGAGTTAGGGTGAAGATGTGACGGCGCCAACATTAAGTGGTCGAACACGCCCTGCTGAAATCCTGTGAACGGCATACGCATCCCCGCCTCCTTGAAAGTAAATTCATACATGGGGAACCGGGCCCCGTCGTAGCGAGAGCATATATGGTCTAGTTCCCGAGGCCGACATGCTCGAAATTGACGTGGAGTCCCGACTTCCCTATTCTCAATCACGTAAAAAAAACATCGGAGTCGTCGAGCACGAATCGTGACATATAATTAAGAGGTTTGTCCCTGACCCACTCCGTGATCGGTCTGTCCGGGGGATCCAAGACGACCTCGTTTTGACGACCCTCTTCGTCGTCGGACAGATACCACGTCATCTCCTCTTCTTCATGGTCGGCCATTTACTTGAAAAGTAGAAGAACTTGGTGAATTCAACAGCCAAATCAAATCCACCCTTCCACTGCAGTTCAAGTGAAAGGGTGTGGATGCCTGGGCGCCCAGAAGACCATTTTGGGCCCAACCCTCCGATGTGCTCGGGGAATACAGTCTTTATCCTCGGCGCATTCAACAATCTTGTTTGGGGTATTCATCGACTACCCTCGGCACGTTCAAACTTTCATTGATCCTCCCTGGACCACTCATCCCAAGGGCCAGGGACACTCAGCCAAAACCCTAGTTTTGAAGGACTCTCCATTGTATTCGCCAGAAAAGCCCACGGTCACCCCGGCGTCCCTAGCGGAATCACCGGGAGCACCGCAAAAAATACAAAAAAAGCACCAGTAGGGAAAAAGAGACTTATGTGATTTGGCGGGAAAAACCGGTCGCGTCGAGCAAAAAGACTGTCGGCGTCGAGCAGAAAGACTGAAGGCGTCGAGCAGACAAATTAGAAGGTCGAACAGCAGGAAAAAGAATGAATGAACAAAAGGACGAGATGGACCCACGTATATATACGCCCTAGCACAGGAAACGAAACGTCATAGGGTGACACGTGGTAACCCCTAATCTTCCTTACATCCCTTCAGCTCCCCGCTCCTCGACCAGGGTTTACACCTACCCGACATAACATCATGCTCGGTGTTTTTTGCACCTTAAGCCATAGCTCATTTGACCGCGAGCAACAACTTGGGAGCTACTGTTCTGGACTGGGTCGACGTTTGGCCCATAGTTGAGCAGGCCCAAACCCCACCGGGTTGGAAGGCCCAATAAGACCTCATCGTCTGGCAGAAGATTCGTCGGGTAGAACATCTTCTCCCATCGGGCACGGACCAACGGCAGTCGGGCAAGATCCTCATAGATGTCTGATTCGCCCTTCTTCTGCCCCACGATCAGGCAGAAACCATCCAGCTCGGGAAGCTCCTCAGACCTCCCCCACATTCTCAACGTGTCCCCTACATGGAGACACGTCATCAAGTAACTATCATGTCCTGATTATTGAGTCCTCCACCTCCCGGATAGCACGGAATAATTACACTAGGGCGACGACCACATGCTAGTCTTCCCGACGCCGCGTCAGCTCTAGCAGTTACCAACATTGGCCTGACAGCCCATCCCAACGCATAGTAACCGTTGGCCCTGCGCTGGAGGCTCATTATAAATACCCTCTTCCGCTAGAGGGTCAGGTAATCTAATTCTCACTCCTTTCTCTCGGTGCTTGTTATCGCTCTGCTTGTCCCTTACTTTGGCATCGGAGTGTGCTTTAGGTACAACCCTCCCCCCTTCTGTCCGTCAAGTCAACAGTTTGACAGCTCAGACGCATGGAAGCCCAACGATCTCTTTGATCAGGTAAGATTAAACCCTTTTGATAATTTGAGTACTAATCATATGTCATGGTCTGTTCTTCTCATAATTTACAACTTATCTTCATGGTTGTGCATGAAGTGAAAATATATGATGTTATCAATGATGAATTCAGGTCCAAAACAACCAGGAAACGACATAGATGTTTATTTAACGCCATTGATTGAATATTTACGAATTTTGTAGGAGGAAGGCATTAATGTTGATGATGCGTATAAAGGTGATAACTTTAAGTTGTTTGCTATGTTATTTTGCACAATTAATGACTTTCTTGCATACAGTACTTTGTCGGGGTACAGCTTCAAGGGACATAAAGTGTGTCCTATATGTTAATTTGGTACATGCCACCACCAATTACAAAATGGAAAAAAGACTTTTTATCTTTGGCATTGAAAATTTTAAGACTGAAACATCCATACCGTAGATTATGGAAGATTTTTAATGGAGAGAAGGAGTTTAATATCGCTCTAAATCCCTTAACCGAGAAGGAAGTTTATAAAAGACAACAACACATTAATGTTTTCTTTGGAAATAAATAAAAAGGGCAAGTGGAAAAAATTATTTGGAAAAAAGGATAGGTGTTTTTTGATCTTCTATATTGATCTAGTCTTGATGTGATGCATGTGGAGAAAAATGTATGTGATAGTTTGATTGGGACATTTCTTAACATTAAAGGCAAGAAAAAAATGTTGAGAAATCCCGTGAATATATGGTGGTAATGGGAATACGATATGAGTTAGCCCCAAAAGAAATAGGAAATAGAACATATTTCCCCCTAGCTTGTCATGCTCTGTCTAAAAAAGAAAAAAAAAATTGTGAATGTTTGCAGGGTATCAAAATTCCCCAAAGGTACTCATCAAATGTGAAAAAACTTGTGTTAGTGAAAGATCTCAAATAAGTTGGCTTAAATTTTCATGATTGTCATGTCTTGATGCAACAACTTCTTTTAGTGGCTATTTGTGGTATTCAACCAAAAAATGTAAGGATAACTATAATCAAATTGTGTTTATTCTTAAATGTTATATGTAGTAAAGTCATTGATCCTGGAAAGTTAGATGAGTTAGAACACGAGACTACAATTATCTTTTGTCAATTAAAGATTTTTTCCCTCTATCATTCTTTGATAGTGTGGTTCACTTAGTTTTTCATTTAGTAAGGAAGATTAGAATTTGTGGTCCAATTTATTTACGGTGGATATATCTGGTAGAGAGATACATGAAGATCTTTAAAGGGTTTACAAAGAATCATCACCTTCTGGAGGCTTCGATTGTTGCACAGTACATCACAGAAGAAGATATTGAGTTTTGTACAAACTATTGTCAGAAGCGAACTCTATAGGAATTCTTGAGTCTCTTCGTGATGGAAGATATGATGGTAGAGGTACTCAAGGTTTGAATGTTAAGATTTTTGGCCGAGATGTAGTTCTTTAAGCACACTTGTATATATTGAATAATATGGATGAAGTTTAACCTTACTTGACCGCTCACAAAAGTCTTATAAAGGAAAACTTTCCCTGGATGAATGAGAGATGGTTATTGGCAGAGCATAACAAAACTTTCATAACTTGGTTTAATGAAATTGTTTCTAAAGAGAGTAGTGCATCAGAAACAATTAAGTGGTTGTCATGTATGTCTAAGTTTAATTAATTACTTGGAGTGCATATGACATTACTAAATTTTCATTCTATACAAAATCAAAGGATGATCATAGTACCATACAAAATAGTGGATTTATGGTTGAATCCGAATCCATGTAGTTCTTTAGTTCAAAAGATAGCAATCTTGTACTAGCATCTAGAGCGTACTTTGGAGTTATTTAGGATATTTTAGAGATTAATTATGTTGTTTTTAAAGTGTCTTTGTTTAAGTGCAAGTGGATTAACAGTAACATTGGTGTATAAATCTATGAATTAGGATTCACATGAGTTGAAATTTGAAAGGCAACTTATAAGAACGAACCATTCATCATGGAAACCCAAGCAAAACAAGTTTTTAATATCATTGACCCTTCTAACAGTAGATGGTCAATTGTTCTTCATGGAAAATATCTTCTTAATAATACTGATGAAATTTAAGATTTTAACTATGAGCCACTTGTTTCATAACACATGTACATCATTCATCTAAAGAAAATAATTTAGATGATGTGCATATTATTCGTCGTGATCATAAAGAGGGGATATAGGAAAATAGTAAGTAAATGTTTTATATCATTTAGTAATTTATAGTTATTCATTTTACTCATCTATATTCTTTTTACTAAAGATTTAATGTTGTTGTTGATTATCCTAATTGGCTTTAAATATTGTTCAAGTTAAAGTTACTTAACGAACAGTGACAAATCTTAGCATAAAACTTTTGGACAGCCTACAAAACTTTCCATTTTGGTTATTGCTTTTGTTGGTTAATAATTTGTTTTAGTTTTGTTGTAAAAATATAAGGTGTGTGTCATTTTGGCTTTGAATTTGGTGTAAACAATGAATATTTATGGTATAATGTTTTTGTTTGAGAAGTTCCCAAAACGTACAAGTTTTTGTTTCAAAAATATGCAAAATATTATTTTATATATTGTGATATGGTTCATAATACAGGTACAAACGAAATTATAAAAATATATATAATGTTATCCCCTCAATTTTTACTTATAACTGAGGTAAAAATATTGCATTATTATCTCGGCTTTACACAAAACCGAGATTTAACATTAGCACGCCATCCAGCTCTGAAAATAATAAGAAGGCATATGCTAGGAATCAATCTCGTCAATGGGGAAGTGGAAAGATGATGTTTATTTATGTCATCTCTCAGCAAAATCCCACTGCATGTCATAGCTAATGCTCTTTTACTCGGAGCAACACAGGTCGGTAAGACCGGAGTATCAAATGACACTTTGGATCCAAACATCCTCAGGCTGATAGAGCTGTAAAACATTTCTGATGTGGTTAACAGACTTCAAACATTCACGCTCCTGCTAAAAACTATAACAATATAAGTCGCATGATCTCCGACCTAGACATACATTTGTTGTCGTTAAAACATATTACTAACAATCGTTAACAAATATACCTCTATGGCCCAGACATGTCCAACAACATGAACTCTGTAGTATATTAGTAAGAAGTTGTTAGAGGTCCCTCCTGGATAAGGGTATACAGGTGCATGGACACCATCATGTGCAACGGGAGCTTCCTCCCTGTCTTCGTGAGTAGGGGAGACATGCCCTTGGGATGAGGACCCCTATGACAAACGGCTCCTAGAAGTCGATGTTTTCTTGTCAAGAGGCATATGGATGGTTCCTCGCCTAGCCCTGGACTGCTCATTTTGAAGTCTAGCTCTCTCGCGTCGAATAGACGCATGTTGGATTTCACAATCGAGTCTCAATTTGTCAGTGTTGTTTACAACCTGGAAAACCATTAAGGACACAATTTGGAGATACATCTCTTAACAAGCTTCTGTTTTTCAATAATGGTAGATACACATATCAACCTTACCTTAACAACCCAAAATGCAATCAAATAAAGTGCATGTCTCTACTGACTACCTATTTCAAATGTGACTACTATATAATATATTTAAAACAATTTATTTTACCTAATACATTAATCAACATGTATGTCTATAAACTCTCTTTAATAGTTTATACAAAAGAGCTTATAGAGATATGCTCAAATCAAATTATAGACATGTTGCAAGTTGTTTTTGTAAGAGTAACTTCAATGGAAAGGCGGAAAGGCGGGAGACGAAAGCTTTGAAATGAACAACCATTGGAATTTGTCAGCATGAAAATTAGTTGCATTGTAAAGCAACTAAAGTCGGCAAAGCGGGCCGGACCAACTGGGCCAGCCCGAAAGTCCGCCAAAAAATCCGAACTTGAACAAAAAAATAAGGCCCATTTATTATTCGGGCTTTTAAGGTCGAACCGTCAAAAGTCCGATGTTTAATCGAGCTAGCCCGACTGAGTAGCAGGTAGCCCGCTTAATTTTTTTTAATGAATTTTAGACCTTATTTTTATTTTAATTTGTAAAATTTAATGTTATCATTGAGAATTTTACTTTGTTTTAAATCCTTATTCAAATGAAAAAGACAAACAATGTGTCAAGGGAAATGTTATAAGTTACATTTTGGTGTGTACAACATTATTATCATTTTCTAAGTGAAATGAAATGTCATACTGATGCATTTTCTATGTGAAATGTCATATTGTTATAATTTGACGTTATGATAAAATTAGAGTATGGTGTGTACAATATACTAATAGTATTATATTATATTTTAAATAAAACACTCACTTTTTAATTTTAAAAAAAAAACAAAATTATAAATATAAATCGGGTCGGCCCGAAAAAACCATAGTCCGTGAAGATTCGAGCTTGATCAATCAAATTGTGATCCGTTTATAATTTAGACTTTTTAGTCCGGCCCGCACAAAACCCGAGTCCGTTACGGACCAGGTAGCCCGTTTTGCCAGCTCTAAAGCAACGTACTAATTCACTTACCAAATAATAAATTTATGGTTTTGTTGTATTTTTTTTCTTCTCTTTTTAACAATTCAAATAAATTAATGTATTTATTTCTTCTTCTTTATTGTTCCATTTTTAATAACTTAATGTTAATTTTACTTATTATTATAAAAAACTCAAGTTTATTTTATTTACTTATTAATTTTAATTTATATTAAATTTAATTCATATTACTTAAACTAATATTTTAAATTAAAGTATAATATAATATAAATAAAATATTAATATATAAGATGAAATTGTGAGACTCAATATAAATTCTTTACATCATTGAAGTAAAAATTGAATGAATTGTTTCAATCTCCCTTAATAGATGCCACAAATAATCCAAAAATAAATATCACAGTTGGAAATGCTCTAAGTTCATCCATACACTCAAGTCTACAAATGGATGTTTAGGTCAAAAGATAAGTTCAAATAAGTCTATATAAATAGACATTGGAACTATATTATGGTGTGAAATTGCATAGCATTTGAAATATTAACATGAATCACGAAAAAAAAACTAGGCCAACAAGATTTTCAACAATCACCAACAGCATATATATCTGTGCAGAGTCCATGAGAAGGAATCCCTGAATTGTACATAACGACATGCCAAACCAAAAAAAAACAAAGAACTTTTGTTATTCACCCAAGAACTGTTATACAACTGCATTTCTATCGAGACAAATGATTTACATGCACGACCAAGATGACAAAGTGGACATGGCAGTCCTTGCAAACAATTCAACCAATTGCATTATTAACATGCAGAAGCAATGGCCTCCAAAAGAGAGGCTGTGAATCTCATCTGAGTTTCTTCATCGATACTTGAAAATAAGGGAACATGGACAAATAGAGACTTGTTACCCTTCTGTTCAGCAAACCGGAGAGAGTGATAATACACATAATTGCAAACAAATCGTCCGGCGTCATCTGATAACATCACATCATAACTTTTTCCCTTCAAGAATTTATAGATTGCATCAACGGGTAGAGAAGTCTGCATAAAACAAAATAAACAATAATTGCAAGTTAGGAATATAATAAAGACATTCTTAGAATAGCTACAACAGCGTGCAATGCAAGTATGAGAGACCGGAACAAGGTATACACAATTGGCCACTCTCGAGTCAGGGACGTATGCACAATTGGCCACTCTCGAGTCAGGGACGTATGCACAATTGACTGAACTCTGATCATGTATCGTGTGTTCACTCTGTATTTTTTGAATCATTTTACTTTATAGAACGAGGGTTGTTGTTCTAACAAACTCCAAACTTACAATCTATAACCATAAATACAATCACTTTCTGTGGCATTGGATTTTGCTAACAAAAATTATGGGCCATGCACATTATTTAAGGCAAGCATAACCCAATACAAGAATTGGTGTATTTGTCTTTCCTTATTCATTTGTTCTTCCGATCATTTTCTTAACCCAGTTATACATCATCAATGAAAAGTATAACCTTTCTTCAGTTGTTACCACTCCATATATTAACTCAACCAATTAATACAACATTACTGTTCTAAACCTAACTCAACCCCACAAAATCAATTTATAAGATGAAAATTGTCTAAGCTATATAAGTGTCATTTAGTCCTTAAGTTTTACTAATGTGGAGTTCCAGTTTTTCCCAATACATTAAACAAAAGGAAAAAGAAAAACTAATTTGTGCAAAACATAACTTGTCCAATAAAATGCAATCCAACATGTTATGGATCACGCTATAGATTTTTACAAGTAATTGCAGTTTTACCTCTCTTTTTTGAGAAACCCCACCATCTTCAAGGACTATCGGGACATGCTGCAAAAGAAAAGTGAAAAACAAAGAAAAAGGTATTCAGACAATGTAAAACATGGTATGCTTTCAAACCATTCAAGAAAACCTTTTAGCTATCTAATTTCATAAATAAATAAAAGATAAACAAGATGCAAGATCATAACCCACCTGTGGTTGCCATCCTAATTCATCTGGACAGCGGAAAGTGGCTTCATTCGCTGCCAGGCGCTCAATGGCAAACCTTGTCGCTCCACTATTCGCCCCCAAGTGAAGCTGAAGCATAAATTTATGGGAAAAAATCATTATCAATGTAATCCAGGAAATATGATTTTATTGTCAACATGCATTTGTGCTTCACAGTATCTTTTATTCAACATGTACCAATCATCGGCTTTCCATGGTGCTGGCATATAGCAGCTATAGCAAAGTATAGTGGCTATAGCACCATAGCATGGCGGAATTCAAACAAATCACTATTGTTTCGTGATACGCAATTTACAATACTGGTTTCTCACACTAACATTTAAAAATTAGCTCATAATTAACAAGGATCATATAACAAGAGACCCTAGAAATAAAAAGAAAATGAAGAGAAGCAAAAATAATACTAAACATGATAACCATTGCATAATTGTATTGGCGAGTTTATTTCTTCTCAATTTTCATTCAGCCAATTTGTTACAATGTCTGGCAGCGACTTCGGGGCATTAATGTGATGATGGAAACAAAATGCTACAGATAACATGATATAAAAACTCAATTTTTAATGCATTTCAATATGTCTCTACCAGAAATGTGGTGAAAATGACAAGTGTAGCAAACAATATTCAAGTCTAATAGATGGTAATTCGAAATCGGCATACTTTATTAAACTTCTTTTAAGACATTCTAAAGTAAATCCTTTTTTTTTCAAATGTGTGCTAGGTCGTGTTTGAATAAAGTAGAAACAACTTAATTAAGCGTTTATAGCAGAGACACTTATGATATAAATGTTTATGTATAAACTATTCCTAAAACAAAAATACAATAAAGTCAAACTAGAGTACCAATCGTGTACCGGTGCGCATACCAAACAACAAAAAAGAAAGGTACAGACTAAGTATGTACCATTCGCGTAACAGTATCCACTATGTACCCGGAAATGGTACTTGGCCTAAAACAGTGTACCATTGCTTCACAGAGTTTACCATAAGCTCTAAGAAAAAAAGTTTATGATCAATTACTTTGGACAGTAACTAACTAGGAGTAGTAGTAAGTTAGTGGTTATATTAATTTCCAGTTCAAACCATGGACCTCCTCCTTAGAAACCCTTTGATGTCCCTTAGCTCACCAAAGCTTCCTACTTGAGACACTGCTCATAAACTTCAATGATTTTTACAAATTTAAAGACGGTATCATGAACAATTATCAACAATTAAACTGAAGTCAAAGATTCAAGAAATTGAACAAGAGAAAACCAACTAACCCAAACAACATTAGCATTGCTGTTTGTATCTGTTTTAGACACACCAGATTCCAAAGTCTGATACAGTTGAGGAAGTGCACCCTCACCAGCCACTTCAAGAACAGTGCAACTTTCAAGAGTAACACCATCCGGAAGACCTTTCTTTTCAACATAACCCTTGAGATTATTAACAATAATCTCAGTAGGGTTTATCGGCACTCCTTGAAACTTCTTAAACCCAGTTACATGAATTGTAATAGCTTTTGGCCCTTCAGATCCCATTTCTGAATTCTGAATTTTGATACAGTTCCCAATTTTCGTTTAACCCTTTTAACAAATACTTTATCTGCAAAATTACTACAACATGAGAAACAACTCAAATTAATTGGGATTGTGTGGAAGAGACAAAGAAACATAGTTGGAACAAAAACAAGATGAAAAGAAGAGAAGAAAGAGTACTACCTGGGAATTGACGCAAGAGTTAATGCGTGCGACAAGTTTGGTTCTATGGTTTTAATTTTGGTTATTTGTTAGATGAAGAGAGAGAGAGAGAGAGAGAGAGAGAGAGAGAGAGAGAGAGAGAGAGAGAGAGAGAGAGAGAGAGAGAAGAAAACATACGATTGCTTGCTTGACTATAGTTCTATGATGGGAGCGAATCGTAAGAAAATGCCACTCAGAAATGGAAATATTACAGGAATAGCACCGATTAGTATATAGCGGGAGAACTACGTCATTGGACACTATTTTGGATTCAATGTTCGGGCAGAGGTTGTTGAAATTTAAATCAATTCAAATAAAAATTTTAAAATTATAAAAATAATTTAAAAATTATAAAATATTAAATATTATTGAATATATTTATATGCTTAGGTACGATAACACAATTCGTATTTATGGATATTCAGCTTTAACTGAGTTTAAATATTTCTTCTTCAGGGTCTCAAATTTAAATTCTACTAGGTGGGAATCAATCCTTGTATTATATCAGTTCATACGGAGTTTTGCTCTGACTTTAAATAAGATCTCCACTAGTGGATAATAGGGTTGATCATTTTGGCTTAGTTGGTCGCAAGGCCAGATATTAAGATTTTAGAAAAATGAATTTGAATTTTTCTTGATTATAAAATATAGGAATGGGTCAGGTGAGGGAGACACTAGTACTGATCCCGAACCCGCCTCGTTCACCTTATTATCTAGATTATTATTTAGATTTGATAATTTAGAATATTAAATATGTAGTTAATGTTTTTATATTTTTATTTTTATTTAAAATATTTGCAATGTAGAATTTTTTGAGATTATTTTATTTTATTTTTACAATGTAATTTGATATAGGAAAAAATAAATTTTTTTATTAAAAAAATTTAATTCCACTAAATGGATGGTGACGGGGTGGGAATACTCAAACCCATTTGGGACGGATTTAGATTTTAAATTTTCATCCCCGTTTGGGTTTGGAGCGGAGAATGGAGATTGTTTGGAGATTTGAGTTCGTGTTTGGGTTTGGGAGAGGTAAAAATTGTCTCCGAATTGTATTGTTGTCATGCTTATATATCATTTTGTAAAAACTATTTAGTTTGGATCAGACTATCGATTGATTTTTTTCAAAAAATTGATTCAAACTAAACTAAACCACGCTGGTATAATTTTATACTTTTTTTATAAATATGATATGTATTTTTAATTTATTATTCGATGATACTTATTTTTGTAATATTATTAATTAGTTTAGTTTAATCTATTTATTTTTATTATTTTATTTCTTTCAATTATAATAATTGACCATTAATATTTTGTAATATTAATTTTTAATATATTATATGTTATACTCTTAATTATTATTAGCATTTTTATATTCTTAACAAAAAGTATAATTTATAATTTGGATATTTAAAAATCGATCTAAATTAAACTGCATGAAATGAGATTGGATCGAAACAAATTTTTTAAATCAATCATCCAAAATTGAATTAAACCGTGAATAAATTTATCTTTGGACCAGATGGGTTTTTATCTAAAAACGGATCTGAATTGCACCGCAAACACCCCCTACTTAGAAAATATTATCTCAAGTGTAGTTTTTATCCATTGAAATCTGACCACTCATTCAAATGCCAAAAGTATAAAAATAATATAACGAAATGAGTATTAAGGACAATGATGAGCACTATTCCCTCTCTAGTAAAATTTACACAGGAAAGGATCCCCTTCCATGTTTGCTTTAAGAATCATTTCGAGATTATTTGTCTAGGAGAATTTATCCTACCACCTCCACACTTTGATCTGACCCCCCCCCCCCCCCCCCCCCCCGGCATATTTTTATAATATCCATATTACTCTTGTCAAAATTTTATCAAAAAGTTTGGACGAAAAATTCAATAGAACAAGTAAAAGATTTGGTAAAAAAAAATCTAATAGTGTACATAAAAAATCGGCGGTATACTAGATATTTCAAAAATTTGGTATGTGGAGTTACGTAGTGGTTTTTTTAAATGTACCTATCTTTATCGATTTTTTTTTTAATAAAGCTGAAAAATCTGATAATATAAAAGGTATTGGTTTTTCGGCTCCTAGAGTAAACTACATGTCTCGCCCTTCTAATATTCAAGATGAATAATATATTTCCTGATATCGAGAATAGAAAGATGAGTAAGATCGAGTTTCTTGTGCCATGGGTTGATACTAACGAAAAGGTGAAATACGATTGTATTAAGTTGAAGGGTGATGAGGATTTGAAGGTTATGTGGAGAACATATCATCGTAGGCTAACTAATAGACTAATAGAGTTTGATGTGATAATTACTAGATCTATCAAAGATATAATCAAGATGTTGAAACATCTAAAATCATCTAATAATGTTTAGGTTTTCTTATTTATTATTGTTTTGTTAAGTTATGTAATCATCTGTCTAAGTTATGTAACTGTTTGTCAAATGTTAAGTTATGTTCATCATATACAATAATGGAAGTGCCAAAATATTATGTAATAAACTGTATTGTGCAAATGTCTGAGTAATACTGCACATAATATACAAATAATACAAAAATGATAATAAGGTATAAATATGTTCCTCATGGGTTAAGTGTGTTGCCTACGTTGTCAAAGTATAAACCTTGTCATTTGGGTTCACCAAATCCATGAGGTTATCCATAATGATTGATATCATCTGCAGGCACCGAGCATCATCCGCACCATGTGGAGGCAGTGGAGGCGGAGGCACGTCCTCAGAAGGTTCTCCAGCATGAGAAGGTCCAACATGAGAAGCTTCAACATCATCTTCATGCTGCCTAGGTGGGACGATGTGAGGGTGTGATATAGTAAGGTACCACTCCAAGTACCTATCTGCACACTGCGCGGGGAACTCAACCTTCATTACACGGTCTCTAAAGACACTGGCCGAGATGATAATGTGACTAGCAAACTATTTATCAATGCCTTCAGATGGAATAGTAGGGACTAGTCGTGGGTGTTTTCCTGGAATTTCTATTTGGGAAAATTCAATTGAATGTTGCATTGGGAAAATGCTAAGTGTTAGCATTGATTAACATAAGTCGACAGGAATGGATACGTCAATTAGAGCATTTCGACTAGCATTTTGAACCGTGGTTTGGAAGAATCTCAAAAGCGGATCTTGAGACATGGTTTAGAGGAGTCTAAGAAACATATCTAATTGATCACTCGACACAATGTAGAGGTCAAAGCATTCAACTAACTACAAAGATATAGAAGATTTTCGAAACTAAATACTTGAGATGGGTCTTATCACTTTCAGCAATCACCTTCGACGAGCAGGCAATTATCAGTCGCTAAGAGCAGTTACGAACATGGGATAATGGTTTTTAGTAGTTTTTAAGTACTGAAAATATGACAGTACATCAGAAGATCAAGTTGCATGTTCTTGAAGGCGTGTCTAGTTTTTAGGAATAACTTGTCGGAGACACTTATATTTAGTTCGGTATATATATATATATATATATATATATATATATATATATATATATATATATATATATATATATATATATATATATATATATATATATATATATATATATATATATATATATATATATATATATATATATATATATATATATAGTAGATTCATATGTTGTAATAGAGGTCACAAAATTCATACTCTCTATAAAACTGGAGTACCTAAGTCAAAGTGCAAAACAGTTTATGAGTAACATGTGAGTCTACGTCCATTTTTTCTTTATTGTCTTTATGTTCCCTTAATTGAAACATTGTATTATTTCTGTCATTTAATGCGTTTATTTAATATCATTTATTGCAGTGTTCTTTTACTTTAATTCAAGTTTTTTCGTTATTAAAGTTTATCTTTATTTTGTCTACATACATACATTCACAATCATTTCACATACATACTTTCTTGTACATATGTTTGCATAAAATTGCTTTCGAGTTAATTTCACAGACTTTTAAACTCGTGATTTTTTGCTAAAAACACATGTCAACAAATTGGCACACCCGATGGGACCTTTTTGTTAAAAAAAATTATTTTCTTTTACAAGAAATTGTTGTATTATTTAGACATATTCTTTCTACATGAAATGTTTTCAATGTCCATAGTCATATGCGTCTGAGAAGTGGTAGGACTTTAGCAGAAATGATTTATCCAAAAAATACTTCATGTGTCCAAAATGATGCTTCAAACCCTGAACAAACAATTACTATGACGGTTGGTACAACATGGAAATCAAACCTTGTCAGAGTCACATGCCTAATCTTAACTCCAGTATCGACTTTGGCGTCAATACCAAGAGTGGTAGTTTCTTTACCATCAAAAACAAACATTCAAACTGCACATAAGCATACTTTGATTGTTGTAGGGGATCCTAACCACCCTTATGTCCCAAGTTTTACCCTATACTTAGTTACTAGGGATTACCCATTCAGGATGCCAACTGATATGATGACAAGGTTACAAAGTCACACTTTGATGTTTGCGAATAATATTCTGATGATAGCTTCGCCTTTAAATCCATATTTGGCGTCAGGATCTTCCATAAGCAACCCTAATCGGATGGCACAACCACAGGGAATAGTCAGATATGTTCCTCCCGAAATGTCATCCTTCACTACAAACTCACTAGTGTCCACGAGGAAACAAATGGATGAGAGTAATCATGAGATGGTAAACATGTTAACACAACAGATATGTACTGTGTTTCACCCTCAGATACATAACACAACCTAAAGTTTCTGGCAGTTAGCCCATCAGATGGGTAGAATTTCTAATTTTTTTGTGTGCCTACGACGCCAATTATGTCATTACCTGATAACCATATGCCTGTCGATCAACCTCCATCGAGGGTAGTTGAGGGAAACCAAGCCCAAAATGGCCTGTCTGAACTGTAGTAAAGCAGCAAGAAATAAAAATTTAGATTTGGAAGGATTCCCTATGGGATTTATATCGTCCCCACAGGGATCGGTGTGAGGAAAAGAATGTTGTTCAATGGTCTCTATATTTCTAAGCTTGTGGTGCGAAAGTTTGGTTGAAAGATTTAAGGCACCAAAAATAAAAGCATAAAATATAAAGACGGAAAATATAAAGTAAATATTGAATTATAAACGGAACCTTGTTGGGATTGGATCTCATCAATTAATAACACATGCATTCTTCTAATCATGTTATACACAATTCAAAATTTCGTCTAATATCATCACGTATCACACACAACAGAGGTTATGTCTAATGCAAAGTCAAGAGGTCAACCGTATTGTCTCATCGGTGATATCTCACGCAACAAAACCAACACAAAGCATTAAGAACTGATACTCACGTGAATGTTAAACCTAAATCTACGTCTAGAGTTTATATCCAACAGATATTCCTATAACATTCATATCAAATTAATGATTTTATTCATATATAACGCCATGATCAAAATATTTACACATGATTAACCCTTTTTACATGTATTCAACTAATTTTCCAAATTTATGTGAACATAGTTTTCATCACTATTATCACGCATCCTTGTAATACCATTTTCAAGCTTTATCACGGTCTTTACCGTATTGATCATACTCATACTACTAATCAACACACTATAATAAAAGTGATACTAGTGAATATCAACTTACAAGAGTATGTCAAAAGTTTGCTCATTGATAGATGAGGATCTTAGATCAAAGATTTGAAAAAGGTTTTGTCAAGACCCGCAAATAAGAAATCAAAGACAACATCAATAGATAATCAAAACTAGTTCACAATACATAAATTATATAAAATACATAAGGTATCAAAAGATTACATCCAAACCCAACAAGAGATTGAATATTTATCTTCTCCCTCTTAGGATTTGTGTTTCTCTCTCTAGAATATACTTGGAATGAATAGAGATAAAGTTCTAATGTGAAAAATATAATATATGAAAATGTTGTTTCTAAAAAAGATAGAAAAGTACATATATAGTATTTACAAAATTTGTCATGTGTCATGTTCGTACTGCGAACCCTTTCTTCGCCCATCGAAGACACTTTTAGGCACTTCAAGTGCCTCTGAACAGTTAAACCGCCCTTGAGAAATATCTGAAGTTCGTTGTGCGAGCAATTCTTCACACTGCGAACTACCTTGCTATAAGTTCGTACAACAAACTTAGGGTCCTTTAGCTACTGACTTCAGTCTGGGATGGTTCGCTGGTCCTTCGTACAGTGAACGTTCGCTGGCTGCTTGCTATTGTTCGCCTAAAGAACATTGTAGAATCTTCACATTTTCTTTGGCTTATTTTTCCAATGTTTTGTTATCGCTACTGCGAAAAACACCTGGCATAAAAGATCAGAGCAAACGTAGTTCGGGTTGACACGAAACCACAGGTTGATTAAGTGTTTTAACCGAGTAGGGTTAAACCTTCGTTCCAGTAGTTAGGGACTAAGCCTGTTTGCGGTAGAACCGAAGCTTAACAATACTCTTTTCTGGAAAAAAAAGGTTTTTGATTAATCCCGAAGGAAAAAGGTTTGAATTTTGTTTTGTGTTTTTTTAGTGAAGTGAATTAATTCGGTTTTTGATTCACTTTGCACTAAAGACTATGACATGGAGGCGAATGCATCGTGTATCGCCCCCAAACGGGACGTACACTAAACACTCTAGATAAGCAAGAGGAGACCCCTCACTCATCATTCCCCATGTAGCTTAAGGCTCGTAGCACGCAACGTTCATCACATTTATTAGATGAGTTAGCATTGTTTGGAGATGAGAAAGAGAGACGCACGGAAGGTCTAAGGGAAACTCGACCCTAACGTTGTCATGCAAAGTAGTCCTAAGGTTAGGATGAAAATGGGAAATATCTACCATAATGTTAGCATGCTTGGATTGAACACCTAATGTATCTCATTCTCCCATCCTAACGGATGGACTAGGATCCCTATGGGGATCATGGCAAAAAAAGCACAAGAAAGCACCAAGTAAATTCAATCGCAAGTAAAAGATGCATACATGAAAATGCAACACTTAGAATGATGGGAGAGAGGAAAAATGTGTGGGGAAGCAGCCGCCACAAGCTCGTCTCAACCTCAATAGTGATGCAAGAATGATGCAAACATGGAAAGGAAAGCCATAGATGGAAACAGACAAACATGCAAAGAATCATCACTTTGAACCACATCCATAAGGATGGGTCCAAGTGGAAAATGAACACAAGTGTCAACAAAATCATGATCAACCAATCACAAACAGTGACAAACATCCAAAACATTTCACTCCTAATGCATCATATCAATTCATGAATATTCGAAGTGAAACGGTATGCAAACAATCAAACAAAACAGCAAAACAGGCCTGCCAGCACAATGTTAATCGGTTAACACAGGAGGTTAATCGGTTAACCTGTGAAAAATAGTTGAAAATATGGAAATTCATTCATGTTAATCGATTAACCCCAGGGGTTAATCAGTTAACACCTTGAAAATGCTTGAAAACTTTGAAATTTGAATTGGTTAATCGGTTAATTATATGCGTTAACCGATTAACGCTGTGAAAACTTTGAAAAACCTAAAAATTTGAACTAGTTAATCGGTTAACCATATGCGTTGACCGATTAACACTGTGCTGACAGCAGAAAATAGCAAAGCAGAATCACTTTTCAACAGCTTATCACTTCTCCAAACATACCAATGATCACATAATCAATTATGCACGAAAATACACTAGCAAACAATGATACAATTAGTATGTCAACATGTAAAACATCAAGATCATAACTCTCAATGGATCAAAATCCATTAAAATCAATCAAAGATAAAAATCAACATGATTATGCAAATAAGCTCGAAAATTAAATCGGATCAGAAATCCAACCTACAAAGTGGAGGATTGCTTTGGTTAATGTTGATTCAACCTTAATTGAGCAGATCCAAGCAAGAAAATCCAGAAAACTTCAACATCCAAGCTAATCCTTGTAGTCAAGATGGAGATCCTTCAAGATTAAGCCAAATTACTTCAAATAATAACTTCTAACTTCACTTCCAATTTCAGATCTGAATTTGCACGAAAATTGAATGAAGAAATTGATCCAATGGAGATGATGGATGAAGGTTGAAGCTCAAGAATTAATTGATTCCAATGAAGAATTAATTAATTCAATGGATGAAGAGCTTTGGTGAAGGTTTTGGTTATGGAGGGAATTTGGAGAATTGAGAGAGAAATGAGATCAATTCTGAAATGAGAATGAAAAATGAAGGTTAGAATCTGTTGGTTTGGAGTGGATCACTTAAATACCAATTAGGTTGGGATCCAAATGTAAGGCTTGGAATGTGGTATGGAAAATATGGTTTGGAATGAGGAATGGGCATTTGGGGGGGAAATGAAATTATGACATGATTCTAGATCCTTCCCAAGTGCAAAATTTGAATTCAAGTGATCAAAGTTGGACCCCAAATGGCTCTGCATTGAAAAATCACGTACAGAGGCAAAAATTACATTGGTTAATCGGTTAACCATATAGGTTAATCGATTAACACCTTTGAATTTTTGAATCTGGGCTGATTTTTCATTGGTTAATCGATTAACCATATAGGTTAATCGGTTAACACCTTCAAATTTTGAATTTTGGCGCCTTTTGGAGGGAAATCTACCCGTTTGCCCGTTTTCAACCGTTCTGAGCTCTGTTCTGCTTCTGAATCCCGTTCTTGAATGTTGCAACTGTAATAATGCTTGATATGAGCCTGAGTGTTGCTCCTTGAGCTGAAAAATGCCCTGCAAAACAAAGTAAAATCGACCACTCAATTGTTGGGTAAAATAAATGCCAAGGACTCTGATACTCGCTGTTCAAGTTCATGCACTGAGATGAAAACTGAGCCACGGGAAAACCTTGATCCCCTGTTTCAAGAACGAATGCTATGATATGCAGAAATGCGAAAATGCAAAAAGGAACATAAGCCAAGTACGAAAAGGTTGAGCAAATTTTGGGGTGCAACATTTATGTCTTACTCATTTATGTATATCCTGCATAATAACACACACATCAAAGAATCTAAAGGTATTTATAATATAATAGAAGAATCACACAAGAACAATAAGTAAATCTATTAAAACATGAAACTTGAGTTGAAAAGTACCAAGAAAGATGGTTCAATTTAAGTCAAATTTTGCACTTAACATGTCCCTGAAATATTTATGGTGAAAAGAGACTAGGATTCCGACCAAGTACTTAGGAATGTAAAAAAAATAACTTTGGGGGCAAAACAATATAATTAACGTGGTCGAACAGATCCTAAACTAAAATGGCCTTAATGTTGGCCTTCGTAGGCCCAATTATGTGTCTTATCTATCAAAATAAGTCTAGTAGACCATACTTCCCAAGGGATAGAAAGTTCCTATATTCACCAAGTTTGCTTGTGACATTAATGAGTCCACAGTTGAGCATGTTGCTAGGTATCAGACAGCGACATGTGGTATAGCCAATAATGAGAATTTAAAGATGAAATATTTTCCTAATTCTTTGATAAAGAATGCTTTTATATGTTTCACTACACTTCCTCCACATTCCATATTCAATTAGGATCGATTGGAAAAGGCCTTTCATGAATAATTCTATATGTGCCAATCTAAGATTATCCTCAAGGAATTGGCCAGTGTGAGACGAAATATGGATGAAACCATAAATGATTACCTAAATAAGTTTACGATAATAAAATCAAAGTGCTTTACTCAGGTGCCTGAACATGGATTAGTCGAATTGGCTATAAGGTTTTAGTTATTTTATTAGAAAAAAGTTAGACACGTAATATTAAAGAGATATGGCCCAATTAGCATATAGAGTTCGACAGGTCAAACGTCTCAAAGCTTAGAAGGCCAAGTCGAGTAATTATAATTAAAAAAAGGAAAAAGTAACATACATCAAAGTAGATGAAATAGAAAACTTATCCGATACATACAATGACTTTGTCGAGGAAATGAGGTCAATGTGGCAGAACTTAAGTCAGGACTGCCATATGTATGTAACTTACTAAAACCTTCAAATGGGAAAAACCAATTGAACCAAAGAACGAGAAATTTGTCACAAAAAAATTATATGTTTAATGTAATTAAGTGTGACAAAATTTTCAAACTCTTAGTCTTCAATGGTTAAATTGTAATCCCTAAAGGGCTTAAGACATCACCAATAGAACAGAGAAAGAAAATGGGTTTTGTAAATTTTATAACTTCCTAGGTCATAAAACTTCTCAATGTGTGTTTTTTAGGGACCTTGTTCAAAACGCATTGAAGGATGGGAGGCTTAAATTTTATGATAAGAAAAAACCTCGACCAGAGGAAGAAGTTAATCCCAAGGTTGATGAGGCTCTTTTTCTCGAGCTCATTGATGTGTTGGCTGTTGATATCACCAATGACACAAAAGTATGAAGAGAAAATGAAGGTAGTTTTCCCAAGGCTGCAGAATAGCTCATTGATTTTTTAAACATGTGTAAGCTTAAGGAATCTAAGGTCATGTTGTGCCTGTGTTGTAGCACTAATTTCTTACAAAAAGGTTGCGAAAGAGATGGAAAAAACCAACCCCTATCAGTCGAGGAAAGTTGGTCGACCAGACCAACACAAGGAGTTCTTTTTTCAATATGTCCCTCTTGCTAATGTCCCTCCTATGGAGTGGGTTGGACTTGTAGGAAATTCAATTGTTGATAAGGTAAAGTGGAAGTTGGTAGAAGTATGTGCACGATCCCATGACTCGAACCCAATGGAAGAGACATCAGAGAAATAAAAAAGCTGCCTTCGAAGCATGGAGCACAAGTAAGAATAGTAGTGTTCAAGCTACGCCTGATAGGCATACGACAAGAAATCCTGTCAAGCATAGGTTATTTCCCCACTGCCGTTGGTGATGGAAAACGAACCAAAGATCTGTCGATGAAGACGAAGAAATGAAGAATAATGACTTCGTCTTGAGGTCAGAAGATGATTTGGATATTATATGGAATATGATATTTTTGTTGCCACTAGAATACGATACAATTACATAAGTAATTGAAGAGGAGGATAAGTCGGTTGAAGAAATGGCTACTCATAAGCCTTTATGTTATTATGCCATACAACAACATTTAAATCCTTTTAACATAAGGGCTAAAGCGCAAGGCGTCAGGATAAATAAGGTTCTCATAGATTGTGGACCTTGTATCAATGTTATGCCACATTCCTTACTTAGGAAGATTGGAAAATATGATATGGATTTAAAATCCAATAACACGGTCTTGTCAAAATTATGAGGGCAAGACCAACAGGCCCTTGGGAGTTATCCAAGTTAACATGATTGTAGGAACCACTACTTGACCTGCCTTGTTCGTTGTGATTTTGAATAAGGCGAATTATAATTTGCTACTGGGGTGAGAATGGATACATGGAGTGGGATATGTGCCATCTTCCATGCACAAAAAATTTACATTTTATAAGCCCGATGGGATTGTGGAGCACATAGAAGCTGACCAAAGTTTCTTTAGTGTAGAGGTGAATCATGTCGACAGAAGATATTTTAACCGACAATTGGCGAATATTTTGCCATGTGCCCCAAGAAGGTCAGGCTTCAACTTCAAAAGGGATGTATACTACTCCATAAAGTTATACCTTATGCATGGCTTTATATGGAATATGAGACCATTGAAGAATACAAAAGATGGTCTGGATCAGACAAGGATGATGTCTGAGTCGAGCGCTTTGGCTCGGGTTTTGGCCTATGTGGCTTACAACAAGTTAATAGTTGATTTAGAGGCCAAATCACAAGAAATGATGGTTATAGAAGCCACTGTGATTGAAATTCATAAGGAATTTGGTCAGCATGGCCAAGAAACAGCTATAGAAATCTGCAGGCTCGATTGTAAATACGATGAAGAGCCTTTGGGGTTTGAGAAAAACCCATTAGCCTCGACCAAAAGGATGCAAGCTCAAGATCCTTTGGAAAAAATATGTTTGGAAGATGGGATGACTAAGAGACCAACTTACATAAGTGCCAAGCTCGACCCAAGCCTGAAAGAAAAAGTAATCGAGATGCTGAAGGAGTTCAAAGACTGCTTCACATGGGATTACCTGAAGGAAAAAGTGATTCAAAACGCAGCAAAAAATGCATGCTATTGTCTCACACGAGTTTTTGGTTTTTCATAATGTTTTTTTTATGATACTATTTTCCCTTTTATGATATATCACCTATTAATGTTGCAGGGAATACACATCATATCTCCCTTGATAATGATGATCGTGATTGCCTTAATCTTCATCTAATTGATATACTCATCCATAAAACCTAACCAAATTATTGATTTTAGTCATGCTCACCCTGTTAATGATGGACCTAAACATTCAAGTAGGACTATAAAAACAACAACCTATGTTAAGGTCTACCCATATACATAATTCCATCACAAGTTCATCTTAACACTTAACAAATGGGTATATAAACTTAACATTATGTAGATGGAACCATGGATGGATATGTATAAATCTAGACTTGCAGTAGATGAGCATACTCAATTAGAAGAGTTGATTACTTTGATAAATTATGTATGTTAAATAAATTATTGTATGGTTTGTAATAGTATAATAAGCAATGATATTATAAATTTTATGATTCCTTAATTACATCTGGCTACAAGGAATCTAATGTTGATTCATCCTTTTCCATGATGTTTCGTGAAACAAAATTTACTAAATTTTTTTATATATGTAAACGACATTGTCCTTGCATGCACCAAGATGTCCTAAACATGTTGTGTGACATCTGGGTGTGCGTGCTACATATATTGGTTTATTTCTCTTCAGATTTTATTCAAGATTCTTTCAAGATAAATTCTTCCATAAGTTTATTTTTAAGTATGATCTATTTTAAACCAAATTAGTTTGAAAAATATTTGATTAAATCATATTTTTATATGGAGAATATGTCAAGTGAATATGGTTTAAACAAGATATTTGGATTTTCATTTATTATTTGAGTTTGCATTTATTACAAGATTTGGTTGTGCACTTAATGAGAACATATCTATTGAAGAAGATTTATAGTGTATTTTTGTTTTCGGAAAATATTTTATTTTGAATCCTTTACTTAAGGGTTTGTGATTCTTAATTATATAAAATAAACATATTATTAGATATGCTTTAATGAAGATTCATAATTTGTTGTTTGCAGAATGCAAGATGTCACAGACATCTTTTTTCAACATGCCATAGGTTGTTTGCTTAATGTGCAAGATAAAGTAAAGTTTATCTCTTCCTTTTAAGTTTTGTTTCCCTTTTTGCTATATCAGAGATATAAGTGTTATAACTTGAGTTTGGATTTGGAAAAGATATTGTTTTAGCAAGATTTTATGTGGAATGCTTAATTGTTTAAGATTTATATTAATCAATGATCTCAATCTTCATAATAAATATTTGATTGATTATGTGAATTTTTGGGAAATATGATCTTAATCAAATGCAACAAGAAGTGATTTAGAGATTTAGGTTAATTTTTGAAGTGATCCATCGATATTGGAAATCAACATTATTGAAGATTGATCTTTTGTACTTTTTTGATCAATGGTTTGTTCCTTATTTGTGCAATCACGAAATTGCTTAAATATGCACTTTCTGAAATAAGAAAGTTTTATCAGAATCATTTTCTTTGCAAATCATATTTGAAGGTTTCATATTTTATTTTAGAAACAATTAATCAAGTTTCAATCATTATAATGGGAGATTGGTTTGTGCATTGCATCCAAATTTATGAAGAAACCTTACTAGGCTTTTGGAGCTGGATTGTTGCTATTATATAAGGAGTTCATCTCCTTTGTGAAGGCTCAAACCTCAAGAGAAAATATTTAGTTATTAAGAGAACTTTGTTTTAGTCGAGTCTTTGTTTTTGGTCGTATTGTGTGAAATTTTATTCGTTTGAATCAATCTTATATAAAGGAATAATGTTTGTTTTGAGTTGTAATTTGTTTCATCATTCTTATGCTTTTGTAATTTCCGAAACACTTAGGAGAGTGTTTGAGTGAAAGTGAGAGGTGTCTCAGATTAAGTGGGAGCCTTGATTGAATCTTCACGGGTAGTATTCGAAAAGCGATATTAGACGAAGTGAATCCAAATAAGACCAATTGTACTTCTGACTATGAGGAGCGGATTATTTCTAAAGGGAGTCCTGAATAGAAATTCATTGGTAAAATTAAGAAAAGAGGCATTAAACTAGGAGTATCCAACTAAGACCAATTTGTACTTCAGACCAATTTGTACTTCCGACTATTAAGAGTGAATTTCCTTTAATTGGGTTAACGCCCTCCAAACGTATGTGATTTTGCACCAAACCGGGTTATTAATTCCCGTTTTATTTATTTTTGCCTTAATTTTGTTTGTTACGAAATTATGTTATCATACACATTGTTCCAGATTTTGTGTTTAACATTTTTTCTTCCAAAGAACAAAATTTCAAGGGCTTTTCTCCTTTTTCTTAGAAAAATTCATGTTTATCTTTTGATTATCTTTTTTTTTTATATCTTTTCCTTTATTTTCTCTATTTCCTTCTTCTCTCTCCTTAACATATGATTTTTTTTCTTTATTTCTCTCATTTTCTCTCCCTCTTTCCTATTTCTTTCTTTTTTCTCTCTCTTCTTTATTTCTCTCATTTGTTTTCTCTCTATTAATTCTAAATAATCATATTACTACTATTACTACTACTACTACTACTACTACTACTACTACTACTACTACTAATAATAATAATAATAATAATAATAATAATAATAATAATAATATTTAATTAAAAAGGTTGCATATTAATTAATTACCTTTGTAGTCTTTCCATCAAGCTTGTGTGAAAGAGAGAGAATGTCTCCCTTCTCTTTAGAATAGTAAACCCTAACCTGCACTATATTACCTTCAAATTAACAACTATGGTGGCTTTCTTAAATGCAAAGGATTACAATGGATGGAAACATGTAAAGAGGAGGGTATGGAAGATAACGACATCCACCAAAGGAAAGTGGGACATGAACATTAACAAGAATAGAGGCGTGAATATGCAGGAAAATTGGTCAAGTTTTTTCTTCACAATGTTCCCGGAGACACATGGTGCCAAGGAAATGTATGAGATATTTAAAGGTTACGGTGACATTGATGAAGCAGTGATACATGTTGTATCAAAGAAAAATTGGAGATTAAGTTATTGGTTAACTTAACTCACAAAAGCAAGTGACACCGCCGCTCTTTATTATTTTCAAAGAAATGGGAAAAGAACGAATAAAACCCACAAAACAAATAAAACAAAGAGATAAAGGTACAGGGGTTAGTTATGCAAAAGAGAGGTGTTAGCACCCAAAATATCTATAGTACTATAAAGGAACCTCTTAAAAATTTGCGTTTTGGCTTAAAAAGGGTTGTTTGCAAAAGATTGAAGAGATGAGAAAATAAATATTTTTATAAAAAACAATTTTGACAAGACTTCCTGAGCCTCGTGCCTACGTACCCCCAAAGTGCAATAGAGGATTAAAACCTCGTAGTTCATGGTAAAAATAACAAAAGTGTTTATTTTGATTGATTTTAAATGAATAGACATTTCATCGTATTCAAGTGAAAACTCAACCTACTACCCACAATTAATGAGGAAGAAGCATTTGCATCATCTTAAGATGGAAGACTTTTGCTTAGATTGAAATTAACAAGTCTACCGCTCAACATCTAAATGGAAAACATCAACACTTTCTATATTATTGTATAAGTATAGGAGCTTCATCACTACAAGAACACAACTAATGACCATTTTTAAGAAAAGATTTTTAAAAGAAAAAAGTGCACAAAGGCACAAAATATTTAAATGAGTTTTGTGTTTTTAAGTCTTTTGAAATTGTTTTGATATGCTTAATATGTCTTAGCATTTATTTAAGAAAAAGATTTTGAAAATCACTTGACAAAGTCAAGGTTTATTGAGAAATTGGTTCAAGTTTGAAAATAAGAAGATTTTGAAAATTTAAGAAGGGGAGGAGATGAAGAGGCTATCCTAAGAAAAGTAATAAAGTGGAAGTGTGTGCAAGTGTACTAACCAGGATCTAGCTAGCACTTGACAAGAGTCAAAACCAATATCTCATTCCTTTGGAGTAAGCCATAAGAAACAAGTAAGCACATGATAGGACAAGCATCAATTGAAAGAAGAACTCAAGCTATAAGGTTCAAGCTATGTATCAGAGCTAAGTCTTTAAAGGTCAACCAAAGGTCTCAAGTATCAGATGAATCCAATAACATAGATAAAAATAACCAAAATCCATAGGTCAAACTCCAAGTCAAGCAAAGGATAGTAACCATTAGTCCAAGAGAGATTAAGGTTTTTTTTATGGATTTTTCCTTTACTAATATCTTTAAAAGAAAAAGAAATGTCCAAATGGAGAAAGGAAAAAGAAGCATAAACATAAACAATATGAAATGTAATGCTAAAAAGTAAAGGCATAAAAGTAAAGAGCAAGAAATTAAATGACAAGAAAATTAAATGACAATAAAAGTAAAGATGCATAAAGTAAAAGTTAGCTCAATAATAATGATAGTATTGATGTTAGAGCTAATGAATCGATTCGAGACAAATGTAGCGCTATGTTAAGCAATTGTAGCATAATCTATTAGGAAGATCATACTATGGGAGGCCGGTCAATAATAATTTATGTACCATACATGTTAGAGATATGGTAGAAACCATAATCCTAAAACATGTAGCACAAGTAAAAACTAAGGAAGGATCAAACACTAAGGTAAGGAGATTGGTCTATTACATCAATCATCCTTCATGATAACCTAGGACAAACTTATGCATCAATCTAAAGTACCTTAAATGATCCATAATCAATTGAAATGTAAATTTGAAATGATAAAAGTTCATTAAACATAAATCCAAACTTCATGAACAAGATGGACTCTTAATTATCCAATTGATCAAGAGAAAAGAAAAAGAAAAAGAAAGAAAAAGAGATAAAGAGAGAAACCAAATTAAACAATGGCTTGAGATTTATTTATCATAAATTTCAATCACCTTTATTGGTGGATTAAGGTACTAAAATATCATCAATCCAAAGTAATAAAAATGATCCAAATGATTATCTAATAATAAGTTTGAATTGATGAAGATTCACCAAACCTCATCAACACCCAAAGTTCATTGATATTGAGGAAGATTTTGATCAAGAATTCATGATCCAAGGCAACCAGAAGTCAAACAAAATAAAAATGCAATATTAAACAAATAAAATGCATGAAAATGATTTTTAAAATAATTTTAAATTGAAAATAAAAGAGAAAATAAAAATGAAGCATCTAAACATCAAACAAAAGCTCAATAAAATAAAGATAGGTTAGAAGCAAGTCAAGGATCATAAAATATTTTTTTGGAGATTTTTAAAAATCATAAAAATATTTTTAAACCAATTAAAATGCATGTAAAAAGAGAAAATAAATGAAAAATATTAAATCATGAAATAAAAATGTGAAAAAAACACACAAGGTAGAAAATATTTTTAGAAAAATATAGAAAAAAATTGAAGTGAAAAAGGTTAAGGGAGCCATTTTTTATGATTTTTTAAAAAAATAAATGAGAACTTTAAAACAATTAAAATGAAATAAAAATAAAGAAAAAAAACATAGCCACTAGATCAGATCAAAGGACAACATTCACATACATGTGTGGCCATCAGACCAAATTAAAACAAATCCAAAGGATCAGATCAAAAGAAACACGGTAGATATAAAGTGAAATAACGCATTGGATCATTTTTAAAATCAAACAAACTCAGGCCACCACTGCTGATCTCCGATAGCTCCTCACCAGAGCTTTAACAAATGGTAATATTAGAGAATGAGACCACCACCATTGTGACCGTTACTTCATCACGAATCCAACCATAGGCTCAAATTCATTTTTATAAACTGAGCGTGGAGAATTTCAGAGAAACTCGTGAAGAAAACAAAAACGAAAATCAAAATTAAATGCCATATGAGATCAATCAAAGCAAGATAAGTTAGGGGAAAGAATCAGAGAGTATCAGACTACATTGTGGTAACTTGTTTGAATGAAAATGAAGTCTCTAACTACCTTGTCCTAAAATGGTTCAGAGGCTCTCAAGGCTTGGTTCTTGTTGCAATAGCTTCAGAAGATGCCGAATGTGCTAATGGAATCAAGAAATGGAGTTGAAAATGCATAGAAATTGAAAACGAAGTCTCAAATTTTCAGTGAAAAGTGTGGGCTCGAGCAGGGTTTCTGGAGGCTATCCAAGCTTGAAATTTAGTGCAGAAGCTTCCTCTATTTTATAACTGAGGTGAATGAATAGGATACGTGTGAGAATTGGTTGCAATTCATGTGAAATCATGTGCACCAAAAGTGTGATCATTCTTAGCCGTGAAGTCACCAAAATGCAACTTAATCCTTCATATTTTAGGTTGTTTTTGATCCTCGGGTATTACTAAACATCATCATGGATAAAAAAACGTGCAAACTTTGGCTTAAAATTGAAAATTTAGTGATTTACAAATTCTGACCATGAGCAATTTTCAGTTCCATGAGGCCATGTTCAAACCAATGGGAAATCTGGTACACTTGACCTTTAATGCTCATTCTTTTTGCAACATGATCACATCATAAAAAATAATACAATATGAAAACAAATGTTTCATTTGGATGCCTTGAGCAAAAATTTATGAGCTTACAAAGTTGGCACGATGACCTGTAATCAGAGATCAAGAAAATTCTAAGTAAAAAATGACCTATAATGTCTTCAAACTTTTCATGGCTTTCCAAGCATTATTGGCCTTTGATCCTTGAAACAAAAATCTAGAGGGCATCAAGTAGGATAATTAGAAAAAATAACCTCCCAAAAAAGTTGAAAATTGAGAGAGTTATGACCTTTGGAAGTTGGGCAAATATCACTTGAATTTAGGTCAAATTTCACTAAGTCTGCAAAATGACCTCTAATGTTTCCAAACTTTTGATAATCTTCCAAGCATGATTGTATTTTGACTTGTAAAGAGGAGCTGAAGGGAATGTTAAGAAGAGTCATTTTCCTAAAGAAAAACTAAAAAATGTTGAAGTATGAAGAAGTTGTGATATTTTGAACTTGGACTTGAAATGTTGACTTTTTGGTCAAACCTCTTTAAACAAACATGCAACCTTGGACTCTTTCTTGCATTTCAAGGTAAATTGATGATCATATGGAATCCAAATGATGTACTATTGATTGTAATTTGATGAATTTTCTAATGGCTTGAGGAAACTTGTTAATGAAGGCATGGAAATAAACACATGAAGCTTTGAAGTTTCTTGAGAAACAATCTATCAAACTTTGAAGTATCTTTGATCAAATGAAGTTGAATGATGCTTGAGACCCTATACTTTGAGATTAGAGGTCATGCTTTTGATGAATAGCCTTTGAAAATCAATGGTTGACCACACCTTGACTTTAGGAACTCAAACCCTAGCTGAGGAGACAATCACTTGATGCTCTTGAATTCAAACCCTACCTTACAAAAGAAACAAAAGGGACACGACATATTTTTGTATTTGGTTAGTGGTTAGTGAATTATAAAGTAAGGATCTCTACAAAGGCAGTCCCAAAGATGAAAGGGTTAGGAGACAACCAAGTTTGTGATCTTGATGTATTGCAAAGATGTAAATGAGGTGGGATCTTAGGGGTAAAAATTAGGGTATGACAAATGCCCTATTTAAGTTTCTTCTATTCAGAGATATGAAAATTGACATCTTCATCTCGACGAGATTGAAGAGACTTAAATACAGAAGACCCACTTTTTGGCCCTAAGATACCGCAAAATGTTCATGATATGAATGCATGCACAAGGCTCTGTGGGAAAAAGTGCCACAAGAGACAAACTATTGCTGGAGAAACCTAGCAAGGGAAATAGAAACTCCGTAGGGAAAAAAACAAGAAAAGACCCGGCAGGGGAATATAAAATTCCACAAGAAATGGGAAAAGTGCAACGTTAAAACTACGACTTAAAATTTCTGGAAATAAAGAGAAAAGAGGAGATTCACTAGGAAATTAAATCACCAGGGGAAGACTCGACTCGAGGATAACGATGCATTAAAACACAAACAACAAAGTAAGTTTCCACCGGGGAAAACTTAACAATACGAGCAACAAAAAAATATACTGACTCAATAGAGGAATAAACCCGGAGAGGTAATGGATAACTGATTCTATTGGGGAATGAAACCCTGAATAGGTAGTGAGAAAAATAAACTGAACAAGATATGGACTCCAATGGGAAAACCTCAAAGGGAAGTCATTTGCTCTACTGGGGAAGAACCTCTTAGGTAGACAATGAGAAACATGAATCACTACCAACTTACAATAGAAGGTAGTAAACAAGATAATATCGAATCAAAGAATGACGATAAATGAAGATTAACAAGATAACAAGCTTCCACTATTTCTGGTATTCCACCTAGAATGGGTCTCAGCTTTTTTCTTAATCAAGTCTCAAACTTGAAAAGGGTAATAGGAAAACTTCACAAAGGATGACCACTTGCTGGAAATAAACAATAACTCTGCCAGAGATACTCAAAATAGATGCGAGTAGGTCAAATCACACAACAGACTTCTAAAATAAAGAGATAACCATCTATTGGGGACAAAAGATTCACCGGATCGCAGCAGGATTCTCAATTAAGGAGATAAAAACCTGTTCAAATAACGAATCGAGTTGAATTGATAACAAGCTTCCACTATTAGTATAAGGCTTAACTTCTTCTTTAATCAAGTATCAAACTTGAAAAAGGACCAAATACAAGTTGTCTCCGCTAAAGGGACTGCCACCTCCTAGGAATTAAGAATCAATAACTCTACCAGAGATCTTCAAAAGAGATACGGGCAATTTAAATTGCACAACAGACTTCTCAAATAAAGAGACAACCATCTGTTGGTGATGATAAAAGCTTCACAACAAACTTCTCAAATGGGAATATACCAGAGATATGCCATTCGATGAAAAAGTTGATGGAGTCACAACAAACTTCTCAAATAAAGAGATGTCACATGTTCAAATAACGAGTTCAAAGCTTGACTTGATTGGATGAGGATCAAGGATTTCACAAAAAACTTCTCTGCTGAGGATAAACTTGAGAGATGTCATTTAGTGTGAAGATACAGATTGATATTTGGGGACATACAAACTGCTCAAATAAAGAGACCGCCACTTGAAGTCACACAACAATTGACAATAGTAAACAAGCTTCTCAAAAAGACTGCCACTTGTCGCTGCAAAGGTTGAAGTAGTATACAAGCTTCTCAAAGAGACTACTACTTGTTATCAGATAAGGCTTACCATGCTGGGGACATACAAGCTTCTCGCATAAAGAGATCGCCACTTGCTGTCACGTAAAGATTCCAAGTGCCGTACCCCAAATTTTGTCCATTCTTCATATACTTTCTATTGCTAGTTTATTTCAAATAAATGAAATAACACAATTACATGTGTAAGGCGTTACAAGGGAGGAAAGTCTTGGGTTCGAATCCAACTTTCCTCACTTTTAGAAATTTTCTCCTTTTTATGTGTTAAATTCCATTACATTATTTTAAAATAAAAAATTAGTAGTTTATTTAATTTATTATTATTATATTATGTTAATATATTTTAAATCTAAAAGATCAAAATTTGTATTTTCTCTTATTTTAATTTTAATTTTTTAATTTTTAATTATTAATATATTATTTTTAAATCTAAAAAAATCTAAATTTGTATTTTCAGTTATTTTAATTTTAATTTTCGAATTTTTAATTATTATTATTTTTAATCTAAAAAATAAAGATTTGTATTGTTTTTAGTTTTAAAATTATTATTTGTTTTTAATAAAAAAAATCATCAAAATTTTTTTCTTGTTATTATTAATACATAGTGTTCAATTATTATTTCTTCATAAAGTAAAACTCCATAAAAGAAAAAAATAATTTTAATTTGATTTCTTTTGCCTAATTTTAGTTAAATGAGTAATTTTGTGGATATCATTAATCTCTTTATGATGAGTATTGATCTTTTTAACTATTATTGATTTATTATTATCAATTGGCCAAATTATTATCATCAAACATTAAATAGAAAAATCAATCAAATCTTCAAAGCCTTAACTAGTGCAATCTGAGCAAATTCACTATTAGACTCAACCATAAATAAAGATTTCTAAAAATAGAAACAAATCAAACTCACACCCCATTCATGAATCAGGATCATATAATCAACATTAAAATGCAATCAAATTTCTTAATTTAAATCCCACGTTTCTCATATTTGTTTTTTTTTTCCTTTTATTTGTTTTTAACTTTATTCAAAAAAATGACAAAAAAATACATTATAATTATTAATTTTTGTTTTATTATTGTTAGAATTTTTTAATAATATATTTTTATTTAGCATTTTATGCATAAAATAGTCAAATAATCTATAAAAAAAAATTATTTTTATTTTTATTTACATCTCGTGGATCATGTAAATAGATTTTGGAAATAATCAATTTAATTGATTATGTTGATTGAATCATAATTAATTTGTCTTTCATTTTGTCAAAAGTTATTAAAATTTTGTAATGATATTTTTCTTATTATTATTATATAAAGAGAGAGAGAGAGAGTAAAAATGGTTTAAAAAATCTAATAAGAGTTTATTTTTCATTTTAAATATTAATTTTCAGATTTTTTAATTAGTTTTTAAAAAAAACTAATTTTTTATTTTTATGCACTTTTTAACTTCAAAATAATCCAAATTTATAAAACACAACAATATTTTGTTCCCATTTTTTAGTTATTGCATTTTAGGATAATAATATTCTTTTTTAAAAAATTAAAGTGATTGATCACAAAATTCAAAATCACATAAAATTGATTTATAGACTTTTTGATTATAATTGATTAATTTTCTTTTTTGTTTAACTTAATTTGTCCTATAAATAAGACTATTTTTCTCACAGTCTTGCATAAAGTTTCACCGAGTTTCAATTTTATGAGAATCCCAAACTTTTTTTTAACAAGAGTCTCAATTTTCTGTCAAATAATTTTTATTTTAATTTGTCTATTTTAAAACCAAATGATGATTCTTGATGGTTCTTTTTTAATTTTTATTCACATTAATACTATCAATCCCTACCATTCTCCCCATACATAATACACACATTTTTATACACTAGAAATCACTTCCTCTAATTCCAAGAACATTTTAGTGTGGGGCAATATATTTTATATTTTAATTTTATAAATATATTAATATAGAGGTACTAATGTATTATAAATATATAAAATATTAAACACAGTTATATATTTTATTGCCGTAGTTAACCACTTTATAATCCATTTAATTTATTGCTTAACAAATAATATATATTGTACATTTATATAGTATGTTAGATTTTTTTGTAGCTGTGTGATTATATTTCATTATATTCATGATGTAGTATCTCTAATCACATGATATTGGTGTTTGTTTTCAACTACCAATGATAATGTTAATGTAGTTTACTAAATATTTATAGATTTTATTTTTTGTTTTTCCTAATTTTAGTTTTATAACATAATTAAAATAATATTTGAAATTTAAATAATCTAAAAATAAATAAATAAAATATAAATAATTTAAAAATAAATAGTAAAATATATTAATTTATAATAGAATATAAATTACAATTGATAAAAATAAAATAAAATTAATGGCCGACTCTATCTAAACGACCATCAGTACCACATTGTGGAGGATGCGCGCGACGACGAGGTCTACCACGAGGTTGTTGAGATGTGTCCAGTCTTTGGGTGTTGACTTGTGAAAGAGGTATTTGTTCGGATGGCCCCGGCGTATCAGATAAGTTTTGAAGCATTTGACCCCAATAGTCGGGAGTGTCACTATCAATGACGTTTCCGTAATTAAGCCTAATGCCCATGTGTTCGTAGGATTGCCGGGGAGGTTGGGTGGAGTATGGACGATATGGTTGTCCGAATTGGTACGTCGAATCGGTTTGGAAACGATGTATTGGTTGTTGTGGGGTTTGGTAGTCAAAAAGTGGATAGGTGGAGGTGGTAGGGTCAAAAGAGTTATATGGGCTATAAATGGAGCGGGTAGGGTCAAAAGAGTTATATGGGCTATAGGTGGAGGGGGTAGGGTCAAAAGAGTTATATGGACTATAGGTGGAGGGGGTAGGGTCAAAAGATGTATCAGGGCTATATGGGTAAGGCTGTTGTTATTGTGATTGGGTTGGTGGCATGTATGGGTTATGGTAAGATTGTTGTTGTTGATGTTGGGCATTTGGTGGCATGTATGGGTTATGGTAAGGCTGTTGTTATTGATGATGGGCATTTGGTTGTTGATGTGGAGTCGAGGAAGACGCACGTTGTCTCGGGTCAATTAAATATGTCGGCTCAGACATAAATGGTTGTGATGTTGTAACCGACCTAAACCAAATCATATATTGATAACTTGGCCTAGCCCCTTCCACAATAGGGTCGGTTAAGATGTGTTGACGTCGGTTCTTCCAATGCTGACACATCTCTTTCGCAAAGTCCTTCTAATGACCAGCACTCCATTGTGAATCCACCTGTAGCTGGTGCCAGTGTCCCAATGACGTCAGAGCATCTGGAATATCATGATGCATCCCAAACTGTAGTTTCACCCGGTCACTTTGGTGCATCTCCACTGTAGTGAACCTAATGATGGGTGTTTTAGATATCCACACTAGGGGTGTTCATGGGTGCGGGTCGACCCGCAAACCCGCCTACCCAAACCGAACCAACCCACTAATTACCCGGACCCATTCATTTACGGGTATACCCGACCCAACCCGTAACAACCCGTATAGATTTGGTTCGGGTAGTGGGTTTTAGTTTCTAAACCCATGAACCCGTTGACCCAACCCGTTGACGTGGCATAATTAATTATTATTATTATTATTATATTATTATTTATAAATTTTAAAGTTGCTATAACTTTGTAAATTGTAACGTACACAAAGATCTTTTGCACTTTCCTTCCAGTATTGGATCAATACATCTATGTCATTTTAAGACTAAATGATGTTTATTTGCTTTTGAATTATTTAGAATTTATGAATTTTATGGAAATGATATTTTATGGAATTTTATATATTATTAAGTGTTAATATATATGATAGTTTACGGACCTACTTTTAAGCATGTGCTAGAAAAGGTAACATTTGAGTATCAAAACAACTAATATATACTGTATATTATTATATATTTGTTTTACATATGTTGATATATATTTGTAATGGATAACATTTGAGTATCAAAATAACTAATAAATTTTTATAAATTAAGGTATATTAATGAAAATATATAAATAATTAATGGTGTATATGTATCTTAATATTTTTTATGACAAAGAAAATACATTTCAAAATTTTAATTGTTATATTTTTAATTATTCTATTTTATATGTAGGATTTGTCTCCATTACATAAATAATTTAATTGTTTGAAATATGCAAAATTATATTGAATTGTGTTATAGATTTTTTAAATTGAAAATAATAATTATTATATACACAACCCGTGGACCCAACCCTACCCAACCCGTAAATATCTGGGTTGATTCGGGTCAGTTTTTAAAGTAGAATTACGGGTTTGATGATAAACCCAACCCATTGAAAGTTGAACGGGTTGGGTAACGGGTTAAGGCGAACCCGGTCCAACCCAACCCGCGTACACCCCTAGTCCACACGTCAACATCATCGGCGTTGGGCTGGTGGTCGAGACCCTCGTACGACATCCAGACAAACTACAATAACAATATACGCAATGAGAAATACAAGTTTGTGTTTATCAATTAGACAAAGTAAAGGTAGATAAATTACATCATTTTGGCCCAATGTGTTTGATAAGGTTGCAGTAGACGACTATGGAGTTCCTGGGACATCTTTGGTAATTCATCCCCGGAACAGACCACCTAAAAAAAGAAACACAAATAAATTAGACACTAAGACACATCGTACAAATAATTAAGTTATAAAGAAACTTTGGTTGTAAATTCGTCTTGAAAATAAACTTACTTGTTAGCATATGGGAATGTAAATGGATTGCGGTTGACTGGAGCAAGTGTTGGCATCCTAGACCAACCCCACGCTTGGAGGAGATAGGCACAACCATAAAAAGTACAAGAATTTTTTTTTTTTTGCATTTTTACATAGTGCACTATATAGATGGGTGATGACAGCTGATCCCCAACTATATTTGCACACTTTGTTTATGTTATGCAACAACGGTAAATATATAATATTTACAGTATTTCCAGTACTGTCTGGAAATAAAAAATGGCCAAATAATATCATAATATAGCACCGAGTTTTGAGTATTTTCTCATACTCGGTGGACTCCTCAGTTAAGATAATACTATTGTAGTGTTGTCTGAGGTATTTTAGATTAATACCTCGCCCCTTTGTTCGACCCTCACGTTTTGGTTGAGTTGTGTCCACACAAAGAGGGGTGCCCAGTAAATCTTTGCAAAGTTGGTCGTTAACACCAACTTTTCCATTGACGGCCTTACCATTGATGTGTAGGCCAAACAACATGTAAACATCCTGAAGAATTATAGTACACTCACCGAAAGGTAGGTGAAATGTGTGTGTTTCTGGTCTCCAGTGTTCTAACAATGCTAGAATAAACTTGGGATCCAGTGAGTATGATTTGATTTTAATCAAATCACCGAACCCACATGCTTCAAGGTATCCCTCTATTAAAGGGTCGTGTGGTATGTAGTCATGCACACGACAGAAAAATCTTGATGCATCTTGCAAAAGAATTTAAATGCCATTAGTTTTTAAGGAGAATTAAACTTCGTAAACATAGACAGCAAAAAGAAAAATACTTACAAACTCCACGATGTTCTCAATTGTGCCTCTATGAGAGTTGCCCATTCTGAGTAGAGACATTGTGGGTTAAGAATTTGCTGGGTGAAGAGTTTGTAGAACATATAAGGATGAGAAGAGTTTGTTGGGATGAGGATGAAAAGAGTTTGTTGGGATGAGGATGAGAAGAGTTTTCTAGGATGAGAAGAGTTTGCAGGGATGAGGATGAGAAGAGTTTGTTGGGATGAGAAGAGTTTGAAAGTGGATGAACCTCTATTTATAATCCTTGAATGCAATTAGAGTAGTGTGGTATTGTCGTGCATGCAGAGCAAGTGTCAAGCATGCATGTGACCTGGAAATGCATGTAGAGAAAGTGTCAAGCATGCATGTGACTTGGAAATGCATGTAGAGTAAGTGTCAAGCATGCATGTGAGGCGTGCAGGTTTAGTCTTGTCTTGGAAGTGCATGATGTGGTGTTGTCGTGCATGCAGAGCAAGTTTTAAGCAAGCATGTGAGGCGTGTAGGTATAATCTTGTTTTGGAAGTGCATGTTGTGGTCATGTCATGCATGCAGAGTGTTGTCAGACATGCATGTGACATGGATGAAGAGAGGCGTGCAGGTTTAGTCTTGTCTTGAAAGTGCATACTGTGGTGTTGTCATATATCTAGGCTAATTTATATACAAAAGAGAATCCTCTAAACATATAGTCATTCCGTTTTGCATTATAAATTAAATACATTAATTTATTGAACAATTAATGCATCTAATTTATATATAAATTAAATACATTATTTATTTAATAAATTAAGAAAATAAAATTTTGTTATAATATAATTTTTTTTCCAATATGATGAACTAGAGTTACATTATATAAAATATAAGAAATCAAAAAACATTTTGAACTCGATTTAGTCTTGTCTTGAAAATGCATGTCGTGGTGTTGTCATGCATGCAGAGTGCAGACAGTTGCTGTAGCCATGTGTATACATTTATTAGTAAGAATCTCGTTAGGCCTACATAGAATCAGAGTGTAGACATTAGGCATGCAGGGAATCTCGTAGGCATGCATAGAATCAGAGTGTAGACGCCTTGTCATGCAGCAGCTCACTTTGTAGGCACATAAAGTGTTGTCTTGTCATGCAGCTCACTTTGTAGGCACGCAGAGTATTGTCTTGTCATGCAGCTCACTTTGTAGGCACGCAGAGTGTTGTCTTGTCATGCAGCTCACTTTGTAGGCACGTAGAGTATTGTCTTGTCATGCAGCTCACTTTATTGCTATTAATACAGTAGAAAGATCTAAATTATTATCATATCAATTTGTAAAACAATCCCTCCAAACACAATTTTATTAAAACATTATTTATGTCTCAAACACCACAATACATGATTAGTGCACATCTAAACGGTGAGGTTTTTGAATGTAACATAGTCGGTTACAATTTCAGGAAATACTGAAGTTACGAGATTTTTGATTGACAGAAGGTCAAATTTTTTACACTTGAAGTCAAGATTAGAAAAAAACTGCAATGTGGTCCAGTTGGCCGAATAATATACAAAAATACAGTGTTCTTTGGCGGGCACAATGAATGAAATTTTTCCCATTAAAGATTCGAGACGATGAAGATGCGTGTAGCATGTTCCGCAGTCATGAGTATTCTGGTTTCTCAGATATTGTGCTATATGTCACGTTACAACAACAACTCTCTCAACAACTTGATTCTTTTCAAGTTTTTTACGAATCTGATGAGGAACACGCTGAAGTCAATGTCATTGATGAAGAAGAAGAAGCAGCTGAAGTCACTGTTGACGACATGGTGAACAACGAGGAAGAGGGGGTTCCACCCGACCATGTTTATTACTCACCTCAACACATGACAACTCTCGACTTAGGTGACGATGAACCCTCAACAAATGTTTTTTTTATAACCCGAACTACGCAACAGAAGGGCTATTAAAAGAGGGTGACGAGTTTCATACAAAAGAAGATTGTGTCCGAGCAATTAAACAATATCACATGGACTTATCAGTAGATTATAAAGTCGATCGAACAAATTCGACTCAGTATACGATCTATTATCATAACAAGGTGTGTCCGTTCTGATTAACAACGTCTTTTAGGAAGAGAAGTGATTCATGGAAGATAGGGTCAATGGGTCCAGCCCACACTTGTATAATCTCGAATCCGATGCAGGACCATCGCAAGCTCAGCTCTCAATTGATTTGCGATGAGATTCTATCGATCATTAGTGACAAAACGTCTTTGAAGGTGAGTACCATAATTGCACATATGGTTCAAAGGTACAATTACACTCCTTCATACTGGAAAGCATGGATTTATAGGACTAAAGCGGTTGAAAGGGTGTTTGGAAATTGGGAGGAGTCTTACAAGGAACTTCCAAAATTCTTGGTGGCTCTTAAACAATACTCTACAGGGACTGTTGCCATATTGGAGACAATGCCAACGTATACACCAGACGGGACTTGCGTTGGTGGAAATGGAATTTTTCACAGACTCTTTTGGGCGTTTGAACCATGCATCAAAGGCTTTGCATATTATAAACCTATAATTCAAGTTGATGGCACATGGTTATACGAGAAATATAAGGGTACGCTACTCATGGTTGTGGCACAGGACGGGAACAACAACGTTTTTCCAATAGCCTTCGCTATAGTTGAAGGGGAGAATGTTGGGGGTTGGAGTTTTTTCTTAAAAAATTTCCGCTTTTACGTTTCTCCCCAGCCTAACTTATGTTTGATCTCTGATAGACACCTATCAATCGAGAGTGCATACAATAACCTTGATAACGGTTGGCAGGATCCTCCCTCGACCCATGTGTATTGCATAAGACATATTGCCCAAAATTTCATGCGGGAAACCAAAGACAAAACACTAATGAAGAAGGTTGTGAACGCAGGATATGAACTAACAGAGCCTACATTCAAACACTACCATGATGAGATCAGACTAATAAACACTAATGCATTAAGATGGATTGATAATATTGATAAAGAGAAATGGACACGGGCATACGACATGGGGTGCGATGAGGCCACATGACAACTAACCTCGTTGAATCAATGAATTCTATTTTCAAGGGAATCCGAACCTACCGATAACTGCCTTGGTAAAGACAACATATTTTAGGCTAGGCGCACTTTTTGATAACAGACGTACGAAGTGGGGTTCAATATTACAATCTGGTCAGCTGCATAGTAATAGTTCAACAACATTCATGAAAGATGAAGTTGCCAAAGCCAACACACATATGGTCACAATCTTTGACCGTAATAAAGGTTGGTTCAATGTTGCCGAGTTAATTGATCACAATGAAGGAAGGCCTAGGGGATGTTACCGGGTTGAACTGGATAGGAGCTGGTGTGACTGTGGGAAGTTTCAGACATTTCGTATGCCTTGCTCTCATGTTATAGCAGCATGTTTGAAGGCGCGCCAGGACCCAACCAACTTTCTTTTTGCAGTTCACCAAGTGATAAGTCTATGCAATGACTACACATGTAGCTTTCAGGTGGTGGCAAAGGAGGACTATTGGCCTCAATACGAAGGAGAAATTGTCTGGCATAATGATTTGATGCGAAGAAAGAAAAATGGTCGCCCGAACAGCATGCGCATTCGAACGGAAATGGATACCACAAACAAGATGGTAAGATTATGTAGTTCGTGTCGACAACCAGGACACAATCGTACAAAATGTCCTAACGTAGGATCAAGCACAAGATCATAGTGTCTAATGTAACCGTGTCCCTTTAAATCACTAACAAATTTCATTCCATTTAAAGCATACTTAACCGATTACAATTAGCAAACAACATAAATTAAACAAACATAACTTAATATCACAACAACATTCCGAAAATAACAACAACAAACCGACATAAAACAGAACAATGCATCAAGGTGTCTACAACATCACAACCATCAACATTATCTTTTTTGGTGTTAACATCATCACAAGGACACCAACATCATTTTCCACTTTTCTCCATTCACGAGTAACTCGTTTCTCCCTGACTCCTCGACCAACCTCTCAATTTTCCTAATCTTTTCACCTGCAGCAATATCTCCTTCTAGCCAGCGGTTCAGTTCCCTATGCAAATGCTCAACGTCTGCGTATTCCACAATAACACCTTCATCGGAGGCTTTGTTGCTGAAAAATAAACTAGGGCATTTCTTTTCATTAGAGAAAATGTTGGAAACGGTTCCTCCGATGATGATGACGATGACAAAGAGCGTTGATTTAAAAATGTAAACATTCTATATTCCACTCAAAATTATTAAGACCTTAGTCTTTTGGTATAAATTATTGTGAAAAAATATATGCATGTGCAGTCGTATTTATAGAAAAATAAAATAGTACGAACGCCATATGATATGCCTTAAATATCCTTACAAAATTTATATACTTTTTTTCAACAAATACCAAAATAAACAACGTAGAATTTAAAAATATCAAAATTCAAAGGTGACCTACAATTATATATTTATTATGTTTTAAATTATATAGTACTTATATATTTAATATGTTTTAAAATTATATGTTAATTATATATTTAGTATGTTTTAAAATTTAAACCTATTTATATTTATTATGTTTAAAAATTATATACAAATTATATAGTTATTATGTTTTAAAAATTAAAAAAAATATATCAAATATCAAAAAATTAAAATTATATTTATTCTAAACCAATCTAATTTATTTTAAACTAATTTTTATTATTTTATAAAACTAAAACTATAAAAAAAAAATAAAAACAAAAAGAAAAAAGTTAAAAAAAAAAACAAATACAACTGATTAGCCAAATGGGTTGGCGATCCATTAAAAAAATTGCAATTTGGCCTGATTCGCCAAATGGACTGGCGACTTCATGTTATGTCCAATGCTTCAGCCAAATCATTTGACGACTGCACGTTGAAATCTAGTCACTTTGAAAATTATTTTGAAAACTTATTTTATTTGATATTTTTGTTAAAAATACTGGTTAGTTTAAAAAAAAATTCCCATTTTTATGTATACTCCGTATTACAAAATACACCCCCAACTTATGTGACTGAACTTTTATGTTTTCTTTATTAAATTATTTCTTAATTTAGAATTTGGATTAATTAATTTAATTAGAATAATTAGGATAATTAGATTAGTAGTTAACTAATTCATAAATAAATAAAATAGTAATAATAAACAAAATATTTCTTCTAAAGAATTTATTACAAGAACATTATAATTTATTTTAAACGGATTATCAAAAAATATAAAAATACAAAAAATACTTATAAGTAAGTATTCATTTGTTTTAGGATTAGATTAAGGATGATTTAAACTAGTTTATTTAAATTAATAATTAGTTTAACAATTAATATTTCTTCTTTTAAGCAAAGTATAACATAAATAAATATACAATTAAATAGAATTATAATTTAAAACGGTCCATTATGGGTTTCCAATTGTAATTATATTTCTTTTCATCATCATCGGTCCATTATGCTTCGGGCTTAGGCACAATCTCATTATTCGCATTGGTCATAGTTATTTCTATTGTACCATTGAGAATAACATTCCACACATTTCTATCTATTGAATTAATGTGCACCTGCATACAGTCCTTCCAATAACTGTAATTTTCTCCATTAAAAATGGAAGCTCTATTATAAGCCCCTTTAGGTTCGTTAGCCATTTTCTACAAAATTATACTTGAAGCATGGAGTGAACCGGTGCTCATGATACCACTTGTTAGACGATGGCACGGATCTAGAAGGGGGGTTGAATATATCCCGATTAAAAAATCAGTCGGCACTACCAATAAAAATTGGTTTTAAAAATATTTGATTTGCGGAAGCGGCCGTGGAAAAGTTACCGTCTATAACGAACCGTTATTAGAAGACCGAATATGCGTTTAGCCTTATGGAAATGATAATGAGCAAAGAGAATCACTACACTAGTCACACTATCAATTGATTAATATCAATAATTAGTAAGACTAGTTCCAATGCCTCAAAATGCCAACAAATTATATGGACAACACAAGAGAATTTTGGTTTAGACAATTTATTAAACACTTGACGTGGGTAGCACTCCAAGTGAGTTTTGCCTTGAGTAAGTAGCTCTTAGCTTCCTTGTACAATAGAATATTGTACTAGAGTCAAAAACAATGTTCAACACTTACTCAAACCAATACTAAATTTGATAGAATTGTTTATACTAAAATTACTCAATTATTAAGCAAAAATGAAAGTGCAGAAAATAAAAGACAAAGATTTGTTGAGGCAGTTCCCCCGCCGTCCTTGCTTCGAGGTACGTCTACCCTCAATTCTAACAATAGAATTGAGATCATATACTATAGATATCACTTGTTGTAGTTGAAACGTTTATACAAGAATAGACAAGCAAATATACAAACAAACTCTCTTGTTGTTGAAAATTCTCTGTCTTCTTGTTCCTTGATTCGAGTCGAATCAAGTCCTTCAATTGTTGTGAATAGACCTCCGATTACAACCTCTTTGTGGAACAACCTTACAATCTTCAAACCCCATCCTGGCTGATCTCAAACACAAACTAATCGAACCCGAACCTCTCCTTAACGATTCACCGATTGCCGCTACTAGATTGACGAAACCCACCGCTCCTCAATCACCTTCGCTTAGCTGAATGTTTGTCGAGAAGATTCGTACCAAAAACCCCCAAATTCACCGAATCTTGGACGACAAAACCCTCAAGGTTTTATTCAAGAATAACCTGCCAAGAAACTCAACCCGAACCGGATTCCCAATCAACGGCTTCAGACCTTATCACCTTGAAACAAACCACAATGCACAACAAAAATTGTTGTGTGTAATTGTTGTGTTATGAAATGTTGAAGATGAAGATGATGAGAACAAATGACACCTATTTCACTTTTCTTGTTTATGCAATTGACTCAAATGTTTCAATTGTTGTTTTGAAGAATGAGCAAAAATTCTATTTATAGTAAGCCAAACATAACAGACACAACCACTTTTCAAAATAAGTGGAAAGTCTTCAAATTATGCAGAAAATGAAGCGAACGGTCGACCATACTAGGACTATGCATCGACGCATAGTCTGCAGTTTTGGACAAACAGAAAATATCATCAGTATACGTTGACCATAGGTCGGCGTGCGCCAACCAGTGGAAATCTCACTTTTTAGGAACCTTCTATGAGTCGACCAAAACCCTGGAGTGGTCGACTCCAGCCCTGTCATTTTAAAAAAATGCTTATTATTGTGATTTCGACGCTTCTAGACACCACCCGTGATCTTCCAAATATGTTGGAGTCAATATAGCAAGTTAGATTGACATGACATGCACACAAGAGTGATATGAGAGATGTGATATGCATTTGCCTTGTGATGGTAGAGCCAAAAACTTATTCTTCCATGATTGCGTTTTGACATCATCGAAACACACATATGTATGGTATATGAGGATTTGCCCTCACAGATGTTGCACCCCAAAATTTGACCAACCTCTTTTCTTAATCTTTGGCTTATATTTCATTGCATTTTAGCATATTGCATTGCATAGCATTTTGCATTTACAGGGGATCAAGTGTTTGTCTGTGTACCACCAAAGAGGAAAGTCTTTATTGGTTTCGAGCTCAAGCAAAGGCACTGGTTTAAACCATCAGAAGACTGACAAGGGGTCCATAAGGCCTTATCACTAGTGTGAACATGAGGTAGAAGTTTGTTGAATACATCAGAGGTCATGGAGAAGTTGGAATAGTCACTCGGTTCATTTGCACAATGCCCAGGCTAAAAGGATTGGAGTTAGGGTTTCAATTTTAATCAGGATAAAATTTGTTTCTTGGAGCAAACTTTATTTCTTGACCCTCCATATGTCCTAAGATGTTAGAGGATGAGAGATCGATCATAAATTTTAATCAGAAGAGCTCTAATTGGTCAGTTGATTGAAAATCGGGAGATTCAGAGAAAAGTCAACTGTGTAACAAAAAAGTCAACTCCTGATTTTTTGAGGTCAAAATCATGTTCCTTAAGTTCAATATGACCAACGGGTGGAATTTGATCAAGAAAAGTCAAGGGGATCATAGAAAATCAAGAAGTGTGAAACTTGCCACTTTTGGAAAACTTAGGGTTTTAGAACTTTCTATTTATGAAAAGTTTTATGTTTGGAACTGCCATCTTCAAAGTCAATTTTCATCACCTTCTTAATGTCAAATGAAACTGTGTCTCAAATGAAAATTCTAGAGTGTGTTCCAAGCTTTCCAAAAAGTCCAAGAAGTCCTCAATTGGATTTGAGAAGCTCAAGTTATGGATGTGCAAAGTTGAGAAAAAATAAGACAAATCCATAACTTAGATTTTTTCTAAGTTATTTGTGGACAGATTTCGTGGCATGATTTTCAACCTCAAATTTCATGGTCTTCCAATGATCCAATGGAACTTTCATCAACATGAAAGTTGTTCTACTCCATGCCCTCTTTACCAAGAACTCAAGTTTAGGGCAATTGGGTTTTTGAGTGCTAAGATATCCTTGCTCAAAGTTGATGGTTTGGACTTTGTTTCAAGGCATGATCCTTATAAGGTTTTGGCATGATTTTTCAAATCAGTCTTGCAGCTGTTTGACTCCCACATCATGCGCATGAGATTGAAAATTTTTCCCGCCAAAATGAGACCAACCAAGCTTGTACCAATCCATGCACCATTTTGAAATTCTTGCCAAAAGAGGAAGAGACCAGCCACCCTTTCTTCTGCCCTTATGCAGTCCAGCCAGTTTTGCTCTCTCCACTGCAGAAAACAACAAAAGTGCAAGCATGCCTATGTCCTTGACCATCATCCACTATTTGATCCCAACAACCATGAACATATTAGATCCGCACCATCCATGTTTTACCACTGTAAAAACCTCACTTTCACAATTTTTCCATCATATATAAACTGAAGAAAAGTGAGAAGAAACCCTAATCAGAGCTAGCCTCCATTTTGAAAGAAATACCAACTTGCCTTTTGCTCTCCTCTGAGGAATTCCCACGAATCTCCCTCATTTCCTCACTATTTTTTTAAACCCTTCATCACAACTTTATCACCTCAGCACTACTTGGAAGCTATTTGCAAAAGGAGGAGTTGTTGATTCTTTTCTCAAGCTGTGCTGAAAATCAGTTGGTTGATTGCAAAGGGAAGGAACTTCAAAACTTGGTTTTGGCTGCTAGCTTGCTGTGAGGAGTTTGCAAGAGGTAAGTGCTCCAAAACCCTCTATTTTATTGCACCAATATCATTAAAGCATGTTTGAGTTGGAATGTGTTCTTGGAATTGGTTAACTTTCATTTGAAATATTGAGGTGTATTGTGATGCCAAATCTATGACCTTGGACTATTATTTATTGCCCTGTTATCAAAGTATGTTGTGTTTGCTTTTGTTTACATTTAAAAGACTTTATGTTATTGCCTTTGCAAAAGTGCTGATGTAGGATGGTGAAACAGATGGTAAGTTAAGGTTTGTTGTCTGGAACTTGTTTCACCATATTGAACCTGTGATCATTTTGCTGTCAGAATTTGGTTTTCAGGCTCAAACTTATTTGTGTTGGTTTTGATGAGTAGTTAACTTTTATTTAAAAACAGCATAAGGATTTGGTGTTTGTGTTTGGCATGATAATGGTCAACTGCCACTGTTATTTGTGAAGATTGTAACTGTTATGGTGGAATTGTGAGTAGAGTTATCTAGCTTATGTATGTTTGCATTGTTGACTGCCATGGAGGATGTTTGCTTGCATATCATTTGTTTTTTTGGTTCTGTTTTCAAAATTAATTGTTGTTTTACTGCTGCTGTCATGAAGTTATTGTGTTTGGAGTGTGATACCAATTTTGTTGCTCATTCTGTTTTGGTTGTTTAACTCATGACATTATTGCAGCTCATGTACCTTACTTTGTTTTAATGGCATTTTGGATCATTTTTTTTGGTTATAACCTGATCTGTGACATATTTCAAGCATGAGCAGACCATTGTTGATCTTGAATTCACCCAGTTTTGCCTTGGCCATGTATAGGTTTTTGTGTGCATTGGTGGTTGTCTTGAGGTTATTAAGTTTGCATCACGTTGCCAATATGATGGATGTTTTTGTTAACAAGAATAGCTTGATGTAGCTTGGCTTAAATTATAACCATAGTATCCAGGACTGCCCTTGAGGTCTGAGGTGGTCAGCTCAGTCATACTTAGTTGTGATCTGTTTTTATTATTTTTAGAGTGTGTTCATACTATGTTTGTCAGTTTGGAACTGTTATTTATTGCCCTGCTATCAAAGTATGTTGTGTTTGCTTTTGTTTACATTTAAAAGACTTTATGTTATTGCCTTTGCAAAATTGCTGATGTAGGATGGTGAAACAGATGGTAAGTTAAGGTTTGTTGTCTGGAACTTGTTTCACCATATTGAACTTGTGATCATTTTGCTATCAGAATTTGGTTTTCAGGCTCAAACTTATTTGTGTTGGTTTTGATGAGTAGTTAAGTTTCATTTAAGAATAGCATAAGGATTTGGTGTTTGTGTTTGGCATGATAATGGTCAACTGCCACTATCATTTGTGAAGATTGTAACTGTTATGGTGGAATTGTGAGTAGAGCTGTCAAGCTTATGTATGTTTGCATTGTTGACTGCCATGGAGGATGTTTGCTTGCATATCATTTTTTTTTGTTCTATTTTCAAAACTAATTGTTGTTTTACTGCTGCTGTCATGAAGTTATTGTGTTTGGATTGTGATGCCAATTTTGTTGCTCATTCTGTTTTGGTTGTTCAACTCATGACATTGTTGCAGCTCATGTACCTTACTTTGTTTTAATGGCATTTTGGATCATTTTTTGGTTAGAACCTGATCTGTGATATATTTCGAGCATGAGCAGACCATTGTTGATCTTGAATTCACCCAATTTTGCCTTGGCCATGTATAGGTTTTTGTGTGCATTGGTGGTTGTCTTAAGGTTATTAAGTTTGCATCATGTTGCCAATATGATGGATGTTTTTGTTAACAAGAATAGCTTGATGTAGCTTGGCTTAAATCACAACCATAGTATCCAAGACTGCCCTTGAGGTCTGAGGTGGTCAGCTCAGTCATACTTAGTTGTGATCTGTTTTTATTATTTTTAGAGTGTGTTCATACTATGTTTGTCAGTTTGGAACTGAAGCTAATACCATGTGTGTGTGTTGCATCTGTTAACAAGAGAAACACTCTATGTTTGTTTGGCTTTCATCTTATTTTTTAAACTTATTGTGAGAGCAATAATGGGAATTCATCATTGACATTGTTTGAAACACCTGGAGCTTGGCAGTCAGCTGTTGTTTTAGATTTTGTTTAGTTTTTGATAGCAGCAGGTTTTGGTCTGGTCAGTGACCATTCATGTATGCTTGAAATTCTTGGCCTGCTACAATTTGAGTTCAGGAATGTTATTTGTTCCAACCAAAGTCGACTCAATCTTGTTCTTACTTTATGAGACCTTTAAGACTTGTCATTATGATGCTGTCACTTGATCTGTTTTGTTATGCTTGCGGTTCTGGTGCATACTTGGATTTCAGTAGTTCATATTAGATACTTAGAGTTGGTAACTCTTTGTGTTAGTTCTGGCTGTGACATTAGATTTTAGTTGTTTGGTTTAAGTTGGACTTCAATCTGTTCAGGCTAGTTTTGTTGTCTCAATCTGTGCTTGAGAACTAAACCTCCTAACTCAGTTGCTGTCAGTAGGAGTTCTGGTTTATGTTGTAGCTGCTGCTAGAGTTTGTGTTTGTATCTTTTAGAATCCATCTTTGTGAAGACATGATACTTTGAATCCCTCTATGACTGATCTTAGAAGCTGAGTTTGTTAGTTTATGCTTGTTGGCTGCCGGCTTCATTTCATGACAAGAGTTTGTTATTGTTGGGGTTTCCATCTGAGGAGTTTGAATTGAATTAGAGTTGGATGGCAGATGGAGGACTGTCTTGAGGATTTAAGACGGTTGTGTACTTTAGAACTGATTAGATCTTTGGAAGGCAATTGCTTGGTCTGACTATTTAGTATGAGTTTAGAGGTGATTAGCGTTGAGCTCATGATGTTTTTTTAGCCTTTAGAAGCCTGTTGGTGCATTAGGGAGGATTGGTTGAGTTAAGGATGATAGGGTTCATATCTTGATAGAAATGTGATTGGTTGAGGTATGCTCTGATGGGATGAGGAGAGGGCTGTTACTAAACCTGTTTGAGTTCACCAGCAGTTTGTGAACTTTAGTTTCATGACCATAGTTTCCTTAGTGCTTAGATTGTGTTGCACCCCAAAACTTGCCCTCTTTCAAGGCTTGACTCATTTCTTCATTTCTTTCAAATTCAATGACATAAGGCAGGCCCATCATTCCAAATTCAAGGCTCATGAATTTGAGGCTAGATTCAAGAATATTACAAAGAAAAATTTCATGACATTTGCAAGAATGTCACATTTGTTACAAAATCCAAACTCTTGGTAATACACTAATACTTAGGAAATTAGGTTATTTCTAGTCTTAATTCAAGATTCTAAGTAACTTCATGCCATGGTATCCCCCATGCTCCATCAAGTCCACATGGTCCTCTTTGTGTTTACAAACATGAAAGGAAATTATTTAAGAGTTAATTCAATGATGGAATATCTCAAGATCAATACCATGCATGTTCAACCATGAGCAAGTTGAATATGGTCCAAAACAGCCCAATGCAAGAAGTGGCAATGTGTATCATATCACAAAATCATTTTATGTCACAAAACCAAGGCTATAAGCTTATTTGATACATCTACACATAAAAAAAAATCAGAATTTGAAAATGATGTCCAAAAGGTAGTGTATTGACTACATGAGTATGTCCAAACAAATCAACCAACCAATGGGTACAAGGGTGAATAGAGAGGTAGAGTGCTGCAGAAGAAAATACAGCAAAAACATACTAGAAATGGAAGGAAAGTGGGGCTGCACCAAAAGGTGGTAAAAGATATTGCCAAGAATGGAAATTCTGAAAATGGAGAAGTGTGAAAGAGTTGTGGTTTTGGTACAGCAGAAAATGCAGCAGAAAAAGTGAGATAAGGAGGCTTGGAGGCTGCACAAAAGGATCATTCACTATCATTCACTATCATTCACTATCATTAACACATTTTGGAGATAGAGATATTGAGAGCAAAGAGTAAGAGAGAAAACCAGAAAAAATAGAGAGAGCAAAAAACCAGCAAAAGATTTAGAGAGTGAAAGAGAAATACAAGGGAGCCATTGAGAAGGAGAGTCATCAAAGCATATAGTGAAGAGAAGTGAACACCTAGCCAAAATCAGTGGAGGCTTTGCAAGGAGGGAAACAACTCTTGGGTATCCATTTCTTCAAACTCTTCTCTTCTTTTATATTGTGCATTTATCATTTGTTCTCTTGGTTTGAGTGTTGTTGTGTTGAGTATAACATGTAAGATTCCAAAGGGACCAAGAAATCATTTTTTAAGAACCACAAAAAGAAGCAAAAAAACAAGAGAAAAGTTGGAATTTTTCTTCTGGTAGCCCAACACGGGCCGTGTCACACAACACGGCCGGCCGTGTTGCATCTCTGTGTGACTTTTCAAAATACAAAATGCCCAGAACACATGACACGGGCCGTGTCACACAACACGGGCCGTGTCACACAACACAGCCACCCGTGTCACACTTCTGTTTGCTCTAAAAAATCATTTTTCTCCCAGACCTTGTGACACGGGCCGTGTCACACAACACGGCCACCCGTGTCACACAACACGGCCACCCGTGTCACACAACACGGCCACCCGTGTCACACAACACGGCCACCCGTGTCACACAACACGGCCACCCGTGTCACACTTCTGTTTGCCTCAAAAACCCTAAGTTTCCTGGAACTGTGACACGGGCCGTGTCACACAACACGGCCGCCCGTGTCAGACCCCTGTTTTTCACGTTTTCTCGACTTTTTTACCTCAAAAAAATTTTTTCTCAAGGAGTTCGCACGGCGAACTCCGTTTTTTTTGTGTTTCGTTTTTTTTAGCCGATTAACCCGTTGTGTTTGGTATGTTTTTGTGCATATTTATTGTTGGTCATTGTTTTTACCTTTGGTTCTAAAAACTATTTTCAAGAAAACAAAGTCTCGATTCTCATCAAGCCATTTTTTGACCTTGTAAGCCGATTGCCTTGTGCGTCGCCATCGACCTTGCTCGCTTCACCTCAAGTCTTTTTAAGCAACTAAAACCCTTGACCCAACGTCAAGAGGATTTTCTCAAATAATGGTTAAACCAACTCACCATATTTAACAAAAGGATAAAGTTCACTTTGTATTGAACTAAAGAGAGGGGATTGAGTGTAGACTTCTTCCTCTCAGAGTGTTGAGATGCTCACTGTAGTGTGGGTGGTTTTGACACTCGTCTTTCAATACGAAGATGTTTTCATCCACACCTTTTTCTCCTAAAAAACCTCGGCCCCGTACCGAGTGCACTTTCAAAACACTTACAATAAATAAATCGATCCTCTTTGTATTGAACTAAAGAGAGAGGATTGAGTGTAGACTTCTTCCTCTCCGAGTGTTGGGATATTCACTGTAGTGTGGGTGGTCTCGATACTCGTCTTTCAATACGAAGACGTGACTTTATCCGCTACCTATCTCCCTCTACAACTTCTTTCTGCAACCTTTGTCACCTGAAAACCTCGGTCCCGTACCGAGCGCATTTTTAAACTCTTTTCGTAACAAAAACTTGAATGGTCGTGGAGTGGTTACTGTAGTGTGTGTGGTTTTGATACTCGTCTTTCAATACGAAGACGCTATGTTCGCCACACCCTTTCATAACAAAAACTTTGAGATAAAGAATTGGGTACTACCCGTAGGGGTTACTACCCGAGGACCTATGTCGCCCCTAAAAAATAACTCAACAAATCAAACGTGACATCTTGCCTCGCATGGCGAAAACTTATCTTTCGAAAAGGATATGATACGTCCGTTCTACCGCAAACAGGTAATGCCTAAGTCTCCAACGAGCGAGCAGCAATACACCTAACTGCTAGAACGCGTATGATAGCATCATCCATAAAAACATCAACAAATCGTAGGCCGAACTACGGCTGCTCTGATTCTTTACTTCGTTCAAGTAAAGATACGTAGGCACAAGGGCCACAATCCTTGCCGAGCACATTCCCCCCATATCTGTAGTTTCCCGAACTACGTCGACTCTGACTTTCTCATGTCCGTTGAAAATACGTAGGCCTAGGACCGCGAAGTCCTACCGAGTCCGTTCTTTCCCTTCTTCCTCGCGTTACCTTTCTTTCCCCGTTTCTAAACCCTTTTCTATATCTTTTGGAACACTCTTCATAATAAAATTTAAGCAAATAAATGCACACATCGACAAACAAATGGTTCCCATCGAGTACGATGGATGCGAGGGGTGCTAATACCTTCCCCTTGCATAACCGGCTTCCGAACCCGTGCTTGGTTGCGAGACCATCTTATCCATCCTTTTCTTAAGGTTTTCTCGATATTTTCCTTTCCCCTCGTGGGATAAATAAAGTTCGGTGGCGACTCTTCTGTCCTTTTCCTTTTCGCCTTCCCCGTCGTTGCGCGTATTTTTCGAGTAGCGACAGATTGCAATCCAAGTTATTAGGGAGATTTTGTGAACCTATTTTCCATTAGAATTTTCCATACTTAGTTGGTGCATGATGCTAAGAACACAATGGTAGGATTTATCCAGTTCTTATGTTGTTTTTGGCTTTTGTAAGCATAACCTTCACTTGGTGCCACTGTCTTTTGTTTTAAGCATAGTGTGTTAGGTGTGCCTTTTGGGGTCTGTCTGGACTTGCTTGGTAGCATTGTAGGTAGTTAATCATCTTAGGCCTTTGAATTTGTTGCTGGTGTTAGTATTTCTGTTGAGGAATAACTGTCATGACATCCTCAAATCTCAAGTTCTTAATCTTTGCTTTTGTGCTGCTAGTCCTCCATCTTGAAGTATAGATGTCATGACATTGTACTTAGAGCTTATACACTCTCTCCCCTATGTTTATCAGAGGAACACCACTGCCATATCTGTTGTTGCTCCAATCTGCTATGCTCACCTGGCTGCTTATTTTGTTGTTCATGCTAAATTGGTTGTGATTGTTTTAGCAAGGTTGGGAGTTTTCATCTAAATTGATTTTTGGATTTAGTGTGTCAGATTGGTATTATGATGATCAAATCTGCTGTTGTCATAAGGTTTTGTGTTTGGATTGTGATCCTAAGTTTTTGCTCATTCTGTTTTGGTATGCTCAACACATTTTCATCATTTGCAACTCAAATGCCATTTCTTGTTCTGATGTATGTTAAACCAAATTGCTTGTTAGAACTCATTTAATGCCATATTTGGGACTTGTTCATATCAATCCCTTGCTCTAACTGCATCTGTTTTGATCCATTGGTTTTCAAATGCATTTCCAACTTCACCCTTTGCAACTCACATACCAATGTTTGGCTCTGATGCATTCTGAACAAACTCTCTGTTGAGACTCATTCAAAATCATGTTTAGGCTTTGCTCAAACTATCTTCTACCAATAATTGCATCTGTTTGGATCTAAAAACTTCAAAATGCATCTCAAGCTCCATTATGCATGAGCCATCGAATTTCTTTGTGTGTACATTATTTGGGAAAACTAACAGCACCATCATGTTCCTTGTGAAAAATTGAGTGAGATGGACTTTTGTTTCATTGAATTTGGTGGAGTTTTGAGAGAGTTATGACGAAACCGTATTTCATGAGTTTTCACTTGCCTTACCTTGCATCTTGCCCACCCATGCGCACGTTTAAGTTCATATATTTATGGGATGGCATTAATACACGGATGTATCGCCACCCCAGTGGTTAAGCGCCTTGCCATTTCACACCCAGGTCCTGAGCTCGACCCCTGCTGGGGGCATTTTTTGCTATATAATTTTATTTTCTCATGTTTTGTTATTTTTACATTCTTTTTCCACATTTGTCACACGCGTGAGTTAGTTGAGATGGTTTAATCTTCAGCTTGCCACCCCAAGGTGAGGGGTTCAACTCTTAGTGGGGACACTTCGTTTATTTTTATTGACTTGTTTTCATTTCTTTTCATTTCTTTTCATTTTATTTCATTTCTTTTCATTTTATGATTAATTCTTTTCTTATTTTTATTTCTTTTCATTTTATTTCATTTCTTTTCATTTTATGATTAATTCTTTTCTTATTTTTATTTTGTTTATTTAAAATAGTCTCAAATATCTAAAAACCCCCCAAAAGATCTTTTTATATATTATCTTCCTTCTTTTTATTTTAAATCTTCATTTTAATTTTCATTCTTACTTTTGTCATTTTTATTTTGGATTATCAAATTAATGTGTTTTCTCTTCCATTTCTTTTATCATTAATTTTCTTTCTTTCATTTCATCTGTGATTGTTTTATTTAGTGTTTACTTGGCCTTTGGCCATGATCCCCCTAGGATTCCTAGTCCCTCCGTTTAGGATGGGAGTAGGAGAGACATTAGGTGTTCAATCCTATTCATGATAACATTAGGATAGTTTCATTCCCTTTCATCCCGACTTTAGGAGCATTGTGCATGACAACTTTAGGGTCCAGTTTCCCCTTAGCTTGAGTCTTTCTCTTTACATCTCCTAAACATTTCAAAACACCTAATAAAGAAAGATTTGTGTCATATGCTACGAGCCTTAAGTACTCTAGGAATGATGGTTGAGGGGCCTCCTCTCAATTGTCTAGAGTGTTCAGCATATGCCCTTTGGGCGATATGCGACGCATTCGCTCTCGAGTTATAGTCTTTAGTGCGACATGAGTTTCAAACCATAACTCAATCCACTTCTTGTCTTTAAAAACACAAAACAAAAACATCAAATCTTTTTTATCCTTTGGGATCTTAATTGGAAAACCATTTTCAGAAAGAGTTTTGTTAAACTTTGATTCTACCGCAAACAGACATCGTCCCTAACTGCTGGAATCACTATTTAACCTTACTCGGTTTTAAATGCTTGAACAAACCTGTGTTCCCCTTTTGCCCGAACTACGTTTGCTCTGATTTCTCGTACCAGACGAGGATACATAGGCACAAGACGCGATGTCTTGGCGAGCAACCTTCCCCTCCTCTCCCGTAGTTAGCCGAACTACTTTGACTCTGACTTCTCACTTCAGATGAGATACATAGGCACAAAGCGTCGTTGCTTTGCCGAGTCACTTTCTTTTTCTTTTTGTCCTCAAGCCTATAGTTAGATATATTTACACCCTTTTAGACTAGACAACAAGCATGGATCCCGTCGAGTACGACAGACGTGAGGGGTGCTAATACCTTCCCCTTGTGTAACCGACTCCTGAACCCGAGATTTGGTTGCGATGACCGATCTTATCCCTCTTTTTGTTAGGTTTTCTCTGAGCGTTTCCTTTCCCTCTCTTGGGATAAATAACGCACGGTGGTGACTCTTCTGTCATTGTCGGCCTCGATTTTCGCAGTAGCGACAACTGGCGACTCTGCTGGGGACTTTTCCTATCCCCTATGCGAGTCAATCCTAGCGCTTGTGCGTTTTGTCTTTGGGTGTGTGTACATGTTTTGCTTTATTGCATTTTTGTTTTCAACACTTTATATCATATATCATGTTGTTGTGCTGTGGGTGGGATGTCCCATTGAGAGATAAGCCAAATCCCAGGCTTGAGGATACACATAGCATTAGAGTGGAAAGAAGTGAGGATCTGCACGTTAGGCATGCAATAATCCTCATGAAATTTGCATTCAGACGAGGTTTTCTGTTGAAGACATCCTATCCTGTACTAGGTCGGGAAAGGGTGTTGGATCTGAGAGCTGTCGACTCTGGAGACCGATCACTTGGGAGTCAGCTAAGTGAGGCCGCTTCGTGAGACAATGATGCCAAACTAGAAATGGTGAACGTATCATCGTTTCTCGAAAGTCTGTGACGCTGACGACCACATAGGATGCCGAACCTTGTCAGATTAGGTCCATACCTGTGAGAGGGATTAGGTTTGCAGGAAACTTTGACCTTCATCCAACCTTTTTGTCTCATCAGTATGAGGAGTTACAGTAGGATCCTTATGCTAGTGTTGCCATCATAGTGAAGCGTTGGTTCATTTCCGTCAACAACACAACAATCTTGATCTCCTGTTTGCATTTGCATTTGCATTTCTTTGTTGCATATACATGTCTACATTTTGCATTTTCGCATTACAGGTGCATCGGAACTGTTAATCTTATTACCTGCGGTCTGTTAGCTTCGTTCAGGTTAGACTGTCAGACATCTCGACAGTACGCAGAGGGGGAATCAGTTTAGGGTTATGGAGCAAATTCAAGCGGAGATGAAGGAAGTACGAAGCCAGTTGGGGCAGTTCGTGGAAGAGGTGCAAGTGTTGCGCACGAGTTAGAACGCACTCAAAAAAGAAAACCATCAGCTAAAGACCCGGGTGGGCTTGATTATGGAGGTGATAAGGAATGTATTCAGAAAAGAAGGTGATCAAGTGCCCGAAGCTGCAGCCAAGATGCCTGTTCCACTTTTGTCTGCGGAACCTATACTAGAACGTAATGTGCGTCAGAGATCTTCTGCACCACCAGAGGTTCCAAAATTCCCGTGTCAGCAACTACCACCTATTCCTCAAGCCAATCCCAGAATTAGAAGATATGGTCAAAGGCTGAAGCTAGCTGACAGAATTTTCGATAAAATCCCTATGGATTATGCTCAGTTGGTGCAACTCTTGCTCCAATTTCAGTTGGTCGAGCCTCGGATTTTGGATCCATTGACTGGCCAGCCACCACCAGGCTATGATGCAGGTGCCCATTGCGACTTCCACTCTGGAGCACCGGGGCATAACGTCACGAACTGTAAAGCTTTTAAGCATAAAGTTCAGGACCTGATTGACTCAAAGGTAATTGAATTCGTGCCGGGCGGCATGAATGTATCAGGCAAATATGTTCCCGTTCCCTCACCCGAAGCTGCAGTAGGTCAGGAGTATATCCTAAATTCTTTGGTGTCAGAATCCCCTTGTCCACAGTTGCTGCCTGTTCCTGGGCCAAGCTTGAGAATGAAAGCGCCTGAACAAAGAGGGTCCTCAATGATTCAAACCCAGTCTCCGGATGTTTCTGCCGTTCAAAGTCTACGACCTTTTGGGTCCTTCCAGCAAAACTATCAACACCAGAATCAGATTAGGCCTCACAACAATTTGAAAAGAAGGAATACTCCCCTTCATCCAGTGCCTATGTCGTACAGCCAGCTGCTGCCGCATCTAATTTAGAATTCTTTGGTGGAGCCCAAAGCTCTCAAACTGGTTCCAGAACCTTACCCTCCTGGGTATGATCCCATTGCTCGATATGGATATCATGGAGGATCCATGGGGGCACTCAACTGAGGATTGCGAAGCTTTTCAAGCCAGGGTACAACAGCTGATGGACAGAAGGTGCATATCCTTTCTAGGAGGAAGGTTAGTCATACACGTCAATCGCTTATCTGCTTGAGTTCGAAGACTTCAAGGGGCGCATCCTCCAGCAACAAATCAGTTTGAAAGTCCAGTTCCCAGACACTGACAATCTCTGTTTTATCTTGTTATTTCTTTACATTTGTATTTTCTTTCCTGTTTAAAGTGCAAAGCTCATTTGTAAAACTTGTTTGTTTTCAATTGATAATGTTAATGAAATGAATGTGCGTGTTTTGATTAAATTCATTCGTGTTCACTCTATTGCTTTCATTTTTCATGTCAAACGCTTGTCCAGGTGGAATCCGGGGAGGATGACAAAATCGAAAGACGCGCAAGCTTCCGATTGTATGCTTTTGAATAAAACCTGCTGATGATGTACATACCTTGTTTCAAATTCCCAAAACACTGGAGATATAAGGAAGATAATCCCTTGCCAACCCCTTCGATCCTAGTAGTAGGAGTTTCTTTCTGAAAACGAAGAAAACCTCAATCTTAACCTGGGGCAGGGTAGGTGTTAGCTAATTTGACCGAGCGTCCGAACTACAACAGAATCGTTACTGTTCGAGGAACGATCACACCCCTAGAGGTCGTACCTAAAAAACCACAATGGTTAAGCTTCAGGAGTGAGACAGTCACATTATTCCCCAAAGAGTCAGACAACTAGTGTCACACGACTTGTTTTTGTTTTTTTTTAAAAAAAAAAGGAAAAAGAAGCCCGCTAAGTCGAATCTTAAAAACAAGCGACTTAGGCAAAAATTAGGGCATCCCGCTGGACTTAAAAATCAAAAGAAACTCGAAAGAGTCAGTCCAGGAAAAAGTTAGGGAAAAGACAAAAAAATGAAAAAAGCAAAAAGGATTACCAAAGAAAAATCCTCGAAAACAACAAAGTTGTATGACTCCAAGCGTTAAAGACGAAAAGCGAGTGACTGCCACTCCCAAAAACTAGTGGTTTCCTGAACTATCACTACTATCATTCAACCTTTGAAAGGTGAACGCTAAGGTCGAATTAGCTGAACGTAGGATTGGAAAACATCAAGGAGAATGGGTGGGTTAAAATAAGGTTTTGAGCCTTTATCCTTTCCTTCCAACCGTGAACCTGACCATGTTACAACCTTCAAAAGTCCTAATTGAAGCAGGTTTATTTCGAAAGCATACCTCGGTAAAGATCACATTGAAACTGACTCCTAAAAGGCTTCCTCTTGCAACATTGGCACTAATGATTGACATTTTGATAATTGATTCACACACTATATGTTACAAATTATTTTTCCCTTTTCCAGTGAACAGACTTGGATTTCAAAACTGTCATATGCATTGCATTTAATATATCTTTTATGCAGAGCAATTTATTTTACTTGCGAGTAAGCGCTTGACAGCAGGAAAGTTTCAACAGTGGAAAGTTCGATCAGGATAGAATGCAGAGCGCCAGAGTACATCGTTGAACCGGGGCAAGCTATATCAAATGATCATATCATGGGAGTCAGCCATCCAAAAGTCAGTTAATCTGGGGCAATCAGGTCGAGATTTGGTAAATCTCTCGCAACCATGGGTACTGCTCCACAAATTAGCCAATCAGGGGCAAACTCATTGTAAGGCAGGGGCAGACCACCCTAAGAGCACATAAGCTATTTTTGGCTGGGAGGCAGTTGATCTGGGATATCTCTTTGAGGTTCAAAATGCTGAAGCAGTTCATATCAAACCATCAGGGTACAGTTCATCGCAGGTTTCCTTTAGGGGGAGATTTTAAGGAGATCCCACAAGCTGGGGCAAAATTGAAAATGCGGGAAGTTGTTCCTCTCCGTGTTTTCAGGGTTTATCAGAAGTTGTCGCAGGTTCAGGGGCAAGCCATCTCGAGGTCGTTTTATGGCAAGCATTTCTTTTCAATAGGAGGTGTTCTAGAGTTTGGACTGGAGCACGTCGAATGATACTGGGGCAAGTTTATAAGAAGGTATGGATGGAGCTTGTTTTCCCCAGCCAAAGTTTATTTCCCAGCAGTTAAAAGTGGTTTCTTCATCCCATCATGGTGGTGTGCACGTAGGTGTACGGTTATCCCCAGTAGTTGATCGATACACGTTTCTAATCCCCACAGAGTACATGTACTTGCTTATTCCCCAGCAAATCAAGATGACAGACTGAGGTCTCCAGTCGAGTTGATTTCTCCACAGAATCATAGGTTCCCCGAAGGCCGCCCCAGGGCATATCTCCCCAGTTTAAGTCCAACTGTTATTGGCATGCGAAGTTCATTTCCAGCAGAGTAGTTTTCTTTTCCCCAACAGGAAGGATCTTTTGTTTCTAGCATTTATTTTATTGGTTCGGTTCCGTTACATCTGCATGCGTGCATAACATCTACCCAAATGCGTAGCATTTCCATTTCGTATGGAGAAATACGCCATTTTGAAACATATGCATGTGAAACATAAGCCAGGTCGTTATCTCTTTGTTTCGGGTGAATCTCGCAGATGATTAGTATCTTTTCCCGTGTGTTGGCTAGACCCCAACTCATGTTGTTTCCCCAACGGAGTTCTTTTGTGATTATCATCAATGGATGATCTTAATTTCGTTTGAATCTTGATGCTCGCTTTTATTTAGTGAAGGTCTGGCGGCGATGTCAGAGGTTTCTCAAAAGTGTGGTTATCTGACGACAATGTTAGATGTTAATCAGAGTTCTTTATCCCCACGGGTACTTGACGGCGAGGTTAGTTTGTTTCTCAGAATTTTGGTTAGCTGACGGCGATGTCAAGTGATTTGGTTTTTCAGCGGCGATGTTGGATGTTTATTTTTGGCGGCGATGTCAAGTGATTTGGTTTTTCAACGGCGATGTTGGATGTTTGTTTTTGGCGACGATGTCAAGTAGTTTGGTTTTTCAGCGGCGATGTTGGATGTTTGTTTTTGGTGGCGATGTCAAGTGGTTTGTTTTTTCAGCGACGATGTTGGATGTTTGTTTTTGGCGGCGATGTCAAGTGGTTTGGTTTTTCAGCGGCGATGTTGGATGTTTGTTTTTGGCGGTGATGTCAAGTGATTTGGTTTTTCAGCGGCGATGTTGGATGTTTGTTTTTGGTGGTGATGTCAAGTGATTTGGTTTTTTCAGCGGCGATGTTGGATGTTTATTTTTGGTGGCGATGTCAAGTGATTTGATTTTTCAACGGCGATGTTGGATGTTTGTTTCGGGCGGCAATGTCAGAGGATCGTATCTTTGGATTCGATGTCTGTTTGTATTTAACAGAGGTCTAACGGCGATATTATCTATTTTACCGACTTGATGTCGAGGCCTGACTGTGAAGTTAGATGCTTTTACCGTTTGGATATCGAGGATTGACGACGAGGTTAGATCTTTTTACCGACTTGATGTCGAGGCCTGACTGTGAAGTCAGATGCTTTTACCGATTGGATATCGAGGATTGACGGCGAGGTTAGATTTTTTTACCGACTTGATGTCGAGGCTTGACTGTGAAGTCAGATGCTTTTACCGATTGGATATCGAGGATTGACAGCAAGGTTAGATCTTTTTACCGACTTGATGTCGAGGCCTGACTGTGAGGTCAAATGTTTTTACCGATTTGATATCAAGGATTGACGGCGAGGTCAGATGTTCTTACCGACTTGACGTCGATGTTTTCTATTTGGTAGAGAGTTAGCTCGTTGTCCTTGCAACCATCAGATACAGTTATCTCCGGGGACTTTATTCCAGTGAACAAGTTGATTCGGTTACTGTTTCATCCTACGGTTGTCAAATTTCCGGGTTCTTTGGTATTCAACCATCTTTTACCTCGAATGTTTGAAAGTTGTTCGCTTTTCATCCCTTCAGGTCCAAGACACTTGAATAGGGGCAGCTGTTGCACCCCAAAATTTGACCAACCTCTTTTCTTAATCTTTGGCTTATGTTTCATTGCATTTTAGCATATTGCATTGCATAGCATTTTGCATTTACAAGGGATTAAATGTTTGTCTGTGTACCACCAAAGAGGAAAGTCTTTATTGGTTTCGAGCTCAAGCAAAGGCACTGGTTTAAACCATCAGAAGACTGTCAAGGGGTCCATAAGGTCTTATCACTAGTGTGAACATGAGGTAGAAGTTTGTTGAATACATCAGAGGTCATGGAGAATTTGGAATAATCACTCAGTTCATTTGCACAATGCCCAGGCCAAAAGGATTGGAGTTAGGGTTTCAATTTTAATCAGGATAAAATTTGTTTCTTGGAGCAAACTTGATTCCTTGGCCCTCCATATGTCCTAAGATGTTAGAGGATGAGAGATCGATCATGAATTTTAATCAGAAGAGCTCCAATTGGTCAGTTGATTGAAAATCGGGAGATTCAGAGAAAAGTCAACTGTGCAACAAAAAAGTCAACTCCTGATTTTTTGAGGTCAAAATCATGTTCCTTAAGTTCAATATGACCAACGGATGGACTTTGATTAAGAAAAGTCAAGGGGATCATAGAAAATCAAGAAGTGTGAAACTTGCCACTTTTGGAAAACTTAGGGTTTTAGAACTTTCTATTTATGGAAAGTTTTATGTTTGGAACTGCCATCTTCAAAGCCAATTTTCATCACCTTCTTAATGTCAAATGAAACTGTGTCCCAAATGAAAATTGTAGAGTGTGTTCCAAGCTTTCCAAAAAGTCCAAGAAGTCCTCAATTGGATTTGAGAAGCTCAAGTTATGGATGTGCAAAGTTGAGAAAAAATAAGACAAATCCATAACTTAGAATTTTTCTAAGTTATTTGTGGACAGATTTCGTGGCATGATTTTCAACCTCAAATTTCATGGTCTTCCAATGATCCAATGGAACTTTCATCAACATGAAAGTTGTTCTACTCCATGCCCTCTTTACCAAGAACTCAAGTTTAGGGCAATTGGATTTTTGAGTGCCAAGATATCCTTGCTCAAAGTTGATGGTTTGGACTTTGTTTCAAGGCATGATCCTTATAAGGTTTTGGCATGATTTTTCAAATCAGTCTTGCCGTTGTTTGACTCCCACATCATGCACATGAGATTGAAAATTTGTCCCACCAAACATTGCCAAAATGAGACCAACCAAGCTTGTACCAATCCATGCACCATTTTGAAATTCTTTCCAAAATAGGAAGAGACCAGCCACCCCTTCTTCTGCTCTTGTGCAGTCCAGCCAGTTTTGCTCTCTCCACTGCAGAAAACAACAAAAGTGCAAGCATGCCTATGTCCTTGACCATCATCCACCATTTGATCCCAACAACCATGAACATATCAGATCCACACCATCCACGTTTTACCACTGTAAAACCCTCACTTTCACAATTTTTCCATCATATATAAGCTGAAGAAAAGTTAGAAGAAACCCTAATCAGAGCTAGCCTCCATTTTGAAAGAAATACCAACTTGCCTTTTGCTCTCCTCTGAGGAATTCCCACGAATCTCCCTCATTTCCTCACTCTTTTTTTAAACCCTTCATCACAACTTTATCACCTCAACACTACGTGGAAGCTATTTGAAAAAGGAGGAGTTGTTGATTCTTCTCTCAAGCTATGCTGAAAATCAGTTGGTTGATTGCAAAGGGAAGGAACTTCAAAACTTGGTTTTGGCTGCTAGCTTGCTGTGAGGAGTTTGCAAGAGGTAAGTGTTCCAAAACCCTCTATTTTATTGCATCAATATCATTAAAGCATGTTTGAGTTGGAATGTGTTCTTGGAATTGGTTAACTTTCATTTGAAATATTGAGGTGTATTATGATGACAAATCTATGACCTTGGACTGTTATTTATTGCCCTGCTATCAAAGTATGTTGTGTTTGCTTTTGTTTACATTTAAAAGACTTTATGTTATTGCCTTTGCAAAAGTGCTGATGTAGGATGGTGAAACAGATGGTAAGTTAAGGTTTGTTGTCTGGAACTTGTTTCACCATATTGAACTTGTGATCATTTTGCTATCAGAATTTGGTTTTCAGGCTTAAACTTATTTGTGTTGGTTTTGATGAGTAGTTAAGTTTCATTTAAGAATAGCATAAGGGTTTGGTGTTTGTGTTTGGCATGATAATGGTCAACTGCCACTATCATTTGTGAAGATTGTAACTGTTATGGTGGAATTGTGAGTAGAGCTGTCTAGCTTATGTATGTTTGCATTGTTGACTGCCATGGAGGATGTTTGCTTGCATATCATTTTTTTTGTTCTATTTTCAAAACTAATTGTTGTTTTACTGCTGCTGTCATGAAGTTATTGTGTTTGGATTGTGATGCCAATTTTGTTGCTCATTCTGTTTTGGTTGTTCAACTCATGACATTGTTGCAGCTCATGTACCTTACTTTGTTTTAATGGCATTTTGGATCATTTTTTGGTTAGAACCTGATCTGTGATATATTTCGAGCATGAGCAGACCATTGTTGATCTTGAATTCACCCAATTTTGCCTTGGCCATGTATAGGTTTTTGTGTGCATTGGTGGTTGTCTTGAGGTTATTAAGTTTGCATCATGTTGCCAATATGATGGATGTTTCTGTTAACAAGAATAGCTTGATGTAGCTTGGCTTAAATCACAACCATAGTATCCAAGACTGCCCTTGAGGTCTGAGGTGGTCAGCTCAGTCATACTTAGTTGTGATCTGTTTTTATTATTTTTAGAGTGTGTTCATACTATGTTTGTCAGTTTGGAACTGAAGCTAATACCATGTGTGTGTGTTGCATCTGTTAACGAGAGAAACACTCTATGTTTGTTTGGCTTTCATCTTATTTTTTAAACTTATTGTGAGAGCAATAATGGGAATTCATCATTGACATTGTTTGAAACACCTGGAGCTTGGCAGTCAGCTGTTGTTTTAGATTTTGTTTAGTTTTTGATAGCAGCAGGTTTTGGTCTGGTCAGTGACCATTCATGTATGCTTGAAATTATTGGCCTGCTACAATTTGAGTTCAGGAATGTTATTTGTTCCAACCAAAGTCTACTCAATCTTGTTCTTACTTTATGAGACCTTTAAGACTTGTCATTATGATGCTGTCACTTGATCTGTTTTGTTATGCTTGCGGTTCTGGTGCATACTTGGATTTTGGTAGTTCATATTAGATACTTAGAGTTGGTAACTCTTTGTGTTAGTTCTGGATGTGACATTAGATTTTAGTTGTTTGGTTTAAGTTGGACTTCAATCTGTTCAGGCTATTTTTGTTGTCTCAATCTGTGCTTGAGAACTAAACCTCCCAACTCAGTTGCTATTAGTAGGAGTTCTGGTTTATGTTGTAGCTGCTGCTAGAGTTTGTGTTTGTATCTTTTAGAATCCATCTTTGTGAAGACATGATACTTTGAATCCCTCTATGACTGATCTTAGAAGCTGAGTTTGTTAGTTTATGCTTGTTGGCTTCTAACTTCATTTCATGACAAGAGTTTGTTATTGTTGGGGTTTCCATCTGAGGAGTTTGGATTGAATTAGAGTTGGATGGCAGATGGAGGACTGTCTTGAGGATTTAAGACTGTTGTGTGCTTTAGTACTGATTAGATCTTTGGAAGGCAGTTTCTTGGTCTGACTGTTTAGTCTGAGTTTAGAGGTGATTAACGTTAAGCTCATGATGTTGTTTTAGCCTTTAGCAGCCTGTTGGTGTATTAGGGAGGATTGGTTGAGTTAAGGATGATAGGGTTCACAGCTTGATAGAAATGTGATTGGTTGAGGTATGCTCTGATGGGATGAGGAGAGGGCTGTTACTAAACCTGTTTGAGTTCACCAACAGTTTGTGAACTTTAGTTTCATGACCATAGTTGCCTTAGTGCTTAGCTTGCAATCCAAGTTATTAGAGAGATTTAGTGAACCTAGTTTCCATTAGAATTTTCCATACTTAGTTGGTGCATGATGCTAAGAACACAATGGTGGGATTTATTCAGTTCTTGTGTTGTTTTTGTTGTTTGTAAGCATAACCTTCACTTGGTGCCATTGTCTTTTGTTTTAAGCATAGTGTGTTAGGTGTGCCTTTTGGGGTCTGTCTGGACTTGCTTGGTAGCATTGTAGGTAGTTAATCATCTTAGGCCTTTGAATTTGTTGCTGGTGTTAGTATTTATGTTAAGGAATAGCTGTCATGACAGCCTCAAATCTCAAGTTCTTAATCTTTGCTTTTGTGCTGTCAGTCCTCCATCTTGAAGTATAGCTGTCATGGCATTGTTACTTAGAGCTTATGCACTCTCTCCCCTATGTTTATCATAGGAACACCACTGCCATATCTATTGTTGCTCAAATCTGCTATGCTCACCTGGCTGCTTATTTTGTTGTTCATGCTAAATTGGTTGTGATTGGTTTAGCAAGGTTGGGAGTTTTCATCTAAATTGATTTTTGGATTTAGTGTGTGAGATTGGTATTATGATATCAAATCTGCTGCTGTCATAAGGTTTTGTGTTTGGATTGTGATACTAAGTTTTTGCTCATTCTGTTTTGGTATGCTCAACACATTTTCATCATTTGCAACTCAAATGCCATTTCTTGTTCTGATGTGTGTTAAACCAAATTGCTTGTTAGAACTCATTCAATGCCATATTTGGGACTTGCTCATATCAATCCCTTGCTCTAACTGCATCTGTTTTGATCCATTGGTTTTCAAATGCATTTCCAACTTCACCCTTTGCAACTCACATACCAATGTTTGGCTCTGATGCACTATGAACAAACTCTCTGTTGAGACTCATTCAAAATCATGTTTAGGCTTTGCTCAAACTATCTTCTACCAATAATTGCATCTGTTTGGATCTAAAAACTTTAAAATGTATCTCAAGCTCCATTATGCATGAGCCATCGAATTTCTTTATATGTACATTATTTGGGAAAACTAACAACACCATCATGTTCCTTGTGAAAAATTGAGTGAGATGGACTTTTGTTTCATTGAATTTGGTGGAGTTTTGAGAGAGTTATGACGAAACCGTATTTCATGAGTTTTCACTTGCCTTACCTTGCATCTTGCCCACCCATGCGCACGTCTAAGTTCATATATTTATGGGATGGCATTAATACACGGATGTATCGCCACCCTAGTGGTTAAGCGCCTTGCCATTTCACACCCAGGTCCTGAGTTCGACCCTTGCTGGGGGCATTTTTTGCTATATAATTTTATTTTCTCATGTTTTGTTATTTTTACATTCTTTTTCCACATTTGCCACACGCGTGAGTTAGTTGAGATGGTTTAATCTTCAGCTTGCCACCCCAAGGTGAGGGGTTCAACTCCTAGTGGGGACACTTCGTTTATTTTTATTGACTTGTTTTCATTTCTTTTCATTTTATTTCATTTCTTTTCATTTTATGATTAATTATTTTCTTATTTTTATTTCTTTTCATTTTATTTCATTTCTTTTCATTTTATGATTAATTCTTTTCTTATTTTTATTTTGTTTATTTGAAATAGTCTCAAATATCTAAAAACCCCCACAAAGATCTTTTTATTCTTACTTTTAAATCTTCATTTTAATTTTCATTCTTACTTTTGTCATTTTTATTTTGAATTATCAAATTAATGTGTTTTCTCTTCCATTTCTTGTATCATTAATTTTCTTTCTTTCATTTCATCTGTGATTGTTTTATTTAGTGTTTACTTGGCCTTTGGCCGTGATCCCCCTAGGATTCCTAGTCGCTCCGTTTAGGATGGAAATAGGAGAGACATTAGGTGTTCAATCCTATGCATGATAACATTAGGATAGTTACATTCCCTTTCATCCCGACTTTAGGAGCATTGTGCATGACAACTTTAGGGTCCAGTTTCCCCTTAGCTTGAGTCTTTCTCTTTCCATCTCCTAAACATTTCAAAACACCTAATAAAAAAAGATTTGTGTCGTACGGTACGAGCCTTAAGTAATCGAGGAATGATGGTTGGGGGGCCTCCTCTCAATTGTCTAGAGTGTTCAACATATGTGCTTTGGGCGATATGCGACGCATTCGCTCTCGAGTCATAGTCTTTGGTGCGACACGAGTTTCAAACCATAACTGAATCCACTTCTTATCTTAAAAAACACAAAATAAAAACATCAAATCTTTTTTATCCTTCGGGATCTTAATTGGAAAACCATTTTCAGAAAGAGTTTTGTTAAACTTTGATTCTACCATAAACAGGCATCATCCCTAACTGCTGGAATCATTGTTTAACCTAACTCGGTTTAAAACGCTTGAACAAACCTGTGTTCCCCTTTAGCCCAAACTACGTTTGCTCTGATTTCTCGTACCAGACGAGGATACGTAGGCACAAGACGCGAGGTCTTGGGGAGCAACCTGCCCCTCCTCTCCCGTAGTTAGCCGAACTACGTTGACTCTGACTTCTCACTTCTGATGAGATACGTAGGCACAAAGCGCCGTTGCTTTGCCGAGTCACTTTCTTTTTCTTTTTGTCCTCAAGCCTGTAGTTAGATAGATTTACACCCTTTTAGACTAGACAACAAGTGTGGATCCCATCGAGTATGACGGACGTGAGGGGTGCTAATACCTTCCCCTTGCGTAGCCGACTCCCGAACCCGAGATTTGGTTGCGATGACCGATCTTATCCCTCTTTTCGTTAGGTTTTCTCTGAGCGTTTCCTTTCTCTCTCTTGGGATAAATAACGCACGGTGGAGACTCTTCTGTCATTGCCGACCTCGAATTTCGCAGTAGCGACAACAGACACATCACCAATTTGACCCGTACACCTTGCAGAACCATTCTTCCCTACAAAACGGGTAAGTCCATCCATTATCCGGGTAGTGCGGAGCGGTTGACCCAGGACAATTAGCAGAAGTTGCTAATCCCTACTCTTACATGGAAGTCCTGACAGTCATCTATTGTGGGGCTGAACACTCAACCCACAACGGACACCATTGGCCAAGCATTGTGGCTCACTATAAAAACCCTCATCTGCATGAGGGACAGGTATTCTATTCTTTAACCTTACTTAATCACCTTTTCACCCGAACTAACTTAAGCATCAAAGTGTCTGCAGGTACACCTCCCATCTCCGTCAACCGTTTAAGACCACAAACGTGTTTCTAGCCACTCATTCATTCTGATCGACATGTTAGATCAATGGTGCCGTCTATGGGAATTCTGTTTCCCCATATTTTCTTTCATTGAAACCAAAAGATCAAAACAAAAAACTTCAGAAACCAACCATGGCCATTTAACACGATGACAACAATGATAGTCACGAAACCATCTTATCTCCCATCCATGACACCGACAACAACAATGGTATGCCTTTTCTGGAGGAGAGCACTCCATCGAGGAGAGACAAGCGTACCGCCTCCCCCTCCTCTAATGATGTGTTCGATCATGGAGTCTGACACATTGAAACTTGCAAAGCTCTAGAGAAGGCGTCCGAGAAATTTCAACCGATTCCAGTGTCGCCTGATGCCGACCCAACCATGGAGGCTCTATTTGCGGTGCTGAATCAGACCAACACACTAATCTACGAGCAGAAGGAGAGGATCAGAGCATTTGAGAAGGACCGCCGTTCACGCTCTCCCTCACAGAGACACTGATAGTACGAGTCCTGAAGCCCGTCGCCATGACGGCCAGGCCGCCACCGCAGTTAGAGAGGTTGCATCCCTAGAAGAGAAACCGCACTCCTTCCCACGAGGATCGATGCTCCCCGGTTGCCAAGAAGAGCAAGGCTGGTGGACGACCAGATAACCGCCGTTCGCCTCTGCGCAAACCAAATGGCCAACCAAAGGAGTCGCCACCATGCTGCAATGACAACCCTCAGCGAAAGAATAACGACTATTCTCCACCGCGCTTACCGATTTAGAGCGACGAAGACGACCCCAGCAACCTGTTGTCTCGAGCGATCATGGACGCTCCCCTTCTCGTCAGAATGGAAAAACCACCGAACTTGGGAACATACGATGAAACGATAAATCCTAAAAAGCACATCGAAAACATCGATGCTCTGATCGATTATCACGACGTCAGAGGCGCCATCAAATGCAAGATTTTCTCTACTACACTAGGGAAGGATGCCATGACCTGGTACAAGAGCCTCTCTAAAGAATCCATCACTTTCTAGAGAGACCCGGGGAAGTAGTTTTTGAGGCACTTCACTGCTTCTTGTCGCCATGAAAAGTTGGAGCCAACACTCGAAGCAATCATGCAGGGGAAATATGAATCCCTCCGAGCCTATATTCATAGGTTCAATCGAGAAGCTGCCCAGGTATCCACGACCAACGACATGAAGAAGTATTTGCTCGAGCGGGGACTACGCCCCCAAAGTAACTACGCCAAGGCCTTTGGCATTGAAACACCTGCATAGTTGGATTCCCTCTTTCTCAAGGCCCATACCTATATTTAATACGAGGAGAAAGAAGCTGCCAATAATGCTAAAAACTCGCGGCATCAGAAAAACTCCAGAGTTTCGAGGCACGATGACCCCCTAGCACCTCACCGAGGAGGAGAGAAGAGGAAAAAGGATAAGCCTCGAGAGTCCCGGGAGTACAAAGGACCTACTGGCCGTTTTGCCGAATACACGCTGCTGGTCGCTTCTTGTGAGCGTATTCTATTCGAGTGCACGAACTCAGAATTCCACTAGGCTGGAGTCTGTTTTGTTGCACCCTAAAATTTACCCACCCTTTTTCTAGCTTTGACTGGCTTTTGCTTCGTTTTCATCTGCATATCATTTAGGCTCGCGTTTTAGGCGATTCAAATCAATTTAAACAAGAAGTTCAGTGTCGAAATCAAGCAAAAAGTCGTTCTCCTCTTGATAATTCAATCTGTGTCGATAAAATCGGCGCATTTCGGTGCTCGCCTGTTTTCCATGGCATTTTCGCATTTTTATTGCTGTTTTTTGTCTTATTTAATTCTTTAGAATAGTTTTTGTTTTATATTTAATTATGTAGACAATATTTTATATAGGATTTTAATATAGTTGTTTTTGAATTAAATAGAAATAGAACTATCTTTTTTTTTGTTTTTTATAGAAATAGATTTATTTGATTTTATTAGGGTTTTTAAAATAATTTCTAGGATTAAGTCTTTCAGAAAATGTTTTTTAAAATAGGTTATTAATTGATTTTTATTTGAATTAAATAGAAATAGTTTTCTTTTTATAGAAAATAGGAAATAGATTTTATTATCAGCTTTTATAAAATGTTTTTATTATTTGTTTTTATTTATTTTTAGGAGTAGATTTTGTTAATTTAGATTTATTTAATTAATTAGTATAAGTTTAATTTAGGGATTATTAGGAATTAATTAGTTTTAGATTATTATTAGTTTCATTGAATTTAGTCAGCATTAATTCCAGTTATCATTTTAATTAACAATATCATTAAACATTTTAATCAAGCCAGTACATCATGCCATGTGTCGTGTATTTAAACCCCACTACTATTCATCTGCTCCCACTAGTCAAACCCTAGTAGCCTCCAACACTATTCATTGTCCCCCTCCTTGGGGACTGAAAACCCTAGCCGCTATAGTACCCTAACCCCAAGAACCCCAACCCTAACCCTAGACCCAGCTACAGTAACGCCACCCTCCACCTCGTCGGAAAACTCAACCTATCACCGGAAAACTCATCCGTGTTCATCTATCTCCATTCATTTTTTCCAGATCCTTCATCAACCTTCATAACTTCATACATCTTGTTTCCAGATTTCATACGCGTTCATCAAACTTCATCATGATTTTCCAGAAACATTCATAAACTCATCCACGTTCATATATCAATTTTTTCTAGAATATTCAAACCTTCATAGCTCCAACATACTTTTCCAAATTTCATCATGAATATTCGTCATGTTCATACAGATTTCCCAGAATTCTTCATACACATTCATCCAACTTCATCATGTTCATCAACCTTCTTCACAAATTCTCCAGAAATTCATCAAACTCAAAATTCATACGAAACCTTCATATCTTCAAATCTTCATAACAATTCACCAGATCTTCATAGATCTTCATCAGTTTCATACACAACGATCAACACAAAACTTCTTCAGATCCATCTTCATTCACGAACAAACAACAACAAAGCTTCGATCAAAATACCAACCAGATTCAGATCTTCATCTAACTATCTCGTAACCGAAAATCCAGTCTCAGATCTAACTCCAACAACAAATCTCAAACTAACTCCATCACCACAAACTTTTTCGGTGATTTTCTTCGAACTATCTTCAAACTCTGACTAACAGCCAACAAAACCCACACTCCAGCCATAACAACGACTCTTTCCACAGTGAAATCTGTCACCTTCCTTCTTCCAGTTCCGACGAACACTCATCAACAACCAACAAACCCATTCGTAGAACCCAAACGCGTCCTCCATTCCCAAATCTTCAAAGCTCATGATTTCGCCAACCCAGATTTCAAAACCACCATTGATAAACTTCCATCATATCAAAAACAACCTGTAAGATCCAACCATTACCCAGAAATTACCTCCATAACCAAAGCTTAAAACTCTGAACTTTCCCTCACACTTCATCTTCCATCATCATCAACATCAAACAACTACCATTCACGACCCTTTCTTCTGACCAAAATACACCCAGATCTTCAACCTTAAAATCAAACCCAGATTTTTGAAACCCATCTAAACTTTCCTCAAACCCACACTCCATAACCGTAAAACTTCAAACATCCAACCACAACAAGAATCAATAGCAATCTCTGAACGTAGCAAATTGGTTTTGTCTAATTTCGTTTGTTTTCCATTCGGTGTTGATTTTTCTTAACAGGAGAAGAAAAGAGTATGAGATCGGAGAAGGAGAGCATGAGATCTGAGGAAGAGAAGTTTCGAGAAGGAGAGCGTGAGATCTGAGGAAGAGAAGTTTCGAGAAGGAGAAATGTTCGGATCGGAGAAGATTTTGTAAGAAAAGGTTTTGTTGAAAAAAGATGAAGAACGAACAGATGAGAGGAGCTGTTGACCGGCGACGACAAAGTTAGGTTGGACATGAGAGTGATGTTGAAGAAGAGGCGAAATTAGGGTTTACAGAAGTGAGGAGGAAGAAGATGCATCTCGCGGACACCTCCAATTAGGTTAGTGGGCCGTTGGCCCAATTGTTTCTTTCTGAATTTTACTGGAGCATACCCCCCGTTTTCCTTACGTACACCCCCTTTGTTGGCTGTTGGTTTTGTTACTGATTGTGGGCTCAAAGCCCACCGTGTAGCTTTCTAGATTATCACCTTTGTCTGACTGTTATCCCCCCTGTTTTCTTTTTTTCTTTTTTTTCTTAACTCTTTTTTAAATTATTATTATATATTATGTATTATAGATTTGTTTTATTTTTGTAAATAACTTTTATATATTAATATCCTCTTCTTTATTTTAAAATTTATATATATTATATTTATAGAAGTTTATTATTTTTCTATTTGAAGTTTCAATTTTATTTCTTTTAGAAGCTAAGCTTTTTATTTTAGAGGTTATTCCATTTCTCTTTTGTTATTGGACATTTTGTCCCATTTTCTGTTTAGGTCGATGACGAGACCTCTATTGTTTTTCTATCAAATTATTGATGAGAAATGATGGACCTGAGACCGACTTTCTCTACTCTTCTTCATTTTCGACTTTATGTCATTTCATCTGTTTTGGGTCGATGATGACACTTCCGTAATTCATTACCAGTCAAATTATTGATGAATAATATTGGATCCGAGACCACCTTTTTTCTCTCCTCGTTTCTTTTCATCTTTCGATTTTATTTTGACTTTCTGTGATCGATGAAGTCTTGTATCTGCAAGACGAGATCCCACTGTTTTTGGTCCGTGTGACACGATTCAATTGGAGAATGATTCTCAATATCATTTCTCTATCTTATCTTTGACACGGATATCAATACGCGACTTCTTAAAGTCTGACTTCTCTTATAAGTCGAACTACGACGGTTTAGCGTCACCTTGGTCCTGATTCAAAGCGTCATCATCAAGGATCAAAGAGGAGGAGATTGGAATGAAGCTTACATACAATGTCAAGGGTCAACGGAACCACTCCGTTCGGTAACATCTTTCTAATTCAAGTCTTTTAAACAACCGCCGAGCATTGTGAGTTCTAAGCAATAGATACGTGGGAAATGATGTGTGGGGGGCCTCCTCTCATTCGTCCCGAGTTCCTTCCTGTTTAGGCGTGTTAGGCTTAGTTCCTATTTTTTCTCTCGCCCATGTGCGATCGAAACTCTTTTCTCTCGTCCTAGTGCGATCGAGACTCCTTTCTCTCGCATCCTGGCGATTGAGATCCCATCTCTTGCCCCCGTGCAATCGAGACCATTTTCCGTAGTTGGCTGAACTACGGCTGCTCTGATCTCTCATATCTGTTGAGAATACGTAGGCATAGGATTGCGATAATCCTAGCGAGCACTTTTCTCACTTTTCCACTTTTCTCACTTTTCCCTCTTTCCTGTAGTTAGCCGAACTACAACTGCTCTGATTTCTCATGTCAGATGAGAATATGTAGGCACAAGACACGATGTCTTGGCGAGCACACTAACAACTAACTTCTTTTTTATCTCGCTTCCGTGTGATCGAGACTTTTCCGCTGATAACTAACATCCCTTTCTCTTACCCCGTGCAATCGAGACTAGCCCATTGTTCTCAACCTTTAGGTTCCCCGTACCTTTAAACCAATGACATACTACGTCCGTTCTACCGCAAACAGGTAACGCCTAAGTCTCCAATGGTCGAGCAGCAATACACCTAACTGCTAGAATACGTACGCTAGTATCGTCTATGTTTTCTCTCGCCCTTGTGTGATCGAGAACCCCCCGTTTACCCGTAGTTAGCCTGAACTACGTTTTGCTCTCATTTATCGTACCAGACGAGAATACGTAGGCACAAGACGCAATGTCTTGGCGAGCAATCCCCCCCGTAGTTTCCTGAACTACGTTGACTCTGACTTTCCCATTGCACGAGGGAATTGTCGCTACTGCGAAAAAAGGTGCCGGCAAAGACAGAATAGTCGCCACCTATCGTTATTTATCCCAAAGGAGGGAAAGGAAACGATCAGGAAAAACCTAGAGAAAAGGGATAAGATCGGTCATCACAACCAAATCTCGGGTTCGGGAGTCGGTTACGCAAGGGGAAGGTATTAGCACCCCTCACGTCCGTCGTACTCAACGGGATCCATGCTTGTTTGTTTATCTGACGGGTTGATTATCTATCTACGCTAATGGTATGGGTTAAAAGAAAGAGAAAAGGGACAAAGGACTTTACAGAGCGTCGTAGCTCTGGGCCTACGTATTCCCCCGTGCAACGGGAAAGTCGGAGTCAACGTAGTTCGGCTAACTACGGGTGATAGGGGAAGATTGCTCGCCAAGACATCGCGTCTTGTGCCTACGTACTCTTAACAGGTATGAGAGATCAGAGCTTATGTAGTTCGGGATAAAATGGAACACAGGTTTGTTCTAAGGTTTTTACCCGAGTAAGGTTAAACTACAGTTCCAGCAGTTAGGGACAATGCCTGTTTGCGGTAGAACCGAAGCTTAACAGTACTCTTTTCATCAGAAAATGTTTTCCTTGAATTAAGACCCCACATGGCAAAAAGAGGTTTGAATGTTTATTTTTGTCTTTTATCGGAGAAGAAGTGTTTTGATGAATGTTTGTAATTCATATTGCACTAGAGACTATGACCTAGGAGTGAATGTGTCGCATGTCACCCAAAGGGTGCCACACTAAACATCCTGAATACTGAAAGGAAACCCTCCAATAACCATTTCCTGGGTAGCTTAAGGCTCTTAACGTACAATACAAATTAGCCTTTATTAGGTGTTTTACTGTTGTTTTGAGATGAGAAGAGAGAAGGACTCTACAGGGGACTAATCAAAACCCTAATGTTATCATGCAAGATGGTCCTAATGTTGAGTTTGAAAGGGAATCTATCCTATATGTTATCATGCAAAAGATTCAACCTAGAGTCTATCATCACTGTCCTTAAACAAGGAAATGAGAGCCCTAAGGGAACATGTAAAGGGGAAAGATAAACACAACTATCAAGCAGATGAAATATAAAATAACTGGATGCAGATGCAATGCAACAATACAAGCAAGGGAGACAGGCTCAACCTTTAAATGCAAACAGGAGATGCACAGAGTAAGCACACAAGCAAAGGAAGGAAAACCTCAACCTTTAATGCAAACATGGCGGGTATGAAAGGCAGATAAACATCCAAGAAAAGGGAGACAAACTCAACCTTTAATGAATTCATGCACCTAAGCCTAAGGGTATCTACACATGCAAGTCTATCCTAATGCATCACAGCAAACAATTAATCATGAATAAGAGGGGTAAACAAAATGAGCAACAAGGAAAGCATCCCAACGCTACATCAGGTTTAGATGTGTATCAACACAAGAGTCCATCTAAGGCTCAACCTCTTTATGGAATGCACAGAGTACTTCCTAAGGAAGACTAGGCTCTCACAAGAGGGATCCTGAGATAATAGGACATATGAAAGTGAGAAGGTATGTACAAGGTACTTTAGTCCTCAAGGCTCAAACTCCTCATGGAATGCACAGAGTACTTCCTAAGGAAGACTAGGCTCTCACAAGAAGGATCATGTGTCATAGGACTTGGAGGAGAAAAGGAGCATAGTGTGAACCTAAGGAACCCACCATGTCATTGAATGTCCATCAAAGGCTCAAACTTCTCATGGAATGCACAAAGTACTTCCTAAGGAAGACTAGGTTCTCACAAGAAGGATCCTAAGAGTGTAGGACTTGAGAAATGAAAAGAATAATGATGGGAGACATAGTGAAAACCTAAGGAATTCACCATGTTCTCAACCAAACTCATCATTCATGAATAGTCCTCAATGGTTCAACCTCTTCATGGAATGCACAGGGTACTTCCTAAGGAAGACCAGGCTCTCACAAGAGGTATCTCATGATAAGGACTAGGATATATTGGAATTACTTGAATTGATCAAGGCAAAGGGAAGCACAAAGAGAAGAGGAATCATCCACCAAAAGCCTCTAAAGAACCCTAAAAGGTAAGCTCTAAAGGATGTCTACCCTAATGGAGCTATGGATATGATAAGGACTTGAAAACTACCCTACAAAGGTCTCAACCAATGTACTATGGGTTCATGTAATGATTGGGTGTCTAAGGATTTCCTAAGATCACTTAAAGGGCAAAACTAGGTGAAGGTTCTAAAGGGGAACACACTAACATTAGCCAGCATGTACAATCTAGGAAAAATAGGAAAACAACTCTAAATATCCTAATAAAAATCCTAAGGGATCCTCAAGATGTTATGAGGCTATGGTCAAAATTTCAGGTCAAGATTCCAAGCCTAAAGGTATGAAGAGAATGCAAAACTTTGATATGTGCCATGAGGAATGCAAATGGGAAAGGTTCTAAATACCTACTTATAACTCTAATCAAATGGAACTTAACAATCAGGATAAAAATACCTAATGGTTATTTAGGGTATCTAGAAACAACATGCAAAAAATAAAGGATTAATTCCAAGCATTGCATAAGAAATAAAATCCTACAAGCTAGCATGCATATTTTCACAATTAAAGAAATGCCCAATCAAAGAAAATTCTAATTAAATTGAAAAATGCTTAAAAAAATAATCCAATAACGTGTCAAATCATTTAAGACATTAAGGAATCATGGGGAAAAAATTCAGGAATTATGGATGCATTTCACTATTTTTAATGGATTAAAACAATCATGCTTCAAAACATAAAAAATAATGAAAAAGAAATGAAAATAACAAAAGGCGCGTGCTGAATAGCAAAAAAACCAAGTTAAAAAACTCCTATGGGCCCATACAGGGGGTGCACATATTAAATTTAGGCCCAGGTCCATCAGGATTCAAATGATCTCATGCGCTTCAGTCAATGCGTGACTATGGTGCGTCTTAATCTCAACCATTGAACATCTAAGTCATCAGATCTAATGCCTTACACGCTGCCACATCATAAATGAAGGTCAACACATCATGAAACTAACTCACAACCATCAGATGAAGGGATCAAGTCAAGGAACTATCAAGATCCTAGGGGTATCATTGCATCTGGCAATTTGAATATGAGAGGGGGGGGGGGGGGGAACGAACCAGGTGGTTGCCGAAGAGACTCCGATCGTCTTCTCCGGTGGGATGCCACCGTGCCAGTTTCTCAAACTCAACCAAACGCGCAATTATATACATCAATCTCTTCCTCTCCTTACACTGATCATCATTCCAAGTTCTAAATTCATTTTTCTCTCAAGAATAAACCCAACCGAAAGCTTAACAAAATCGCGCTCTGCTAACAATTGTCATAAACAGGCTTCTATCCTATCCTAAACTCATCTAGGAGTTACCAGGATCCTCACCACATGCATATTACATACTAATTCGCCATGAATCAAGAGAAATTTTGAGGGAAAGAGACCTGTGTAGAAGCTTGCACAGAGGTGGATTCAGGTGACAATTCTTGATCAAACCAATGCAGAAAGCTTCAATGATCCCTGAGGAAGCTTCTTGAATGATCAATTTTCTTGGAAAATGCTTCAATCTTGAAATCCGATTTTGCTCTTCTCTTGAGTTTTTGGCAACTGTAACTTCTCTAATTGCCACCAATCTTCATCTCTGAACCATTGTACATGATCACCAGCTTATATATTTTGGATCTTGATGGATAATAAGCCCAATGAAGGTCTAAAACAACTCAATTGATTTTCACTTTTTCAAGCTTGTGGTGAATGTGAAGCTTGCAAAACAGAGCCTGCAAAGCCTTGGAATTACTTCAATAATGTTGCTGGCAATGTCTTTGATCTAATGGTGGAAGTTTCATCCTTGTTTGGTGATCAATGGTGGATCTTGATCATGTTGCTTCAAGTTTAAGTAACATGAAAAATGGTGTGTTTTTATGGCTCAATTTTCCAACCCATGAATGCCATTGTTCTTGAAATGCAAAGTGTGCTCAAAATATGCACAAATATGTCCTGAAATGATGCATCATGAATTAATTTGGATTTTTGACTTTTTATGGCCTTTAAAGCTCCTTCCATGAAAATTTCTTCAACCAATCTTCAATCCTATCCATATAAATGGATCCTTGATGTTTTATTGAGAAAATAACTCCAGTTTGAGCAACTTTCAAGTTGGACAAATTTGCATTTGAGGTATGCAAAGTGGTGAAATGGACCTATAACCAAAAGTGACTTATAATCCATGTTTCCCAAAATACCCTTGCCTTGCAAGCTTCATATATTGAGTTCTACAAATCCTATCAAGGACTTATAGTACTCTTTGGAAAGCTAGAAAGATAAGGAACAATATTAATGTTTGGGTAAAGGATAGGTGAGACCTCCTTCTAGGTCAAAAATGGCATGGAAATTGGTTGACTTTCAAGGACCAAAATCACATTCATCTGATGACCTGTAACTTGTCTGCTTCATAACATGAGTTATATAAATCCTATAAAGGACTTTTAGTACTCAAAAGAAAGCTAAGAACATGCTCTACAAGTATCATGTTGATATCAAGATGAGATGAAACTTTTATCTTGAGTTATGTGGTCTTGAAGTTGGGCACTAAACCAGAGGATTTTACACTGTCAAGCTTAGAAACCCTAGCCTAGAAACTTCTCACACTCTTTAATACTGATGAATTGATCTTGAAATGATATATGACATGTCTCAACACAACATTCCATGATAATAGTTTCTTGGAGTTGAGTCTTAATCTCCTCAAGACTCACAGTTGACTGTGGGTTGACCAGGAGAAAACCCTAGTTACGCCAACTTTGACTGTGGCCCCTTGCACTTTGAATAATGACATGGATGAACTCCATAATGATCCTCAAACATCCCATGAGCTCCTATAATGTTCTACATTCATATCCATGGACTTGCAATCCTCTGATGATTTTCAATTGATCCTTAAGATAGGAGATACAACCATTTCAACCATCCACTTCTTCAATAAGCTTTGACCTTCTCTAATGACTTGATGAGGATGATAAAACCTTACATGCTTTAATGAATATTCTTGATTTGGCTTGGAATTTGATAACCTCCTCTTGATAGGCACACTTCTTGATCCCCTGCATAAATGACAATGAAATGCATATGCTAATGCTAGAATGAATGCAATAAAACATAAGATAGGTAAAGAAATAGGTTGGGCAAATTTTGGGGTGCAACAGCTGCCCCTATTCAAACGACTTGGACCTGACTAGATGAAAAGCGAACGGATTTCAGACAATCAAGGTAAAAGAAGGTTGAATATCAAAGAAACCCGAAAATTTGCCAACCGCAGAAATACACTGCAAAACAATTGGTAAAACTCTCCGGAGAAGGGATGAAGGGTAGCATGTCAAATTGCCAGAATATGGATATTCAATGAACACAACAAATCAACGAAATTTGCTGGAGCCTAGATACTCAACGCAATGAGGAATACATCATCAGTTGTAACTGGCCGGAGTATGGACACTCAACGAGATAAACTGGTACAGACCGGAGCCTAAACACTCAACGCGAGGATGAACGAAACAAACCGGAGCCAAGACACTCAACGAGATAAACGAATGAAACAAACCGGAGTCAAGACACTCAACGCGATAAACGAATGAAACAAACTGGAGTCGAGGCACTCAATGTGATAAACAAACGAAACAAACTGGAGTCAAGACACTCAACATGATAAACAAACGCTACGAACCGGAGCCAAGACACTCACGCGATAAACGAACGAACAAACCGGAGTCAAGACACTCAACACGATAAACGAACGAACAAACCGGAGCCAAGACACTCACGCGATAAACGAACGAACAAACTGGAGCCAAGACACTCAACGCGATAAACGAACGAACAAATCGGAGCCAAGACACTCACGCGATAAACGAACGAACAAACCGGAGCCAAGACACTCACGCGATAAACGAACGAACAAACCGGAGCCAAGACAATCACGCGATAAACGAACGAACAAACCGGAGCCAAGACATTCAACGGGATAAATGAATGAACACACCCGAGCAAGACACTCACGCGAGGAACGAACGAACAAACTGGAGCCAAGACACTCACGCGATAAAAAAAACGAACGAACAAACCGGAGCCAAAACACTCACGCGATAAAACAAAACTAACAGAAAAACTGGAGCCAAGACACTAACGCGATAAACGAACAAACAAACCGGAGTCAAGACACTCAACGCGATAAACGAATGTACAAACCGGAGCCAAGACACTCACACGATAAACGAACAAAAAACCCGGAGCCAAGACACTCACGCGATAAATGAACGAACAAACCGGAGCTAAGACACTCAACGCGATAAATGAACGAACACACCGGAGCCAAGACACTCACGCAAGGAACGAACAAACAAACCAGAGCCAAGACACTCACGCGATAAACGAACGAACAAACTAGAGCCAAGACACTCACGTGATAAATCAGAGTCGGGGTACTCAATGAAGCAACTCAGAGGCGGAACACTCAATGAAACAAATCAGAGGCAGAACCCTCAATGAAACAAATCAGAGGCGGAATCCTCAATGAAACAAATCAGAGGCGGAACACTCAATGAAACAAATCAGAGCTGGAACAATTAATGAAACAAATCAGAGGCAGAACTCTCAATGAAAAAAATCAGAGGCGGAACCCTCAATGAAACAAATCAGAGTCGGAACACTCAATGAAACAAATCAGAGTCGGAACACTCAATGAAACAAATCATAGTCGGAACTCTCAATGAAACAAATCAGAGCTGGAACACTCAATGAAACAAATCAGAGCCGGAACACTTAATGAAACAAATCAGAGGCAGAACCCTCAATGAAACAAATCAGAGGCAGAACCCTCAATGAAACAAATCAGAGGCGGAACCCTCAATGAAACAAATCAGAGTCGGAACACTCAATGAAACAAATCAGAGTCGGAACACTCAATGAAACAAATCAGAGGCAGAACACTCAATGAAACAAACCAGAGGCAGAACTTTCAATGAAACAAATCAGAGGCGGAACCCTTAATGAAACAAATCAGAGCCGGAACCTTCAATGAAACAAATCCTTACTAGGGATTCACCGGAGTCTGGATAATCAACGGATACAGGGATACGTCATGAAATGAACACTCAACGGAATCTAACCATTCAATGGAGCAGAAGTACCATCATAGAGTTCATCAGGATTAGAATAACCAATCGGAGTCTGAGCACTGCACGGGTAGAACAAAACGTCTCAAATTGAAAATTCACCGAAATCTGTACATTCATCGGAGAAGTCGGGGCTAAAGATCACCTCTAGGAGATAGCAATTACCTGAAATCAGAAAGGTAACGATCTAGCTCATGTTTCAAGATGCAGATGTTTGAAAATGGCGTAATGCTCCATATGAAATGGAAATGCTACGCATTCGGGTAGATGCTATGCACAATGCAAAATGCAAAGGAACCTCTCCAGCAAAATAAATGCTGGGGAGACGATGCCAACTCCGCTGGAAAAAAAAACAAACCTGTTGGAAATAGCTTACACATGCCAACAACAATTGGACTTATGCTGAGGATTGAAACCTGACCGGTTAACTCAGCTGGGAAACATTCCATGAACGACTTTCCAAAATACGAACTCTTCTGGGAACATAGATGAATCCGCCGGGGAGACAAAACAGTTTGCCAAACAGCCACTCTCACCTACTGAAGAGAAACGATGCCACGACTGGCCTTCCGGGATACGGCTCTCTCGGGGGACTGTAAATTCGGCCGAGGATAGACAACCAGACGCTGGAATTGATCATACATGCCGAGAAGAATACAACTCTGCGGGGAAATGAACTCTGTCGGAGCCCTTGGCCTGCACTACATACAATCTGCTGGAGAAAACCACGTGCTAACTCACTGATGGGGAAGATTCCACACCTGCCTGGTGGAAGGAACCCTGATCTCGACTTGCTGGGGAGTAAGTATATACCTGCAATCTGTGGGGATTGGCTGTGTACCGACCAACTGCCGGGGACAAAGGGTACATACTTGACTGTTCTTGCTATCTTGCACATAACTCTACTGGGAGTATGAGATGCAAACTCCAATTGCTGGGGAACGAACTCCGGTTGGGGATAATCTATCTCTGCTTGGGGAGACAACTCAATGCTCACAGTCCAATGTTCAGACTCTGAGGGGAAACATAACTGAACCTGCTGAGGAAACTCCACTTCTGCTCGTAAAGAAATCCAATCCTGACTTGCTGGAAAGTGGGCCCAATGCTCTGCGTACACTTCTGTTAGATGCTTCAAGAGTAATGACCTTGCAAAAATGGTCTCTGTGACATTTTATCCTGAACAGAGAAAGTTTTCCATGAAACGAACTCGAGATGGCTTGCCCCATAATATTTAATAACTTCTGACAAACTCTGCAGATATGGAGAGGAACAATTCCTTCGTTTTCCATTTTTGCCCCAGCCTGTGGGATCTTCTTTGCATATTCTTCGAAACGAAACCTGAAATCTTTATACTCTGGAAGTTTGGAGTGAACGACCTCAGCGTTTTGAACTTCACAGAGGTGTTCTGCATTAATTTCCCTCTGGTCGAGACTGGCTTTCATGCCCCTAGGGTCATCTGCCTCAGACTTGTAATTGTTTTTCCCTCGGTTGACTGACTTGTGGGGAGTGGTACCCTTGGCTGCGAGATTTACCAAATCTCGACCTGATTGCCTCAGATTAACGGACTTTTGGATGGCTGACTCCCATGCTGTGATCATAGCTTGCCCCAGTTCACCGGAATATTCAGGCGTTCTGCATTCTATCCTGATCAAATCTTTCCATTGTGGAAACTTTCCTGCTGTCAAGCGCTTACTCGCAAGTAAAACAAACCGTTCTGCATAAAAGACATGTCAAATGCAATGCATATGACAGTTCTCGAAATCCAATCCTGTTCACTGGAAAAAAAATTTGTGAAACATAATAAACGAATCATTTATCAAAATGTCAACATTAATACAACGTTGTAAGAGGAATCTTTTTAGGAGTCAGTTTCGATGCAATCTTTACCGAAGTATGCTTTCGAAACAAACCTGCTTCAATTAGGACTTTTCAGGTTGTAACGTGGTCAGGTTTACGGTTTAAGAAGGAAAGGATATAGGCTCAAAATTCATTTTAACCAACCCATTCTCCTTGATGTCCTCCAATCCTACGTTCAGCTAATTCGACCTTAGCGTTTACCTTTCAATGGTTGAACAACAGGAATGACAGTTCGGGAAACCACACATTTTCGGAGTGACAGTCACTCGCTTTTCGTCTTTGGTGCCTGGAGTCACACAATTTGCTTTTCGAGGATTTTTCTTTTGCAATCCTTTACGCTTTTCGCTTTTCGTCTTTCCCCTAATTTTTTCCTGGACTAACTCTTTTGAGTTTCTTTGATTTTGAAGACCAGCGGGGTGCCCTCATTTTTGCCTAAGTCGCTTGTTTTCAAGATTCAACTTAGCGAGCTTTTTTCTTTTGATTTTTCTCTTTCTTCTTCTTTTTTTATTTGAACAAATCACGTGACACCGGCTTGCCTGACTTGTTAAGAGCGATTGTGACTATTTCACTCCTTATCGGTAAGGTTCAACCATCACGGCTTTTTAGGTACGACCTACATGGATGTGATTGATCCTCGAACGGATACTCCTTTCGTGATTTGAGCTCTTGGTCAAATTAGTTAACACCTACCCTGCCCCAGGTTAAGATTGAGGGTTTTTCATTTTCTGAAAGAAACTCCTACTACTAGGCTCGAAGGGGTTGACAATGGATTATCTTCCTTATATCTCTGGTGTTTGTGGATTTGAAACAATACTTGTACATCATCAACAGGTTTTTTATTCAAAAGCATACAATCGGAAGCTTACGCGTCTTTCGATTTCGTCATCCTCTCCGGATTCCACTTAAACAAGCATTTGAAATAAATGAAAGCAATATAGTGAACACGAATGGATTAATTCAAAACATGCATATTTATTTCATTATCAATATCAATTGAAAAACAACAAGTTTTACAAACGAAATTTGCATTATAACAGGAACGAAATTACAAATACAAAGAAATGACATGATAAAAGCACCAGATTGCCAGCTTCCGGGAACCAGGCTTCTTTATCTGAACCACTGGCTAGGGAGATGCAACCCTTGAAGTCTTCAAACTCAAACAGATGAGCGATTGACGTGTATGACCAGCTTTCCTTTCGAAAAGGAAATGTACCTCTTATCCATCAACTGCTGCACTTTCGCTTGAAAGGATTCGCAATCTTCAGTCGAGTGCCCCATGGACCCTCCATGATATCCACATCGAGCACTTGAATCATACCCGGGAGGGTACGACTCTAGAAACGGCTTGAGGGTCTTGGGCTCTACCAAAGAGTTCCGAATCAGATGTGGTAGCAACTGACTGTACGGCACAGGCACTGGATGGAAAGGAGCACTCCTTCTTTTCAGATTGTTGTGAGGCCTATTCTGATTCTGGCGACAGTAATCTTGCTGCTGACGAGCACGAGGTTGTTGGTACCGGGTTGACTGCAGAACAACATTGGTTTCTTTCTCCTTCCCGACATGAGGCTTCTTTGCAACTTTAGAAGAATCAAAAGTACTTTGGAACTTTCCCATTTTGATACCTCTTTCGACTCTTTCACCTACTGCTACCAAATCTGAAAAAGTGGCTGACACACAACCTACCAGCTTCTCATAATACAATCCGGGTAGCTTAGCTATGAACACGTCCGTCATTTCTCTCTCCGCCATGGGAGGTTGCACTCTCGCCGCTAAGTCTCGCCACCTCTGGGCGTACTCCCTGAAGCTCTCAGTATTCTTCTGCGACAGACCTTGCAATTGTGACCTGTCGGGTGCCAGATCATGGTTGTACTGATTAAGGCGCTCATGTTCAGGCTCTTTCATTCTCAAACTTGTCCTAGGCAAAGGTAGCTATTGCGGGCAGGGGGATTCAGAAATCAAGGATTGCAGTATGTAGTCCTGGCTCGATGTAGCTTTAGGGGGGAGAGCAGGAGTATCCACCTCTTTTGTAATACATGGACTAATACCCTCTGGTATGCTTACGCCGCCTGACGTGAATTCAATCGTCTTTGAGTCAATTAAATCCTGGACCTGGTGCTTAAAAGCTTTATAATCCTCAATGTTATGCCCCAGTGCCCCAGAGTGGAAATCGCACTGGGCACTCGCATTATAGCCTGGTGGTGGGATCCCAGTAAGCGGCGACAGGGTTCGGAGCTCAACCAAACAAAGCTGAAGCAACAATTGTAACAATTGTGCATAGGTCATGGGTATCTGATCAAAGATTCTGGCAGCCTGCTTTGGTCTCTGAGCATACTTTTTAGCCTTAGAACTATCCTGGGAGACGAAATGTAATTGCTGACAGAAAAAGTCTTGAGCTCTAAGTTGTGCAGAAGATCTCTGACGTACATTACGCTCTGGTATAGGTTCCATAGACAAAAGTAGAACAAGCATCTTTGCTGCAACCTCAGGTACCTGATCATCTTCTTTTCTAAGCACCTTTCTTATCACTTCCATAATCAAACCCACCTGATTTTTCAACTGCTGGTTTTCCTCTCTGAGCATTTTCTGATCCAGGTGCAACGCTTGCATTTCCCCCATAACCTGCCCCATCTGGCCTCGGACCTCTCTCAGCTCTGCTTGAACCTGTTCCATGTCTAGCTGCTTGATGTCTGAAATTCTGAAGAGAAAACCGGATCAGGATAACACAACCTAGCCTCAGACACCTGTTATGCAAATGAAATGCGAATGTCATGTTTGAGTATTTCCAAGGAACATGTCTACTTTGAATCATGCTTTACACAGACGAACCACAAGGAAAAGGTTTAATGCTTGACAACGAGTCTCGAAGTTAAGATCTTTGGAAATACCAAAACATGTATGTCAAAATGCAAATATGCTAGGATGATGCAAATGCAAATGCAAAGATGCAACAAGGGATCAAGATTGTTGTGCTTGTTGAATGAGAATAACCAAAGTTCTGCCTTGGTAAGAACATAGCACTGCTCCGATAGGAACCAAATGATACCAATAAATCGGATTCAAACTGTAGAGAAAACCGGGTAGTCTGAAGGTAAAGGTTTCTTGCATAACCCCAGTCTCACTCACATGTATGGGCTTAATCCACTGATAAAGGTACGACATCCCATGTGTTCCTCAGCGTCACAGACTTTCAAGAAATGATGATACGTTCACCATTTCTGGTTTGGCATCATCACCCCCTGAAGAGGCCTCACTTAGTTGAGTCACAAATGATCGGTCCCCAAAGTCGACAATCCTCAGATCCAAAATCAATTCCAATCCTAAGGACCAGAAAAGAAATCATCAAAGAGGATCTCGTTTGAGCGTGAATTTCATGGGAACTGGTGTTTACTAAGCAAATAGGTCCTCCACTAATCTCCACAACTAAGGCTATGTTTGCTCTCAAGCTTGGGTCTGGCTTTTCACTCATCAAAACTTCCCTCGCCACAACAGCACAATAATAATGATATAATGTTGAAAATAAAATGCGGGAAAGTAAAGTGCGGAAATAAATGAAGTACAACACGTATTTACAAAACCCAAAGAGATAACCAAACAAGCGCTAGGATTGACTCGCATAGGGAACCAGAGTCTCCAGCAGAGTCGCCAGCCGTCGCTACTGCGAAAAAAGGTGCCGGCAAAGACAGAAGAGTCGCCACCTATCTTTATTTATCCCAAAGGAGGGAAAGGAAACGATCAGGAAAAACCTAGCGAAAACGGATAAGATCGGTCATCGCAACCAAATCTCGGGTTCGGGAGTCGGTTACGCAAGGGGAAGGTATTAGCACCCCTCACGTCCGTCGTATTCAACGGGATCCATGCTTGTTTGTTTATCTGACGGGTTGATTATCTATCTACACTAATGGTCTAGGTTAAAAGAAAAAGAAAAGGGACAAAGGACTCGACAGAGCATCGCAACTCTGGGCCTACGTATTCCCTCGTGCAATGGGAAAGTCAGAGTCAACGTAGTTCGGCTAGCTACGGGTGAGGGGGGAAGGTTGCTCGCCAAGACATCGCGTCTTGTGCCTACGTACTCTCAACAGGTATAAGAGATCAGAGCTTACGTAGTTCGGGATAAAATGAAACATAGGTTTGTTCTAAGGTTTTTACCCAAGTAAGGTTAAACTACAGTTCCAGCAGTTAGGGATAATGCCTGTTTGCGGTAGAACCGAAGCTTAACAATACTCTTTTCATCAGAAAAGGTTTTCCTTGAATTAAGACCCCACAGGGCAAAAAGAGGTTTGAATGTTTATTTTTGTCTTTTATCGGAGAAGAAGTGTTTTGATGAATGTTTGTAATTCATATTGCACTAGAGACTATGACCTAGGAGTGAATGTGTCGCATGTCACCCAAAGGGTGCCACACTAAACATCCTGGATACTAAAAGGAAAGCCTCCAATAACCATTTCCTGGGTAGCTTAAGGCTCGTAACGTACAATACAAATTAGCCTTTATTAGGTTTTTTACTGTTGTTTTGAGATGAGAAGAGAGAATGACTCTACAGGGGACTAATCAAAACCCTAATGTTATCATGCAAGATGGTCCCAATGTTGAGTTTGAAAGGGAATCTATCCTATATGTTATCATGCAAAAGATTCAACCTAGAGTCTATCATCACTGTCCTTAAACAGGGAAGTGAGAGCCCTAAGGGAACATGCAAAGGGGAAAGAGAAACACAACTATCAAGCAGATGAAATATAAAATAGCTGGATGCAGATGCAATGCAACAATACAAGCAAGGGAGACAAGCTCAACCTTTAAATGCAAACAGGAGATGCAAACAGATATGCACAGAGTAAGCACACAAGCAAAGGAAGGCAACCCTCAATCTTTAATGCAAACATGACGGGTATGAAAGGTAGATAAACATCCAAGCAAAGGGAGACAAACTCAACCTTTAATGCAATCATGCACCTAAGCCTAAGGGTATCTACACATGAAAGTCTATCCTAATGCATCATAACAAACAATTAATCATGAAGAAGAGGGGTAAACAAAATGAGCAACAAGGAAAGCATTCCAAGTCTACATCATGTTTAGATGTGTATCAACGCAAGACTCCATCTAAGGTTCAACCTCTTTATGGAATGCACAGAGTACTTCCTAAGGAAGACTAGGCTCTTACAAGAGGGATCCTGAGATAATAGGACATATGAAAGTGAGAAGGTATGTACGAGGTACTTGAGTCCTCAAGGCTCAAACTTCTCATGGAATGCACAGAGTACTTCCTAAGGAAGACTAGGCTCTCACAAGAGGGATCCTGAGATAATAGGACATATGAAAGTGAGAAGGTATGTACGAGGTACTTGAGTCCTCAAGGCTCAAACTTCTCATGGAATGCACGGAGTACTTCCTAAGGAAGACTAGGCTCTCACAAGAAGGATCCTGTGTCATAGGACTTGGAGGAGAAAAGGAGCATAGTGTGAACCTAAGGAACCCACCATGTCATTGAATGTCCATCAAAGGCTCAAACTTCTCATGAAATGCACAGAGTACTTCCTAAGGAAGACTAGGCTCTCACAAGAAAGATCCTAAGAGTGTAGGACTTGAGAAATTAAAAGAATAATGATGGGAGACATAGTGAAAACCTAAGGAATTCACCATGTTCTCAACCAAACTCATCATTCAAGAATAGTCCTCAATGGTTCAACCTCTTCATGGAATGCACATGGTACTTCCTAAGGAAGACCAGGCTCTCACAAGAGGGATCTCATGATAAGGACTAAGAGATATTGGAATGACTTGAATTGATCAAGGCAAAGGGAAGCACAAAGAGAAGAGGAATCATCCACCAAAAGCCTCTAAAGAACCCTAAAAGGTAAGCTCTAAAGGATGTCTACCCTAATGGAGCTATGGATATGATAAGGACTTTAAAACTACCCTACAAAGGTCTCAACCTATGTACTATGGGTTCATGTAATGATTGGGTGTCTAAGGATTGCCTAAAGATCACTTAAAGGGCAAAACTAGGTGAAGGTTCTAAAGGGGAACACACTAACTTCAACCAACATGTACAATCTAGGAAAAATAGGAAAACAAACCTAAAAATCCTAAGGAATCCTCAAGATGTTAGGAGGCTATGGTCAAAATTTCAGGTCAAGATTCCAAGCCTAATGGTTTGAAAAGAATGCAAAACCTTGATATGTGCCATGAGGAATGCAAATGGGAAAGGTTTTAAGACCTACTTCTAACTCTAATCAAATGGAACTTAAAAATCAGCATAAAAATACCTAAAGGTCACTTAGGGTATTTAGAAACAACATGCAAAAAATCAGGGATTAATTCCAAGCATTGCATAAGAAATAAAATTCTACAAGCTAGCATGCATATTTTCACAATTAAAGAAATGGCAATCAAAGAAAATTCTAATTAAATTGAAAAATTCTTAAAAAAATAACCCAATAACATGTAAAATCATTTAACACATTAAGGAATCATGGGGAAAAAATTCAGGAATTATGGATGCATTTCACTATTTTTAATGGATTAAAACAATCATGCTTCAAAACATAAAAAATAATGAAAAAGAAATGAAAATAACAAAAGGCGCGTGCTGAATAGCAAAAAACCAAGTTAAAAAACTCCTATGGGCCATACAGGGGGTGCGCATATCAAATTTAGGCCTAGGTCCATCAGGATTCAAATGATTTCATGCGCTTCAGTCAATGCGTGACTATGGTGCGTCTTAATCTCAACCACTCAACATCTAAGTCATCAGATCCAATGCCTTACACGCTGCCACGTCATAAATGAAGGTCAACACATCATGAAACTAACTCACAGCCATCAGATGAAGGGATCAAGTCAAGGAACTATCAAGATCCTAGGGCTATCATTGCATCTGGCAATTTGAATATGAAAGAGGGGGGAACAAACCTGGTGGTGGCCGGAGAGACTCCGATCGTCTTCTCCGGTGGGATGCCACCGTGCCAGTTTCTCAAACTCAACCAAACGTGCAATTGTTTACATTAATCTCTTCCTCTCCTTACACTGATCATCATTCCAAGTTCTAAATTCATTTTTCTCTCAAGAATCAACCCAACCGAAAGCTTAACGAAATCGCGCTCTGCTAACAATTGTCATAAACAGGCTTCTATCCTATCCTAAACTCATCTAGGAGTTACCAGGATCCTAAACACATGCATATTACATACTAATTCACCATGAATCAAGAGAAATTTTGAGGGAAAGAAACCTGTGTAGAAGCTTGCACAAAGGTGGATTAAGGTGACAATTCTTGATCAAACCAATGCAGAAAGCTTCAATGATCCCTGAGGAAGCTTCTTGAATGATCAATTTTCTTGGAAAATGCTTCAATCTTGAAATCCGATTTTGCTCTTCTCTTGAGTTTGTTGCAACTGTAACTGCTCTAACTGCCACCAATCTTCATCTCTGAACCATTGTACATGATCACCAGCTTATATATTTTGGATCTTGATGGATAATAAGCCCAATGAAGGTCTAAAACAACCCAATTGATTTTCACTTTTTCAAGCTTGTGGTGAATGTGAAGCTTGCAAAACAGAGCCTGCAAAGCCTTGGAATTGCTTCAATCATGTTGCTGGCAATGTGTTTGATCTAATGGTGGAAGTTTCATCCTTGTTTGGTGATCAATGGTGGATCTTGATCATGTTGCTTCAAGTTTAAGTAACATGAAAAATGGTGTGTTTTTATGGCTCAATTTTCCAACCCATGAATGCCATTGTTCTTGAAATGTAAAGTGTGCTTAAAATATGCACAAATATGTCCTGAAATGATGCATCATGAATTAATTTGGATTTTTGACTTTTTATGGCCTTTAAAGCTCCTTCCATGAAAATTTCTTCAACCAATCTTCAATCCAATCCATATAAATGGATCCTTGGTGTTTGATTGAGAAAATAACCCCAGTTTGAGCAACTTTCAAGTTGGACAAATTTGCATTTGAGGTATGCAAAGTGGTGAAATGGACCTATAACCAAAAGTGACTTATAATCCAAGTTTCCCAAAATACCCTTGTCTTGCAAGCTTCATATATTGAGTTCTACAAATCCTATCAAGGACTTATAGTACTCTTTGGAAAGCTAGGAAGATAAGGAACAATATTAATGTTTGGGTAAAGGATAGGTGAGACCTCCTTCTAGGTCAAAAATGGCATGGAAGTTGGTTGACTTTCAAGGACCAAAATCACATTCATCTGATGACCTGTAATTTGTCTGCTTCATAACTTGAGTTATATAAATCCTATCAAGGACTTATAGTACTAAAAAGAAAGCTAAGAACATGCTTTACAAGTCTCATGTTTATATCAAGATGAGATGAAACTTTTATCTTGAGTTATGTGGTCTTGAAGTTGGGCACTAAACCAGAGGATTTTACACTGTCAATCTTAGAAACCCTAGCCTAGGAACTTCTCACACTCTTGAATACTGATGAATTGATCTTGAAATGATATATGACATGTCTCAATACAACATTCCATGATCATAGTTTCTTGGAATTGAGTCTTAATCTCCTCAAGACTCACAGTTGACTGTGGGTTGACCAGGAGAAAACCCTAGTTGCACCAACTTTGACTGTGGCCCCTTGCACTTTGAATAATGACATAGATGAACTCCATAATGATCCTCAAACATCCCATGAGCTCCTATAATTTTCTACATTCATATCCATGGACTTTCAATCCTCTGATGATTTTCAATTGATCCTCAAGATAGGAGATACAACCATTTCAACCATCCACTTCTTCAATAAGCTTTGACCTTCTCTAATGACTTGATGAGGATGATAAACCCTTACATGGTTGAATGAATCTTCTTGATTTGGCTTGGACTTTGATAAACTCCTCTTGATAGGAACACTTCTTGATCCCCTGCATAAATGACAATGCAATGCATATGCTAATGCTAGAATGAATGCAATGAAATATAAGCTAGGTAAAGAAATAGGTTGGGCAAATTTTGGGGTGCAACAGGAATACGTAGGCATAGGGCGGAGATGTCCTATCGAGTCAGTTCTTTCCGTTCTTTTCAGTTCCTTCCGTTTAGCATTTGCAGACGTAGATAGTTTGTTTTTCACCAATAGACTAGACAGCAAACGTGGATCCCGTCGAGTACGGCGGACATGAGGGGTGCTAATACCTTCCCCTTGCGTAAGCGACTCCCGAACCCGAGATTTGGTTGCAATGACCTGTCTTATTCCCTTTTCGTAGGTTTTCTATGGTCGTTTCCTTTCCCTATCTTTGGGATAAATAACGAACGGTGGCGACTCTTCTGTCTTCCGCCGGCCTCTCTTCGCAGCGATGCGACAGCTGGCGACTCTGATGGGGAATGCGACTGTTCCCTATGCGAGTCAACCCTAACACTTGTTTGCTTGTCTTTTGGTGTGTATATTTTGTGTGTTGTATTTTGTATATTGCTCTATTTACATTTTCCGCACTATATTATCATTTGTTGCTGTTGTACAGTTGGGTGGTTGTTTCTTTGAGAGAAAAGCCAAAACCCAGGCTTGAGGATACACATAGCATTAGAGTGGAAAGTAGTGATGGACCTGTATGGCAGCATGCACTAGTCCCCACGAAATCTGCGTTCAGACGAGGTTTTCTTTGAAGACATCTCGTCCTGCTGGTCAGGACGGGGGTGTTGGATCTGAAAGCTGTCAACTCTGTAGACCGATCACTTGGGAGTCATCTAAGTGAGGCTGATTTGTTTGACTATGATGCCAAACCAGAAATGGTGAACGTATCATCGTTTCTCGAAAGTCTGTGACGCTGACGACCGCATATGATGCCGAACCTTATCAGAGATTAGGTCCATACCTGTGAGAGGGATTGGGTTATGCAGGAAACCTTGACTTTCAACCTACCCGGTATTTTGGTTTTCTCTTCAAAGCGGACTTTTGAACTTATCTAGTCAGCAACACAACAGGTTTTCAGAGCTTTGTGGGATCTTTTATCCTTTGTTTGCTGCATCAGCATTTTGCATTTCATTTCATTTGCATCTCATTTTTGCATGTCCATCCTCGGCCGGAATGAAGAGCTTACCCGTCTTTTTTCCAACCCACAGTTAATTTCCCGACATTCGCATTGGATTTGAGCTAGCCTCTAGAAGGATCATGAACTCAGGAGAGCAGAATTTGGTTGTTACGAGGGCAGAGTTTGAATTGATGAAGAATCAGTTGGATCAACTCATGGAAGCCATGACGGCTATGACGAGAGGAGAGGCCAATATTCAGAGGACTCCAGTGAACAATGTTGCTCAAGCTCCGCCTATGCAGATTCCTGTTAGAGATCAAGAGCATACTGTTATCAGGGATAGAGATTCATCTTCTCTTCATGACTCGGATTATCAGAATTTCACTTTCCTTGTACCAGATCTTCGAAGGATTGTTCTGAAGATTAATCCTAAGAACCCACAGACTACTGAATTTATGAGAATATATCATCTGTTGGATGAAAAACTTGACTCCATGATGAGTCGGGATACTCTTAATCTGAATTCTTTGAGCATGTGTTTGGTGTCAGGTCTTGTGATGCCTCCAAAGTTTAAGACGCCAAATTTTGAGAAGTATAAAGGAGATAGTTTTCCGAAGCAGCATTTGGTGATGTTTTGCAGGAGAATGACCTCATATGTCCATGATGACAAGCTTATGATTCACTGTTTCCAAGAAAGTCTAAGTGGGGCATCGTTGAGTTGGTACATGCAGTTGAAGAGTGGTTGCATCCGTTCATGGTCAGATTTAGCTAATGCGTTTTTGAAGCAGTACAATTACAATCTTGACATGACTCCCAGCCGCATGCAGTTGCAGGAATTATCTCAAGCGGACAATGAATCGTTTAGAGCGTATGTGCAGAGATGGAGAGAGTTAGCTGCTCGTGTTCAACCACCACTTTTGGACAGAGAATTGGTTGACCTATTTGTGGATATCTTGCAAGGTCCATACTTTGATAAGATGATTGGTGGTAAAGCAGTGAACTTTTCTAACTTGGTGATAGCGAGAGAATGTATTGAGAGCGAAATCAAGAGTGGAAAGATTCGAGACATCTCAGATATCTCTGTTTATGAAAGCGAATCAATTTTTAGCTCTAAAGAGGAATGGGAGAAAGAAAGTAATGCTATCCCGAAATCTCCATTACCTCAGATTCAATTTTCAGACGCTTCGAGTGTTCAGAGTTAGCAACTTGTTGGGTCTGTGTATCAGATATCTGCTCCCCTACAGAGTCAACATTCATACTGTCATCAGCCGCGTCAGCACGCCCGGCAAAGACCAAGGAAGCCAGAGAGGCATTTCACTCAGCTGTGTTATCGTACGGTCAGATATTTCCAGATTTGACCATAGGTGGGTTGATAGTGCCAAAGAAGATTAATCCAGATATTCCTTCGTATCCGTCGGGTTTTAATGTCAACGTCCGCTGTGAGTACCATGCTGGGGTACAGGGGCATTCAACTGAAGACTATAAGGTGCTTAGAAGCAAGATTCAAATTCTGCTTGACTCCAACATGTTCTCTGTCACACCTCAGGGTATCCAGATCAACGATCCTCCTTCATCCAGTCATGTGGGTTCGGCAGCTAATGTTATGGAGGGATTCACCGAGAGCCAGTGTTCAGAAGATTATCCAGATAACTTCGACGAGCAATTCTGAAGATGGTTGGTTCAACAACAAATCAAGACTTGAACGCCTAGTTCCCCGAAGCTGACAATCTTTTTATCATGTTATTTCTTTGCATTTGTAGTTTCTTTTCTGTTTAAGTGCGAACTCATTTGCAAATCTTATCTGTAGAACTTGTCTATTTTCAATTGATAATGATAAGGAAATGAATATGCATGTTTTGATTAAATCCATTCGTGTTCACTTAGTATTGCTTTTTTATTGATGTTAAACGCTTGTTTAAGCGGAATCCGAGGGAGGATGACGAAATTGAAAGACGCGCAAGCTTCCGATTGTATGCTTTTGAATAAAACCTCTGCTGATGATGTACATGCATTATTTCAAATCCCTAAACACCGGAGATATAAGGATGATAATCCCTTGTCAACCCCTTTGAGCTCAGTAGTAGGAGTTTCTTTCTGGAAACGAAAAACCCTCAATCTTAACCTGGGGCAGGGTAGGTGTCAGTTAATTTGACCGAGCGTCCAAATTGCGAAAGGAGTATTCTCGTTCGAGGATCAATCACACCTGTAGAGGTCGTACCTAAAAAAGCCGAAGAGTGAAACAGTCACGATCCTTTTAACAAGTCAGACCAGCCGGTGTCACACGATTTGTTTCGAAAAAGAAAAGAAAATAAAATAATAAGAAGCCCGCTAAGTTGATAACTTGAAAACAAGTAGCTTAGGCAAAATTAGGACATCCCGCTGGACTTCGAAATCAGAAGATATACTCCAAAGAGTCAGTCCAGGAAAAAGTAGGGAATGAATGATGACGAAAAACAAGTCGTGTGACTCTAGAGACGAAAGACGAAAAGCGAGTGACTGTCACTCCTGAAACTTGTGGTTCACCGAATCACCATTCCTTCCGTTTAACCTTTGAGAGGTGAGCGCTTATGTCGAATTAGCTGAATATAGGACTGGAGAATATAAAGGAGAGTGGGTGGGTTAAACAGAATTTTGAGCCTTATATCCTTTCTTTCAAACCGTGAACCTGGCCAAGTTACCACCTTCAAAAGTCCTAATTGAAGCAGGTTTGTTTCGAAAGCATACTTCGGTAAAGATCGCGTCAAAACTGACTCCTAAAAAGGATTTTCTTACCTTATGGGTATTGATATTGACACTCTGATAAGTGATGCATTCACTGTATGTCACAAATTTTTTTCCAGTGAACAGACTTGGGTTTCAAAACTGTCATATGCATTGCATTAATATTATCTTTGCAAAATAATTTGTTTTACTTGTGAGTAAGCACTTGACATCAGGAGAGTTCCTACAGTGGAAAGTTTGGTCGAGATAAGATGTAGAGCACCAGAATACTCCACTGAGCAGGGGCAAGGCATATCAAATGATCATCAAAGGAGTCAGTCATCCGAAGATCAGTTAATTTGGGGCAATCAGGTCGAGATTCGATAAATCTCTCAAAGTCAGCCAGGGGCACTTCTCTACAAATTAGCCAATCAAGGGCAAATCACTTTAAGGCTGGGGCATGTCACCCCAAGAGCATATATAGTATCCTTACCCAGAAGGAAATTAATCTAAAGCACCTCTCTAAGGTTCATGATGCTAAGGCAGTTCATATCAAACCAGCAGGGTACAAAGCTTTCAGATCTCCTTTCGAGGAAGATTTATACAGAGAACCTACAGGCTGGGGCAAGTTTGAAAATAAAGGAACTTTTCCTCTCCATATCTTCAGAGCTACTCAGAGTTATTCAAGCAGGTGCAGTCAATCTTTAGCTTCAAGATGAATGTCGAGAAGTCGTAACCCTTCACCTGTCTTCCCCAGCAAAAGTCCAATCATACTTGGCACATCTGGTTATTCCCAGTGGAGTTGGCTTTACCTCTTCAGCATTTATTTTGCTGGAGTGGTTCTTTCACATCCAGCTTTCCCCTAGCAGCTCAAGCCTGCATCTGCATTTTTTGCATATAGTTATCATATTTGCATCATCTTTGCATTTCATCCTCAAATGCGTAGCATTTCCATTTCGTATGGAGCATTACGCCATAAAAATATATTCAAACATGTGCATGTGAAGCATAAGCCAGTTTCTGTTAACCTTCCGTGGCAACCTGAATCAGCTCTTCAATCAAGACAGTGGTATAACTCCAATGGCCTGGTTCAGTCAACTCATATACTTACTTACTTTTGGGTTCCAGATCATACGTCGGTCGTTCTTTTTCCGTCAGCCATCTGATGATGATATCTCCAAGCAAATTTTCTTTGTCCGTCAGCCCTCTGATGATGACATCTCCAAGCAGATTTTCTTTGTCCATCAGCCCTCTAACGATGACATCTCCAAGCAGATTTTCTTTGTCCGTCAGCCCTCTGACGATGACATCTCCAAGCAGATTTTCTTTGTCTGTCAGCCCTCAAATGATGACATCCCCATACGGTTCCTCTCCGTCTACTCTTAGACGACGTGAGTGATTTGGATATGGTTCCTTCCCGTATACTCTATAACAACCCAATTTTTCAATAATTAATTATTCGTATTAAATAATTGATTTATTTGAATGATTTTAATTATTGAAATTATTGGTAGATATTTGAGAGGAGAATATATGGAAGGAAATAGAATGGAAAGAATATAAAGAAAAGTGGAAAGAAAAGGAAAAGATAGAGACATAAGAGAAAGAGGAAAGAAAGAAAGGAGAAGAAGAGATTAGAGAAGGAAGAAAAGGAAAAAGCTTGGAATCATCAAGAACAACTCCTAGCTTTCGATTTAATCAAGGTAAGGGTGTGAAATATCATTATATTGTCAATGTATATAATTTTGTATGATTGGTTTGGATTTTTTGGATTTTTCTCCATTTTCCATTCTAGGGCATAGATGAGTTTAATCGGTAGAATCAAAGTTTTAACGGTTGGAGTCCGGAATAAATGGTGTAGATTAGTCGAGGATTGTTAGACTAAGAGTATTGGAACTCGTTGGAATTGAATCGGGTGATTTTAGGAGTTTTGAAGAGTTTTGGACAGTGAGGGTTTAGAACATCGCAGACGTTCGCTAGCACCTTCGCTAGGCGAACAGATCGCGAGTGTTCGCTAGCAACTCACTAAGCGAGCAATTTAGCGAATGGTCCCAGACTTGGGCAGAATGGAAATGACTCTATTCACTGGTAGCGAGTGAGGTAGCAAAGAATTCGCTAGGACCTCGTTGCAGCGAGTAGGTAGAGAACGAAGTCAGTAGCTTCTGTTTGCCTTCGCGAGCTTGTTCGCTAGGCGAACAGTTAGCGAGTATTCACTAGGGACTCGCTAGGCGAGCAAGCCAGCGAGCATGACAGAATTTCATTTTCTTTGTGATTCCATCCGATGTTGATTGTTTGGTTCGATTGTGTTCGATCCTTATCGGAATAAATAATTGTGTACTATGGTGTGATATGTTGTGGGTAGCCGTATGGCATGAATCCTAGATTGTGGAATCGATTATGAAATGTGGTCTTTTGACAAATATATGCATTGTTCAAATTGATTAAAGTGCATGGTGATTGTGATTGAGTTCGTTTCCGTTGGCACGATGTTATTAATAATGCATGAGAACATATTGTGAATATGTGTGCATTGCTTGTAATTGTATGTGAATAATGCATGAGAACACATTAGTGAATATGTGTGCATTGCTTGATAATATGGTGATGATGATTTAAAGTATGAATACTTTGATTATATGAAATATGTTGTGTGTGCAATCATGTTATAATTTTTATGTGATGAATTATTGAGAATGCATGAGATTAAGATGCGAGAATGGTCTTAAGTGCATTTGGTTATTGATTGCATATGCATCATTTAGTCAAGAGGCAATGCTTGCTAGTTTCGTGGAGACTAGTGACTTGTCCCAAGCCTAGAAGAGTGGGTTTGAAAGCTTAGAGGACGGGCTTTTGTTGTTATCAGCCTAGATGGCGGACCCGGTTTAAATGTAAAAACCGAAAAATGATAACAAGTGTTGGTACCACATGGCATGAGTTGCATTGAGTTGCCTTGAGTCACATGGCATAGAGATAAATGTTGTGTGGATGTATGCATATGTGTATGTTATGTGAATTGACGAGGATTATGGATGTGTGTATGATAAATATGCTTGGTGATCATTCCATATTTGTTTATATATACATATTTTATGATGTATACGATAATGATAATGAATGGTGGTGAGAAATGAGGAATGTGTGTATTCTATGCTTATATATATATATATATATATATATATATATATATATATATATATATATATATATATATATATATATATATATATATATATATATATATATATATATATATATATATATATATATATATATATATATATATATATATATATATATATATATATATATATATATATATATATATATATATATATATATATATATATATATATATATATATATATATATATATATATATATATATATATATATATATATATATATATATATATATATATATATATATATATATATATATATATATATATATATATATATATATATATATATATATATATATATATATATATATATATATAATTATATGCATTGATTATTATGATAATATTTCTCACCCTTCTGCTGTTTTATAATGCTCTATGAGGCATTGTAGATTAGGTTTTGCTGGAGGTCTTTTGTGAAGTATAGCTTCATTCTTTTGGTCGGTTAGCTCTGATATATAGCACCGGGTAGTTAGAATTTTATAGTATTCTTTTGGGATACATTTTGTATATGTATCTGTTGACAATGTTTATGTAAACATGATGATGTGGTGAATTAAACTGAACGATATGTATTTATATAATTAACATGATTAAAGTGATTCAATGTTTAGATTTTCTGCTTTTGATTCTAAATATTTAAATGTGGGTGTAAGGACTAAGTTCCTTTGTTGAAACTACCCCACTGTTGTATGTCTTTTATCGAGCAGGTGTTGTATGTTAATTTCGTGATGATGTGACATGCCTCTTTTATACCATGTTTTATTTATACTCTGATGAAATTTTATTACGTGTTAAATGATTTATTTGTTTATTTGGGGGTATAGAAAGGGGGTGTTACATTAGTGGTATCAGAGCAGGTCGGTCAGTTGACCAAGTTGTTAATATGTTCATTCCCTTATGCATTTGGTATGTGTGTGTAGCACTATCAATATGGTTGTTCTAACGAGGATTTATTATAGGAATCAAGAACAATGGTTGCAGGTAGGAATGATGAAGCGATTGCTGAGGCATTGACGAGGTTGGCTGGAGCAATTGGGAAGAATCCTCAAGCCAACATGAATGTTGGGAATAACGCTGATGATGAGTTTCGTGCTTTGGGAAGGTTCCAAAGGAACAATCCACCGATTTTCAAGGGAACCCATGAACTTGACAAAGCACAAGTATGGCTAAAAGCGATTGAGAAGATCTTTCGAGTCATGAACTGTTCAGATGCGCAGAGGGTGCAGTTTGGCACTCATATGCTTGAAGAGGAAGCCTAGGACTGGTGGGGTAATACTCGCCAAAGGTTTGAAGAGGATGAGGTTGTGGTTACTTGGGATGTTTTTAGAGAGGCATTTCTGGAGAAATATTTTCCAAAAGATGTGCGTGGTAAGAAAGAAATTGAATTCCTTGAGCTGAAGCAGGGTAACTCAACCGTGGCCGAGTATGCCGCAAGATTTGAGGAATTAATTAAGTTTTGTCCTCATTACAACACTGCTAATGCTGAGAGATCCAAGTGTCTCAAGTTTCTGAATGGTTTGAGGCCTGAAATCAAGCAAGTCGTTGGTTATCAGGAAATTAGGCGATTTTCTGAGTTGGTGAACAAGAGTAGAATTTATGATGAAGACAGTAGGGCTCGGTCTAGTCACTACAAGAGTTTAAATGATAAGAAAGGAAAATGCCAATTTAGAGGAAATCTGTATGTGACTCCTGCTGATAAGGGGAAACAGAAAGCTGGTTACGACAAGAAGCCGAGTGGGGAAGGAGCTTCCACCCTGGTGAGATGTTATAATTGCGGTGAAGCGGGACATCGTGCTCCTGAGTGCAAGAGTGTTGGGATGAAGTGTTTCAAGTGTGGGAAGCCAGGCCACAAAGCTCTTGAGTGCAGAAGCGGTACAAACGTGACTTGCTACAACTGTGGTGAGCAAGGACACATTAGTACCAAGTGTGATAAGCCAAAGAAGACTCAAGGGAATGGGAAAGTGTTTGCTCTATCAGGATCGGAGACTGCTAGTGAAGATCGATTGATCCGAGGTACGTGCTTCATTAATGATATACGTTTGATTGCTATAATTGATACTGGAGCTAGACATTCTTTTATTTCCTTTGATTGTGTTAAGAGATTAAGTCTTGAGTTGTCTGTTATGAGTGGAGACATGGTTATTGATACTCCTGCTATGGGTTCGGTAACTACCCCGTATGTGTGTTTGAATTGTCCGTTGAGTATTTTTGGTAAAGACTTTGGAGTTGATTTAGTGTGTCTTCACTTAGATCAACTTGATGTTATTCTTGGGATGAATTGGTTGGAATTCAATCGTGTTTATATTAACTATTTTGACAAAACGGTTATTTTTCCTAAACCTGATGATGAAAGAGATTTGTTTATGACTGCTAAGCAAGTGAAGGAATCAATGCAAGATGGTGCGAAGGTATTTTTGTTGATGGCAACGGCGAGCATTGGTGAAAGTGGAACAATTGATGCTTTACCAATTGTCCGTGATTTTCTAGAAGTTTTTCCTGAGGAGATAATAGATTTACCGACGGAACAAGAAATGGAGTTTGTGATCGACTTAATTCCCGGAACTAGTCCGATATCGATGGCTCCATATCGTATGTCCGCATCGGAACTGAAAGAGTTGAAGAGTCAAATTGAAGATCTACATGAGAAAGGTTTTATTCGTCTGAGTGTGTCACCGTGGGGTGCACCAGTGTTGTTGGTTAAGAAGAAAGAAGCTTCTATGAGACTCTGTATGGACTACAGACAATTGAACAAGGTGACTATCAAGAATAAGTATCCACTTCCGAGGATCGATGATTTGATGGATCAGTTGGTTGGTGCGAGTGTGTTCAGTAAGATAGATTTGAGATCTGGGTATCATCATATTCGTGTGAAGGCTGAGGATATTCAGAAGACTGCTTTTAGAATGAGGTATAGACATTATGAGTATTCAGAAGTCTGGGTATCATCATATGATTTTAATTATTAGAATTATTGGTAGATATTTGAGAGGAGAATATATGAAAGGAAATAGAATGGAAAGAATATAAAGAAAAGTGGAAAGAAAAGGAAAAGATAGAGACATAAGAGAAAGAGGAAATAAAGAAAGGAGAAGAGGAGAATAGAGAAGGAAGAAAGGGAAAAAGCTTGGAATCATCAAGAACAACTCATAGCTTTCGATTTAATCAAGGTAAGGGTGTGAAATATCATTAAATTGTCAATGTATATGATTTTGTATGATTGGTTTGGATTGTTTGGATGTTTTCTCCATTTTCCATTCTAGGGCATAGATGAGTTTAATCGGTAGAATCAAAGTTTTAACGGTTGGAGTCCGGAATAAATGGTGTAGATTAGTCGAGTATTGTTAGACTAAGAGTATTGGAACTCGTTGGAATTGAATCGGGTGATTTTGGGAGTTTTGAAGAGTTTTGGACAGTGAGGGTTTAGAACATCGCAGACGTTCGCTAGCACCTTCGCTAGGCGAACAGATCGCGAGTGTTCGCTAGCAACTCGCTAAGTGAGCAAGTTAGCGAGTGGTCCCAGACTTGGGCAGAATGGAAATGACTCTATTCGCTGGTAGCGAGTGAGGTAGCGAAGGATTCGCTAGGACCTCGTTGCAGCGAGTAGGTAGCGAACGAAGTCAGTAGCTTATGTTTGCCTTCGCGAGCTTCTTCGCTAGGCAAACAGATATCGAGTATTCGCTAGGGACACGCTAGGCGAGCAAGCCAGCGAGCGTGACAACATTTCATTTTCTTTGTGATTCCATCTGATGTTGATTGTTTGGTTCGATTGTGTTCGATCCTTATCAGAATAAATAGTTGTGTACTATGGTGTGATATGTTGTGGGTAGCCGTATGGCCTGAATCCTAGATTGTGGAATCGATTATGAAATGTGGTCTTTTTACAAATATATGCATTGTTCAAATTGATTAAAGTGCATGATGATTGTGATTGAGTTCGTTGTCGTTGGCACGATGTTATTAATAATGCATGAGAACATATTGTGAATATGTGTGCATTGCTTGTAATTGTATGTGAATAATGCATGAGAACATATCAGTGAATATGTGTGCATTGCTTGATAATGTGGTGATGATGATTTAAAGTATGAATACTTTGATTATGTGAAATATGTTGTGTGTGCAATCATGTTATAATTCTTATGTGATGAATTATTGAGAATGCATGAGATTAAGATGCGAGAACGGTCTTAAGTGCATTTGGTTGTTGATTTCATATGCGTCATTTAGTCAAGAGACAATGTTTGCTAGTTTCGTGGAGACTAGTGACTTGTCCCAAGCCTAGAAGAGTGGGTTTGAAAGCTTAGAGGACGGGCTTTTGTTGTTATCGGTCTACAGGACGGACCCGGTTTAAATGTAAAAACCGAAAAATGATAACAAGTGTTGGTACCACATGGCATGAGTTGCATTGAGTCACATGGCATAGAGATAAATGTTGTGTGGATGTATGTATATGTGTATCTTATGTGAATTGATGAGGATTATGGATGTGTGTATGATAAATATGCTTGGTGATCATTCCATATTTGTTTATATATACATATTTTGTGATGTATATGATAATGATAATGAATGGTGGTGAGAAATGAGGAATGTGTGTATTATATGCTTATATATATATATATATATAATTATATGCATTGATTATTATGATAATATTTCTCACCCTTCTGTTGTTTTATAATGCTCTATGAGGCATTGTAGACTAGGTTTTGCTGGAGGTCTTTTGTGAAGTATAACTTCATTCTTTTGGTCGGTTAACTCTGATATGTAGCACCGGGTAGTTAGAATTGTACAGTATTCTTTTGGGATACATTTTGTATATGTATCTGTTGACAATGTTTATGTAAACATGATGATGTGGTGAATTAAACTGAACGATATGTATTTATATAATTAACATGATTAAAGTGATTCAATGTTTAGATTTTCCGCTTTTGATTCTAAATATTTAAATGTTTGTGTAAGGACTAAGTTCCTCTGTTGAAACTACCCCACTGTTGTATGTCTTTTATCGAGCAGGTGTTGTATGTTAATTTCGTGATGATGTGACATGCCTCTTTTATACCATGTTTTATTTATACTCTGATGAAATCTTATTACGTGTTAAATGATTTATTTGTTTATTTAGGGGTATAGAAAGGGGGTGTTACAATGTGAGTGATTTGGATATGGTTCCTCTCCATCTACTCTTAGACGATGTGATTTTGGATATGGTTCCTCTCTGTCTACTCTTAGACGATGTAATTTTAGATATGGTTCCTCTCTGTCTACTCTTAGACGATGTGATTTTAGATATGAGCTTCTCTCCGTCTATCATTAGACGATGTGAGTGATTTGGATATGGTGCTTCTCTCCGTCTATCCTTAGATGATGCAAGATTTGGATATGGTTTTCTCTCCGTCTATCCTTAGACGATGCAAGATTTGGATTTGATTTTCTCTCCGTCTATCCTTAGACGATGCAAGATTTGGATTTGGTTTTCTCTCCGCCTATCCTTAGACGATACGAGTTTTGGATAAGATCTTCTCAACTTCGGGTTGAGCCGGCCTTCGGGTTCGATGCCTATTTTTATTTAACAGATGCCTGACGATGAAGTCAGATGTTCTTCTCAACTTCGTGTTGAGTCGGCCTTCGGTTTCGATGCTCGCTTTTATTTAGCGAATGCCTGCTTGGATTAGCAGATGTTTCTTCGGACTGCGTGTCAATGCTTTCCGTATTGGTGATGAGTTAGCTCATTTTCCTCAGCTTATCAGATACATTTCTCAGGTGAGCTTGATTGACAAATTCTACAGTTTACATCCTAAACAGACTGCAAATTTCTGGGTTCTTTTGTAATCAATGATCTTCTACCTTGAACGTCTGAAAGCGGTTGCTTTTCATCCATTCCGGTCTAAGTCGATTGAATAGGGGCAGCTGTTGCACCCTAAAATTTGCCCACCCTTTTTCTAGCTTTGACTGGCTTTTGCTTCGTTTTCATCTGCATATCATTTAGCTCGCATTTTGCCCGTGTTATCAGTCGGATTGAATTTATCAGGATTTTAGCCGCGTGGCTCGCGTTTTAGGCGATTCAAATCAATTCAAACAAGAAGTTCAGTGTCAAAATCGAGCAAACAGACGCTATCCTCTTGATAATTCAATCCGTGTCGATAAAATCGGTGCATTTCGGTGCTCGCCTGTTTTCCATGGCATTTTCGCATTTTTATTGCTGTTTTTTGTCTTATTTAATTATTTAGAATAGTTTTTGTTTTATATTTAATTATGTAGACAATATTTTAAATAAGATTTTAATATAGTTGTTTTTGAATTAAATAGAAATAGAACTATCTTTTTTTTGTTTTTTTTATAGAAATAGATTTATTTGATTTTATTAGGGTTTTTAAAATAATTTCTAGGATTAAGTCTTTTAAAAAATGTTTTTTAAAATAGGTTATTAATTGATTTTTATTTGAATTTAAAAGAAATAGTTTTCTTTTTATAGAAAATAGGAAATAGATTTTATTATCAGCTTTTATAAAATATTTTTATTATTTGTTTTTATTTACTTTTAGGAGTAGATTTTGTTAATTTAAATTTATTTAATTAATTAGTCTAAGTTTAATATAGGGGTTATTAGGATTTAATTAGTTTTAGATTATTATTAGTTTCATTTAATTAAGTCAACATTAATTCCAGTTATCATTTAATTAACAACATCATTAAACATTGTAATCAAGTCAGTACAACATGTCATGTGTCGTGTATTTAAACCCCACTACTATTCATCTGCTCCCACTTGTCGAACCCTAGTAGCCTCCAGCACTATTCATTATCCCCCTCCTTGGGGATTGAAAACCCTAGCCGCTACAGTACCCTAACCCCAAGAACCCTAACCCTAGACCTAGCTACAGTAACGCCACCCTCCACCTCGTCGGAAAACTCATCCGAAATTCATCCGTGTTCATCAATCTCCATTCAATTTTTCCAGATTCTTCATCAACCTTCATAACTTCATACATCTTGTTTCTAGATTTCATCCGCGTTCATCAAACTTCATCATGATTTTCCAGAAATATTCATAAACTCATCCACGTTCATATATCTTTTTTTTGGAATATTCAAACCTTCATAGCTCCAACATACTTTTCCAGATTTCATCATGACTATTCATCATGTTCATACAGATTTCCTAGAATTCTTCATACACATTCATCCAACTTCATCATGTTCATCAACCTTCTTCACAAATTCTCCGGAAATTCATCAAACTCAAAATTCATACGAAACCTTCATATCTTCAAATCTTCATAACAGTTCGCCAGATATTCATAGATCTTCATCAGTTTCATACACAACGATCAACACAAAACTTCTTCAGATCCATCTTTATTCACGAACAAACAACAACAAAGCTTTGATCAAAACACCAACCAGATTAAGATCTTTATCCAACTATCTCGTAACCGAAAATCCAGTCTCAGATCTAACTCCAACAAAAAATCTCAAACTAACTCCATCACCACAAACTTTTCCGGTGATTTTCTTCGAACTATCTTTAAACTCTGACTAACAGCCAACGAAACCCAACACTCCAGCCATAACAACGACTCTTTCCGCCGTAAATCTGTCACCTTCCTTCTTCCAGTTCCGACGAACATTCATCAACAATCAACAAACCCATTCGTAGAACCCAAACACGTCATCCATTCCTAAATCTTCAAAGCTCACGATTTCGCCAACCCAGATTTCAAAACCACCATTGATAAACTTCCATCATCTCAAAAACAACCTGTAAGATCCAACCATTACCCAAAAATTACCTCCATAACCAAAGCTTAAAACTCTGAACTTTCCCTCACACTTCATCTTCCATCATCATCAACATCAAACAACAACCATTCACGGCCCTTTCTTCCGACTAAAATACGCCCAGATCTTCAACCTTAAAATCAAACCCAGATTTTCAAAACCGATCTAAACTTTCCTCAAACCCACACTCCATAACCGTAAAACTTCAAACATCCAACCGCAACAACAATCAATAGCAATCTCTGAACGTAGCAAATTGGTTTTGTCTAAGTTCGTTTGTTTGCCATCCGGTGTTGATTTTTCTTAACAGGAGAAGAAAAGAGTATGAGATCGGAGAAAGAGAGCGTGAGATCTGAGGAAGAGAAGTTTCGAGAAGGAGAAGTGTTCAGATCGGAGAAGATTTTGTAAGAAAATGTTTTGTTGAAAAAAGATGAAGAACGAACAGATGAGAGGAGCCGTTGACCGGCGGCGGCGAAGTTAGGTTGGACATGAGAGTGATGTTGAAGAAGAGGCGGAATTAGGGTTTACAGAAGTGAGGAGGAAGAAGATGCAGCTCGCGGACACCTCCAATTGGGTTAGTGGGCATTTGGCCCAATTGTTTCTTTCTGGATTTTGCTGGAGCATACCCCCCGTTTTCCTTACGTACACCCCCTCTATTGGCTGTTGGTTTTGTTACTGATTGTAGGCTCAAAGCCCACCGTGTAGCTTGCTGGATTATCATCTCTGTCTGACTGTTATCCCCCCTGTTTTCTTTTTTTCTTTTTTTTTCTTAACTCTTTTTTAAATTATTATTATATATTATGTATTATAGTTTTGTTTTATTTTTGTAAACAACTTTTATATATTAATATCCTCTTCTTTATTTTAGAATTTATATATATTATATTTATAGAAGTTTATTATTTTTCTATTTGAAGTTTCAATTTTATTTCTTTTAGAAGTTAAGCTTTTTATTTTAGAGGTTATTCCATTTCTCTTTTGTTATTGGGCATTTTGTCCCATTTTCTGTTTAGGTCGATGACGAGACCTCTATTGTTTTTCTGTCAAATTATTGATAAGAAACGATGGACCTGAGATTGACTTTCTCTCCTCTTTCTCATTTTCGACTTTATGTCATTTCATCTGTTTTGGGTCGATGACGACACTTCCGTAATTCATTACCAGTCAAATTATTGATGAATAATGTTGGATCCAAGACCACCTTTTTTCTCTCCTTGTTTCTTTTCATCTTTCGATTTTATTTTGACTTTCTGTGATCGATGAAGTCTTGTATCTGCAAGACGAGATCCCACTATTTTTGGTCCGTGTGACACGATTCAATTGGAGAATGATTCTCAATATCATTTCTCTATCTTATCTTTGACACGGATATCAATACGCGACCTCTTAAAGTTTGACTTCTCTTATAAGTCGAACTACGGCGGTTTAGCGTCACATTGGTCCCAATTCGAAGCGTCATCATCAAGGATCAAAGAGGAGAAGATTGGAATGGAGCTTGCACACAATGTCAAGGGTCAACGGAACCACTCCATTCGGTAACATCTTTCTAATTCAAGTCTTTTAAACAACCGCCGAGCATTGTGAGTTCTAAGCAATAGATATGTGGGAAATGATGAGTGAGGGGCTTCCTCTCATTCGTCTGGAGTGTTTAGTGTATGCCTTTTGGGCAATATGCGACGCATTCACTCCTACGCCTTAGGTTCTAGCATGTGTGTCCCGAGTTCCTTCCCATTTAGGCGTGTTAGGCCTAGTTCCTCTTTTTTCTCTCGCCTCTGTGTGATCAAAACTCTTTTCTCTCGCCCCAGTGCGATCGAGACTCCTTTCTCTCGCATCCTGGCGATTGAGATCCCTTCTCTTTCCCCCGTGAAATCGAGACCGTTTTCCGTAGTTGGCTGAACTACGACTGCTCTGATCCCTTATATCTGTTGAGAGTACGTAGGCATAGGATTGCGATAATCCTAGCAAGCACTTTTCTCACTTTTCCACTTTTCTCACTTTTCCCTCTTTCCTGTAGTTAGCCGAACTACAGCTACTCTGATTTCTAATGCCAGATGAGAATATGTAGGCATAAGACGCGATGTCTTGGCGAGCACACTAACAACTAAATTCTTTTTTCTCTCGCTTCCGTGCCATCGAGACTTTCCCGCTGATAACTAACATCCCTTTCTCTTGCCCCGTGCAATCGAGACTAGCCTGTTGTTCTCAACCTTTAGGTTCCCCGTACCTTTAAACCAATGACATACTACTCCGTTCTACCGCAAACAGGTAACGCCTAAGTCTCCAATGGTCGAGCAACAATACACCTAACTGCTAGAATGCGTACGCTAGTATCGTCTATCTTTTCTCTTGCCCTTGTGTGATCGAGAACCCCCCCGTTTACCCGTAGTTAGCCTGAACTACATTTTGCTCTGATTTCTCATACCAGACGAGAATACATAGGCACAAGACGCGATGTCTTGGCGAGCAATCCCCCCCGTAGTTTCCCGAACTACGTTGACTCTGACTTTCCCATTGCACGAGGGAATACGTAGGCATAGGGCGTAGATATCCTATCGAGTCAGTTCTTTCCGTTCTTTTCAGTTCCTTCCGTTTAGCATTAGCATCCGTAGATAATTTATTTTTCACCCATAGACTAGACAACAAGCATGGATCCCGTCGAGTACGATCGATGTGAGGGATGCTAATACCTTCCCCTTGCGTAACCAACTCCTGAACCCGAGATTTGGTTGCGATGACGTGTCTTATTCCGTTTTCGTAGGTTTTCTCTAATTTTTCTTTCCCTATCTTTGGGATAAATAACGAACGATGGCGACTCTTCTACTTCCTCCGGCCCCTCTTTGCAGCGATGCGACACGTTTTCCTAGGCAAACACCTCTTAAGCCTACTGCGGACTAGACCAAGTATTGTCACTTCCACAAGAGCCACAAGCACGTTACTGAATAGTGCATCCACCTCAAGGATGCAATTGAAATTCTCATCAGGGACAGACACCTGAAGCAGTACACCAGGAGAAGTGAGGCTCCTCAGCAAGACGCCCAGGAAGCAAAGATGGTCGAGGAGGAGAAGACACCCTCTAACGACACTACCAACCTGCAGATCGCCATGTCTATCTCCCGGCCTAAGGACTTCTACGTCCCCGACGGGGCCAAAAACTCCATCCATTTGGAAGCGCACAACACATAGGAAACCTTCCCCTCCGCCATGCTAATATCTGGTGGGGTATTCAAAAAACTCACCGTAGGGTCGATGAAAAGGAAGTTCGAGCAACTCATCAATGCGAGCTCGAGCCAAAACTCCACTCTCAATAAATTCCAGGGGAGCTAAGTCCCTATCACATTCTATCACGAGGAGATCCCTGGTGGATCCCCTAACTTCAGCATTCCTTTGCTCGTGAGGGTATGAATGGCAAACTTCTACGTCCTTCACATAGTGGTTGACCATGGAAGTTTGGCCGACATCATGTACTTTCAGTTGTTCCTGACTTTGCAGCTCGACGAAACACATTTTACACCCTACGTGGGCTCTGATCTGCAGGACTTCAACAACACGACCACAAAGACACGGGGTTATGTCAAACTGTTTGTCACTCTCGGAGCGGCAGAGACCGCCAAATTGGTCAAAGTCCAATTCTTGGTGATAAACTGCCCTTCTCTATACTAGTGCATCCTAGAAAGACAAACTCTGGCCGAACTGATCGTCGTGCCATCCACTGTTCATTTGAAGATGAAGTACTACACGGCCAAGGGGCCCTCGCCACCTTCCATGAAGACATAGAAGTTGCGAGGAGGTGCTTTGAAGCGGCCTCGAAGGGGCAGAACTCCATCAACGTGCCACCCAGAACTGCCAACAAGCCAGTGCGACCCAGTTCCTTGGAGGAGCCAAAGCCAATGCCTCATGTCGACTTGGTTGTCCTAGATAGTCCCTTCACCAAAGATGAATTGAAGGAGCAGAAGAAAAAAGAGAGAGGAGTCTGGCTAGCAGCGTAAACCTCCCTAGCTCCAGATATCAACGAGAAGCCTCCCCATCCTAGGCGCCCCATCCCAAATGATGAGTTCGAAGTTATCCTCCTCAAAAGTGACCCAAACAAAGGGGTGAAAATTGGCATTGGCTACCCCGACCTTGCGAGGAAGCAACTGAAGTCCTGCCTAAGAAAGAAAGCTGACCTGTTCGCATGGAGCGTCATGAAGATGCCCAGACTAGACCCCAAAGTGTCCTGCCACCAGCTAATCATTGACCCTGCCGCTAGAGTTGTAGTAAAACATAGGCATAAGTAGTCTCCCAAAAACGCGGAGTCTGCTGAAAAAGCTGTAAAAGACCTTCTAGGGGAAATTTTCATTTCAGAAGCCCAGTACATAACCTGGCTTTCAAACGTTATACTTTTCAAAAAGTCTAATGGAAAATGGAGAATGTGCATTGATTATACTAATCTTAACAGGTCTTGCCTAAAAATGCTTACCCTTTACCTAACATAGATAAACTATTTGATAACTCTATAGGTTTCAAATTGTTGTCTTTTATGGATGCATATTCAAGGTACAACCAGATCCCCATGGCAAATGGAGACAAAAAATACACGACCTTCATAACCGAGTCGGGCAACTACTACTACAACGTAATTCCTTTCGGCTTGAAGAACACTGGCGCTACCTACCAGTGAATGATGAACAAAAGTCTTCCGAGGTGAGATTGGGAACATGCTCGAAGTCTACATGGACGACATGATCGGGCAACTACTACTACAACGTAATTCCTTTCGGCTTGAAGAACACTGGCGCAACCTACCAGTGAATGATGAACAAAAGTCTTCCGAGGTGAGACTGGGAACATGCTCGAAGTCTACATGGACGACATGATCGTGAAATCCCAAGAGGAATTCGACCATACGCTCCACCTAAAAAGAGTCTTTGACCAGGAAAGGAGATGCGAGATGAGGTTCTATCCGGAGAAGTGCACCTTCGACTTTTGGGCAGGTAAGTTCCTTGGCTTCTATATGAAAGAACAAGGAATCAAAGAAAACCCCAAAAAATGCAGGGCCTTCTCCAAATTCCTGACACCAAACTCGAAGAAATCAATTCAATCCCTAAACATGATGCTTACCTCGTTGTCCCCCTTCGTAGCAAATTCTGCCCAACATGCACTTCCCCTTTTTAAACTTCTTCTCAAGGAAGCAATGTTCGAATGGACTAAGGAGTGAGAACAAACCCTTATCCACCTCAAACAAGCTCTCTTGCAACCACCAGTCCTCTCGCAACCAGACAACAGGGAGACTCTCTACCTTTACCTCACCGTATCAGTCGAGGCCGTCAGCGCGACTCTCGTTTGCAAGACCCCCGAGGGGCAGAAACCCATATACTTCACTAACAAGGCCCATAACTTAGATACCAACAAATTGAAAAAGTAGGCCTGACCCTCATCAACGCGGCGAGAAGGACACTATTTCATATCTCACATGATTTTCGTACGAACTGACCAGCCCATGAAACAGTTACTCGATCGTCCCGACATGGATGTCAGAATGCTCAAATGGTCACTAGAACTCTCTAAATTTGACATCTGGTACGAGAGCAGAAAGGCCCTTAAAGCTCAAGTGCTAGCCGACTTTGTGGCAGAAACGACCACGCCTGCCTCCCCGACAAGTGGACCATCTCTGTATCATCCTTGAAAACGAGGAGGGAATCTGATCAAAGTCTCCCTCACCCTATCCTTCCCAACCTCGAATAACTAGGCAGAGTATGAAGCCTTCCTCACGGGGCTACACTTGGCCGAAGACTTGGGAGCTAAAGAGTTAAAAATCTTCACCGATTCCCAGCTTGTTGCTTCTCAACTACTGGGAGAATATAAAGCCAAGAACAACAATCTCTCTGAGTACTTGGTTCTGGTTCGGGAGAGAATAACAAGATACAGTTCTGCAGTAGTAAAAAAAGTTCCTCGCGAGCACAACACACGAGCAGACATTTTGTCAAAACTCACGAGCACAAAGAAGAAGGGCAGAAACAAATCCATCATTCAAGAGATACTTTCTCACCCGAGCATCGAAAAACCCTTTGCAAATCTTGACGTAAATGCCATCGGCTGCTAGAAGACCCCGGTATACAACTACCTCGCCACAGGAGATCTACTACCCGACCAAAAAAAGGCTAACGTGACTAGGCGCAGAGCTTGCTCCTACGTCTTGGTCGATGACAAGTTGTACCGACGGGGATTCTCCACCCCTCTCCTCAAGTGTGTTGAGGAATCCAAGGTCTCCCATATACTACACGAAATTCGTGAAGGAATCAATGCCCAACACCTCAGAGGAAGGTCCCTCGCCTGAAAGGCCCTGTGAGTAGGATATTATTGGCCCACCATCCAGCACGGCACAAAAGAACATGTTAAGAAATGCAACAAATTCCAATGCCACAGAGACATACACCTCGCGCTGTCCAACGAGCTTAAAACTCACTCATCCTCGTGGACCTTCGCCTAGTGGGGAATGGACATCCTCAAGCCATTTACCACAGGGTCAAACCAGAACAAGTACCTGATAGCCAGTGTTGATTATCTCATGAAGTGGATATAGGTGGAGGCCCTCGCCAAAATCACTGCACACAATATATTCTATTTTTATAAAAGAAACATACTTGCCCGATTCAGTATACCACAACTGCTCGTCACTGACAACGAGATGCAATTCACTAACAAAAGTTTCCAAGACTTCATGGCCAAACTGGGCATGAAACAACATTTCAGATATGTCGAGAACCCACAAACAAATGAGCAGGCTGAGGCTGCAAACAGATGATCCTACAAGGACTTAAATGAAGATTAGGTGAGGCCAAAAAGAAGTAGGCTAAAGATATACACAACGTACTCTGGGCGTACAGAACGACACCACACTCGACTATGAGAGAAACTTTATTCTGACTAGCCTACGGGACCGAGGCAGTAATCCTAGTGGAGATCAGAGAACTTTCTATTCAATCTGAATCCCCCCTCGACGAGGAGATGAACAATGAGGCACTAGGAGAAGAGCTCGACATGTTCGAAGAGATTCGATCGGGGGCAACTCTCCGTGAAGCCTCGTTAAAGCAAAATATAACCTTAAGACATGATGCAAAAGTCATAAAATGAGAATTCATAATCAGCAACCTAGTATTGCAAAGAAATCACAAAGATTCTTGCAAAAATTCGCCGCGAACTGGGAAGGCCTCTATCGTGTCCGAGCAAAAACGGAGAATGGGTCCTACTACCTCGAAAAATTGCATGTGGAAGAACTTGCTCGACCATGGAATGACAAGAAACTGAAACAATATTACAGCTAGGCCTAACAGTCGGAATAATCGAGTTGACAACGACGGGGTGCATCCTGACCATGAAGGCGTGCTTGGGTATAAGCATATCGTCCCAAACTTAAGAAAAAAGGCAAGTTTCCATTGTTTGACGAGCATATTCTTTGCCCAACGGGGAAACCTCAACTGAGCTCCGCCGTTGTTGTACCAGTAAGGCAGAACACCCAGCTCGCGATGGGAAGTTCAAGCTGTGCTGCTAAGATTCTAAACAAGATCTTTCCACTGCTATCAGTACAAAATTCAACTCCAATCACTCAATGAGTTCCCTTCACTGTTGATCAATAAAGCTGTCAAGCAAGACCGCGAATACTTAGTAAAAATAATTTCCAAGCAAAAACGTACAAACAAGCAAAGGTATATACGAGCATATCAGAAAAGTGAAATATGATTAGAATAACGACCACAAAGGCCGATTGATCAGTCACCATTTGTGCTATAGTTTTAATAATTTAAACGTCAAAAATCTAGGTGAATTGTATGAATTAAGACTTATTTCTTAAGTATTTTAGTCTGTTTGTGTTAGGATAATATTTGTATGAATTTGAGTTTCTCTTGGCTGTTTTTACGCGTTTGGTATGGTCTTGCGTTAGTTACAGGTTGAAAGAAACAAATGATTGGGGATCAGATCAAAAGACCGGGCCAGAACACAAGAGAAAAAGGAAAATAGAGAAAATTGTTGAAGTGCTGCCCATACGTGTATGCACCAAGGACATACGCGCATGGCCCTCCTGCCTTGCCCAGACACTTACACAAAATTTACGAGAAGAAAAAGAAGGCGAGGCCTCTGTCCGTACGCGTATGCACCAAGGTAATACACGTATGGATCCCATCTGCTACGCGGACCATACGAGAACGTCCAGAAGAAGGAAAAAAGGGGCCTTCTGCCCTTACACGTGCCATATGCATATTGCCCTGGGCTTTATGGCCACCATGTTGCTTACACGAAAGGTTTTTGGCAGGGAATCATGCCCATACGCGTAAGGGGTTATGTCATACTCGTATGAAGGCCCAAAATTGGCTAAAGGCCCAAAGTTTGCTACTTAACTCCAGAACACGAATTTCCAAGGATTGGACAATTTTTGACGGAAAAATACACGTTCTGAAGGCTGGAGAACTCAGATCTTGACGGAGGATTCATATTTTCAGGAGATTTTTGCAATTGAAAATCAATTCATCTTAATTTATCTGTAATGACAATATTTTCAAATATGTTCATCTCAATTTATATGATGACTGTGATATTTTTATTGCAATGACAATTTCTTTTCCAAAAACCCCAAGCTTTTGTTTAGTTGAATTAAACTCAGAACTCTGTATCGTCAAGCAGTCTTCGAGATCGACATTTGAGACTTTATCCCTTATTACTATAGAGACAAAATAGTACACTTGCTATTTTACAGATCACATTTTTGGCGCTGTTGCCGGGGACTGCCAAAGATAATATAGTTCATATATTTAGTTCAAATAAAATTTTGTTGCTCTGCAGCTAAATTTTTTATTTTCATCTTTGAATTTTTTTTTGTGGATAATTTTTTTATTATTACTAATCTTTGTATGCGAGGAAAGCCCTCAACTGATTTTACTTTTGACGCAGAACCATAAAGATCTTTGCACGCTAGGCTCAAACGAGCTAGACAAGCAAGACTGACAGCTTCAAAGGCAGAAACTTCAAACTCAGAAATAGAAAGATAGGCAGGAGTTTCTCTACATTTAGATACAGAGTCAGACAAAGAAATAGTTATGGTTGAACCTCAAGAAAGACTTCTTGGGGATTATGGAGGAGTGAAGCTCTAGCGGGTTGTTTAACTATAGTGAATCAACATGTGAATGTTGCAAATTTTCAGTTACACCCAACAATGATTCGTCAGTTGGAAAAGAGACCATTCATAGGAAAAATAAATGAAGATGCAAATAAACATCTGCAAAGGTTTCTTACCATGAACACTACTCTGAAGATTGATTGGCATAATGAAGAAGCAAAGAAATTGAGGATGTTTTCGTTCACTCTAGCCGAAGACATTGAAGAGTGATTTTAATTATTATGGACTGGAAGTATTACTACTTGGGAACAAATGGAAACAACTTTTATGAATTAGTATTTTCCTGCTTCTATTTATATTCGCAAAAGATATGATATTGTGAATTTTAAGTAGAAGGAAGGGGAATCACTAGGTGATGCTTACAAAGGATTCAAAAGGTTATTGGTGGCATGGTCTACTCATAATATGGATCAAACTGGATAGATGAAAATGTTTGTAAATGGCCTCAGAATGAAGACAAAGCAACTTATTGATACAACTACTGGTGGCTCATCCAACTTTACAACAACCACTGGTATCAAAAAGATCATAGAAGCCATTGCTGCAAATGAACATTTGGAGTTATATAACCAAAGTGCGAGTAAATCTGAGGGTGTAATTGACTTGAAACTTGCAAACCAAGTTGTGAAAATGGAAGACCAAATTACTGCTAAAGTTGAGCGAATACTTAAGGTAATGAATATAGGTACTCAAACGGTAGCCTAAGTTCAACTTGTTCAAGCTGTTAATTATGAGATTTGTGGTTAACCTCATTTTTCCATGCATTGTGTTATAATGGCATAACAAATTGAAGCAATAAAATTTTTGAAGCAGAACAACCCCTATTCTAACACATATAATTCAATTTGGAAGAACCATCCTAACTTCTCCTGGAAGGACCAGCAAGGGAATGTTCAAAAACAGGGTTCTAGTCAGTATCAAAACCAACTGCAACAACATTATCGACCTCAACAACAACAAGAGTATCAACCATAATACCAACAACTACAACAACAGTATCAATAACAAGTACCTAAAAAGGCGTATTGGGAAATTTCCATTGAGAAGATGGCCACTCAAAGTTCCCAATTCCAAGAAAAGACTAGGAATAATCAGAGAAACACTACTGCATCTATAAAAAATCTGGAAGTTCAGATGGATCAGATAGCACAAAAAATAGTAATTTCTTAAGCACAAGGTTCTCTATTTAGTGCAACTGTGACAAATCCAAGAGATTATAATAATGTGAGTGTTGTGACAACAAGGAGTGGTAAATCACATGAAGTGCTTGAAGAGAAAACTGAGGAAGAAGACCAATTGCTCAAAGTGGATCTTGAAATCAAAGAAAATTAAAATATTATTGAGGAAGAGATTATTCAAAAATAGATTGTGAAAGAGAAGCCCATTGAACCAAAAACCATCATAAAGCTTTCATTCCCCACAAGAAACAAGAAAAGGGGGAAACATAGTTAAAGCTTCCATTCCCCAAAACAGAGTCTCCACCAATCTTTATTTGTTCCCATAGAGGGAAAGGGAACATATCGAAAAAATCCTCTAAAAGAAAGATAAGGATATGGTCATCACAACTAATATCTGGGTTGGGAGTCGGTTATGTAAGAGGAAGGTATTAGCACCCTCCAAGCCCGTTATACTCAACGAGAACCATTTAGTTAGGGTCGAATGATTGTTATTTTATGTTAATTTCTAATTTTTAATAAAAGACGGAAAGTAAAGACAGAAAAGTAAATCTACGCAACACCCATGACGGGAAAACAAGCGCTAGGATTGACTCGCATAGGGGATATTCTTGTCCCCAGCATAGTCGCCAGCTGTCGCTACTGCGAAAATCGGCGCCGACTAAACAGAAGAGTCGCCACCGTGCGTTATTTATCCCAAAGGAGGGAAAGGAAACGCTCGAAGTAAACCTAACACAAAGACGGAAAGGAATGGTCATCGCAACCAAATCCTGGATTCGGGAGTCGGTTACGCAAGGGGAAGGTATTAACACCCCTCACGTCCGTCGTACTCGACGGGATCCACGCTTGTTTTCTAGTACGGATTGTTATTCTATCTATTCTAAAGGTCTGAGGGTTAAAAAGAAAAGAAAATGACTCGTCAAAGTATCGCACTTTATGCCTACGTATTCCCGTTTGAAACGAGAAATCAGAGTCAACGTAGTTCGCCTACCTACGGGAAAGGAGGGGAAGGTTGCTCGCTAGGATACCGCATCCTATGCCTACGTACTTTCATACGACATGAAATATCAGAGCAAACGTAGTTCGGGCTACGGAAGACACAAGCTTGTCTGACAGTTTTTTATCTCCTTATGAAAGGGTTTTTCCTGATTAAGAGTCCAAGCGGACAAAAATGACATCTTGATGTTTGTTTTCAGTCTTTTACGCAAGAACTGTCTTTTATGATGTTTGCAATCTCTGACGCACTAGAGACTATGATTTGAAGGTGACTACGTCGTATGTCACCCTAAGGGTAACACACTAAGCAATCAGATTATTGAAGAGTGGCACTCCAACAACCTTTCTCAAATAGCTTAAGGCTCGTAGCGTACGACATCGATTATCCTTATTATTGTGCTTTGAATTGTTCTGGGATAGAAGAGAAAGAAGTCTAAAAAATCCTAGGGTTTGAAAGGGAATCAAAACTACCCTAATGTTATCATGCATGGATTACAACCTAATGTCTGTCATAATTTCCTCCTGCACAGAGGAAATCAGAGATCCTAGGGGATAAACGGAAAAGAAACAGAAGATATACAGTGAACAGTAAAATGCATGAGATGCAGCAAAACAATGGGCAAAATGAAACAGCTTCGCCTCAACCCTAAGGAAAAATCAACAAACAATACAGCCAAGAAAATCACACCCTACACCAGCTCAGACAGCCACACTAGCTCCTACAGCAAGCCAATTCAAACAACACTAGCTCTGGCAGCCACAGTTGATAAACAGCAAAAGGTTGACAGTAACAACTTTAGGCAAGATCTCATCTTCACTTTCCAATGATATTCAAACTTCAGATAAGCTCTTATCTTCCAATAATCTTCAACTTTAGCAAACACTGAATTCCAACCAGTGGACATCATCAAACAACAATGAAAACCCTAGCCTTCAACAGATATCCAGCATTAACAGGCACAAGCTTCCTCTTAGCCAGTCTTTAATGAACTTCTTATCTCCAATAAGCTTCCATCTTTAAGGCAAACACTCACAAGAGGGGATCAACTGATAGAGGAAGTTGGGGGATGTTAAGAGGCTTAGTGAAAACCCAGGGAAATCACTAAGGTCTTAACACAGCAAGGGACAGGTATCCTCAAGGTTCTACCCAGTCAAAGCATGCTCTACATCCCTCCTAAGGAGAGATGGAACTTCTTTTAGGGGACCTTATGTCATAGGATGGAACAGAGGCACAAGAAGCTCTCTATGTTTGACAGAAGAAATTAGTCTACTCTAGAGCTCTCCCTATGTCTCCCATCTCTTAAGCCTTCATCAAGCAATCTTCAAGCACCAGCAACTTCAAGCTCCAAGCGTCATTATTTGTCTTCAATCATCTTACATGCCTTCATACAATCCTCAAGCCAAGCACAAGCCCCAACACCCAAAGAAAAGCCCCAAAACTCATCAAACAAAGCAACTTCCCAAGAGGGAAACATACCAATATCAATCAATTTGCAAAAATCAAATAAAATGGAAATATTCATCAAAAAACCCTATATTTATTTATAAGGGACCCTAGCTATGTACCCTATACCCCACATAAACCCCAAGGCCTAGAGCAAACTAAAAACCCAAAAACTGTGTTGAAATGCCCCTATGTCAAGTTGAAACCCTAATTCTAGCACACTTGCTTCACACCTCTAAAAAACAATTAAATTTAAAAATGTGACAATAATTCAGGGGGAACCTAATACTATAATCTAACTATAGAAAAAAAGAATCACATTAAAATGTAAAGTACAATGGCTAAACAAAATTCAGCAAAATGGATATACAAAATAAAATGCAATAAAAGCAACTAAATGTAAAAAAATCACCAGAAATAGAAAAATGGCTAAAATTCTAATTTTATTTTTCTATAATTTTCTTGAGACAATTATGAGAATGGAGAAAGAACTCCCATGCAAAAAGACCTATTTTTGAATTTATTATGAATTTTTAAAGAATTAAAAGAAATATGTGAAAATAAAGAAAATATGAGAAAATGGAAAAGCATGCGTGTCAAATAGCAATGCAGAGCAGTATAAACAGACATTTGGGCCCAAAAGGGGGTGTGGCTAGTAAGCGCGCTTAAGCCCAAATACTAATCAGAAATAAAATGAAAAAACATTGAAAAATTGGAAAAAACTTGGTGTAGGAAGCAATGCATTTCAATGTACTTCTTGGATGGTCCTCTAGAGGGGGTGTTGATAGAATGTTTCCACTAAGCCCAATGTTACAACTTAAATGAAAAGACTCGTTTTGATCTTCAGCCTTCTCCTTCACAAACTGAGGGCAACTCGTGGCCATTGGATCTCTTTCTGGTCAAAGGTCTGGTTCTAATCGAAGGGTGGTCAGATCATCTTCTTCATTTTGAATTGTGGAGGGAGAGCAGCCATGGATGTATGATCTTGCAACTTCATCTTCCCCAATTCGTACTCCCTCAAATCCTCATCAATTGCAAAAATTCAAAACCCTAACTCACTCCATTTTTCACAAGGAATCTAACCATGGCAATTAAACATATTGAAACACAACCTAACTCAAAACACGAATCAAACTTCAAAATTTGGTCCATGATCAAAACTCACCAAACTTGAAATTGGATAGCCTAAACTCTTCACCATGCTTCACTGATCATTTCTATTCATCAAACCATGATTATAACACCAAGAATGCCAAGATACGATCATGAACAGAAATTGCACCATTCAACCAATTGTATCTAAATCAAACCTAAAGCTACCAGAAAGCTCCACATGATCATCTATAATGAATCTAACTAATCAAACCCAATTGAAACTACCTAAATCATGCCATATAGTGAAGTTTACCTACCTGTAAATTTGAGATGAATAGAGGTATGAAATCTTCAAATCAGGCTTTGAGAGCTTCAATACACCTTCAATGAATCACAATCTTGCTTCTGTATGCAAAAGAATTGGTTGAGGAGGCTTGGATTGTGGAAACCGATTCTGAGTTGCAGGTGAGAAAATCCAAGAGCAAGAACACGATTCAGCCACCAATTTGCCACGATCTTGATCTGTAAACACTCACTAGCATCAATGGAAGCAAATGGGATCAAGAAATTGGATGGAAAGGGATGAAATGCTTGTAACCGAATCTGAGTTGTAACAGAAAAATTTCAATCTCAATCTCTCTTCTCTCCTTTAATTCTCACCAAATCTTTCTTAGGATCACTTCATGTGCATATATAGAGTGTGAATGAAGACTCTAGAAAGCTATAGGTTGATCCAATGAGAAAATCACCATCTCATGTCATGCTATGCACTCACACCAGCTCATGTTTTGCCTTGCAAATGAACTTGTTCTGAGTTTTAATTCTCTCCAAATGAGATATTGAAAGTGTATGGATGGAAATGAGCCTTGCATTTGCTTGGAAGTGAGGTTTTGCAATGATGCCTTATGGTTCAAGTAACCCATTTACAAAGCAAGTCCTAAAAATAATCCTAAATTCAAAATTGTGGCAATGTCAATGTTCTTAAAATGCCTTTTACAATCAAATTGGTATGTCACATGGCTTGATTTGGATGTGTAGATCAAAAACCCCAATTTTCAACTTTGATTCATTTAAAATATACCTTCATTTTAGGCCATTTTGGTGATTTTGTGAAGCAATCCATTCCAAACTCTCATGACCTCTTATCTAGCCTAAAAACATAATTTTGAACACATCTCATGTTGAACATTTTCTCATTTGAAGAGTGGAAGATGGAGATTTGGACCTATGTTGAAAAATGACCTGTAATTCAACTTTCCCAAAATACCCCTGGGTTGCCAAGACCATAACTTGAGTTCTACAAATCCTCTTGAGGACTTCTAGTACTCAAATTAAATCTAATATCAATATCTACAACTCGTATGTTGGCCAAGAATCCAATTGAAAATTCCTTGATAGGCAAAAGTTGCTTGGAAGTCAAGTGACTTTCACAGATAAATTTCAGTGTCCTCTGATGACCCATAACTTGCAAGAACCATAACTTGAGTTCTATAAATCTCCTTTAAGACTTATAGTACTAAAATTGAATTTATTGAGAAGCTCTACAAGCTTCATGTTGACCAAGAACTCATTTGAAACTTGCATTTTGACTTATCTGGCTTGGAAGTTGGGCCTAAATTGGGGATTTTACACTGCAACCCTAATTTAGCAACTCCTCTTCTTCTTGATTTCTCTGTGATTTCTCCTTGGCACAACACCACACATGTATACATATATCAATTCATGAATCCCACACCTTTCAATTAAGCCTTGATGCTCTTCAATCACTCAGTTGACCTAGGGTTGACCCAGATGAAACCCTAGTTGACTGTACTTCAACTCTGGCTCTTGTACTTGTATCAATGACTTGTCTCATCTTCGAAATGACCCTATAGGTCTTCCATGATCTCTATACACATTCCATGGCTCACACACTCATTGATGATCTTCAACATGTCCCCAAGATTGGGAGAGAAATCCACTAGTTGACCCTCAAACTTCCCAAAGCTTTAACTCATTTCTTGATTACTTGGATGATCTTGAACTTGAATAAAACCCCTTGATGGGCCTCTTTCTGACAAGAATGGCACTTGATCCCTTGCTATATGACTTGTTATGCTATGCTATGCAAATGATTAGACTATTTACATGACTTATTATGCAAATGACAATACACTTGAAACATAAACCAGGTAAAATAGGTTGAGCAAATTTTAGGGTGCAACAACTGCCCCTATTCAAGCGGCTTGGACCCGACTGGGTGAAGAGCGAACGAACTTCAAACATTCGAGATACGAGACGGTTGAATATCAAGAACCCGAAAATTTGCCAACCGTAGAGATAAACTACACCACTGCTTGGGGAACAAAATCCATCAATTGAACCTGATTGTCACAGTAACAACTGATCACCCACTGATACAGATCTGATTAACTGCCTATGCAGCACCAAACTTGTCAATATAGGAATAATTTGGACGACTTCACTGGGGAAGTACTTCTGTCATCAAACATAACTCTGCCAACGATACAGGAAAAGAGCTCCGCCATCACTACGGGAAATCACTCCGCCACCACTACGGGAAATAATCTGGGAAAATAACACCGCCATCACTATGGGTAAACACTCTCTGTCACCACTACAGGAAAATAACACCGCCATCGCTACGGGTAATAACTCTTTGTCACCACTACAGGAAAATAACACCGCCATCGCTACGGGTAATACTCTCTGTCACCACTACAGGAAAATACTCCGCCATCACTACGGGTAATAACTCTCTGTCACCACTACAGGAAAATAACACCGCCATCGCTACGGGTAGACAACACCGTCATCGCTACGGGTAATACTCTGCCATCACTGCAGGGAAATAACATCGCCATCGCTACGGGTAATACTCTGCCATCACTGCAGGGAAATAACACCGCCATCGCTACGGGTAATACTCTGTCATCACTACAGGAAAATAACACCGCCATCGCTACGGGTAATAACTCCGCCACCACTACGGGAAAATAACACCGCCATCGCTACGGGTAATACTCTCTGTCACCACTACAGGAAAATACTCCGCCATCACTACGGGTAATACTCTCTGTCACCACTACAGGAAAATACTCTGCTATCACTACGGGTAATAACTCTCGAATACAGCTCCTCTGCCTATATTTGCAGTAGCTAATTCCATCGATCAAATGGGTAACACATAAGGGTCCAATCTTTCAATCTTTAATGCTGACATGGAAATAAATCTGAAAAGGACTCTACTGGGGATTTTCTGAAATCACACTGCCAGACACCTACTTCGACATAGGCGGCAATTTCCAAACTGATTCACGAAATCTTTTTGATACCGACGTAACAACAATCTTGAAGAAATACTCCGCTGGAGGGGTAAGAGAAACTTAAACGAGCAACTCTGTGGGGAATAATGGCAAGACGATCATCACATGCTGAGATTTTTAATATTTGGTAATTGATCTGAGCAAGAGCTCTCTCCACCTGCAAGGGAAACAGCACCTGAAAACCAAAGGTTAACCAACCTGGCTTATGTTTCACAATGCACATGTTTGACAATGGCGTAATGCTCCGTACAACACGGATATGCTACGCGTTTTTGGGTAGATGCAAATGCGAATGCGGGCTCAAGCTGTTGGGGAAACTTTGATAAGCTCGCTTCAGCACGGTTGTTGAGAGCAAATACCGCCATGTTAGGGATGAACGAGTATCATAAAGTCCTCCAGCAAAATAAATGCCGGACATACAACCAACTCTGCCGAGGAGATTAAACTCTGATTTCCACTGGAAGGAAAGGAGAACACCTGCTGGGGAGAGTAACTCCGCTGGGGAAGAATCGACTCTCTTGGGGAAAGTAAACTGACTGAGCAAGAAACGACTCAGCTGGGGAACGAGGAAATCCTTCTAGAGGGAACGATGCTGTCTGGGCACAGCTTTACAAACTCGGGGCTACCACTCCGCTGGGGATAATCATCCTGACGAAGGCATGACAACCTGCGGGAAGAAAACCATCTTCTATAGGAATAATCCTTCTGAACCAATTATGACTTAGCTAAACTCTGCGGGAATCCTCAAGGCTGGGGATTGATCGTTCACATACTCGACTCTCTGGGGAGTGCAACCTCCGCAGGGGATACTGATTTTGACTGGCTGGGGATATCCTTTGGGGATAAGCTGCGACTAGCTGGGGAAATTGATCTCTTCGGCAAGGGACAAAAATCATCTCAACTTCTGAAGATGAGGTGCGACCTGCACGGGGATTGGCGTTGCACCAAGTCAAGTCTTTCACCACGAACCTCCGGCTAGTGGCCACAATTTTTTTTTGATCGTCCGCCTTAAATGCGTGAACCCTGCAAAACACAAACGAGACAAGACAAATCTATACAACCAAATCTATTCAGGTTAGTGTCTGTGACATTACTCCAGTCAATTCGAAGTTTTAGCAATTATTGGCAAGGGCCAGCAAAGTTATGCAAGTGCAAGTTTATCAAAACATCGGCGTTTTCCACATACAAAACAGTAAAGCATAAACATCAAATGCTGAATAACATGTTTTATTAATTGGGCCTCTGAATAGGCAAAGTTTTGTACATCGGATGCAACTCCTGAAAAGAGGAAGTTACGTACACACATATACATATATGCACAGGAAGCATAAAAAATACAAATACAACTCAAATTTGTAAACATGTCGGCAACGTGGGGTAGACAAACATCGTGAGCTGATCCTCCTATGACTCTCCTGACTCTGGCTGTCCTGGTATTCAATTTTCGGAAGAGATTGTGTTGGATAAACGAACCCTCAGGTGCTCCCAAACCACTAAGCAATGCAGTATCAGATCCGTACCGCAGTCATTTGCTTTTTCAATCCCTAACTTTTGCGTGAATCGCCCTTTACGGGTTTTCAATTCACCGGGATACCCTTTTTTGCCGAAGTCGCCCAATGTAGGTTTTCGAATTCGCGGGTGTACATCTTCTCAATTTTATCCCTAACTTTTGCCCGAACCTTTTATTCCGTTTTTGGTTCGCCGGGATGCCCCATTTTTGCCTGGACTCTCTTTTTACTGTCCAGCGGGTCACTTTCAAGCAAAGTATTTTTTAACTGCGCCCGAATTCACAGGAGACGTAAAGTCTTCACCATCCATGGTAGATAGTAGCAAGGCTCCTCTTGAGAAGACTTTTCTGACAACGTATGGTCCTTCGTAATTAGGGGTCCACTTGCCCCTGTGATCTGTTTGTGGCGGGAGAATCCTCTTCAGCACAAGGTCGCCTGTCTGAAAGCTTCGCAGACATATCTTTTTATTGTATGCTTTCTTCATCCGGCTTTGATATAACCGACCGTATGCGAGAGAAGCTATCCTCTTCTCATCCATTAAGCTCAGCTGATTCAACCTGTCTTTTACCCATTCTGCCTCATCAAGTTGGACATCTCGTAATACCCTCAGGGAAGGAATCTCAACTTCCAACGGTAACACTGCTTCCATTCCGTATACTAACGAGAAAGGGGTTTCCCCGGTTGATGTGCGTACCGTCGTACGATAACCGTGCAAAGCGAAAGGTAGCATCTCATGCCAGTCCTTATATGTCACAACCATTTTCTGAACAATCTTCTTTATGTTCTTATTGGCCGCTTCAACAACGCCATTCATCTTGGGTCGGTAAGGAGAAGAGTTGTGATGTTCGATCTTGAAATTCTGACACAGCTCCTTCATCATCTTGTTGTTTAAATTCGAACCATTGTCGGTGATGATCCGCTCAGGGATTCCATATCTGCAAATAATATCTCGTTTGATAAACCGGGCTACTACCTGTTTGGTGACATTGGCATATGACGCTGCTTCCACCCATTTAGTGAAGTAATCAATTGCCACCAAGATGAATCGGTGTCCGTTTGATGTCGTAGGCTCGATCTTGCCAATCATATCAATTCCCCGTATCGAGAACGGCCATGGTGAGGACATCACATTCAGAGGACTTGGGGATACATGGACCTTGTCTGCATAGATCTGGCATTTATGACACCTCTTTGCAAACTTGAAACAGTCTGTTTCCATAGTTAGCCAGTAATAACCTGTCCGCAGCAGTTTTCTCGTCATAGCATGTCCGCCAGCATGTGTACCAAATGTACCCTCATGTATCTCTTCCATGAGTAGCTTCGCTTCTTTTTCATCTACGCATCGTAGCAACACCAAGTCGTGGTTTCTTTTGTATAGGACACTGTCGCTTTCGCGAAAATAAGGTGCCGGCATGACAGAAGAGTCGCCACCTTTCGTTATTTATCCCTCAGAGCGGGAAAGGAAACGATCGGAAAAACCTTAACGAAACAGGGTAAGACAAGGTCGTCGCAACCATTGTCTGGGTTCGGTAGTCGATTACGCAAGGGGAAGGTATTAGCACCCCTCACGTCCGTCGTACTCGACGGGATCCTCGCTTGTTTGTTTACTCGGACGGGTTAGTTTTATTCTATCTACCTATCGAGGCTGGCTGAAAAAGAAAAGAGAAGTGACTCGGCAAAGCATCGCACTTTATGCCTACGTATTCTCATCAGAGAATGAGAAATCAGAGTCAACGTAGTTCGGCCTACGAAGGGTTATGGGGGAAGGTAGCTCGCCAAGACATCGCCATCTTGTGCCTACGTACTCTCAACAGGTATGAGAGATCAGAGCATACGTAGTTCGGGAAACTACGGTTTATTTCCTGTCTTTACGAAAGAAGTGTTTTTTATTGTGTTTGCGATTTCAACCGCACTAGAGGCTATGACCTAAGAGTGAATGCGTCGCATGTCACCCAAAGGGTACCATACTAAACATCCAGACTTGGAAAATAAACTCTCCCACAATCCTTTCTCAGATAGCTTAAGGCTCGTAACGTACGAAAGAAATCATTCATGATTACTGTATCTTAAACTGTTTGGAGATGAGAAGAGAACAGGCCCAACTAGGAGGGAGACTATCAAGTCCTACTGTTATCATGCCATGGATTCATCTTATGGTTGAGGTTTGAACAGGGAACTCCTAGATGTTGTCATGCATAGGTTTCAACCTAAAAGTCTATCATCAAATCCTTATCAAAGGAAATGAGAGTCCTAAGGGATCATGTCAATGATATACCAAAACAGACAAAGCATCAGCTTAACAGTAAAATGCATGGAATGCAAGTGAGGGAGGAAATATGTGTGGGGCTTCAGCCTCCACAAGCTTGTCTCAACCTCAAGCCAGTCATGAAATAACAGTAATCATACTGAAAAATAAACAACATGCTATCAAGCAATAAACAGTAAACTGCAATCATACAGATAAAAGAAATGAAATGAAATACCATCAGGCAAACAAACCACATGGGCAAGGGAGCTGGGCTCTACCGAATACCCGCAAGCAAAGCCACGCAGTAACAATACAAGCAGAGGGAGCAACTCAACCTCTAATGCAATCATGCTCCTAGATTCTACTTATTCTAGATGGACTTAATCTAATGCAACAGACAAATCAAACAAAACACACAATACAGAAAAGAAAAACAGAAGAAAGCCTCAGCTCCTCCAGCAGCAACTCAGTCTTCAGACTTCAATCATCCATTGCTTTCCAGGTTTCAACCCTACAACATGAGTATCAACTCATCTTCTCCCCTTAAACTTCAGCTTCTTTGATCAGCTCCACCTTCAGGCTTCACTATCTTCAGGGATCTTCAAGTATCAACTTGATCTTCATGCTCTTCAAGCTTCAGCTGGAATGGCAGTCTTCAAGGATTCATCCTCTTCAATAATCTTCAATGAAGTCTTCATTTTCATGCTCAGGCTCAACCTCTCAAGAATAATCAAAGCCAGAGAAAAAATCACTTACTGGATAAGCTGGGGGATACTGAACTACTTATTTGATCACCAAAGGTGACCTATAAGGGTTCAACATCAAGTGAAGGGTTCCCTCAAAGGTTCTACCTCCTGGGTATAACACTAATCCCTCCAAAGGAGAGAGGTGTATACCCTGGAAGGACTTTGAATCATAGGGAGGAATGGATGTGAAGAATACTATCCATGTTTGAGAAAGAAATTGTCTACATCTAAGCTCTTCCTAATCCTAACCCTAAAACAACAAAAAGAAAAGAAGAACAAGCTCCTCAAGCTCCTCCAAGCCTCTTCCAATCTTCTAGTATGCTCCACCATGCTCCACACAGAGACACCAAGCTCCTCAAATCAAAGGGGTACTTCAAAGCAAAGCAAACTAAACAGAACCTGCCCTAAAGGCCACACAAACAACCATTCAATTCAAAAATCAACCAAAAATAGTATATTATTCTATTAAATCCTAATATAAATGCTAGGGGACCCTACATAACTACCCTTAAGTCCCATATATTCCCCATAGACTAAATTGCCCTACAAAACCTAAATCTAAAATTGTTATTGACCTATACTAAAGTTTTAATCAAATTCTATGCTACCTAGAACTACCTAATTAAAACTATCCTAAACCTTATCAAAAAATTATGAAATTAATTCAGGGGGAACCTAGAACATTCATCTAATCATCCTAAAAAGATTGAACTCAAAATCCTAAGGGAACTACCCTAATTAAATTCTACAAATCAACATATCAACTAAAGGAATTACAAAAGCAATTAAAAGTAAAAATATGCAAAAAATATAAAAATGAAATAAAATGGCTATTTTATGGTTTTAAATTTTTCTAGACAGAAAAAGGAAAATGGGAAAAAAAGTCTCATTAAAAAATATTCATTTTTCATTTTTATATAAATTTTTAAAGATATAAAAAATTTGGAGAAAAAATAATATGAGAAATGATGAGGTGGTATGAAAAGCAATAATATTCAGTTGAAAATGATGATGGGCCCAGAGGGTGGGGTGCCAAGAGCAAGGCGCGCCCCTGCCCAATTTTAAAATCAGAAAAACCAAAAATAAAAAACTAAAACGGTGCGAATAGCAGGGATACATAGTGCATTTCCAATTGGGCCTTGGTATGGGGGGTGGGGAAAGCAATGCACACGCAAAGCCCAGCAAGGCTTTAAGTTGAACGCAGCGTTTTGCTGCTGACTTTCCCTCCTTATTTCGTCTTCAAATCTCACCCATTGGATGATCTTCCCAGTCAACCGGTCCACACGCGATCAATGGTCCACACATCGTCTTCAACCTTAGCTCATTAGGGTTTTAGAACCTCCATGAAAATACCTCCTCATGCATGGAACTTCCTCACCTTCGTTCTCTCTCACTTCTCCATCAAATGCCACGATCCAAGAACCAATCTTGACTAGAATTTTACGTAGAACACAACCATGCCATTGGATTTCACTAAAACACCATGAATCCTCCAAACCGAACGGTATACATCCATGAACTCAAACTTTCTTCAGTTTTCAACCATCACAAAACTCAGCAATCTTTATATAGAATTAATCCTTATGCTATGCTGATTAAAACCAACCAATTATCGTGCATTATAACCCCCTAAATCACTCATTCCAACTCCATCAAGAATCAACCACCATGGAAGAAACCTCACCAATTGGTCTTAAACTCATCCAAATGAATCACCTAATGGTCTCTAATGGTTTTACAACAAGAACTAACCCTAGCCATGCCTAAATCCGAGTGTGGAAGTGATTTTGCTTACCTTGATTCTTGCAATGGTAGGTGGTGAAAAGCTTCGAATCAAGCCTTGTAGATCCTCAAGAATAGTCTTTAGGTGATGAACAATCCTCTGCTTGCACAAGATTTGATGGAAATGGCTTGTATCTCAAGATCCAATGCCTTTTGCTCCTTTGCAACTTCACTTGGAACTCCTTCAATTCATCAACAATGGAACCTCAAGCTAGCATGAACATACTCAGGGATGCTTGTAGAGAAGATTTGTGAAAAAAAAATGGAAGGGTAATGAAGAGAAAGATGAAGTTTCAATACAATTTGCAAATGGAAAATTTGTGGTTCAATTTCTATTCTCTACCACCATTAACATCAACAATCACCAACCTTTTACCAATGGAGATTGTAATCAATATATAGAGATGATTTAAAAAGGTCTAGAATCATCTAGATCAATCTAGTAGGAACTTGAAGTTTCATGACATGATATTTTGCATTTCCATTCTCACCATATGATATATCATGACAAAATCCCTATAATGCTTGCAACCAACTTGAATATCTCTTTACATGAGATTTAGGACAATACACAATGCATATTTCCCTTATTCATTAAGCTTTTCCTTGTTTTGGCTTGGTATCACATTATGCAAGTAACCAAATTACAAAGCAACCCCAAAATTTAAGCCTCAAATCAAAATTGTGGCTGAAACATTGTTCTAAAAATGTCCTTTGGAGTCAAAATGACCTATCATATGACATGGTTAGGGTTTATAGCTTGGATTTTATGATTTTCCATTTCACTTGAATTAACTTATACCTAATTTTTAGGCCATTTTTATCACTTTTTGCTATGAGCCTTTACAACATCTCATGACCACCCTACTAGCCTTAAAACATCATTCTAAGAGACTTTGATGTTGAAGGTTTTTCCATTTGAAGCTTGGAAGTAGGAGATATGGCCACATGCTTGAAATGACCTATAACTTCTAAATGACCAAAATGCCCTTGGCTTGTCAAAGCCATAACTTGAGTTCTACAAATCCTATCAAGGACTTCTAGTACTATCTAGAAATCTAAGAAGATGATCTTCAACATTCATGTTGACCAAGAGATCATAGGAATCATCCTACTAGGGCAAAAGTTGTCTGCAAGTTGGGTGACTTTCAAGGACCCAGATTCACATACCTCAGATGACCTGTAATTTGTAAAAACCATAACTTGAGCTCTGCAAATCCTATCAAGGACTTCTACCACTCAAATTAAATCTAAGAACAAGCTCTACAACATTCATGTTTTTGGGAAGATGATATGACAATCACATCTTGAGCTAAAACTGCCTGGAAGATAGGGATCAAACTAGGGGATTTTACACTGTCAATCCTTAGAAACCCTAGCTTGAAACTTCTCAAACTCCTCAATCATGATGATTTAGTCTAGGAATAATCCTTATAGTATATCAATACATCATTCCATGATCACATGGCCCTTGGATTAGGTCTCAACCCTCCTCCAAATCATCAGTTGACCTAGGGTTGACCCAGTCAAACCCTAATTCTACCATTCATGGCTGAATCTTCTGAATTCTTGCATAATGACCTCTCTGGGCTTCATGATGGCTTTCAAGAAATCTCATAAACTTTCTCAAAGCATCAAGTTCACTCTCATAGTCTCAGAATCATCTGAGGAGCTCCCACAACTCTCAAGTTATGAGACACACAACCTTGGTTTCAACCAATTTCTCTGAGGATCTCTTGAACTTTTTGATGAAGGTATCAACCTTCAAACACTTGATGGGTAAATAAATGTTGGTCAAATTTTGGGGTGCAACAGCTGCCCCTATTCAAACGGCTTGAACCTGACTGGGTGAGGAGCGAACGGCCCTCGACCAATCAAGGTGCGAGACGGTTGAATACCGGTAAACCCGAAAACTTGCCAACTGCATAAGCACATGGTGCTCTGAGGGGAACAAATCTTCGAAAAACTGCGATACTAGCTGCACAGCAACTAGCTGGAGAAATACTGATCTGACATCACCGTCAGTCATACACGTTAACTTCTTCTGACATTGTCTTCAGACAACCAAAACACCCAACATCGCCGCTGGAAGACTAAACCACCTGACATCACCGTCAGCAGCAGACAAAATTCTAAGAAACACCCAACATCGCCGCTGGAACACCAAATCACCTGACATCACCGTCAAGAACAACCATAACTCTGAGGAACAAACATCCAACATCGCCGCCGGAGAACTAAATCTGACATCGCCGTCGATCAACCAACGTACCCAACATCGCCGCTGGGGAACTAAATCTGACATCGCTGTCGATCAACCAAAGTACCCAACATCGCCGCTGGAAAACTAAATCCGAATCACCTAACATCGCCGTCAGAAACAAAACACCCAACATCGCCACTGGAGAGCTAAAGGACCTGAATCACCTAACATCGCCGTTGGAAGACTAGATCAACTTGCCATACCCAACATCGCCGCTGGAAAACTGAAGAAACTCTGTCAAAACACCCAACATCGCCGCTGGAGCACTAAATCTGACATCTCCGTCGGACAATCAAAATACCCAACATCGCCGCTGGAGAAATAGAGAATCTGACATCGCCGTCATAAACAAACATAACTCTGAGAGACATTCGGCATCGCCGTCGAACAAACATCCAACATCGCCGCTGGAAAACTAGCATAATCTGGGAAACATCCAACATCGCCGTCGAGTACTCAACATAATCTCTACTGGGGAGTTAGAGAGTCTGACATCGCCGTCGAACAAACATCCAACCTCGCCGCCGGAAACAAACATAACCTAACCTCGCCGTCGGATCCAAAATACCCAACATCGCCGCTGGAGAACCGAAGAGTCTGACATCGCCGTCGGACAACCATCCAACATCGCCGCTGGAAACAGACATAATCTGACCTCGCCGTCAGATCTAAAATACCCAACATCGCCGCTGGAGAATCGAAGAGTCTGACATCGCCGTCGGACAACCATCCAACATCGCCGCTGGAAACAAACATAATCTGACCTCGCCGTCGAAACAAACAAACCTCTAGCATCGCCGCTGAAGAACTACAAAGGAGCTGACATCGTCGTCAGGATGAAGAAACTTCATTGGGGAATTGGTTACACAGTAACCGGTAATACGTAGCCGATCATACCATCAGGCATTCGGAGAAACTGCGAAAACCGCTTCATTAACCCGGTCGGACTTCAATCATGGAGTCTTCAAGGGAGATTTCAACTTCGCCATCGGAAAACCTGCTGGGGAGGATGCTTCGCCGCTGAGGAATCTGGAGAACTATCAAGCAACTCCGCTCCGGGGGTCCAGAAATCATTCTGGATGAATTAACTCTGCTGAGGACTTCAAGAATTGTCTTGAACAAATAACTCTGTCGGGGACCTTCAAGAATCATCTTGAACCGATAACCATTCTGAGCAAGCACTTTGTTGGGGATTCCAGGAATTATCCTGGACAACTCTTGCCGGGGACAAACCAACCATGGCTTGAGCAGCTTCCAAGGACTCGGGAGACTCCAAGTATCAACTTGAGCAACCAACTTTGGAGACTGCACTGGGGTCTTAAGAATCATTTTAAGCAAACGACCCTGCTGAGGGATTCGAAAATCATCTTGAACTAAAGACTCCGCTGGGGATCTCAAAAAACATCTTGAGTAAGCGACTCTGGGGGAGAATGTCAGGAATCATCCTGAGCAATTGATCCTTCAGCGGAACACCTGTAAAACAAGAATGGTAACAACCTAGATCATGTTTATGATGCATATGCTTCGGCGCCATGCTCCACGCGGTGGAAATGCTATGCGTTTATGACAAATGTTATGCAATCATGCACAATGATGCGATCCCTTCAGCAAAATAAATGCCGAGGGGGAAATCCTCCTGCAAAAAGGGGGAAGAACTATTCAGATAGAGGAATCCTCCTGCTGAGGAGAACATGAACACGCCAATATCAATTGGACTCCGTCCGGGGAAATGATCTTCAGTTGACTGCTGCAAAGGAAACAACTTCAGTTGATTACTACAGAGGAACGAAGCTCTACGAGAACCTGGACCTGCTGAAGGAAAGCGATGTCAATCGCGGGAGTAAACTGCGTGGCCGCCCTAGCTACTCTTTTGGGGGTAATAACTCTGTGGGGAAACAACTTCAGCTGCTTAACACTCCACTGGGGAAAAACCAATCATGATCTGATCAACTTCCAAGGATTCGGCTCTCTTGGATATCTGCAAACTTGGCTGGGGAAGGAGAAATCATTCTGCTTCACTGGAGAGAGTACGACTCTGGGGAAATGCAGCATCGGCTGCTCGCCACTCTGCTAGGGAAAGTCCACTCATGGTCCCTACTGCTTCCAAGGATTCGGCTCTCTTGGGGTTTGCGAACTCAGCCGGGGAAAGAGAAACCATTCTACTTCACTGGAGAGTACGACTTTGATGAGGAATTTCAATTCCGCTGGGGAAGGGGGAATCATCCGACTTCGGGGGAGAGTACAATTCTACAGAGGAATGCAACATCAGCCGTTCCAACGCTCTACTGGGGGAGAGGGAGTCATCCGACTTCGGGAGAGGATACTACTCTGGTGGGGAATCTCAATTCCGCTGGAGACTTCAGTCTGGCACCATCAGTTACTGCATACTTCGGCTTACGAATAGTTTCCTACAACATCTGCACTTGTGACCCGGTGCGGGGGGAGACACCTGCTTCGACGACTTTACTGGGGAAAACACGAGCTTCGGCACCCGAACATTTCTATGAAATCTGCACTTGTGACCCGGTGCGGGGGACATACGAGCTTCAGTGCTTGAACATTTCTACGAAATCTGCACTTATGACCCGGTGTTGGGGAAGAATACGAGCTTCGGCGCGCGACTCAGCTGATGAGGTGACGTTCCTTCAGGATGCGTCTACTTGGGGAAGAGAATCATCTCTGCCTGGGGAGACATATCAATGCTCACGACCTTGCGTTCAGACTCTGTGGAAGAGACGCCACAGAACTCTGATGGAGAAGGAGGAATCATCCTGCTTCGGGGATGCGCACGGCGCACTGTCTGGAAGGTGCTACACCTGCAACAACACAAACAAAAAGACAAGATACCCTTCTCAAAGGGGCCTATCAAGGTTATTATCTCGTGACAATATTCAGGTAATTAATTGTTTCAACAATCAATGGGCCTAGGCCAGTAAGTTTATGTATGCGCATTTTATCAAAAACATCGGCGTTTTCATTCGCAAACAAAACAGGTAAATGCTAAGCAGGCAAACAGAATTGCTGAATAATATGCATTTTATTGATGATGAACCCCTGAATGGGTAAAAATGTTTTACAACAGAGGCAAGCTCCTGGAATGAGGAAGCCGCGCAAAAATAAATATACATCAGTATATACAAATGTCGGCAACGAGGCGTAGACGAACACCATGAGTTGATCCCTCTAAGACCCACTCGACTTCGATACTTCTTTGACGCTTCAGCTTCGGAAGAGATTGATTCAGATAAACGGCCCTCAGGTCCTCTAAACCACTAAACAATGAAAGTCCACACGCGGAACGCAGTCATTTGCTTATTTAAATCCCTAACTTTTGCGTGAACCGCCCTTTACGGGTTTTCAGTTCACCGGGATACCCTTTTTTGCCGAAGCCGCCCAGTGTAGGTTTTCGACTTCGCGGGTGTACATTTTTTCAATATATCCCTAATTTTTGCCCGAACCTTTTATTCTGTTTTTGGTTCGCCGGGATGCCCCTTTTTTGCCTGGACTCTTTCTTTTTTGTCCAGCGGGTCTCTTTCAAGCAAAGTATTTTTTAACTGCGTCCGTGTTCACCGGGGATGCAAAATCTTCACCATCCATCGTGGATAACAACAAAGCTCCTCCCGAGAAGACCTTGCTGATGACATACGGCCCTTCGTAATTTGGAGTCCACTTGCCCCGGTGATCGGAGTGTGGCGGAAGAATCTTCTTCAGGACGAGATCACCCGTCTGAAAGCTTCTAGGACGCACCTTCTTATCATAAGCTTTCTTCATTCGGCTTTGGTACAGACGACCAAACACAATCGATGCTAACCTCTTCTCGTCCATCAGGCTGAGTTGGTTCAAACGATTCGTAATCCATTCTGCCTCGTCGAGTTTCACATCAACCAAAACTCACAAAGAAGGGATCTCCACTTCTAACGGTAGGACAACTTCCATATCGTACACCAAGGAGAAAGGAGTTGCCCCGGTCGACATACGTACCGTCATACGATAACCGTGCAATGCAAACGGCAGCATCTCGTGCCAATCTTTGTACGTTACAACCATCTTCTGAACAATCTTCTTTATGTTCTTATTGGCGGCTTCGACGACGCCATTCATCTTCGGCCGATAAGGAGATGAGTTGTGGTGTTCAATCTTGAAGCTCTGGCACAACTCCTTCATCATCTTGTTATTCAAATTCGAACCATTATCAGTAATGATCCGCTCGGGAACTCCGTAACGACAGATGATGTCCCTCTTTATGAATTTAGCTACCACTTGCTTGGTCACATTAGCGTACGAGGCTGCCTCCACCCACTTGGTGAAGTAGTCGATAGCTACCAGAATGAAACGATGACCATTGGATGCAGTGGGCTCGATCTTTCCTATCATGTCGATGCCCCACATGGAGAACGGTCACGGGGAGGACACGACATTCAATGGGCACGGCGGCACATGAACTTTATCAGCATAAATCTGGCATTTATGACATCTCTTCGAGAATCTGAAGCAATCCGACTCCAACGTCATCCAATAGTATCCTGCTCTCAGGATCTTTCTCGTCATGGCATGCTCGCCGGCGTGCGTACCAAATGTGCCCTCATGGACTTCTTCCATGAGCATACTCGCCTCTTTCTCATCCACACATCTGAGTAGCACGAGATCATGGTTTCTCTTATACAACACTCCATCAGGATTGAGATAAAAGTTTCCAGACAGCCTCCTCAGAGTCTTTTTATCCTGAGTTGACGCACCCGCAGGATACTCCTTAGTCATAAGGAAAGTCTGGATGTCGTGGAACCATGGCTTGCCGTCGGCGGCTTCCTCGATTGCAAAGACAAATGTCGGTCTATCAAGACGCGAAAGTACAATTCTTGGAGCCTCATTCCAAAAATTGACCTTATACATTGAAGCCAACGTGGCTAAGGCATCAGCCATCTGATTTTCAGCCCTGGGTACATCATGAAGTTCCACTCGATCGAAGAATGGAAGCAGCCTCCTAGCATAATTCATGTACGGCACTAAGTTTGCTTGACTAGTTTCCCACTCCCCTTTAATTTGGTTGATTACAAGCGCTGAGTCACCATATACGTCTAGATTCTTGATTCTCAAATCGATTGCCTCTTCTAGACCCATAATGCATGCTTCATACTCCGCCTCGTTATTGGTAACTGGAAACGTCAGTCTCGCAGTAAACGGGATGTGGGCTCCGTGGGGAGTCGTGATGATAGCCCCAATGCCACTTCCATAGGAATTAACTGCTCCATCGAATATCAACTTCCACTGAGATTTCCTATCTGGCCCCTCACCAGGCAACGGCTCATCGCAGTCCTTCGCTTTGAGAAACATAATATCCTCGTCAGGGAAATCAAACTTCATCGGTTGGTAGTCCTCGATTGGCTGTTCGGCAAGGTAATCAGACAATACGCTTCCCTTGATGGCCTTCTGGGAGACGTACTGAATATCATATTCTATTAACACCATTTGCCACCTGGCAATCCTGCCCGAAAGAGCCTGCTTCTCGAAGACGTACTTGATCGGATCCATCTTCGAAATCAGCATAGTGGTGTGATTGAGCATATATTGTCGTAGACGTTTGGCAGCCCAAGCTAATGCACAACACGTCTTTTCCAGCATCAAGTATCGAGATTCACACTCAGTGAACTTTTTACTCAAATAGTAAATGGCATGCTCTTTTCTGCCCGTCTCGTCGTGCTGACCGAGAACACACCCTATACTATTCTCCAGAACCGTCAGGTACATGATTAAAGGTCGTCCAGCCACTGGGGGTATCAAGATTGGAGGTTCTTGAAGATACTGCTTTATCTTATCGAATGCCTTCTGGCAATCTTCATTCCAAGTAATCGCCTGATCTTTCTTTAAAAGCTTGAACATCGGTTCACAGGTGGCCGTGAGCTGAGAGATAAACCTTGCAATGTAGTTTATTCGGCCCAAGAAACCACGAACTTCTTTTTCTGTTTTCGGCGCTGGCATTTCTTGATTGGCTTTTATTTTCGCAGGATCAACTTCGATACCTCGTTCATTAACGATAAACCCCAATAACTTTCCGGACCGCACTCCGAAAGTGCACTTGTTAGGATTCAGCCTCAGCCTGAATTTCCTAAGCCTCTCAAACAGCTTCAATAAGTTGACCAGATGCTCTTCCTCCGTTTGGGACTTTGCAATCATGTCATCAACATAGACCTCGATCTCATGATGAATCATATCATGAAACAAAGTTACCATTGCTCGTTAGTAAGTGTCCCCTGCGTTCTTCAGACCGAAGGGCATTACCTTATAGCAAAATGTTCCCCAGGGGGTGATAAACGTCGTTTTCTCCATGTCCTTCGGTGCCATCTTAATCTGATTGTAACCGGAGAAGCCATCCATGAACGAAAACACAGAGAACTGGGATGTGTTGTCGACCAACACATCGATATGAGGCAACGAGAAATCATCTTTAGGGCTCGCCCTATTCAAATCCCGATAATCGACGCACATGCGTACCTTACCGTCCTTCTTCGGTACAGGCACTATATTGGCGACCCACGAAGGGTAAGTGGTAACGGCTAAAAATCCTGCATCCAACTGCTTCTGGACTTCTTCCTTGATTTTTACAGCCATGTCTGGTCTCGTCCTCCTAAGCTTCTGCTTGACGGGAGGGCAATCTTCTCGCAACGGCAAGCGATGAACCACGATGTCCGTGTCATGTCCGGGCATATCTTCGTATGACCAAGCAAAGACGTCACTATACTCTCGAAGCATCTCGACCAATCTATGCTTGACATCATTCTGCAGCGCAACCCCTACTCTGACATTTCTGACGAGCTCTTCAGAACCCAGATTTACGATCTCAATCTCCTCCTCGTGAGGCAGAATGACCTTTTCCTCTTGTCTCAACAAGCGGGCCAACTCTTCCGGCAGGTCTTCGTCTTCGTCAATCTCATCCTCGTCTTGATAAATCGGGCAATCGAAGTCGTAGTGAGCCGTAGAAGGTCCAGAGTCGATGTCATCTATTATGTGGATCCTGCAATAACAAGGGTTAAGTTTAAAACAAGAATATGTAGGTTAGCACAAACCCCGTTGCCATTTTATTATTTTTCAAAATAAACATAAAACAGGAATAACAGAGAACACAATATTTGAGTACGAAGAAAACGCCTTTGATTTATTAACAAAATGCATGTACATAATCCAACAAGGCCCTGACAATGAAACCACTATGCCCTGGATAGGACATAGGGTTGTACAATGATTATAAAAAGTAAATCATTACTCTTCACTTGTCAGCTGGATAATTTCCTTGATGGTCCAATTGTTGAGGCGCTCGCCCGGCTTGCTTGGCTGAATCCAAGCGTCAAGATCACAATCGCTATCCCCGCTGTCCTCAGACGCCGCGTTGATGCTTTCGAAGATCACTCCGCCACTGGTAAATAGGATCGGCCCCTTCCCACGAGACGAACTGCTAGACGAAGAAGATGAAGCTTCAGCTTCAGGAGAATACCCCAATCCAAACTTATCCTGCTTGATCGGTATCTCCAAGATATGCCCCCAGCTTGGGGTGGAACCGGCTTTGACGATGGCCCGAGCTTCTTTGAATGAGGAGAGATTCATCTCTTGCTTCTCTGTGACGACAGGAGCTACCTCTTTCACCTTTACGGCTTCAAATGCTTGGCAGAGAGTTTCATGGATTTCGCCATCCATTTCAACATACTTAAAGGATGACAAATGGCTCACCATAATGTCCTCCTCACCACAGACGGTTACTATGCTTCCCCTGACAGCATATTTGAGCTTTTGATGCAACGTGGACTTCACGGCACCAGCAACATGGATCCATGGCCGACCTAAGAGGCAACTGTAAGCAGGCATGATGTCCATGATATAAAAAACTGTATCGAACGTTTCCGGACCAACTTGAATCGGCAGGGTCAACTCTCCGAAAACGTGGCGCTTAGTTCCGTCAAATGCTTTCACCACCAGATCACTGAGGGTGCAAAGCAATCCACGAGTGTCCAGCTTCATTAATGCCTTCTTCGGAAGCACATTAAGCGACGAACCCGTGTCCACCAGGACATGCGACATGATTGTGCCTCTGCACTCTATCGAGATGTGCAAGGCGCTGTTGTGATCTCTCCCTTTAGGAGTCAGCTCTAAATCTGTGAAACCTAGCCCGTTGCCAGCATTAACATGGGTTACCACCTTTTCTAGCTGATTCACTAAAATCTCTTGCGGTACGTAGGCAGCGTTCAATACCTTCAGTAACACGTTGCGGTGCGCTTCAGAACACAGCAACAAATTGAGAATAGAAATCTTTGACGGAGTCTGATGCAGATGGTCTACAATCTTGTAGTCGCTCTTCTTGATTAACCGCATAAACTCCTCGGCCTCTTTGACAAGCAAATCTTTCTCTGCCCCACAAGGGACCTCTTCGACGGCTTTGCCTTTACCCTTATCAGCAGCATCAGCTCTGACCACTTTCTCTGCTACAACCTCTGTCGGCGCAAACACTCTTCCGCTTCGAGTAATACCACTGACTCCTGCGAGATTCTGCACAGTCGACCCATACGGCTCCAACTCTAACTTCTGACCATTGCAATAGACTTCGGCGCCATAATGCCACGGAACGGCGTTAGTACTCTCGAATGGGATCGGCCCAGCTCTGGTAATAGTGATTGTAGGCGGTCGGGGCGCAGAAATAGTAATTGGTCGACGAGGAATGGTGATGGTGGCGACTTCATCGGCCTGCTTTAACATAACCTCCCCTGATACACCTTCAGCCATCCGGCTGAACTGCAAAATACCCTTAGTCATCAGACTTTGGATACCTTCTACCAGCTGCCCACACCCATCAGAATGTGTAGCACAGTCCATGCATAACTTTCCGCATCCTAGAAAGAACCCTTTCTTCAGCAACTTAGCTTTGACGAAACTAAGCGGCGTCTTTAAGTCTTTGACATCAGTCAGTAGATCTGCACTCTCCTCTACGATAATGGCGTTCACTCCGCCTCCCCTATGATTAGGCATAGGATTTTTGGTGACATTGGGCACATTATCGGAAAATTTAATAATCTTGGCATCTACCAGGTCCTGCACCTTGTGCTTAAAGGCTTTGCAGTTTTCAATCGTATGGCCTGGTGCCCCTGTATGGAAATCGCAAGTGGCATTTGCGTCATACCCCGATGGTGGTGCCCCTGTCAAGGGAGCCATCGTCCTCTTCTGAACCAACTGAAGCTGAAGCAAAGTCTGCAAAAGTTGCGCATACGACATAGGCGGTGCCTCGAAGTGACGGTTTTCCAAAGGAGCCCGATTCTGGTACTTTCTATACTCCTGCTGATTCGGTTGCTGTTGTTGTTGCTGCTGCGGTTGCGGAGCTGCTGGGATATTTATACTGGCTATTTGCTGCTAAGGGCCCTTGCCCTTTCTCCGAGCGTTGGTGACAGCACTCGCATCCCCTTCTCTTTGCTTACCAGCATAAGGTTTCTTTCCACCTCCTCCAGCTGAGGATGATTCACCTTGAATTTTTCCGATCTTTATACCATTCTTGACGTGCTCGCCCATAGTAATGAGAGCTGAGAACGTCCCAGACATACCGCTGACTAGCTTTTCATAGTAGATCCTAGGAAGGGTAGCAACAAACATCTGCATGAGCTCGCGCTCAACCATCGACGGTTGAACCCGAGCATCCAACTCACGCCACCGCTGGGCGTACTCCTTAAATCCTTCATTATTTCTCTGCGAGAGGTTCTGGAGCTGGACTCGGTTGGGGGCCAAGTCGCTATTGTACTGATATTGGAGGACAAACGCTTCAGCGAGATCTTTCCAGGTGCGCACGCTAGCGGGCTCCAAGCCCATGTACCACTCGAGGGATGGACCAGAAAGACTATCTTGGAAGAAGTGCATCAGCAACTTCTCATCGTCGGAATAGGCAGACATCTTTCTATAGTATGATCGAAGGTGGACACGAGGGCAAGTAGTACCCTTATACTTCTCAAAGACAGGCACCTTGAACTTATGAGGCACCTTGAAATCAGCGATTAACCCCAGCTTGGACATATCAACGCCCAATGCATTCTGATTCTCAATATCTCTCATTTTGTCTTCCAGTGCTTTGAACCTGAGTCGCGCTTCGGCATTCAACTCTGCTTCCACACCTCTTTGATAAAATACATCATCCTAATGATCCTCAAGCCACGGTTGAGGCACCAACAGATTCCCGACGCCAGCATTGCCGTTGACCGGCCCGATGTTGACATTAGCTCCCAGACTACCATTGCCGACGCCCGTCGCATTGAGTCCGATATTGGCCATCACATTGCCATTAGCACTGTCGTTGCCCCCGGCAACAGGAACAACATTCTGCGGAGTATCCACTGGTGGAGGAGTAGGCACAGCCCCACCGTGAAGTATGCCGTTACTATCAACCCTGGAGATCAAAGGTTGAACCAAAGTCCGGAGCTGGTCCTGACCATTAGCGACTACCTGCATCAGTTCCATAAAACGATTCATCCGTTCACGGAGCTCTTGGACATCTGACTGCACCTGATCCATAATCCTTGTCTGATTAGCTCGAGTTGAATAACGGTGAATGAGTCTCTGATCAATCCTGGAGACCGGAAACAGCTTGGAACCTGTGAACCTGAAAAAACCTGCAAACATTAAAGGTTAGGAAAAACACCAAAATGTACGCCATGCAAATGCTTCATGCAGATGCATGCGTGTGTCTGTGTGCTTGGGAGATTTCCCCCGATCCTAGTGCCTTAGTGCCAGTGCTGATAATAATAATAAGAAGAAGAAGTCCGAGCCCAATCATGGAAACATCAATCTCATATATATAAGGAAAGGCCTATCAAGGCAGTACATAGCATCAGCGAGTACAAAACAAATCAACAACGTGACCTCAGCCAACAAGTCAGGTGATGGTCAGCATACAACAAAGATCAAAACAAAAGGAATACAAGCTGGTCAAGTACGGCCACGGGCGCGATACTCTGCTAATAACTCCTTCGTCTCTGGATGATCTGGCAAAGTGAGCAACCCCTCGACGAGTAGTTCCCTCTGCACAATAGTATACTGAAGTCCCTGAACTGAACTTTCCCATGCCCCTTCGCCGAAGCAATCTTCCAGTTTCCTCTTCTTAGACTCAAACTTCAGCTTGCACTCCTTCAGGTTGGCAAGGGCTTTGTTGAGTTGGCCTTCAGCGGCGTACCTGCGGGCGGTTTCTTCATCAAACCTCCGCTCACTGTCCTTCACCTCGGCTTCCAGCTTAGAGGTCTGCAGCATCAGCTTATCCTCTCGCTCCTTCCTGGTGGCCAGGGAAGCCTTCCAGTGCTGGTTGAACTTAGATATCCTCCGATATGCCTCGTCCAAATGCTGCTTCTTCGTAGCTAGTACGTCATTAACAACCCTGAAGTCTTGACCCAAGCATTCACGATCAGCTATCTGCTTTGCCAGGTCTGTACCCAGTTGGTTCACCAACTCTGTTTGCTTTTTGAAAGCATGAACGGCCTCGTTCCTTTCACTTCGAAGCTGAGCTAACTCCTTCTCCAGTTCTGCGTTCGCCCGCTTCAATTCATCCCGCTCAGCTAATACCTATTTATGCTGATGAATGGACACAGTGGTAGGCTCTTCGACTGGTGGAGGACTCTCTGGTCTGGCATGAGGAAATGGCATCCCTATAGCGTTGGCTCTGGCTCGGATCCATGCTGAATAAGGAGGGTAGGCTTGACTGTTGCTCTTTCCCAACAAAGGCTTTCCTCGCTTACTGATACTGTTCCAGGCACGCTGAAGCTTGGACAACAAATCCCCCTCTAAAGTGCCCGTGAGGTACAGATATTCCTGTACCTCTTCCTCCTTCGGCGGAGTCCTCAAAGCGTATGCGAACTGACGAACTAGCAACGACGGATTGTAGTTGATGCAACCCTTCCTACCTATCAGAGGTACATTAGGAAACCCACTACAACTGAAGATCACCTCAGTACCTAACCTGTCTCTGTCGAACCAATCAATATCTTCTGCAGATAAACCCATCAGACGCTCAGGCCACTCAGCTGTGGCTGCAGATAAGACAAAGGAACCCCTCTTGGGCAGATGGCTATTAAACCATTTGTACAGCAACGGTACGCAACATGAGACATTCTTCCCTCTCCGGTTCTCATTCTTGTAGTGAACTGAATGATAGACATCTCCGATCAAAGTAGGGACTGGATTCCCTGAAGCAAAGATGTGAAATGCATCAAAGTCTACGAAATCCGGCATGTTGGGGAACAGGATAATGCCATATATGCATAAAGCGAGGATGGCATTAAACGCGTCCCAACATCTGTCCTTAGCACACTGCTGAGCCTTAGCTACCAGAAACTGCAAGGAGAACCCAGGAACCTTGTTCCAACTCGTCACTACTAACTCAGAGGTGTCCAAATGAAGTGAAGAAGCTAAACCAGCCAGATCAGGCTCAGCATCCATGTGGACAAAAGGCATCTGCCTTTTGATAGGCACACCCAGCAAATCAGCATACTCTTCCAGCGTCGGCGCGAGAACAAAGTCCTGAAAAGTGAAACACCTCAGCGGAGGGTTATAAAACTGCAACAGAGCATGCAACCCATTCAGCTCGAACGTAAAAGGCTTGCAAACCAGACTGAGCAACCTGCCATAAGACTTCCTGAACTCATCCTTCACAGAATCACCTGCTAGAGCTATCAAACCAGTCAACTTCGACACATCAGGGGTCGGGAACTTGTACGCAACAGTCTTCCTGAGAGAGGCCATAACAATATAATAGGAGGCAAGAAATCCTGGATCGGGGAAACGGTACCTGCAACACAGACACACGTTAATGAAATGCAAATGTCATGCGAACTAATGCAAAATGCAGTCATGCAATAATATATTCAGGTAACTGCTGTGGAGATTCTGTATCAACAATCACTGATGAGAAGAAAACCCCGGGGTAAGACCACTGATCTGATCTGCTAAGAACAATCATCTGATAGGACCATATACATAGGATCAAAATTCTGCTCTGTCGAGAACAAATGTCTGATAATAAGGACCCCGGATGTACGATCAAGAAATATCTGTTGATGAAGTCTTCAGACCCCAATCAAAGATTTGCCCTATCAAGAACAATCATAGCTGCTGATGAGATCTTCAGACCCCACTCAAAATCTGCTCTATCAAGAACAAACAACATCTGCTGATGAGATCTTCAGACCCCAAAATATGCTCTATCAAGAACAAACCACTAATGACAATACTCTGATCAAAACCTGCTCTATCAAGAACAAACATACACCTGATGATAAGATCCTCTGATCAAAACCTGCTCTATCAAGAACAGACAAACATCTGATGATAAGATCCTCTGATCAAAACCTGCTCTATCGAGAACAGACAAATCTGCAGCTGAGAAACCCTGGTACCAACATAACTGATCCACTGTCAAGAAAACCAGGTAGTCTGAAGGTCAAAGTTTCCTGCAATAAACCCAATCCCGCTCACAGGTATGGACCTAAACTGACTCAAGGTACGGCATCCTATGCGTTCATCAGCGTCACAGACTTTCAAGAGGGGTGATATGATACCCAAAAGGTGTGGCATCACCAGCTCATGAAGAGGCCTCACTTAGCTGAATCACAAATGATCGGTCCCTAGAGTCGACAATCCACCAAACCAGCAACCGTCTCAACCCAAAGGGTTGAAAGTGAAGCCAACCGGATGAACCTCGTCTGAGCATGGATTTCATGAGACACTAGTGCCTGCAAAGCAAGCACGCGCCCAATAATTTCCACTCTAAGTCTATAGTGCACTCAAGCCTGGGTCTGCCTTCTCACTCATCAAAACTCCCATCCCACAACAGCACAAATAATCATATTATACTGAAAATAAAATGTGGGAAATAAAGTGCGAGAAGTAAAATGCGGTAAATAAACGCAACCCAGCAGGTAAACATACAAGCGGTAGGATTGACTCTCGCAGGGAACCGTTGGAGTCCCCAGCAGAGTCGCCAGCTGTCGCTTTCGCGAAAATAAGGTGCCGGCATGACAGAAGAGTCGCCACCTTTCGTTATTTATCCCTCAGAGTGGGAAAGGAAACGATCGGAAAAACCTTAACGAAACAGGGTAAGACAAGGTCGTCGCAACCATTGTCTGGGTTCGGGAGTCGGTTACGCAAGGGGAAGGTATTAGCACCCCTCACGTCTGTCGTACTCGACGGGATCCTCGCTTGTTTGTTTACTCGGACGGGTTGGTTTTATTCTATCTACCTATCGAGGCTGGCTGAAAAAGAAAAGAGAAGTGACTCGGCAAAGCATCGCACTTTATGCCTACGTATTCTCATCAGAGAATGAGAAATCAGAGTCAACGTAGTTCGGCCTACGAAGGGTTATGGGGGAAGGTAGCTCGCCAAGACATCGCCATCTTGTGCCTACGTACTCTCAACAGGTATGAGAGATCAGAGCATACGTAGTTTGGGAAACTACGGTTTATTTCCTGTCTTTACGAAAGAAGTGTTTTTTATTGTGTTTGCGATTTCAACCGCACTAGAGACTATGACCTGAGAGTGAATGCGTCGCATGTCACCCAAAGGGTACCATACTAAACATCCAGACTGTGGAAAAGAAACTCTCCCACAATCCTTTCTCAGATAGCTTAAGGCTCGTAACGTACGAAAGAAATCATTCATGATTACTGTATCTTAAACTGTTTGGAGATGAAAAGAGAATAGGCCCAATTAGGAGGGAGACTATCAAGTCCTACTGTTATCATGCCATGGATTCATCCTATGGTTGAGGTTTGAACAGGGAACTCCTAGATGTTGTCATGCATAGGTTTCAACCTAAAAGTCTATCATCAAATCCTTATCAAAGGAAATGAGAGTCCTAAGGGATCATGTCAATGATACACCAAAACAGACAAAGCATCAGCTTAACAGTAAAATGCATGCAATGCAAGTGAGGGAGGAAATGTGTGTGGGGCTTCAGCCTCCACAAGCTCGTCTCAACCTCAAGCCAGTCATGAAATAACAGTAATCATACTGAAAAATAAACAACATGCTATCAAGCAATAAACAGTAAACTGCAATCATACAGATAAAAGAAATGAAATGAAATACCATCAGGCAAACAAACCACATGGGCAAGGGAGCTGGGCTCTACCGAATACCCGCAAGCAAAGCCACACAGTAACAATACAAGCAGAGGGAGCAACTCAACCTCTAATGCAATCATGCTCCTAGATTCTACTTATTCTAGATGGACTTAATCTAATGCAACAGACAAATCAAACAAAACACACAATACAAAAAAGAAAAACAGAAGAAAGCCTCAGCTCCTCCAGCAGCAACTCAGTCTTCAGACTTCAATCATCCATTGCTTTCCAGGTTTCAACCCTACAACATGAGTATCAACTCATCTTCTCCCCTTGAACTTCAGCTTCTTTGATCAGCTCCACCTTCAGGCTTCACTATCTTCAGGGATCTTCAAGTATCAACTTGATCTTCATGCTCTTCAAGCTTCAGCTGGAATGGCAGTCTTCAAGGATTCATCCTCTTCAATAATCTTCAATGAAGTCTTCATTTTCATGCTCAGGCTCAACCTCTCAAGAATAATCAAAGCCAGAGAAAAAATCACTTACTGGATAAGCTGGGGGATACTGAACTACTTATTTGATCACCAAAGGTGACCTATAAGGGTTCAACATCAAGTGAAGGGTTCCCTCAAAGGTTCTACCTCCTGGGTATAACACTAATCCCTCCAAAGGAGAGAGGTGTATACCCTGGAAGGACTTTGAATCATAGGGAGGAATGGATGTGAAGAATACTATCCATGTTTGAGAAAGAAATTGTCTACATCTAAGCTCTTCCTAATCCTAACCCTAAAACAACAAAAAGAAAAGAAGAACAAGCTCCTCAAGCTCCTCCAAGCCTCTTCCAATCTTCTAGTATGCTCCACCATGCTCCACACAGAGACACCAAGCTCCTCAAATCAAAGGGGTACTTCAAAGCAATGCAAACTAAACAGAACCTGCCCTAAAGGCCACACAAACAACCATTCAATTCAAAAATCAACCAAAAATAGTATATTATTCTATTAAATCCTAATATAAATGCTAGGGGACCCTACATAACTACCCTTAAGTCCCATATATTCCCCATAGACTAAATTGCCCTACAAAACCTAAATCTAAAATTGTTATTGACCTATACTAAAGTTTTAATCAAATTCTATGCTACCTAGAACTACCTAATTAAAACTATCCTAAACATTATCACAAAATTATGAAATTAATTCAGGGGGAACCTAAAACATTCATCTAATCATCCTAAAAAGATTGAACTCAACATCCTAAGGGAACTACCCTAATTAAATTCTACAAATCAACATATCAACTAAAGGAATTACAAAAGCAATTAAAAGTAAAAATATGCAAAAAAATATAAAAATGAAATAAAATGCCTATTTTATGGTTTTATATTTTTCTAGACAGAAAATGGAAAATGGGAAAAAAAGTCTCATTAAAAAATATTCATTTTTCATTTTTATATAAATTTTTAAAGATATAAAAAATTTGGAGAAAAAATAATATGAGAAATGATGAGGTGGTATGAAAAGCAATAATATTCAGTTGAAAATGATGATGGGCCCAGAGGGTGGGGTGCCAAGAGCAAGGCGCGCCCCAGTCCAATTTTAAACTCAGAAAAACCAAAAATAAAAAACTAAAACGGTGCGAATAGCAGGGATACATAGTGCATTTCCAATTGGGCCTTGGTATGGGGGGTGGGGAAAGCAATGCACACGCAAAGCCCAGCAAGGCTTTAAGTTGAACGCAGCGTTTTGCTGCTGACTTTCCCTCCTTATTTCGTCTTCAAATCTCACCCGTTGGATGATCTTCCCAGTCAACCGGTCCACACGCGATCAATGGTCCACACATCGTCTTCAACCTTAGCTCATTAGGGTTTTAGAACCTCCATGAAAATACCTCCTCATGCATGGAACTTCCTCACCTTCGTTCTCTCTCACTTCTCCATCAAATGCCACGATCCAAGAACCAATCTTGACTAGAATTTTACGTAGAACACAACCATGCCATTGGATTTCACTAAAACACCATGAATCCTCCAAACCGAACGGTATACATCCATGAACTCAAACTTTCTTCAGTTTTGAACCATCACAAAACTCAACAATCTTTATATAGAATTAATCCTTATGCTATGCTGATTAAAACCAACCAGTTATCGTGCATTATAACCCCCTAAATCACTCATTCCAACTCCATCAAGAATCAACCACCATGGAAGAAACCTCACCAATTGGTCTTAAACTCATCCAAATGAATCACCTAATGGTCTCTAATAGTTTTACAACAAGAACTAACCCTAGCCATGCCTAAATCAGAGTGTGGAAGTGATTTTGCTTACCTTGATTCTTGCAATGGTAGGTGGTGAAAAGCTTCGAATCAAGCCTTGTAGATCCTCAAGAATAGTCTTTAGGTGATGAACAATCCTCTGCTTGCACAAGATTTGATGGAAATGGCTTGTATCTCAAGATCCAATGCCTTTTGCTCCTTTGCAACTTCACTTGGAACTCCTTCAATTCATCAACAATGGAACCTCAAGCTAGCATGAACATACTCAGGGATGCTTGTAGAGAAGATTTGTGAAAAAAAAATGGAAGGGTAATGAAGAGAAAGATGAAGTTTCAATACAATTTGCAAATGGAAAATTTGTGGTTCAATTTCTATTCTCTACCACCATTAACATCAACAATCACCAACCTTTTACCAATGGAGATTGTAATCAATATATAGAGATGATTTAAAAAGGTCTAGAATCATCTAGATCAATCTAGTAGGAACTTGAAGTTTCATGACATGATATTTTGCATTTCCATTCTCACCATATGATATATCATGACAAAATCCCTATAATGCTTGCAACCAACTTGAATATCTCTTTACATGAGATTTAGGACAATACACAATGCATATTTCCCTTATTCATTAAGCTTTTCCTTGTTTTGGCTTGGTATCCCATTATGCAAGTAACCAAATTACAAAGCAACCCCAAAATTTAAGCCTCAAATCAAAATTGTGGCTGAACCATTGTTCTCAAAATGTCCTTTGGAGTTAAAATGACCTATCATATGACATGGTTAGGGTTTATAGCTTGGATTTTATGATTTTCCATTTCACTTGAATTAACTTATACCTCATTTTTAGGCCATTTTTATCACTTTTTGCTATGAACCTTTCCAACATCTCATGACCACCCTACTAGTCTTAAAACATCATTCTAAGCAACTTTGATGTTGAAGGTTTTTCCATTTGAAGCTTGGAAGTAGGAGATATGGCCACATGCTTGAAATGACCTATAACTTCCAAATGACCAAAATGCCCTTGGCTTGTCAAAGCCATAACTTGAGTTCTACAAATCCTATCAAGGACTTCTAGTACTCTCTAGAAAGCTAAGAAGATGCTATTCAACATTAATGTTTACCAAGAGATCATAGGAATCATCCTACTAGGGAAAAAGTTGTCTGCAAGTTGGGTGACTTTCAAGGACCCAGATTCACATACCTCAGATGACCTGTAATTTGTAAAAACCATAACTTGAGCTCTGCAAATCCTATCAAGGACTTCTACCACTCAAATTAAAGATAAGAACAAGCTCTACAATATTCATGTTGTGGGGAAGATGAGATGACAATCACATCTTGAGCTAAAACTGCCTGGAAGATAGGGATCAAACTAGGGGATTTTACACTTTCAATCCTTAGAAACCCTAGCTTGAAACTTCTCAAACTCCTCAATCATGATGAGTTGGTCTAGGAATCATCCTTATAGTATCTCAATACATCATTCCATGATCACATGGCCCTTGGATTAGGTCTCAACCCTCCTCCAAATCATCAGTTGACCTAGGGTTGACCCAGTCAAACCCTAATTCTACCATTCATGGCTGAATCTTCTGAATTCTTGCATAATGACCTCTCTGGGCTTCATGATGGCTTTCAAGACATCTCATAAACTTTATCAAAGCATCAAGTTCACTCTCATAGTCTCAGAATCATCTGAGGAGCTCCCACAACTCTCAAGTTATGAGACACACAACCTTGGTTTCAACCAATTTCTCTGAGGATCTCTTGAACTTTCTGATGAAGGTATCAACCTTCAAACACTTGATGGGTAAATAAATGTTGGTCAAATTTTGGGGTGCAACAGACACCGTCCGGGTTCAGATAGAAATTGCCAGCCAATCTCCTGAGAGTCTTCTGATCGCGACTGGATGCCCCAGCCGGATATTCCTTGTTCTTCAGGAAATTCTGGATATCATAGTACCAGGGTTTACCATCAGATGCTTCGTCAATAACAAATATGAACGCAGGCCTATCAAGCCGAGAGATAACAATTCGGGGAGCCTCGTTCCAGAAGTTAACTTTATACATGGAAGACAATGTCGCCAGGGCGTCAGCCATTTGATTTTCTGCTCGCGGCACATGATGCAATTCCACCTTGTCAAAGAAAGGCAACAATCTCCTTGCGTAATTCATATATGGTATCAAATTGGGCTGACGTGTCTCCCATTCTCCTTTAATCTGGTTCACTACTAGAGCTGAGTCTCTGTATACATCCAGATGTTTGATTCGCAAATCAATAGCCTCTTCAAGACCCATGATGCAAGCCTCGTATTCAGCCTCATTATTGGTAACCGGAAAGGTTAATCGAGCAGTAAATGGGATATGCGACGCATGAGGAGTGGTAATGATTGCCCATATTCCGCTACCATAGGTATTTACAGCTCCATCAAATATTAACTGTCATTTGGAACCCAACTCTGGTCCTTCGCCCGACAACGGTTCTTCACAATCTTTCATCTTTAGGTACATGATATCCTCGTCAGGAAAATCAAACCTTATCGATTGGTAGTCCTCAATAGGCTGCTCCGCAAGGTACTCTGACAAGACGCTACCTTTGATAGCCTTTTGAGAGACATATTGAATATCATATTCGGTTAACACCATCTGCCATCGGGCAATTCTTCCGGAGAGTGCTTGCTTCTCAAACACGTATTTGATTGGATCCATCTTTGAAATGAGCAGGGTTGTATGATTCAGCATGTATTGCCTCAAACGTTTGGCGGCTCAGGCTAGCGCACAACACGTTTTCTCGAGCATTGAGTATCTGGACTCACAATCTGTGAACTTCTTACTCAAATAGTAGATCGCATGCTCTTTACGTCCTGTCTCGTCGTGTTGACCGAGAACACAACCCATACTTTCCTCCAGAACCGTCAAATACATGATCAGCGGTCTCCCGGCCACTAGGGGTATCAAAACAGGAGGTTCCTATAAGTATTCTTTTATCTTGTCGAACGCCTTTTGACAATTTTCATTCCATGCCACAACCTGGTCCTTCTTTAACAGCTTGAATAATGGTTCGCATGTCGCAGTTAAGTGAGATATGAACCGGGCGATATAGTTCAACCTCCCTAAAAAACCGCACACTTCTTTTTTTGTTTTAGGCGTCGGCATTTCTTATATTGCTTTTATTTTCGCAGGATCAACCTCTATTCCTTTTTCGCTCACGATAAACCCCAGTAGTTTACTCGACCTCACCCCGAAGGTGCACTAGTTAGGGTTCAGTCTCAGCCTGAACTTCCTAAACCTCTTGAATAATTTCAGCAGATTAACCAAATGTTCCTCCTCCGTCTGGGATTTGGCAATCATATCATCAACACAAACCTCGATCTCTTTATGCATCATGTCATGAAAGAGAGTCGTCATAGCACGTTGATATGTTGCCCCAGCATTCTTCAATCCGAAGGGCATCACTTTGTAACAAAATGTTCCCCAGGGAGTAATGAAAGTAGTCTTCTCCATGTCTTCTGGCACCATTTTGATCTGATTATAGCCCGAGAAGCCATCCATGAAGGAGAATATGGAGAATTGAGCAGTGTTATCAACCAGCACATCGATGTGAGGAAGTGGAAAATCGTCTTTCGGGCTCGCTTTGTTCAAGTAACGGTAGTCTATGCACATTCTCACCTTACCGTCTTTCTTTGGCACTGGCACAATATTAGCGACCCATGAGGGATATTTTGTAACAGCTAGGAAACCAGCATCCCACTGTTTTTGAACTTCCTTCTTAATCTTTACAGCCATATCCGGTCTAGTTCTTCGGAGTTTCTGCTTAACTGGTAGGCATTCTTCTTTTAATGGCAGACGGTGAACAAACATATCCGTATCCAACCCCGGCATATCCTCGTACGACCAAGCAAATATATCATTGTACTCTTTGAGCATCACAATCAACCTTTGCTTGACGTCGCTTTGTAGTGCAGCCCCTATACGGATGTTTCTTTCGACCTCTTCCAACCCCAAATTGATAATCTCAACGATTTCCTCATGAGGCAGAATGATTCTTTCTTCTTGTTTCAGTAACCAGGTCAGCTCTTCTGGTACGTCGCCATCTTCAACGATCCCTTCCTCAGCCTGAAATATCAGGTGCTCGAAGTTGAAGCGAGTCATAGGCGGTTCATAGATGTCATCTGAAATAGTAATCCTGCAAAGGAAATGGTTAAATGCTTCAAAATGTGTACAAAGCAGATAACCTCGTTGCCATTTTATTGTAAAAGATAAAACAGGAAAAACAAGGATCACAACATTTGTATATGAAAAAACGTCTTTATTCATGATTAAACAATGTACTGTACATAACCAAAATGGCCCTAAGCAAAATCATTGTGCCCCAAGTAAGGCACAGGATTATTCAACAATTAAAAAACAAATCATTACTGTTTAGTTGTCACAGGAACAGTCTCCTGAATAGACCAATTGCAAAGCCCTTGTCCTGGCACGCCTGGCTTGATCCATGCGTCCATATTACCGTCGCTATCTCCTTCCTCAGAATCGGAAATAGCATTGATAGTCTCGAAGCTCACTCCACTTGGCGTAATGGTTATTGGCCTTCTGAACTTGGGCGCTCCGGAAGAGGATGCTGATGACGAAGGATGATATCCAAGCCCGAACCTGTCATTCTTCACGGGAATCTCCAACACCTGACCCCAGCCCTTGGTTCCGCCTGCTTGCACGAGAGCCTGAGCCTCTTTATACGATGACATTGCCACATCTGATATCTTGGGTACTGGAGCTTTGTCTTTAACCTTTAGCCCTTCAAATGCTTGACAGGGTGTCTCATGAATTTCGCCGTCGACTTCCACATATCTGAATGACGACAAATGGCTAACTAGAATATCTTCTTCTCCACAAACAGTGACGACACTATCCCCCACCATATACTTCAACTTTTGGTGCAACGTGGATGTGACTGCCCTGGCAGCATGGATCCATAGGCGTCCCAGGAGACAACTATACGATGGCTGGATATCCATTATATAGATTTCAGTTTCAAATACTTCCGGTCCCACCTGCAATGGCAACGTTATGGATCCGAAAACTGACCTCCGTGTACCATCGAACGCTCTTACCACTAAGTCACTGGGCGTGCAGAGAATCCCCCTGATGTCCAACTTCATCATGGCTTTCTTCGGAAGCACATTCAAGGAAGACCCTGTATCCACCAACACACGGGACATTACCGTGCCCCTGCATTCAACTGAGACGTGCAGCGCCATATTATGCTCTCTCCCCTTCGGGGTCAAATCAAAATCTGTAAATCCCAAAGTATGGCCTGCATTCACGTGCGCCATCACCCCCTCTAACTGATTCACAGAAACATCTTGGGGTACAAACGATGTATCTAGGATCTTCAGCAAAGCATTCCGGTGGGCCTCAGAACATAATAGCAGTGACAAGATCGAGATCTTTGATGGCGTTTGCTGGAGATGCTCAACGATTTTGTAATCACTTTTACGGATGAGTCTCATAAACTCTTCCACATCCTTAAGCGATGTTTCCTTTTCCTTTATCTGTGAGGGGCCACTCTCGTCTACCTTGGCTTTCCCCTTTGCTAATCTTTCTGCCTCTACCTCAGGCGATGTGAAGATTCTCCCACTTCTGGTCATACCTCCTGTTCCGACCACATTATCTACAACCACAGCTGGTTGTTTATTTACTTCAATTTTCTCACCGTCACAATACACCTCCAGCCCATAAGTCCACGACACTGCTTTGGTATTCTCAAAAGGAATCGGTCCTGCTTTAGTAATAGTGATTGTCGGCCGCCTGGCAGGCGCCGTTATTGTTATTGTCTTCCTTGGAATCGTTACCGTCGCAACGTCGTTCCGCTCCTCACACAATGCTTCTACAAGCTCTTCAATTGCTGTTCTATCAAACTGCAATGTTCCTTCATTCATCAAAGCCTGGATACCCTGTTTTAACTCATTACAACCCTCTGGCTGTATCTAACAATCCAAGCAAAATTCGTCACACCCCGGGAATACACCCCCTTTTAACAACCTGCTTTTGATCTCACCCAACGGTGTCTTTAGCTCATTGACATTTGTCACTAGATTCAAATTCTCCTCGGTCAGGATGGCATTTGCCCCGTGATTGGGCATAAGCTGCTGTACTATATTTGGACCCGCCTGTCCAAAGTTAATAGCTTTGCTGTCCAACAAGTCTTAGACTTTATGTTTAAACGCATGACAACCTTCAATATCATATCCGGGCGCCCCAGATTGGAAATCACAGTGTTTACCCGCATCATAGCTAAACGGAGGATTGCCCGTTAACGGCGCCATGGTCCTTTTCTCAACCAACTTTAACCCTAACAATGTTTGAAGTAGTTCGGCATATGTTGAAGGAGGCGTTTCAAATACTCGCCTTGGCTTACCCTCTAAGATTCTGTGTTGGGCGGGGTGTTGCCTTTGTTGTTGCTGCTGCTGCGGCTGTTGTTGCTGTTGTGGAAAAGGGATGGTAACACTAGCGACCTGCTGATGCTGAGCATACTGACTTCGTCCTCTGCCCCGGCCTCTGATGCCAAACACAGCACTAGAATCACCTTGACGCCTACCACCGAATGCTTTCCTGGTACCTCCTGTGGGGGCAGACTCACCTGCTTGGAATCTTCCAACCTTAATACTGTCTTCGACCATCTCACCCATAAGAATCAAATCTGAAAAACTGCTGAGCGAAACATTAAACAACTTTTCGTAATATATCCCCGTAAATGTCCCAATGAACATGCTATTCATTTCTCTTTCAGCTAACGGAGGATGTACCCTTGCTGCCATATCGCGCCATCTCTGTGCATACTCTTTAAAGCTTTCATCTTTCTTCTGCGACAAACCTTGCAATTGAACTCGGTTCGGTGCCAGATCACTATTATATTTATAATGCAGGATGAAAGCATCCGCCAATTGCTTCCAGGTTTTGATTTGAGCGGGCTCCAACCCCATGTACCACTCGAGTGACGGTCTTGATAGGCTGTCTTGAAAGAAGTGCATAAGCATCCTCTCGTCGTATGAATACGCGGACATCCTTCTGTAATAAGCACGGACATGCACCTTAGGGCAAGTGTCCCCCTTATATTTGTCGAACGTGGGAGCTTTGAATTTCAGCGGTACCCTCAGCCCAGGCACCAAGCCCATAGTATTCATGTCTAGTCCGGTAGAATTCTGATTAGCCATACCCTTCACCTGTTCTTCGAGCATTTTAATCCTCTGAGTATTGTCAACGGGTCCCTCAAATCCCATGCCTCTCCCAGAAAAGGCGTCCTCTTGACAGTCTTCGCCCCAGTTCACATTTTCATTTCCGTACCCGTTATAACCAGTGTTGTGACCAAACCCTTGCTGATTAGTCATGGGACCTCGTCCCCCATTACCATAACCCGGCCCGAAACCAGTGTTGACAGGAATCAATCCAGCACCATTTCCACCATAACCCTGGTTAGCGTTACCGAAACCGTCATAGCCGAAGCCCTGAGCATTGAAGCCGAACTTTCCGCCCTGATTGCCGTACTCAAACCCCTAGTCAAAACCATTACCGCCATTGAAGTTACCACCGCCCAGATTGGCATCTCCAATTCCAACATTGTTAACAACAGTCTCATTTCCATTCCCGGCGTTGCCATTGCCAGCGCCAGCGTCATTGTTTACAACCACGACCGGTGGGGTCAGCACAGGAGGAACCACAGGAGTAGGGGGACCATCCTCATGAAGAGTTTCGAAACGCACAGAGTTGTGGTCATTGTTGCCGTCCCCATTAGCCCGCGTCAGCAGCGGCTGCACCAATGTCTGGAGATTCTCCTGGCCTTTAGCAATACTTTCCATTGCCTGCATGAACAGGTTCAACTTCTCGCGAATCTCCTGCATCTCCACCTAAACTTGATCCATGATTCTCTTGCAGTTGTTTCGGGTTGAGTAGCGGTGAACTCTTTGTTCTTCAATCCTGGAAACCTGCAGACGCAGGAAATAAGATACAGATTCACGAATACCGGTTATGCAATATGAATGCAGATGCAAATGCGTAAATGTGCTACAGGTTATATCCTCCCCTGATTCTAGTTTCGGAGAGAATGCCCTCATGACAATGGAGTCCCCATCAAGCAAGGAATCAGAAAATCCTTATATATAAACAAATGCCACGAGGCTGAGTACAAGAGTACAACTGAATACAAATGAAGAGACCTCGGCCAACAAGCCTGGCGATGGTCCAAATACAAGTACAAATAACAAAGATAAGGCAAAGATAAATCAGGCCAAGTGGCATGCTCTGACGTCCTCCAATATCCTCATCGTCTTCGAGTGCCCTAGTCGGGAGATCAGCTCCTGAATCAATAAAGCATGTCGCTCGGTAGTGGATCTCAGCTTTTTGGCATCGTCCTGGTAGGTTCCTTTGCTAGAACTCTCGTCAAATCTGTACCTCTTAGAACTGGCCTTCTCTTCATAACCTCTCGGCTTCTCGTCAATGTCACTTACTCTGAGCTCAGCAGCGCTCCGAAGTGATATCTCTTCAGCAATCTTTGCGTCTTGGGCTCTAACCTGTGCCTCTAGCGTGGCAATCTGTAGCTTCAGCTCGTCTTCACGCTCTTTCGGCTTGGCAAGCATGGTATTCCACAAGGCTTCCCACTTGCTGAGACGGGCATAAGCTTTGCTTAGGATTTCCTTCTTGGAAGTAAGCACCTTGCTAACACCATTCAAGGCTATCCCCACTTTTTCTTTCTTGTTGGTCTCTTCTGTCAGCTCCGATCCCAACCTGTTAATCAATTCAGTCTGTTCCTTCACAGTGAAGGTGGCTTCCTTCTTCTCGCGACGTAACTGGAAGATCTCCTTCTCTAACTCCTCATTGGCTTTCTTCAGTTCTTTGTTTTCAGCCAACAATTTGTTATACTTCTCACTCTCTTCCGAAGGAGGTACTTCAATCAACGGAAGATACAAGGGTTCCACAGCAGGATAAGGCATCAAAGAAGTACCAACTCTCTCGCGGATCCAAACCAAATAAGGATCATAAGCTATGTTGTTGCTCTTACCGAGCAAAGCTTTCCCTCTCCTATGGATGTTAGCCCATGCATGTCTTAATCTGATCAAAACAGCCGTGTCGAATGACCCTGTGAGATACAGAGATTCCTGTATCTCTTTCTCAATAGGAGCGTCCCTCAAAGCGTAATCGAACTGTCGTACCAGCAATGAAGGGTTATAGTTGATACAGCCTTTCCGTCCAATCAGGGGAACATTCGGAAAGCCACTGCAACTATATATAACATCAGTACCAAGCATACTCTGATCAAACCAAATGATGTTCTCCGCAGACAGTCCCATCAACCGGGAAGACCAATCCAAAGTATCAACAGCATCCACAAAAGGTCTTGTCTTCGGAAGGTGCCCCTGGAACCACCTGCACAAGAGAGGGAGACAGCAGGAAACATTCTTGCCACGACGTTTCTCATTCTTGTAGTGAATGGAATGGTAAACATCGCCCAAGAGAGTAGGAACTGGATTCTTTGAGGCAAGAATCAAGAAGGCGTCTGAGTCGACGAAATCTGGTACATTAGGAAACAAGACAATCCCGTAGATGCAGACAGCTAGAATAGCACTGAAGGCAACCCAACATCCACTATTCGCGCACTGTGTAGCCTTCTCAACTAGAACAGACAAGTGAAAGCCATAGGCTCCATTCAGCTTAACCAAGCCTCCCGGAAACTCAGAAGCGTCCAAACTGACAATCTCAGTGAGTGTAGCCAACTCCGGCTTGGTATCAACATGAACAAAGGGCATCTGGTCTAGCACAGGAACTCCCAACATCGCAGAATACTCCTCCAAAGTGGGTGCTAGAATATAATCAGGAAATAAGAAACATCTCAGATGCGGCTCATAAAACTGCAACAAAGTATACACCCCCGTCGTCTCAAATGTCGAAGGTCTGTACAACAAGCTAAGCAATCTCCCATAAGATACTCTGAACTCAGCCCTCACACTCTCATCTGCCAGAGCAACTAAACCCAGCAATGAACTGATATCCGGTGAATGCAACCGGTAAGCAACTGTCTTCTTCAGGGACTCCATGTCTGGCTAGAAGATATACTAGAATCAGAGGGGAATGATCACCTGCAACATAAATACATGTTAATGAAATGCAATCATGAAAATGCACATGCATATGCAAACAAGGGACCAAGTGCAATGCTGATAGACTGGGCTGCTCTGTACTGAAGCCTGAGAACCATCCAATCTTTATCTCAAACCAAACTACTCAAATGAACCTTGTAACCACATCTCACTGACAGAGATAAACCGGGTGTTCTGAGGTCAAAGGTTTCCTGCAAACAGACCCACCTACCCCTCACAGGTATGTACTTAACTCGCAGACGAGGTACGACATCCTATGCGGGTTCAACGTCACAGACTTTCAAGAGCGATGATACGATACCCAGAAGGTGTGGCATCATCATCCCTTGAAGCGGCCTCACTTAGTTGAATCCCAATTGATAGGTTCCCAGAGTCGACAATCCTCGGGTCAGACAACTTGTCGAGCCCTAAGGGCCAGGCAAGAAGCATCAAAGAGAATCTCGTCCGAGCGTAAATTTCGTGGCTAGCTGGTGCGAGCTAAGCAAGCAGGCTAACCATTACTCTCTACTTTTAAGTCTATGTGTAACCTCAAGCCCAGGTCCGACTTCTCAACAGATTACCCCCTTCCCACAGCAGCAATAACAGTATAAGGCTGATAATAAAAGACGGTAAGTAAAGACTGAAAAGTAAATCTACACAACACCCATGACGGGAAAACAAGCGCTAGGATTGACTCGCATAGGGGATATTCCTGTCCCTAGCAGAGTCGCCAGCTGTCGCTACTGCGAAAATCGGCGCTGGCTAAACAAAAGAGTCGCCACCGTGCGTTATTTATCCCAAAGGAGGGAAAGGAAACGCTCGAAGTAAACCTAACGCAAAGACGGAAAGGAATGGTCATCGCAACCAAATCCTGGATTCGGGAGTCGGTTACGCAAGGGGAAGGTATTAGCACCCCTCACGTCCGTCGTACTCGACGGGATCCACGCTTGTTTTCTAGTACAGATTGTTATTCTATCTATTCTAAAGGTCTGAGGGTTAAAAAGAAAAAAAAATGACTCGGAAAAGTATCGCACTTTATGCCTACGTATTCCCGTCTGAAACGAGAAATCAAAGTCAACGTAGTTCGCCTACCTACGGGAAAGGAGGGGAAGGTTGCTCGCTAGGATACCGCATCCTATGCCTACGTACTTTCATACGGCATGAAAGATCAGAGCAAATGTAGTTCGGGCTACGGAAGACACAAGCTTGTCTGACAGTTTTTTATCTCCTTATGAAAGGGTTTTTCCTGATTAAGAGTCCAAACGGACAAAAATGACATCTTGATGTTTGTTTTCAGTCTTTTACGCAAGAACTGTCTTTTATGATGTTTGCAATCTCTGACGCACTAGAGACTATGATTTGAGGGTGACTACGTCGTATGTCACCCTAAGGGTAACACACTGAGCAATCAGATTATTGAAGAGTGGCACTCCAGCAACCTTTCTCAAATAGCTTAAGGCTCGTAGCGTACGACATCGATTATCCTTATTACTGTGCTTTGAATTGTTCTGGGATAGAAGAGAAAGAAGTCTAAAAAATCCTAGGGTTTGAAAGGGAATCAAAACTACCCTAATGTTATCATGCATGGATTACAACCTAATGTCTGTCATAATTTCCTCCTGCACAGAGGAAATCAGAGATCCTAGGGGATAAACGGAAAAGAAACATAAGATATACAGTGAACAGTAAAATGCATGAGATGCAACAAAACAATGGGCAAAATGAAACAGCTTCACCTCAACCCTAAGGGAAAATCAACAAATAATACAGCCAAGAAAATCACACCCTACACCAGCTCAGACAGCCACACTAGCTCCTACAGCAAGCCAATTCAAACAACACTAGTTCTGGCAGCCACAGTTGATAAACACCAAAAGGTTGAAAGTAACAACTTTAGGCAAGATCTCATCTTCACTTTCCAATGATATTCAAACTTCAGATAAGCTCTTATCTTCCAATAATCTTCAACTTTAGCAAACACTAAATTCCAACCAGTGGACATCATCAAACAACAATGAAAACCCTAGCCTTCAACAGATATCCATCATTGACAGGAACAAGCTTCCTCTTAGCCAGTCTTCAATGAACTTCTTATCTCCAATAAGCTTCCATCTTCAAGGAAAACACTCACAAGAGGGGATCAACTGATAGAGGAAGTTGGGGGATGTTAAGAGGCTTAGTGAAAACCCAGGGAAATCACTAAGGTCTTAACACAGCAAGGGACAGGTATCCTCAAGGTTCTACCCAGTCAAAGCATGCTCTACATCCCTCCTAAGGAGAGATGGAACTTCTTTTAGGGGACCTTATGTCATAGGATGGAACAGAGGCACAAGAAGCTCTCTATGTTTGACAGAAGAAATTAGTCTACTCTAGAGCTCTCCCTATGTCTCCCATCTCTTAAGCCTTCATCAAGCAATCTTCAAGCACCAGCAACTTCAAGCTCCAAGCATCATTATTTGTCTTCAATCATCTTCCATGCCTTCATACAATCCTCAAGCCAAGCACAAGCCCCAACACCCAAAGAAAAGCCCCAAAACTCATCAAACAAAGCAACTTCCCAAGAGGGAAACATACCAATATCAATCAATTTGCAAAAATCAAATAAAATGGAAATATTCATCATAAAACCCTATATTTATTTATAAGGGACCCTAGCTATGTACCTTATACCCCACATAAACCCCAAGGCCTAGAGCAAACTAAAAACCCAAAAACTGTGTTGAAATGCCCCTATGTCAAGTTGAAACCCTAATTCTAGCACACTTGCTTCACACCTCTCAAAAACAATTAAATTTAAAAATGTGACAAAAATTCAGGGGGAACCTAATACTATAATCTAACTATAGAAAAAAAGAATCACATTAAAATGTAAAGTACAATGGCTAAACAAAATTCAGCAAAATGGATATACAAAATAAAATGCAATAAAAGCAACTAAATGTAAAAAATTACCAGAAATAGAAAAATGACTAAAATGCTAATTTTATTTTTCTACAATTTTCTTGAGACAATTATGAGAATGTAGAAAGAACTCCCATGCAAAAAGACCTATTTTTGAATTTATTATGAATTTTTAAAGAATTAAAAGAAATATGTGAAAATAAAGAAAATATGAGAAAATGGAAAATCATGCGTGTCAAATAGCAATGCAAACAGACATCTGGGCCCAAAAGGGGGTGTGGCTAGTAAGCGCGCTTAAGCCCAAATACTAATCAGAAATAAAATGAAAAAACATTGAAAAATTGGAAAAAACATGGTGTAGGAAGCAATGCATTTCAGTGTACTTCTTGGATGGGCCTCTAGAGGGGTTGTTGATAGAATGTTTCCACTAAGCCCAATGTTACAACTTAAATGAAACGACTCATTTTGATCTTCAGCCTTCTTCTTCACAAACTGAGGGCAACTCGTGGCCATTGGATCTCTTTCTGGTCAAAGGTCTGGTTCTAATCGAAGGGTGGTCAGATCATCTTCTTCATTTTGAATTGTGGAGGGAGAGCAACCATAGATGTCTGATCTTGCAACTTCATCTTCCCCAATTCGTACTCCCTCGAATCCTCATCAAATGCAAAAATTCAAAACCCTAACTCACTCCATTTTTCACAAGGAATCTAACCATGGCAATTAAACATATTGAAACACAACCTAACTCAAAACACGAATCAAACTTCAAAATTTGGTCCATGATCAAAACTCACCAAACTTGAAATTGGATAGCCTAAACTCTTCACCATGCTTCACTGATCATTTCTATTCATCAAACCATGATTATAACACCAAGAATGCCAAGATACGATCATGAACAGAAATTGCATCATTCAACCAATTGTATCTAAATCAAACCTAAAGCTACCAGAAAGCTCCACATGATCATCTACAATGAATTTAACTAATCAAACCCAATTGAAACTACCTAAATCATGCCATGGAGTGAAGTTTACCTACCTGCAAATTTGAGATGAACAGAGGTATGAAATCTTTAAATCAAGCTTTGAGAGCTTCAATACACCTTCAATGAATCACAATCTTGCTTCTGTATGCAAAAGAATTGGTTGAGGAGACTTGGATTGTGGAAACCGATTCTGAGTTGCAGGTGAGAAAATCCAAGAGCAAGAACATGATTCAGCCACCAATTTGCTACGATCTTGATCTGTAAACACTCACTAGCATCAATGGAAGCAAATGGGATCAAGAAATTGGATGGAAAGGGATGAAATGCTTGTAACCGAATCTGAGTTGTAACAGAAAAATTTCAATCTCAATCTCTCTTCTCTCCTTCAATTCTCACCAAATCTTGCTTGGGATCACTTCATGTGCATATATAGAGTGTGAATGAAGACTCTAGAAAGCTCTAGGTTGATCCAATGAGAAAATCACCATCTCATGTCATGAGATCTCATGTCATGCTATGCACTCACACCAGCTCATGTTTTGCCTTGCAAATGCACTTGTTCTGAGTTTCAATTCTCTCCAAATGAGATATTGGAAGTGTATGGATGGAAAGGAGCCTTGCATTTGCTTGGAAGTAAGGTTTTGCAATGATGCCTTATGGTTCAAGTAACCCATTTACAAAGCAAGTCCTAAAAATAATCCTCAATTCAAAATTGTGGCAATGTCAATGTTCTTAAAATGCCTTTTACAATCAAATTGGTATGTCACATGGCTTGGTTTGGATGTGTAGATCAAAAACCCCAATTTTCAACTTTGATTCATTTAAAATATACCTTCATTTTAGGCCATTTTGGTGATTTTGTGAAGCAAGCCATCCCAAACTCTCATGACCTCTTATCTAGCCTAAAAACATCATTTTGAACACATCTCATGTTAAACATTTTCTCATTTGAAGAGTGGAAGATGGAGATTTGGACCTATGTTGAAAAATGACCTGTAATTCAACTTTCCCAAAATACCCCTGGGTTGCCAAGACCATAACTTGAGTTCTACAAATCCTCTTGAGGACTTCTAGTACTCAAATTAAATCTAAGATCAAGATCTACAACTCGTATGTTGGCCAAGAATCCATTTGAAAACTCCTTGATAGGAAAAAGTTGCTTGGAAGTCAAGTGACTCTCACAGATAAATTTCAGTGTCCTCTGATGACCCATAACTTGCAAGAACCATAACTTGAGTTCTATAAATCTCCTTGAAGACTTATAGTACTCAAATTGAATTTATTGAGAAGCTCTACAAGCTTCATGTTGACCAAGAACTCATTTGAAACTTGCATTTTGACTTATCTGGCTTGGAAGTTGGGCCTAAACTGGGGATTTTACACTAAAACCCTAATTTAGCAACTCCTCTTCTTCTTGATTTCTCTGTGATTTATCCTTGGCACAACACCACACATGTATACACATATCAATTCATGAATCCCACACCTTTCAATTAAGCCTTGATGCTCTTCAATCACTCAGTTGACCTAGGGGTGACCCAGATGAAACCCTAGTTGACTGTACTTCAACTCTGGCTCTTGTACTTGTATCAATGACTTGTCTCATCTTCAAAATGACCCTCTAGGTCTTCGATGATCTCTATACACATTCCATGGCTCACACACTCATTGATGATCTTCAACATGTCCCCAAGATTGGGAGAGAAATCCACTGGTTGACCCTCAAACTTCCTAAAGCTTTAACTCATTTCTTGATTACTTGGATGATCTTGAACTTGAATAAAACCCCTTGATGGGCCTCTTTCTGACAAGAATGACACTTGATCCCTTGCTAGATGACTTGTTATTCTATGCTATGCAAATGATTAGACTATGTACATGACTTATTATGCAAATGACAATACACTTGAAACATAAACCAGGTAAAATAGGTTGAGCAAATTTTAGGGTGCAACAGCTGCCCCTATTCAAGCGGCTTGGACCCGACTGAGTGAAGAGAGAACGGCCTTCAAACATTCGAGATACGAGACGGTTGAATATCAAGAACCCAGAAATTTGCCAACCGTAGAGATAAACTGCACCACTGCTTGGGGAACAAAATCCATCAATTGAACCTGATTGTCACAGTAACAACTGATCACCCACTGATACAGATCTAATTAACTGCCTATGCAGCACCAAACTTGTCAATATAGGAATAACTGGACGAATTCACTGGGGAAGTACTTCTGTCATCAAACATAACTCTGCCAACAATACAGGAAAAGAGCTCCGCCATCACTACGGGAAATCACTCTGCCACCACTACGGGAAATAATCTGGGAAAATAACACCGCCATCACTACGGGTAAACACTCTCTGTCACCACTACAGGAAAATAACACCGCCATCGCTACGGGTAATAACTCTCTGTCACCACTACAGGAAAATAACACTGCCATCGCTACGGGTAATACTCTCTGTCACCACTACAGGAAAATACTCCGCCATCACTACGGGTAATAACTCTCTGTCACCACTACAGGAAAATAACACCGCCATCGCAACGGGTAGACAACACCGTCATCACTACGGGTAATACTCTGCCATCACTGCAGGGAAATAACACCGCCATCACTACGGGTAATACTCTGCCATCACTGCAGGGAAATAACACCGCCATCGCTACGGGTAATACTCTGTCATCACTACAGGAAAATAACACCGCCATCGCTACGGGTAATAACTCCGCCACCACTACAGGAAAATAACACCGCCATCGCTACGGGTAATACTCTTTGTCACCACTACAGGAAAATACTCCGCCATCACTATGGGTAATACTCTCTATCACCACTACAGGAAAATACTCCGCCATCACTACGGGTAATAACTCTCGAATACAGCTCCTCTGCCTATCTTTGCAGTAGCTAACTCCATCGATCGAATGGGTAACATATAAGGGTCCAATCTTTCAATCTTTAATGTTGACATGGCAATAAATCTGAAAAGGACTCTACTGGGGATTTTCTGAAATCACACTGCCAGACACCTACTTCGACATAGGCGGCAATTTCCAAACTGATTCACGAAATCTTTTTGATACCGACATAACAACAATCTTGAAGAAATACTCCGCTGGAGGGATAAGAGAAACTTAAATGAGAAACTCTATGGGGAATAATGACAAGATGAGCATTATCATCACATGCTGAGATTTTTAATATTTGGTAATTGATCTGAGCAAGAGCTCTCTCCACCTGCAAGGGAAACAGCACCTGAAATCCAAAGGTTAACCAACCTGGCTTATGTTTCACAATGCACATGTTTGACAATGGCGTAATGCTCTGTACAACACGGATATGCTACGCGTTTTTGGGTAGATGCAAATGCGAATGCGGGCTCAAGCTGCTGGGGAAACTTTGATAAGCTCGCTTCTTCACGGCTGTTGAGAGCAAATACCGCCATGTCGGGGATGAACGAGTATCATAAAGTCCTCCAGCAAAATAAATGCCGGACATACAACCAACTCTGCCGAGGAGATTAAACTCTGATTTCCACTGGAAGGAAAGGACAACACCTGCTGGGGAGAGTAACTCCGCTGGGGAAGAATCGACTCTCTTGGGAAAAGTAAACTGACTGAGCAAGAAACGACTCAGCTGGGGAACGAGGAAATCCTTCTGGAGGGAACGATGCTGTCTGGGCACAGCTTTACAAACTCGGGGCTACCGCTCCGCTGGGGATAATCATCCTGACGAAGGCATGACAACCTGCGGGAAGAAAACCATCTTCTATAGGAATAATCCTTCTGAACCAATTATGACTTGGCTAAACTCTGCGGGAATCCCCCAAGCTAGGGATTGATCGTTCACATACTCGACTCTCTGGGGAGTGCAACCTCCGCAGGGATACTGATTTTGACTGGCTGGGGATATCCTCTGGGGATAAGCTGCGACTAGCTGGGGAAATTGATCTCTTCGGCAAGGGACAAAAATCATCTCAACTTCTGAAGATGAGGTGCGACCTGCACGGGGATTGGCGTTGCACCAAGTCAAGTCTTTCACCCCGAACCTCCAGCTAGTGGCCACAATTTTTTTTTTGATCGTCCGCCTTAAATGCGTGAACCCTGCAAAACACAATTGAGACAAGACAAATCTATACAACCAAATCTATTCGGGTTAGTGTCTGTGACATTACTCCAGTCAATTCGAAGTTTTAGCAATTATTGGCAAGGGCCAGCAAAGTTATGCAAGTGCAAGTTTATCAAAACATCGGCGTTTTCCACATACAAAACAGTAAAGCATAAACATCAAATGCTGAATAACATGTTTTATTAATTGGGCCTCTGAATAGGCAAAGTTTTGTACATCGGATGCAACTCCTGAAAAGAGGAAGTTACGTACACACACATACATATATGCACAGGAAGCATAAAAAATAAAAATACAACTCAAATTTGTACACATGTCGGCAACGTGGGGCAGCCAAACATCGTGAGATGATCCTCCTATGACTCGCCTGACTCTGGCTGTCCCGGTATTCAATTTTCGGAAGAGATTGTGTTGGATAAATGAACCCTCAGGTGCTCCCAAACCACTAAGCAATGCAGTATCAGATCCGGACCGCAGTCATTTGCTTTTTCAATCCCTAACTTTTGCGTGAATCGCCCTTTGCGGGTTTTCAATTCACCGGGATATCCTTTTTTGCCGAAGTCGCCCAATGTAGGTTTTCGACTTCGCGGGTGTACATCTTTTCAATTTTATCCCTAACTTTTGCCCGAACCTTTTATTCAGTTTTTGGTTCGCCGGGATGCCCCATTTTTGCCTGGACTCTCTTTTTACTGTCCAACGGGTCACTTTCAAGCAAAGTATTTTTTAACTGCGCCCGAATTCACAGGAGACGTAAAGTCTTCACCATCCATGGTAGATAGTAGCAAGGCTCCTCCTGAGAAGACTTTTCTGAAAACGTATGGCCCTTCGTAATTAAGGGTCCACTTGCCCCTGTGATTTGTTTGTGGCGGGAGAATCCTCTTCAGCACAAGGTCGTCTGTCTGAAAGCTTCGCGGACATATCTTCTTATCGTATGCTTTTTTCATCCGGCTTTGATATAACCGACCGTATGCGAGAGAAGCTAGCCTCTTCTCATCCATTAAGCTCAGCTGATTCAACTTGTCTTTTACCCATTCTGCCTTATCAAGTTGGACATCTCGTAATACCCTCAGGGAAGGAATCTCAACTTCCAACGATAATACTGCTTCCATTCCGTATACCAACGAGAAAGGGGTTGCCCCGGTTGATGTGCGTACCGTCGTACGATAACCGTGCAAGCGAAAGGTAGCATCTCATGCCAATCCTTATACGTCACAACCATCTTCTAAACAATCTTCTTTATGTTCTTATTGGCCGCTTCAACAGCGCCATTCATCTTGGGTCGATAAGGAGAAGAGTTGTGATGTTCGATCTTGAAATTCTGACACAGCTCCTTCATCATCTTGTTGTTTAAATTCGAACCGTTGTCGGTGATGATCCGCTCAGGGATTCCATATCTGCAAATAATATCTCGTTTGATAAACCGGGCTACCACCTGTTTGGTGACATTGGCATATGACGCTGCTTCCACCGATTTAGTGAAGTAATCAATTGCCACCAAGATGAATCGGTGTCTGTTTGATGCCGTAGGCTCGATCTTGTCAAACATATCAATTCCCCACATCGAGAACGGCCATGGTGAGGACATCACATTCAGAGGAATTGGGGATACATGGACCTGTTGCACCCTAATTTTTGACCACGAGATACCACCTCTTTTCGCGTATTTTCTATTTTTACTTGGCTTTAACTTAATAGTTGTTCTTGCGACTAACCAGCTTGGGCAGGCACAATAATTTCGAGTGGAAATAGTATTTGTTTTCGCAGGCAGCCGTTTATGCATAACTAACTGCTCTAACCTTTTGTTCGTGTTTCGTAAAGTGAGTTTTGTTGCTGAAAACAGGAGGTCATGAAAACCTTATATGGACTCCTTATTCCCTACGAGTTGTGTTGAGTTCCGGGAAGAAGGATGCGCCTGCTTTCTCACAGCCTGCTAATCAATGCAAGGGCAATATTTCTTAAGGTTTCAAATTATAGTCTACATCTCGGTTAATTTTGCATCAATGTCAAGCAGGGTCTTTATTGAAAGCAAAGTCAGAAGAATTTGGAAGAGTCAGGTTATGTTATTATCTCGATTCGAGAATATCGAATTCATGCTCGGGCACCTATTCAAGACCCCTACTCAAATTACAATTTCAAGACAAGTCATGAATCCAAGAATACAAGTGAAGTTCCTCCTAATTTGGTAGAAAGGTTCAAGGCATGGAAATACACATGAGAATGAAACCATAATTAGAACTGAGATGGCCCTCCGGGCACTTGCTGCATGGTTATGGCATCTGTCTTAAAACTAGTAAGGAATACCTTATCACATATATCCATTCACAGCTTGGTTTAATGTGGAAACGTTTAGTCAAACGCAAACACCAGAACTAGGTGGCACATAGAAATTGATTCAATTTACAAAATTATCATCCAAAAGGCATACATGAAAAGGTTACAATGTAAGCAAATCTTATAACAAGACTGTCAGAATTTCAAGGCTGCAGAAGAAAAGTCGAAGCAGCCGCATACTCCTCAACCTGTTAAAAGCGGAGCCTCGCGAACAATTCATTAAGATTTGTCACGGTAGTTGAGGGTTCATCAAAATTCAAAGGAGCCAATATCAATCCGCAAGCGTAAAGCTCCCACGTATCCAAATGAAAGCTCCTGCGGGATTAAAGAACAACGTCATCAAATACGCTCACAGCAATGACTCCAACAGTGCCCTATAATACTACATGAAAACTATCTAGTGAAGTCTTTCTCATGTGATTAAACCTAAGGAGGTATAAAAGATACCGAGGATACCTCGAGAGGGTACGACGCTACATCTCAAGCAAGGCCTAAAACACATTCTGCATAACACAAACACACGCAGTATTCGCAGCCGCAGCTAGCTTCACTCTTCTCTTCCAACCTGCCAACAAAACCATTTCAGTATTAGTGCAGCCCCCAAGACAAAGGCGCAAGGGAATCCGTCATCAGCACCTGAACAAATGGAAGAAAGGATTCTCAGAAGCACATCACAATTAATGGCTAAGCTCAAAGAGGGGAATGTTAATGCTGTTTTGAGTTTTCAAGTATTACTCCCCTTATGGCAGATAAGCTTATTCAAACTTTGAAATCAGCCAACATTGAGTAGCTCTATATGAAGCTGATGCTCAGTTAGCATACCTGTCCAACCTTGATGCCGAAAAGGGCGGTACTGCAATTGTGATTACGGGTGATCAAATGCCAGAAGATTATGCCAAATCCTTCAGAGATGCACTTGCTGTATTCGAATATATGATATTGACGCTAAGGACCTGAAGCATCTTCACCACCTGTTAAACCACCATACCATAAAGCATCCCAAATGAAGGTACCGCAAGTGGCTCAATAACCTCCACCTATATCGGACAATTGGGAACCTTTCTCGGCAATATCCGAAGCTACCAGCCCATCCCCTGTAAACAATCATCGTTAGAGCAAGATTTCAGTAAGAGAAGATGAAATTAACCAAAGAGATCGGGGTTGTTTAAGCAAAACAGAAAGGTGTTCATGGCTCAAAGCAGGTTTCAACATCCTTTGGCCCATTTCCAAAGTCCTCAGCATCACAAGAATAACATGAGAAAAGGAATTTATGTGCACAAACCATCCTTCTAATAAGTGCTAATTGCAGCAAGAGGCTACATTCTGGATCTACCGACTCTTCATCGAAGCGACACGAGCCAATGGCATGTTCTTCCGGCGGTAACACACAAACTCCAATCTCATAGGTTATTTCAAGTCATACAGCTATATGGTCTGCTGTTGTTGCTCCTAATCATCACCAAGCGAAACTCAACGTATGCAAGAAGTCCGGTATACATATGTTCTTTTGTTACCTGCAGACAACCAATAGTCAAAGTCATCAACATCTGTTCAGAGTATGTTACACAATCCAAAGCCAGGTTAGAAGGGTTATAATAAATCAAGAAAGGAAGTGCTGAGTTCTTTTCGACAGTAGTACACCGCACCATTAGGAAACTGGAGGCAACCCTTCATGGCACGTTTCGCTTCACAACTGCACCTCAATCTTTAGCTTTGTCTGATACAACCAGCTCGTAAGTTCCTCTCATCACATCTGAGATAACCCGACACAACGCCGTTCCGCACATCACAATATCAATGACACCTACAAAACATGGATCAGGCAACACAAATCAGCAATCAAGCAAAACTTGTTCTAAGGACTCAACTATTACAATCATAAACCTGTGATGATACTAAAACACTAAGAGGACGTGATTTGGAATTGCTATCACCAGTAACGCGCCTAATGTTCGTAAGCATGCGCTTTACGGCAGGTTCTCCATGCTGTCACGCCAAACCATGTATGGGATCTTCTGCATTTAAAATTGAAGCAGCTTCGTATGGTAGACTCTCCTGCCATGTCGTAAAATACAAGACCGCTTTTGAGTAACATCATGAAAGGTTGGTTGTATCGATTTGTTTCCGAACCAGACTGCAGAACCACCTCTAATTTTTCCCAAACCTCTAGCCTCCATTCTAAGACTCCAAATGTATGGGCCTAAACTTGAGAGAGTATTAGTCCATTCTTCAAGGACCAGGTCTGCATAATGAGGAGGACTCACGATGATGTTAGAAAGCGTTCCTTAGTAAAAGCAGAATGATTCCAAAGGCAAGGAAGTTGGTTCTGTCACGAAGAGAGCAAGGCTTACCTCATAGGACATTGGAAACCAGGATGCAACCCTCGGTCCAGAGCTTGCAGTGAGCGGATTGCGACATTTCATAATGTTCCTGCAAGAGGAAATTCCATAACCATCAAGTTCAAGATGTTACCATGCCAAGGAATATTTACGCTTTAAGAAATCAGTACCTATGCAGAGGGACTCTTGCACGCGACTAGTCGAGAAGAAGCAGTTTTGATGTTGGTAAACACACTCCAATCAAAGCCCGTCCTGTTGAAACATGCACATAAAATCATGTATTTTTAACACAGCAGAATTGGTTAAATTTGAAACAGAATTTTAAGTGTGATATCCAACAGGTGGATCTATACTCACCGCAACTTTGCTCCAAATTATGGTCTTACTTAAAGATTTGCAAGGCCAGCCTGTGTCCCTACAAATCCGGTTGCACGGTGAAATTTGAGAAGACAATATCGACTGAGTACGACGGCAGCAGGATTTTGACCTTCTGCAGAGCACAAAAACTTCCAACCATTACATATGACATTATAAACATTACCAAAGCTCGGTTAAGGACTCACGTGGAGGAACTTGCTGAGGAGTTTCATTATGCTTGCAGAAGAGCTAATAAACTGCGTGGAAAGATTTTGACATAGAATTCGAAATTGAGCACCTATTGCTGAAGAGAGTTGAATTACTTGGAGAAAGATATGACATTGCCCACGAGCCTCTCCCTTTTGGGCTTCTAAATTCATCGGTTGGCCCAACAACTCGTTCGCTTTCCACACCTGCTAGAACGCCAAATCAAATTAGCAAAAAACAATCAGGAATATCCCACAAAAGATTCAGAGAATATCCAATCCAAAATTATTACAGATTTGATACACATATCAGGGATTGGGGATTCATTAACGAGCATTAAGCGAAATTGGGATAAAAGAGGAAACTTTTCAAACCAGATCATAACCAAATAGAAAAATCCCCATTCAGCATTCAATTGTGATTAACCAAATTCAAATTAGAGAATCTCAAACTTAAGGCCTATATAAAGGAGGGATTCGAGATAAAAAAGAAGATTGACAACAGTTCATAAACTTCTACAAAGTTTGGAAACCCTAAGTGACTGTGAGGAGGAAAGGCGAAACTTATCTTCCATCGAGAAGCCACGATCCAAGCTTTCAGCATCACCACGCCGTCATCGACCGGAAGCCCTTTCGCTAACCGTCACCGCCCTTGCTTCTCAACGCTCCACCATACCGTCGAAGCCCGTCCGCCACGCCTACGTAAGAGTCCATTTCTTGTTAGTTTTTATTGATCCTTTCGTGTTTGTTTCAGATTTAAAAGAAAAAGAAGAAAGAAATCGCGAAATCGCGAAGTAGAAGGAGAGGAAAAGAAGAAGAACGGTGCGGCGAAGAGGGGATTGGGGGGGATTTAGGGTTTTGTTCCTTTTTTTTGTTTAATGTTGCTTAATCATGATGTTGTAATGCTAATCACACACTAACACATACACTCCCCACGCTAACTACACTAATCTAACCTTTAATTATTAAAAACTCATTTAATCCTAGGTTAGTAATATAACCCTCTTATTAAAATAATTAAACCTTTTTTAAATACTTCCTGTCTGATTAATGTTAAATTTTTTTTAAACCAATTAAATCTGCATTGTTTTTAATCTAAATTTAGTAAACTCTTTTTAATTATTATCAAAAGGTTCTTTTTCTTTATTATAATCAACTTTTATTTTATTAAAAAAAAATATAATTAGTAACCTTATTTAAACCCCTTTTTTCTTTAAAACTTACTTATTAACTTTTGTCCTTATTAAAGTTATTTTGTTCTTTTTTAAAGCCCATCTCATGGCCAACTTAATCTAATAACTTTTCTTGTTTAACTTTTATTTGATGGTAACTCGAATATTTTATCAACTTGTAATTCATGATTAAAACTACTATAGCTTTTTTCTTACAAACTAAGTCACCCTTTAATATAACTTCTCTCAAGATTAATCTTTTAAAATCAATTCAACCATTTCTCTTAAAATCAATTAAACCTCACCAATTTCATCAAATAACGTTTTTTCTTAATCCTAAATTAAATCAACTTCAATCAATAATTCAACTTTTTCTCAAACTAATCCAACATCCCGTCTAAAATCAATTTCAACTATAAAATCAATTGGGCACACCACTTCACGACATATTTGCACATCTGTACACTCAGCGCTCTCATGCGTACATATTGTTTACCTTTATCTGCTCTTATTCACAATGCACACACTCACCTAGCGCTTTCATGTGTTCGTGTATAGTTTATATTTCCGTATTTACTTTCTGCAATTTATCTTTACTGCAAGTCATTATATCTTGTTGCATCGCATTACATCCGTCCAAAGGAAAAACCTACACATAATTCAACGTTGTGTGTAGTTGCACTTCATTTGCATCATATTCCCTTCGATCCTTGATTCTTCAAGTTGATCATTTAAGCTTAGGACCTACCCCATAGGAAGGACCTTGTCTTTATCTTTACAACATAGAAACAAAACAATCAACTTAAAAACAACTCTTCCAAACACAATAGAGAATAGATGTTAATCATCTTAAGCGAGATATAATCTCCACCCCCACAACAATACAATCAAACATGTAGGGACTTTGCCTTAAGAGTGATAAAGGCATACTTGGCGACCATCCGAGTATGTAATACCTTTTCTTAAGACGATGCAAAGACAATTTCCTACAACCCCTTTACATTTGTGGTGGTTATCTCTCCCTTAAAATGAAGACACCTCTCTTCTCCTAAACTCAATCAATCAACTACCCTAAACCCGTAGGAACTTTGACCACAGTCAAAGAAATCCTCTAACCCTTTAGGGGAACTACAAATACTCTGATTCCACTCCCGTAAGGATATGTAGGCATAAAATGCGACATCTTATCGAGTATACTTAGAAATAAACCCCTAGGTCTTTCAACCTTAAGCAGATAAACACATAGCAATAAACAAATATAAAACAAGAGGTTCCTGTAGAGTACTACAGAAACTTAGGATGCTAGTACCTTCCCTAAGTTTAACCAACCCCCAAACCTAAACAATCTAGCTTGCATTTGCATCGCATTGTGGGAATTTCGACCTTTATTCCTTCCTTTGGACAAATCAAAGTTCAGTTGCAAAATGAATTAACGATTCAAACTAATCAATAGTTTGGTATCCAAATTTCACCGCGACAGAAATGGCGACTTCACTGGGGACCTCTCTAGTGGGTTTCCCTATCTTATTTTATTTATTGCTTTATATCTGCCTACTTGATTAATTGTTTATATGCTTTTTTTCTTGTATTTCTTTTGGGGTTATTATCCTTGAGTGGTGAGATAAAGTTCTACACCCGAACTTGAGAGAAATTAAGATAGGATGGTGATATAGTCGAGGAGGCTTATAGGGAGTTGAATCCCTACTAAGTTAAATCGAGAATCCCGCTCAGTTGAGGCCCTTTCGAAATAGTACTGTTGAACGAGCAATCGTGAAGACACTCATTATTTTCGACTTTGGAGCCTATGATATTGAGGACCGTAGTTACCTTAACCCAACTTTGGCCTTTATTAGGACGTAGTGCGAGACTATGAGGGAGTACTTCCGAAATAGGGCTACGCGAAGCTACACTCAAAAGAAGTTCTCTTGAGAATATTATTAATCCTCGAGTAATTGGGAAATTGATAATATCCGATAGATGGGCTGATGATTCTGAGTCCCTTTAGAACCTTGTTCTGCAGGTACAAACAACCTTTAGTCCTTAAACCTTTGGGAAGGGTACACCTTTACTCCATGCTCGTTGCAAACCTAGGGCACCCCCTTGTTTGTTTATCTTTATGTCCTTATGTGAATACTTGTGTTTGCTGCATTCATATAACATCATTCTGCATCGGACTTCATGGGATTTACTTTCGTTTATGGACATTGTAGGTCACTATGGCTTCAGATAAAAGACATACTGTGAAATATACTTTTAAGAGTCCCAAATTGGATGACCTAAAGAAGTTATGGGGTTTCATCAAAGATCAAGAAGAATTCAAGAACAAGTATGGAAAGCTGATATCCTTGTTAGGTTGCTCAGTAAATGAAGGACTTCTTGCCACTTTGCTACAGTTCTATGATCCTCTTTACCATTGTTTCACCTTTCCAGACTTTCAGTTGTTACCTACATTGGAAGAGTATTCCTTTTTGGTTGGTCTGCCTGTTCTAGAAGAATCTCCTTTTCCCTTCTTGGAAAAGGACCCTGATGAGAAAGATATTGCTAAAGCCCTCCGTTTGAAGGTATCTGACGTCAAAGCCAACTTAGTTACTAAGGATGGAATCCTTGGTTTAAAGATAGGTTTCCTAGTCGAGAAGGCTTCATTCTATGCTGATTATTCTAATAAGGCTCCGTTTGAGGAATTTTTGCTTTGCTTGTTTATGGGTTGTTTCTATTCCCAAGTTTTGAAGGTTTCATTGATCTCAAAGCATTCAAGATCTTTATGAAGAACAACCCAGTGCCAACTCTGTTGGGAAATGCATATCACTCTATACATCTCCGAAACCTTCGTGGTGGAGGGATGATTACTTGTTGTGTACCTTTACTTTACAAGTGGTTTATTTCGCACTTGCCGAAGTCTATCTCTTTTACAAACATTGGCAAAGAGCATTGGTCTCCAAGAGTTATGGCTTTGACCCATTCCGACATTGATTGGTACAACCGAGTGTATGATGGAGTATTGATCATTGATAGTTGTGGTGACTTCGCTAATGTACCATTGCTCAACTTTGATGGAGGAATCAGCTACAATCCTATTTTAGCTCGCCGACAGTTGGGATACCCGTTGAAGGAACCTCCCAAGAGTGTTCAAGTAGAGGGTATGTTCTTCAAAGATGATATGGAACTCCGAGGCAAGATTCTAAATGCATGGCGTAATGTACAACAAAAAGGGGAAGAGAAGTCTAGGAAAGCCTAATTGCGTGTCTCTAGAACCATACCTCCAGTGGGTCAGAAAAAGGGCAACCAAGCTAAAGATGCCCTATTCCCGTCAAGATCCCATAGCTCCAAGGAGAGAGCCTACTTATGTCTTTATGTCTGAAGCCGAGAGGTTAGAGGTGTCTTTAAGGAAGTCTAAACATGAGCTGGAATCTTGGAAGAACAAGTACCATGCAGCAGTGGCAGAAAATGATGAGTGTCAAAAGCAGAAGGCTGAACTTCAAAAGGAGAGGGATGAACTTCAGAAACAACTACAATTGAAGGACGAAGAGTTACTCCCCTGCAAGAAGAGGAAAGTCATGGAAGATTTATTTTTCTCCGACCCACAATGCACTATTTGGAAATTAATTGTGGACAACCTTATCCGTGAGAAGACGCAACTAGAAGAACAGCTCAAGCAGCAGCATTCAAAGCTTCTTTAGTGTCTTTACTAGCTTTTATTTAGCTTTTATTTGGGACTCTTCAAAAGAATATTTATGTAGTCCGTTTCAAATTTAATAAAACGTTTCCTTTTACCGCAATGCCTATAAATAAGAGGAATCCCATGAAGTCCTAATCATCTTGCATTGCATTCTTTTCCCTTGTTCACTTCAAGAAACTCAATTTCGTTCTGTAGGTATTGTAATCATGGATTTCAGAAGAGAAACCCTGAAGTACACTTTTCAGAGTCCCAACGTCGAAAGCTTGAGAGAACTAGTCGAACTCGTCGAGGATCGCTTTGCCTTCGCAGCAGAATATGGAGGAGTTTTCCGTTTCCTTGAGCTAAGGATGAAAGAAGGATTGTTGGAAACATTGGTTCAATTTTATGACCCGATGTATCGCTGCTTTACTTTCCCGGACTACCAATTGATGCCGACCTTGGAAGAATACTCAGAACTCTTGAGGATGCTTGTGACTGTTCGACCCCTATTCACCGGAAGGGAAGACACGCCTAGTCACCAAGAAATTGCAAATGCTACTCATCTTAGCCTTGAAGATGTTCAAGCACACCTGATCACCAAGGAAGGGGTCCTTGGGTTCCCCGCCGACTTTTTAATCGAAAAAGTCCGTTACCATGCTGAAAGAAAGGAGGCCCTCATCTTGGAAGCCAATTTTGCTTTGTTGGTCTATGGGACTTTCTGGTTCCCTAAAATTGACAGTTTTGTTGATATGGATGCAATCAAGCTGTTCATACTCAAGAATCCAGTACCCACCTTACTTGCTGATACGTACTTTTCGATTCACTCGAGGAATACTGAAGGAGGAGGACACATTGTATGTTGTACCGCCTTGCTGTACTCATGGTTCATCGCTCGTTTGACCTGGTATCCGTCCCTTTGGGATGAAGTAGCAACACCTCGATGGTCCGAGATACTTATGGCCCTCACCCATTCGGACATTGTTTGGTATGATCCCGCCTATGGAGGCGTGCCTATGATTCCTAGCATCGGAGGATTCCCCAACGTACCGCTTATTGGAAGAGAAGGATGTATAAGTTACAATCCCGCTTTGGCCCGTAGACAGTTTGGACACCCTATGATCCAAGCGCCTGACCTGGTTTCGTTGGAAGAGATCTATTTCAAAGGAGAAGAGGATCTAGACCTGAAGACTGTCGTCATTTATGCATGGAAATATATTAATATGGAAGGAACAACTGCTTCAGGATACCCCAACTGTGCTGTTTCCGAGGATTATCTGCATTGGGTGCGAGAAAGGGCTCTCGATCTCAAGATGCCTTTTCCTTTTCATGAACCTATGATATTATCCCCTCATGACCCCGACTGGTTCGATGTGGATGAAATTGAACAAGTAAGGATTGCTTTAGATGAAGCCCGGAAATTGAGGACTGCTTGGAAGAACAAGTTCCTCACCCTCAAGGTAGAGAAGGAAAGACTTCAAAAGACTCCGGAAATAGAAGTTTCCAGAAAGAGAAAGGCGCAAGGAGATTTATTTTCTCCTCATGCCTCTTCAAGTGTTGTCACCAGTGATGATCTCCCCTCAACTACCATGGCTTGGAAGGAGTGTGTGGAACGACTCATCATCGAGAAAGCGACGCTGCAAGAGCGTATAGATCATCTAACCAAGGAGCCCCGTACAAAGGAGAAGACTGTGGGATAGAGTTCTAAGTTTTCTTTTTGCTTTCGATGAAATAAACTCTTAAAAGAGTACTTTGCTTTACATTGTTTCTCAATAATAAAAAGTTTTTCAATTATTCTACATTATAATACTGAAAAACACTTTGAGTTTCTTGAAGTCTCCTCCTACATCTGCATTTTCGCATTAGCATTCTGCATTTAGCATGGCATTTTACATTTGTGCGCGTGTCTCTCCTTTATTGTGGCTCATTTCGGTTTTCCATCTTTTGCTGTCAGTCGCCGTCTCGACCATCTGACCAAGCCGGAAGTATCATTAAAGGATAGTAAGGAGAACAAAGACATGGATCGCATGACTAGCTTCAGAATAAGGTCTAATCCAACACTTCGCCGTCCCTCCGGCAACTTTGTTCCTGTGCAACTTCAGCCTAGGCAAGACAACCCGCTTGCTGACTTTCAGAATATTCATGCTAGGAAAGAAGTGGACGACCCTGGGCTTATAGCATTCGAGAATGAGTTTCGTGACTTCAATGAACGATGGAAAATGATGAAGAGGAACCGTGCGCCCGATTTTCGTGCTCATGACCTGCACCTAGTTCCAAATCTGGTTGTCCCCCTGGGATTCCAAATGCCCGCCTTTGAAGTGTACAAAGGTACAATTTGTCCAAGGTATCATTTGATGATGTTTTGTCAGAAGATGACTGCTTACCTTGGGAACGACAAACTAATGGTTCACTGCTTTCAAGAAAGTTTGGGTGGAGCACCGTTAACATGGTATATAAAGCTACAAAGGAACCACATTCAATCCTGGGAAGATTTAGCTGTTGCTTTTGTAAAGCAATACAATTACAGCTTGGGAATAGTTCCAGAGAAAATAGGTGACAGTGGATCGTCCATAGGATCCACAACTCCGATATCCCGCCCTCAACATGAGTATGCAATGCCCGCTCAGCGCAAGCAGCAATTACCTCCTAAACGAAGGATGCCATCTCCAGATCAGCATCGACATGTTCGAAGACAGTTTCCGAATCAGAAAGTACCTCTGAATACTCTGAAAGAAGAAACTTATTGGTTTGATCTTATCCCATTGACTTACCGTCAATTATGGTTTTATTTCATCCGAAACTCGGTAATGACACCTAGAAAGACTAGGACCATGAACTCTCACCCACTGTGGTTCAACCTAAACACCAGCTGTGAATTTCATGATGGAGTGTTGGGGCATTCGATCGAAGATTGCAAAGTTTTTCAAGGGAAAGTTCAAGAAATGATCGATAATGAAGTGCTAACATTCAAAGGAGAAAGACCGATCATGAATGGAGTACCATTACGCTGATATAAGTGAAAACTCCAGAAGAACCTTCTATTTCTTTTGTTTGTTTGTGTGTTTATTTCTTTGGTTAAAAGCATATTCGGCATGTAAGAATTTTCTATTTTGAATAAGTAATGCAATAACTGTTTGTCTTGAAGAAATCCATTCGTTTTCACTCAAATAGTTTTTTTAAAAAAAAATTATTTATAATGTCGATTTTTACCCGATCTCTTGCTCTGACAGAGAATTGGAAGGAGGATGATGAAGTAAAAAACAGGATCTCTCGTTGTATGCTTCGAGTAGAAGCCCTACTGATGATGTAAGGCATTATTTTAAACCTCCTAAACACCAAAATAGTCAACCCTTTCCAACCTCATTTTCTTAACCTGGGGCAGGGTAATCACCAAAAAAGGACAAACATCTTTCAAAATTGGGTGGGCACAAATATACTCTAAACCTTTCTACCTCCATTCTACAAGTCATAAAGTAAACCCATATACGACCCTCAAAGTCCTAATTGAAGTAAGGTTTAATTCGAGAGCATACTCGAAGAGATATTGTTTCCTGACTCCTTGAGCTATGCTCAAATTTAAATCGGCTTTATAAATAATGTTCAATTTGTATCCTAACTAGTGGTTTCGATCACAAGTTATTGCGATACCCCTTTTCAAAACTTCAAGACAAACGTGTGTTACATTACTCTTTTTGAAATTAACATTTCTGACTTGCTAAAATGCGCTTGACATCTTAGAAAGGTTACACACATACATTGATATCAGTACTTGAAGACTTTGAAGATTTGGGGCAAGTTTCCTTCTAAGAGGTTGGGTTCACACCGGTCTTGGCTTCATCTAAAGCTCAATTTGAAGACTCAGTTATATCGCCAATCAGGGGCAGTTACGTCGAGATTCGGCGAATCTCTAGAGAGTTTGAAAATAATGGGGCATTTAGACATCATGTTTTCTATAAAATCCTCTCGAGACGTTTTTCTCTTAAACTATGTGACTTGGGGCATTGGAAGATTGAAGCAAAAGATGTCTATCTCGTCCTCAGGAAGCTCAACCCCAACATGTTCAACAACGACGACGACCCAGGATATTTATGTTATCCCCTATGAAACTTCGGTTTGGGTACCTCCGTCTACAATTTCATACAACATGCCAAACTTATCAAGATGTTACATCCCCAAATGGATTGATCACTCTTCCTCAAGAGAAATTTTGAAGTTTTGAAGCAGGATTAAGATCCTATATCTGGTTCTCCGTATGTCCTCAGTGATACTTCTATCTTTGAAGAGCGGTCGGATGTTTGTTTCGAGACGTTTATCCCGTATTCGGTCGTTGCTTTCATCTGTTTTGTCAGCATAAGCATACTCATATCATATAAGTAGATAGCATAACATTTGCATTTGTGCATCCTTTGTATGTTTTACTCTATCTCTTCGATCGCGTTTACCCTTGGGTATTTGGGCGTGTCTCTTCCTTCCAAATAGAGTTGTCAGCCCTAAGCAGAAAAAACTCAATATTTCTATTTCCCCACGAAGTTCGATCCTCGTGGAAGACAGTTGTTTCAGTACATTCCCATTGGAGTTTATGCCTCTATGGTTGAGTCTTGCTTGACAGTTTCTCTTCGGTTATTTCCCGAATTGAACTTCGGTATTTGACAATCACACTATGAACATCTCCAGCTCTGAACACAAGTCAAGGGTGCATTTATTTTGCACTTTGACATTATGAGGATCACCATTTGAAGACACACCGTTTCTTCAATAACATTACAAGATCCACTCGACAACTTACAGCTGAATGACAGAAGATCTCTTTATTTGAGCAACTCGTTTCGGGCAGATTTATTCTCAAAACGACAAACAACAATTTCCTCAAGACAATCTGTCCTTCCCCAGTGGATTATTTCAAGATTATCAAGACAAAACAAGGGACATTACAAATACTTCCCCCATTTGAGGATTTCTGCTACAACAATCTCACACATTTTACAATTACAGCAAAGATACTCCTAAAAAATGATCTTCCCCAGAGAGTTCATTATGAGTACTATCAATGACATATCTCCTTACAAGAGGACACTCCATAAATCAACCGGTTTACAGCTCCTCTGAAGATCCCCGGTGCACATTCTACAAATTGCCAATACAATACAAACTGCATCTACAATTTACAATTACAAGTACAAGATCACATCTACAAAATTCTACAATTACAGATTACACCGACAACATTTACATCAACAATTCTACAGTGTTACAATTTACAACCTACAATCTACAATGACATTATGGCTCACAGCCGAGAATTTACAATCTACAATCTACAAAATTACAACCCCCTATGAAGGTGCTCTCACGAGTTTTCATCATTTCGGGAAGGAACCGAGACTAGCTCATGGTTCCCATACCATGGTGCAAGGGGAAGTTCGACATCAGGAACCGAGACCAGCTCATGGTTCCCATGCCATGATGCAAGGGGAAGTTTGACATCAGGAACCGAGACCAGCTCATGGTTCCCATACCATGGTGCAAAGGGGAAGTTCGACATCAGAGACCGAGATCAGCTCATGACTCCCATATCATGATGCTCGGGGAAGCTCTGCCACTACAACATCTACAACTACAATGACATCAAAGACCGAGACCAGCTCATGGTCCCCGTACCATGATGCTAGGGGAAGTTACACATTTTACCGTTTCAGCTGAGTTACAAAATATAAAATAATAAAAAATGGCGAAGAATGTATTGCGCCCCAATCAAAAAGATCCATTTTGAGTTACTATTGACCACCACCTTGGTAGTAAGAGTATCTTTCGATCACAAATCGTCAAAATCACCGCATCCTTTATGCATGAGTTACCGTTACACGTTTGGAGATTTCCCATGGGTGATTGTTCCTATCCTCGTAGGGTCCCGCCTTGTTGGATCTGTTGCTCTTTTGTCTGGCATGTCGTATCCAGTTCATCCCCCATGACCTCTTCCTCACAGATTTGTCCGTCTTGCATCTTCATGTCATTGCATATCATCCTCATTCGGTGGCCTCTCAGGGCCAAAAATCTGCGCAAATGTTTGTATTTAAGTCCCTCCTATCTCGTCGAGACGGAGATTTCGATCTCCATATCTACGAATAGGAGTAACTTAAATAGGGGCATCTGTTGCACCCTAATTTTTGACCACGAGATACCACCTCTTTTCGCGTAATTTCTATTTTTACTTGGCTTTAACTTAATAGTTGTTCTTGCGACTAACCAGCTTGGGCAGGCACAATAATTTCGAGTGGAAATAGTATTTGTTTTCGCAGGCAGCCGTTTATGCATAACTAACCGCTCTAACCTTTCGTTCGTGTTTCGTAAAGTGAATTTTGTTGCTGAAAACAGGAGGTCATAAAAACCTTATATGGACTCCTTATTCCCTACGAGTTGTGTTGAGTTCCGGGAAGAAGGATGCGCCTGCTTTCTCACAGCCCGCTAATCAATGCAAGGGCAATATTTCTTAAGGTTTCAAAGTATAGTCTACATCTCGGTTAATTTTGCATCAATGTCAAGCAGGGTCTTTATTGAAAGCAAAGTCAGAAGAATTTGGAAGTGTCAGGTTATGTTATTATCTCGATTCGAGAATATCGAATTCATGCTCGGGCACCTGTTCAAGACCCCTACTCAAATTACAATTTCAAGACAAGTCATGAATCCAAGAATACAAGTGAAGTTCCTCCTAATTTTGTAGAAAGGTTCAAGGCATGGAAATACACATGAGAATGAAACCATAATTAGAACTGAGATGGCCCTCCGGGCACTTGCTGCATGGTTATGGCATCTGTCTTAAAACTAGTAAGGAATACCTTATCACATATATCCATTCATAGCTTGGTTTAATGTGGAAACGTTTAGTCAAACGCAAACACCAGAACTAGGTGGCACATAGAAATTGATTTAATTTACAAAATTATCATCCAAAAGGCATATATGAAAAGGTTACAATGTAAGCAAATCTTATAACAAGACTGTCAAAATTTCAAGGCTGCAGAAGAAAAGTCGAAGCAGCCGCATACTCCTCAACCTGTTAAAAGCGGAGCCTCGCGAACAATTCATTAAGATTTGTCACGGTAGTTGAGGGTTCATCAAAATTCAAAGGAGCCAATATCAATCCGCAAGCGTAAAGCTCCCACGTATCCAAATGAAAGCTCCTGCGGGATTAAAGAACAACGTCATCAAATACGCTCACAGCAGTGACTCCAACAGTGCCCTATAATACTACATGAAAACTATCTAGTGAAGTCTTTCTCATGTGATTAAACCTAAGGAGGTATAAAAGATACCGAGGATACCTCGAGAGGGTACGGCGCTACATCTCAAGCAAGGCGTAAAACACATTATGCATAACACAAACACACGCAGTATTCGCAGCTGCAGCTAGCTTCACTCTTCTCTTCCAACCTGCCAACAAAACCATTTCAGTATTAGTGCAGCCCCCAAGACAAAGGCGCAAGGGAATCCGTCATCAGCACCTGAACAAATGGAAGAAAGGATTCTCAAAAGCACATCACAATTAATGGCTAAGCTCAAAGAGGGGAATGTTAATGTTGTTTTGAGTTTTCAAGTATTACTCCCCTTATGGCAGATAAGCTTATTCAAACTTTGAAATCAGCCAACATTGAGTAGCTCTATATGAAGCTGATGCTCAGTTAGCATACCTGTCCAACCTTGATGCCGAAAAGGGCGGTACTGCAATTGTGATTACGGGTGATCAAATGCCGGAAGATTATGCCAAATCCTTCAGAGATGCACTTGCTGTATTCAAATATATGATATTGATGCTAAGGACCTGAAGCCTCTTCACCACCTGTTAAACCACCATACCATAAAGCATCCCAAATGAAGGTACCGCAAGTGGCTCAATAACCTCCACCTATATCGGACAATTGGGAACCTTTCTCGGCAATATCCGAAGCTACCAGCCCATCCCCTGCAAACAATCATCGTTAGAGCAAGATTTCAGTAAGAGAAGATGAAATTAACCAAAGAGATCGGGGTTGTTTAAGCAAAACAGAAAGGTGTTCATGGCTCAAAGCAGGTTTCAACATCCTTTGGCCAATTTCCAAAGTCCTCAGCATCACAAGAACAGCATGAGAAAAGGAATTTATGTGCACAAACCATCCTTCTAATAAGTGCTAATTGCAGCAAGAGGCTACATTCTGGATCTACCGACTCTTCGTCGAAGCGACACGAGCCAATGGCATGTTCTTCCGGCGGTAACACACAAACTCCAATCTCATAGGTTATTTCAAGTCATACAGCTATATGGTCTGCTGTTGTTGCTCCTAATCATCACCAAGCGAAACTCAACGTATGCAAGAAGTCCGGTATACATATGTTCTTTTGTTACCTGCAGACAACCAATAATCAAAGTCATCAACATCTGTTCAGAGTATGTTACACAATCCAAAGCCAGGTTAGAAGGGTTATAACAAATCAAGAAAGGAAGTGTTGAGTTCTTTTCGACAGTAGTACACCGCACCATTAGGAAACTGGAGGCAACCCTTCATGGCACGTTTCGCTTCACAATTGCACCTCAATCTTTAGCTTTGTCTGATACAACCAGCTCGTAAGTTCCTCTCATCACATCTGAGACAACCCGGCACAACGCCGTTCCGCACATCACAATATCAATGACACCTACAAAACATGGATCAGGCAACACAAATCAGCAATCAAGCAAAACTTGTTCTAAGGACTCAACTATTACAATCATAAACCTGTGATGATACTAAAACACTAAGAGGACGTGATTTGGAATTGCTATCACCAGTAACGCGCCTAATGTTCGTAAGCATGCGCTTTACGGCAGGTTCTCCATGCTGTCACGCCAAACCATGTATGGGATCTTCTGCATTTAAAATTGAAGCAGCTTCGTATGGTAGACTCTCCTGCCATGTCGTAAAATACAAGACCGCTTTTGAGTAACATCATGAAAGGTTGGTTGTATCGATTTGTTTTCAAACCAGACTGCAGAACCACCTCTAATTTTTCCCAAACCTCTAGCCTCCATTCTAAGACTCCAAATGTATGGGCCTAAACTTGAGAGAATATTAGTCCATTCCTCAAGGACCAGGTCTGCATAATGAGGAGGACTCACGATGATGTTAGAAAGCGTTCCTTAGTAAAAGCAGAATGATTCCAAAGGCAAGGATGTTGGTTCTGTCACGAAGAGAGCAAGGCTTACCTCATAGGACATTGGAAACCAGGATGCAACCCTCGGTCCAGAGCTTGCAGCGAGCGGATTGCGACATTTCATAATGTTCCTGCAAGAGGAAATTCCATAACCATCAAGTTCAAGATGTTACCATGCCAAGGAATATTTACGCTTTAAGAAATCAGTACCTATGCAGAGGGACTCTTGCACGCGACTAGTCGAGAAGAAGCAGTTTTGATGTTGGTAAACACACTCCAATCAAAGCCCGTCCTGTTGAAACATGCACATAAAATCATGTATTTTTAACACAGCAGAATTGGTTAAATTTGAAACAGAATTTTAAGTGTGATGTCCAACAGGTGGATCTATACTCACCGCAACTTTGCTCCAAATTACGGTCTTACTTAAAGATTTGCAAGGCCAGCCTGTGTCCCTACAAAGCCGGTTGCACGATGAAATTTGAGAAGACAATATCGACTGAGTACGACGGCAGCAGGATTTTGACCTTCTGCAGAGCACAAAAACTTCCAACCATTACATATGACATTATAAACATTACCAAAGCTCGGTTAAGGACTCACGTGGAGGAACTTGCTGAGGAGTTTCATTATGCTTGCAGAAGAGCTAATAAACTGCGTGGAAAGATTTTGACATAGAATTCGAAATTGAGCACCTATTGCTGAAGAGAGTTGAATTACTTGGAGAAAGATATGACATTGCCCACGAGCCTCTCCCTTTTGGGCTTCTAAATTCATCGGTTGGCCCAACAACTCGTTCGCTTTCCACACCTGCTAGAACGCCAAATCAAATTAGCAAAAAACAATCAGGAATATCCCACAAAAGATTCAGAGAATATCCAATCCAAGATTATTACAGATTTGATACACATATCAGGGATTGGGGATTCATTAACGAGCATTAAGCGAAATTGGGATAAAAGAGGAAACTTTTCAAACCAGATCATAACCAAATAGGAAAATCCCCATTCAGCATTCAATTGTGATTAACCAAATTCAAATCAGAGAATCTCAAACTTAAGGCCTATATAAAGGAGGGATTCGAGATAAAAAAAGAAGATTGACAATAGTTCATAAACTTCTACAAAGTTTGGAAACCCTAAGTGACTGTAAGGAGGAAAGGAGAAACTTATCTTCCATCGAGAAGCCACGATCCAAGCTTTCAGCATCACCACGCCGTCATCGACCAGAAGCCCTTTCGCTAACTGTCACCGCCCTTGCTTCTCAACGCTCCACCATACCGTCGAAGCCCGTCCGCCACGCCTACGTAAGAGTCCATTTCTTGTTAGTTTTTATTGATCCTTTCGTGTTTGTTTCAGATTTAAAAGAAGAAGAAGAAAGAAATCGCGAAATCGCGAAGCAGAAGGAGAGGAAAAGAAGAAGAACGACGCGGCGGAGAGGGGATTGGGGGGGATTTAGGGTTTTGTTCCTTTTTTTTGTTTAATGTTGCTTAATCATGATGTTGTAATGCTAATCACACACTAACACATACACTCCCCACGCTAACTACACTAATCTAACCTTTAATTATTAAAAACTCATTTAATCCTAGGTTAGTAATATAACCCTCTTATTAAAATAATTAAACCTTTTTTAAATACTTCCTGTCTGATTAATGTTAAATTTTTTTTTAAACCAATTAAATCTGCATTGTTTTTAATCTAAATTTAGTAAACTCTTTTTAATTATTATTAAAAGGTTCTTTTTCTTTATTATAATCAACTTTTATTTTATTAAAAAAAAATATAATTAGTAACCTTATTTAAACCCCTTTTTTCTTTAAAACTTACTTATTAACTTTTGTCCTTATTAAAGTTATTTTGTTCTTTTTTAAAGCCCATCTCATGGCCGACTTAATCTAATAACTTTTCTTGTTTAACTTTTATTTGATGGTAACTCGAATATTTTATCAACTTGTAATTCATGATTAAAACTACTATAGCTTTTTTCTTACAAACTAAGTCACCCTTTAATATAACTTCTCTCAAGATTAATCTTTTAAAATCAATTCAACCATTTCTCTTAAAATCAATTAAACCTCACCAATTTCATCAAATAACGTTTTTTCTTAATCCTAAATTAAATCAACTTCAATCAATAATTCAACTTTTTCTCAAACTAATCCAACATCCCGTCTAAAATCAATTTCAACTATAAAATCAATTGGGCACACCACTTCACGACACATTTACACATCTGTATACTCAGCGCTCTCATGCGTACATATTGTTTATCTTTATGTGCTCTTATTCACAATGCACACACTCACCTAGCGCTTTCATGTGTTCGTGTATAGTTTATATTTCCGTATTTACTTTCTGCAATTTATCTTTACCGCAAGTCATTATATCTTGTTGCATCGCATTACATCCATCCAAAGGAAAAACCTACACATAATTCAACATTGTGTGTAGTTGCACTTCATTTGCATCATATTCCCTTTGATCCTTGATTCTTCAAGTTGATCATTTAAGCTTAGGACCTACCCCATAGGAAGGACCTTGTCTTTATCTTTACAACATAGAAACAAAACAATCAACTTAAAAACAACTCTTCCAAACACAATAGAGAATAGATGTTAATCATCTTAAGCGAGATATAATCTCCACCCCCACAACAATACAATCAAACATGTAGGGACTTTGCCTTAAGAGTGATAAAGGCATACTTGGCGACCATCCGAGTATGTAAGACCTTTTCTTAAGACGATGCAAAGACCATTTCCTACAACCCCTTTACATTTGTGGTGGTTATCTCTCCCTTAAAATGAAGACACCTCTCTTCTCCTAAACTCAATCAATCAACTACCCTAAACCCGTAGGAACTTTGACCACAGTCAAAGAAATCCTCTAACCCTTTAGGGGAACTACAAATACTCTGATTCCACTCCCGTAAGGATATGTAGGCATAAGATGCAACATCTTATCGAGTATACTTAGAAATAAACCCCTAGGTCTTTCAACCTTAAGCAGATAAACACATAGCAATAAACAAATATAAAACAAGAGGTTCCTGTAGAGTACTACAGAAACTTAGGATGCTAGTACCTTCCCTAAGTTTAACCAACCCCCGAACCTAAACAATCTAGCTTGCATTTGCATCGCATTGTGGGAATTTCGACCTTTATCCCTTCCTTTGGACAAATCAAAGTTCGGTTGCAAAATGAATTAACGATTCAAACTAATCAATAGTTTGGTATCCAAATTTCACCGCGACAGGACCTTGTCCGCATAGATCTGGCATTTATGACACCTCTTTGCAAACTTGAAACAGTCTGTTTCCATAGTTAGCCAGTAATAACCTGCCTGCAGCAGTTTTCTCGTCATAGCATGTCCACCAGCATGTGTACCAAATGTACCCTCATGTATCTCTTCCATGAGTAGCTTCGCTTCTTTTTCATCTACACATCGTAGAAACACCAAGTCGTGGTTTCTTTTGTATAGGACACCGTCCGGGTTCAGATAGAAATTGTCAGCCAATCTCCTGAGAGTCTTCTGATCGCGACTGGATGCCCCAGCCGGATATTCCTTGTTCTTCAGGAAATTCTGGATATCATAGTACCAGGGTTTATCATCAGATGCTTCGTCAATAGCAAATATGAACGCAGGCCTATCAAGCCGAGAGATAACAATCCGGGGAGCCTCGTTCCAGAAGTTAACTTTATACATGGAAGACAATGTCGCCAGGGCGTCAGCCATTTGATTTTCTGCTCGCGGCACATGATGCAATTCCACCTTGTCAAAGAAAGGCAACAATCTCCTTGCATAATTCATATATGGTATCAAATTGGGATGACGTGTCTCCCATTCTCCTTTAATCTGGTTCACTACTAGAGTTGAGTCTCTGTATACATCCAGATGTTTGATTCGCAAATCAATAGCCTCTTCAAGACCCATGATGCAAGCTTCGTATTCAGCCTTATTATTGGTAACCGGAAAGGTTAATCGAGCAGTAAATAGGATATGCGACCCATAGGGAGTGGTAATGATTGCCCCTATTCCGCTACCATAGGAATTTACAGCTCCATCAAATATTAACTTCCATTTGGAACCCAACTCTGGTCCTTCGCCCGACAACGATTCTTCACAATCTTTCATCTTTAGGTACATGATATCCTCGTCAGGAAAATCAAACCTCATCGATTGGTAGTCCTCAATAGGCTGCTCCGCAAGGTACTCTGACAAGACGCTACCTTTGATAGCCTTTTGAGAGACATATTGAATATCATATTCGGTTAACACCATCTGCCATCGGGTAATTCTTCTGGAGAGTGCTTGTTTCTCAAACATGTATTTGATTAGATCCATCTTTGAAATGAGCAGGGTTGTATGATTCAACATGTATTGCCTCAAACGTTTGGCGGCTCAGGCTAGCGCACAACACATTTTCTCGAGCATTGAGTATCTGGACTCACAATCTGTGAACTTCTTACTCAAATAGTAGATCGCATGCTCTTTACGTCCTGTCTCGTCGTGTTGACCGAGAACACAACCCATACTTTCCTCCAGAACCATCAAATACATGATCAGCGGTCTCCCGGCCACTAGGGGTATCAAAACAGGAGGTTCCTGCAAGTATTCTTTTATCTTGTCGAACGCCTTTTGACAATTTTCATTTCCATACCACAACCTGGTCCTTCTTTAACAGCTTGAATAATGGTTCGCATGTCGCAGTTAAGTGAGATATGAACCGGGCGATATAGTTCAACCTCCCTAAAAAACCGCGCACTTCTTTTTCTGTTTTAGCCGTCGGCATTTCTTGTATTGCTTTTATTTTCACAGGATCAACCTCTATTCCTTTTTTGCTCACGATAAACCCCAGTAGTTTACTCGATCTCACCCCGAAGGTGCACTTGTTAGGGTTCAGTCTCAGCCTGAACTTCCTAAGCCTCTTGAATAATTTCAGCAGATTAACCAAATGTTCCTCCTCCGTCTGGGATTTGGCAATCATATCATCAACATAAACCTCGATCTCTTTATGCATCACGTCATGAAAGAGAGTCGTCATAGCACGTTGATATATTGCCCCAGCATTCTTCAATCCGAAGGGCATCACTTTGTAACAAAATGTTCCCCATGGAGTAATGAAAGTAGTCTTCTCCATGTCTTCTGGCGCCATTTTGATCTGATTATAGCCCGAGAAGCCATCCATGAAGGAGAATACGGAGAATTGAGCAGTGTTATCAACCAGCACATCGATGTGAGGAAGTGGAAAATCGTCTTTCGGGCTCGCTTTGTTCAAGTCACGGTAGTCTACGCACATTCTCACCTTACCGTCTTTCTTTGGCACTGGCACAATATTAGCGACCCATGAGGGATATTTTGTAACAGCTAGGAAACCAGCATCCCACTGTTTTTGAACTTCCTCCTTAATCTTCACAGCCATGTCCGGTCTAGTTCTTCGGAGTTTCTGCTTAACCGGCGGGCATTCTTCTTTTAATGGCAGACGGTGAACAACCATATCTGTATCCAACCCCGGCATATCCTCGTACGACCAAGAAAATATATCACTGTACTCTTTGAGCATCACAATCAACCTTTGCTTGACGTCGCTTTGCAGTGCAGCCCCTATACGGATGTTTCTTTCGACCTCTTCCGACCCCAAATTGATAATCTCAACGATTTCCTCATGAGGCAGAATGATTCTTTCTTCTTGTTTCAGTAACCAGGTCAGCTCTTCTAGTACGTCGCCATCTTCAACGATCCCTTCCTCATCCTGAAATATCGGGTGCTCGAAGTTGAAGCGAGTCATAGGCGGTTCATAGATGTCATCTGAAATAGTAATCCTGCAAAGGAAATGGTTAAATGCTTCAAAATGTGTACAAAGCAGATAACCTCGTTGGCATTTTATTGTAAAAGATAAAACAGGAAAAACAAGGATCACAACATTTGTATATGAAAAAACTCCTTTATTCATGATTAAACAATGTACTGTACATAACCAAAATGGCCCTAAGCAAAATCATTGTGCCCCAAGTAGGGCACAGGATTATTCAACAATTAAAAAACAAATCATTACTATTTAGTTGTCACAGGAACAGTCTCCTGAATAGACCAATTGCAAAGCCCTTGTCCTGGCACGCCTGGCTTGATCCATGTGTCCATATTACCGTTGCTATCTCCTTCCTCAGAATCGGAAATAACATTGATAGTCTCGAAGCTCACTCCACTTGGCGTAATGGTTATTGGCCTTCTGAACTTGGGCGCTCCGGAAGAGGATGCTGATGACGAAGGATGATATCCAAGCCCGAACCTGTCATTCTTCACGGGAATCTCCAACACCTGACCCCAGCCCTTGGTTCCGCCTGCTTGCACGAGAGCCTGAGCCTCTTTATACGATGACATTGCCACATCTGATATCTTGGGTACTGGAGCTTTGTCTTTAACCTTTAGCCCTTCAAATGCTTGACAGGGTGTCTCATGAATTTCGCCGTCAACTTCCACATATCTGAATGACGACAAATGGCTAACTAGAATATCTTCTTCTCCACAAACAGTGACGACACTATCCCCCACCATATACTTCAACTTTTGGTGCAACGTGGATGTGACTGCCCTGGCAGCATGGATCCATGGGCGTCCCAGGAGATAACTATACGCTGGCTAGATATCCATTATATAGATTTCAGTTTTAAATACTTCCGGTCCCACCTGCAATGGCAATGTTATGGATCCGAAAACTGACCTCCGTGTACCATCGAACGCTCTTACCACTAAGTCACTGGGCGTGCAGAGAATCCCCCTGACGTCCAACTTCATCATGGCTTTCTTCGGAAGCACATTCAAGGAAGACCCTGTATCCACCAACACACGGGACATTACCGTGCCCCTGCATTCAACTGAGACGTGCAACGCCATATTATGCTCTCTCCCCCTCGGGGTCAAATCAAAATCTGTAAATCCCAAACTATGGCCTGCATTCACGTGCGCCATCACCCCCTCTAACTGATTCAGAGAAACATCTTGGGGTACAAACGACATATCTAGGATCTTCAGCAAAGCATTCCGGTGGGCCTCGGAACATAATAGCAGTGACAAGATCGAGATCTTTGATGGCGTTTGCTGGAGATGCTCAACGATTTTGTAATCACTTTTACGGATGAGTCTCATAAACTCTTCCACATCCTTAAGCGATGTTTCCTTTTCCTTTATCTGCGAGGGGCCACTCTCGTCTACCTTGGCTTTCCCCTTTGCCAATCTTTCTGCCTCTACCTCAGGCGATGTGAAGATTCTCCCACTTCTGGTCATACCTCCTGTTCCGACCACATTATCTACAACCACAGCTGGTTGTTTATTTACTTCAATTTTCTCACTGTCACAATACACCTCCAGCCCATAAGTCCACGACACTGCTTTGGTATTCTCAAAAGGAATCGGTTCTGCTTTAGTAATAGTCATTGTCGGCCGCCTGGCAGGCGCCGTTATTGTTATTGTCTTCCTTGGAATCGTTACCGTCGCAACGTCGTTCCGCTCCTCACACAATGCTTCTACAGGCTCTTCAACTGCTGTTCTATCAAACTGCAATGTTCCTTCATTTCAAAGCCTGGATACCCTGTTTTAACTCATTACAACCCTCTGGCTATATCCAACAATCCAAGCAAAATTCGTCACACCCCGGGAATACACCCCCTTTTAACAACCTGCTTTTGATCTCACCCAACGGTGTCTTTAGCTCATTGACATCTGTCACTAGATTCAAATTCTCCTCGGCCAGGATGGCATTTGCCCCGTGATTGGGCATAGGCTGTTGTACTATATTTGGACCCGCCTGTCCAAAGTTAATAGCTTTGCTGTCCAACAAGTCTTGGACTTTATGTTTAAACGCATGACAGCCTTCAATATCATGTCCGGGCGCCCCAGAGTGGAAATCACACTGTTTACCCGCATCATAGCCAAACGGAGGATTGCCCGTTAACGGCGCCATGGTCCTTTTCTCAACCAACTTTAACCCTAACAATGTTTGAAGTAGTTCGACATATGTTGAAGGAGGCGTTTCAAATACTCGCCTTGGCTTACCCTCTAAGATTCTGCGTTGGGCGGGGTGTTGCCTTTGTTGTTGTTGCTGCTGCGGCTGCTGTTGCTATTGTGGAAAAGGGATGGTAACACTAGCGACCTGCTGATGCTGAGCATACTGACTTCGTCCTCTGCCCCGGCCTCTGCCGCCAAACACAACACTAGAATCACCTTGACGCCTACCACCGAATGCTTTCCTGGTACCTCCTGTGGGGGCAGACTCACCTGCTTGGAATCTTCCAACCTTAATACTGTCTTCGACCATCTCACCCATAAGAATCAAATCTGAAAAACTGTTGAGCGAAACATTAAACAACGTTTCGTAATATATCCCCGTAAATGTCCCAATGAACATGCTATTCATTTCTCTTTCAGCTAACGGAGGATGTACCCTTGCTGCCATATCGCGCCATCTCTGCGCATACTCTTTAAAGCTTTCATCTTTCTTCTGCGACAAACCTTGCAATTGAACTCGGTTCGGTGCCAAATCACTATTATATTTATAATGCAGGATGAAAGCATCCGCCAATTGCTTCCAGGTTTTGATTTGAGCGGTCTCCAACCCTATGTACCACTCGAGTGACGGTCCTGATAGGTTGTCTTGAAAGAAGTGCATAAGCATCCTCTCGTCGTCTGAATACGCGGACATCCTTCTGTAATAATCACGGACATGCACCTTAGGGCAAGTGTCCCCCTTATATTTTTCGAACATGGGAGCTTTGAATTTCAGCGATACCCTTAGCCCAGGCACCAAGCCCATAGTAGTCATGTCTAGTCTGGTAGAATTCTGATTAGCCATACCCTTCACCTGTTCTTCGAGCATTTTAATCCTCTGAGTATTGTCAACGGGTCCCTCAAATCCCATGCCTCTCCCAGAAAAGGCGTCCTCTTGACAGTCTTCGCCCCAGTTCACATTTTCATTTCCGTACCCGTTATAACCAGTGTTGCGACGAAACTCTTGCTGATTAGTCATGGGACCTCGTCCCCCATTACCATAACCCGGCCCGAAACCAGTGTTGACAGGAATCAATCCAGCACCATTTCCACCATAACCCTGGTTAGCGTTACCGAAACCATCATAGCCGAAGCCCTGAGCATTGAAGCCGAACTTTCCGCCCTGATTGCCGTACTCAAACCCCTGGTCATTATAGCCGAATCCATTGTTGCCAAAACCATTACCGCCATTGAAGTTACCACCGCCCAGATTGGCATCTCCAATTCCAACATTGTTAACACAAGTCTCATTTCCATTCCCGGCATTTCCATTGCCAGCGCCAGCGTCATTGTTTACAACCACGACCGGTGGGGTCACCACAGGAGGAACCACAGGAGTAGGGGGACCATCCTCATGAAGAGTTTCGACACGCACAGAGTTGTGGTCATTGTTGTCGTCCCCATTAGCCCGCATTAGCAGCGGCTGCACCAATGTCTAGAGATTCTCCTGGCCTTTAGCAATACTTTCCATTGCCTGCATGAACAGGTTCAACTTCTCGCGAATCTCCTGCATCTCCACCTGGACTTGATCCATGATTCTCTTGCAGTTGTTTCGGGTTGAGTAGCGGTGAACTCTTTGTTCTTCAATCCTGGAAACCTGCAGATGCAGGAAATAAGATACAGATTCACGAATACTGGTTATGCAATATGAATGCAGATGCAAATGCATAAATGTGCTACAGGTTATATCCCCCCCTGATTCTAGTTTCGGAGAGAATGCCCTCATGACAATGGGATCCCCATCAAGCAAGGAATCAGAAAATCCTTATATATAAACAAATGCCACGAGGCTGAGTACAAGAGTACAACTGAATACAACTGAAGACACCTCGGCCAACAAGTCTGGCGATGGTCCGAATACAAGTACAAATAACAAAGATAAGGCAAAGATAAATCAGGCCAAGTGGCATGCTCTGACGTCCTCCAATATCCTCATCGTCTCCGAGTGCCCTAGTCGGGAGATCAGCTCCTGAATCAATAAAGCATGCCGCTCGGTAGTGGATCTCAACTTTTTGGCATCGTCCTGGTAGGTTCCTTTGCTAGAACTCTCGTCAAATTTGTACCTCTTAGAACTGGCCTTCTCTTCATAACCTCTCGGCTTCTCGTCAATGTCACTTACTCTGAGCTCAGCAGCGCTCCGAAGTGATGTCTCTTCAGCAATATTTGCGTCTTGGGCTCTAACATGTGCCTCTAGCGTGGCAATCTGTAGCTTCAGCTCGTCTTCGCGCTCTTTCGGCTTGGCAAGCGTGGTATTCCACAAGGCTTCCCACTTTCTGAGACAGGCATAAGCTTTGCTTAGGAGTTCCTTCTTGGAAGTAAGCACCTTGCTAACACCATTCAAGGCTATCCCCACTTTTTCTTTCTTGTTGGTCTCTTCTGTCAGCTCCGATCCCAACCTGTTAATCAATTCAGTCTGTTCCTTCACAATGAAGGTGGCTTCCTTCTTCTCACGACGTAACTGGAAGATCTCCTTCTCTAATTCCTCATTGCTTTCTTCAGTTCTTTGTTTTCAGCCAACAATTTGTTATACTTCTCACTCTCTTCCGAAGGAGGTACTTCAATCAACGGAAGATACAAGGGTTCCACAGCAGGATAAGGCATCAAAGAAGTACCAACTCTCTCGCGGATCCAAACCAAATAAGGATCATAAGTTATGTTGTTGCTCTTACCGAGCAAAGCTTTCCCTCTCCTATGGATGTTAGCCCATGCATGTCTCAATCTGATCAAAACAGCCGTGTCGAATGACCCTGTGAGATACAGAGATTCCTGTATCTCTTTCTCAATAGGAGCGTCCCTCAAAGCGTAACCGAACTGTCGTACCAGCAATGAAGGGTTATAGTTGATACAACCTTTCTGTCCAATCAGGGGAACATTCGGAAAGCCACTGCAACTATATATAACATCAGTACCAAGCATACTCCGATCAAACCAAATGATGTTCTCCGCAGACAGTCCCATCAACCGGGAAGACCAATCCAAAGTATCAACAGCATCCACAAAAGGTCCTGTCTTTGGGAGGTGCCCCTGGAACCACCTGCACAAGAGAGGGAGACAACAGGAAACATTCTTGCCACGATGTTTCTCATTCTTGTAGTGAATGGAATGGTAAACATCGCCCAAGAGAGTAGGAACTGGATTCTTCGAGGCAAGAATCAAGAAGGCGTCTGAGTCGACGAAATCTGGTACATTAGGAAACAAGACAATCTCGTAGATGCAGACAGCTAGAATAGCACTGAAGGCAACCCAACATCCACTCTTCGCGCACTGTGTAGCCTTCTCAACTAGGACAGACAAGTGAAAGCCATAGGCTCTATTCAGCTTAACCAAGCCTCCCGGAAACTCAGAAGCGTCCAAACTGACAATCTCAGTGAGTGTAGCCAACTCCGGCTTGGTATCAACATGAACAAAGGGCATTTGGTCTAGCACAGGAACTCCCAACATCGCAGAATACTCCTCCAAAGTGGGTGCTAGAATATAATCAGGAAATAAGAAACATCTCAGCTGCGGCTCATAAAACTGCAACAAAGTATACACCCCCGTCGTCTCAAATGCCGAAGGTCTGTACAACAAGCTAAGCAATCTCCCATAAGATACTCTGAACTCAGCCCTCACACTCTCATCTGCCAGAGCAACTAAACCCAGCAATGAACTGATATCCGGTGAATGCAACTGGTAAGCAACTGTCTTCTTCAGGGACTCCATGTCTGGCTAGAAGATACACTAGAATAAGAGGGGAATGATCACCTGCAACATAAATACATGTTAATGAAATGCAATCATGAAAATGCACATGCATATGCAAACAAGGGACCAAGTGCAATGCTGATAGACTGGGATGCTCTGTTCTGAAGCCTGAGAACCATCCAATCTTTATCTCAAACCAAACTACTCAAATGAACCTTGTAACCACATCTTACTGACAGAGATAAACCGGGTGTTCTGAGGTCAAAGGTTTCCTGCAAACAGACCCACCTACCCCTCACAGGTATGTACTTAACTCGCAGACGAGGTACGACATCCTATGCGGGTTCAACGTCACAGACTTTCAAGAGCGATGATACGATACCTAGAAGGTGTGGCATCATCATCCCTTGAAGCGGCCTCACTTAGTTGAATCCCAATTGATAGGTTCCCAGAGTCGACAATCCTCGGGTCAGACAACTTGTCGAGCCCTAAGGGCTAGGCAAGAAGCATCAAAGAGAATCTCGTCCGAGCGTAAATTTCGTGGCTAGCTGGTGCGAGCTAAGCAAGCAGGCTAACCACTACTCTCTACTTCTAAGTCTATGTGTAACCTCAAGCCCAGGTCTGGCTTCTCAACAGATTACCCCCTTCCCACAGCAGCAATAACAGTATAAGGCTGATAATAAAAGACGGAAAATAAAGACAGAAAAGTAAATCTACACAACACCCATGACGGGAAAAAAAGCGCTAGGATTGACTCGCATAGGGGATATTCCTGTCCCCAGCAGAGTCGCCAGCTGTCGCTACTGCGAAAATCGGCGCCGACTAAACAGAAGAGTCGCCACCGTGCGTTATTTATCCCAAAGGAGGGAAAGGAAACGCTCGAAGTAAACCTAACGCAAAGACAGAAAGGAATGGTCATCGCAACCAAATCCTGGATTCGGGAGTCGGTTACGCAAGGGGAAGGTATTAGCACCCCTCACGTTCGTCGTACTCGACGGGATCCACGCTTGTTTTCTAGTACGGATTGTTATTCTATCTATTCTAAAGGTCTGAGGGTTAAAAAGAAAAGAAAATGACTCGGCAAAGTAGCGCGCTTTATGCTTACGTATTCCCGTCTGAAACGAGAAATCAGAGTCAACGTAGTTCGCCTACCTACAGGAAAGGAGGGGAAGGTTGCTCGCTAGGATACCGCATCCTATGCCTACGTACTTTCATACGGCATGAAAGATCAGAGCAAACGTAGTTCGGGATACGGAAGACACAAGCTTGTCTGACAGTTTTTTATCTCCTTATGAAAGGGTTTTTCCTGATTAAGAGTCCAAGCGGACAAAAATGACATCTTGATGTTTGTTTTCAGTCTTTTACGCAAGAATTGTGTTTTATGATGTTTGCAATCTCTGACGCACTAGAGACTATGATTTGAGGGTGACTACGTCGTATGTCACCCTAAGGGTAACACACTAAGCAATCAGATTATTGAAGAGTGACACTCCAGCAACCTTTCTCAAATAGCTTAAGGCTCGTAGCGTACGACATCGATTATCCTTATGACTGTGCTTTGAATTGTTCTGGGATAGAAGAGAAAGAAGTCTAAAAAATCCTAGGGTTTGAAAGGGAATCAAAACTACCCTAATGTTATCATGCATGGATTACAACCTAATGTCTGTCATAATTTCCTCCTGCACAGAGGAAATCAGAGATCCTAGGGGATAAACAGAAAATAAACAGAAGATATACAGTGAACAGTAAAATGCATGAGATGCAGCAAAACAATGGGCAAAATGAAACAGCTTCACCTCAACCCTAAGGTAAAATCAACAAACAATACAGCCAAGAAAATCACACCCTACACCAGCTCAGATAGCTACACTAGCTCCTACAGCAAGCCAATTCAAACAGCACTAGCTCTGGCAGCCACAGTTGATAAACAGCAAAAGGTTGACAGTAACAACTTTAGGCAAGATTTCATCTTCACTTTCCAATGATATTCAAACTTCAGATAAGCTCTTATCTTCCAATAATCTTCAACTTTAGCAAACACTGAATTCCAACCAGTGGACATCATCAAACAGCAATGAAAACCCTAGCCTTCAACAGATATCCAGCATTGACAGGCACAAGCTTCCTCTTAGCCAGTCTTCAATGAACTTCTTATCTCCAATAAGCTTCCATCTTCAAGGCAAACACTCACAAGAGGGGATCAAATGATAGAGGAAGTTGGGGGATGTTAAGAGGCTTAGTTAAAACCCAGGGAAATCACTAAGGTCTTAACACAGCAAGGGACAGGTATCCTCAAGGTTCTACCCAGTCAAAGCATGCTCTACATCCCTCCTAAGGAGAGATGGAACTTATTTTAGGGGACCTTATGTCATAGGATGGAACATAGGCACAAGAAGCTCTCTATGTTTGACAGAAGAAATCAGTCTACTCTAGAGCTCTCCCTATGTCTCCCATCTCCTAAGCCTTCATCAAGCAATCTTCAAGCACCAGCAACTTCAAGCTCCAAGCATCATTATTTGTCTTCAATTATCTTCCGTGCCTTCATACAATCCTCAAGCCAAGCACAAGCCTCAACACCCAAAGAAAATCCCCAAAACTCATCAAACAAAGCAACTTCCCAAGAGGGAAACATACCAATATCAATCAATTTGCAAAAATCAAATAAAATGGAAATATTCATCATAAAACCCTAGATTTATTTCTAAGGGACCCTAGCTATGTACCCTATACCCCACATAATCCCCAAGGCCTAGAGCAAACTAAAAACCCAAAAACTATGTGTTGAAATGCCGCTATGTCAAGTTGAAACCCTAATTCTAGCACACTTGCTTCACACCTCTCAAAAACAATTAAATTTAAGTCACAAAAATGTGACAAAAATTCAGGGGGAACCTAATACTATAATCTAACTATAGAAAAAAATAATCACATTAAAATGTAAAGTACAATGGCTAAACAAAATTCAGCAAAATGGATATACAAAATAAAATGCAATAAAAGCAACTAAATGTAAAAAAATCACCAGAAATAGAAAAATGACTAAAATTCTAATTTTATTTTTCTATAGTTTTCTTGAGACAATTATGAGAATGGAGAAAGAACTCCCATGCAAAAAGACCTATTTTTGAATTTATTATGAATTTTTAAAGAATTAAAAGAAATATGTGAAAATAAAGAAAATATGAGAAAATGGAAAAGCATGCGTGTCAAATAGCAATGCAGAGCAATATAAACAGACATCTAGGCCCAAAAGGGGGTGTGGCTAGTAAGCACACTTAAGCCCAAATACTAATCAGAAATAAAATGAAAAAACATTGAAAAATTGGAAAAAACTTGGTGTAGGAAGCAATGCATTTCAGTGTACTTCTTGGATAGGCCTCTAGAGGGGGTGTTGATAGAATGTTTCCACTAAGCCCAATGTTACAACTTAAATGAAACGACTCGTTTTGATCTTCAGCCTTCTCCTTCACAAACTGAGGGCAACTCGTGGCCATTGGATCTCTTTCTGGTCAAAGGTCTGGTTCTAATCGAAGGGTGGTCAGATCATCTTCTTCATTTTGAATTGTGGAGGGAGAGCAGCCATGGATGTCTGATCTTGCAACTTCATCTTCCCCAATTCGTACTCCCTCAAATCCTCATCAAATGCAAAAATTCAAAACCCTAACTCACTCCATTTTTCACAAGGAATCTAACCATGGCAATTAAACATATTGAAACACAACCTAACTCAAAACACGAATCAAACTTCAAAATTTGGTCCATGATCAAAACTCACCAAACTTGAAATTGGATAACCTAAACTCTTCACCATGCTTCACTGATCATTTCTGTTCATCAAACCATGATTATAACACCAAGAATGCCAAGATACGATCATGAACAGAAATTGCATCATTCAACCAATTGTATCTAAATCAAACCTAAAGCTACCAGAAAGCTCCACATGATCATCTACAATGAATCTAACTAATCAAACCCAATTGAAACTACCTAAATCATGCCATGGAGTGAAGTTTACCTACCTGCAAATTTGAGATGAACAGAGGTATGAAATCTTCAAATCAAGCTTTGAGAGCTTCAATACACCTTCAATGAATCACAATCTTGCTTCTGTATGCAAAAGAATTGGTTGAGGAGGCTTGGATTGTCGAAACCGATTCTGAGTTGCAGGTGAGAAAATCCAAGAGCAAGAACACGATTCATCCACCAATTTGCTACGATCTTGATCTGTAAACACTCACTAGCATCAATGGAAGCAAATGGGATCAAGAAATTGGATGGAAAGGGATGAAATGCTTGTAGCCGAATCTGAGTTGTAACAGAAAAATTTCAATCTCAATCTCTCTTATCTCCTTCAATTCTCACCAAATCTTGCTTGGGATCACTTCATGTGCATGTATAGAGTGTGAATGAAGACTCTAGAAAGCTCTAGGTTGATCCAATGAGAAAATCACCATCTCATGTCATGCTATGCACTCACACCAGCTCATGTTTTACCTTGCAAATGCACTTGTTCTGAGTTTCAATTCTCTCCAAATGAGATATTGGAAGTGTATGGATGGAAAGGAGCCTTGCATTTCCTTGGAAGTGAGGTTTTGCAATGATGCCTTATGGTTCAAGTAACCCATTTACAAAGCAAGTCCTAAAAATAATCCTCAATTCAAAATTGTGGCAATTTCAATGTTCTTAAAATGCCTTTTACAATCAAATTGGTATGTCACATGGCTTGGTTTGGATGTGTAGATCAAAAACCCCAATTTTCAACTTTGATTCATTTAAAATATACCTTCATTTTAGGCCATTTTGGTGATTTTGTGAAGAAAGCCATTCCAAACTCTCATGACCTCTTTTCTAGCCTAAAAACATCATTTTGAACACATCTCATGTTGAACATTTTCTCATTTGAAGAGTGCAAGATGGAGATTTGGACCTATGTTGAAAAATGACCTGTAATTCAACTTTCCCAAAATACCCCTGGGTTGCCAAGACCATAACTTGAGTTCTACAAATCCTCTTGAGTACTTCTAGTACTCAAATTAAATCTAAGATCAATATCTACAACTCTTATGTTGGCCAAGAATCCATTTGAAAACTCCTTGATAGGCAAAGGTTGCTTGGAAGTCAAGTGACTTTCACAGATAAATTTCAGTGTCCTCTGATGACCCATAACTTGCAAGAACCATAACTTGAGTTCTATAAATCTCCTTGAAGACTTCTAGTACTCAAATTTAATTTATTGAGAAGCTCTACAAGCTTCATGTTGACCAAGAACTCATTTGAAACTTGCATTTTGACTTATCTGGCTTGGAAGTTGGGCCTGAATTGGGGATTTTACAGTGAAACCCTAATTTAGCAACTCCTCTTCTTCTTGATTTCTCTGTGATTTCTCCTTGGCACAACACCACACATGTATACACATATCAATTCATGAATCCCACACCTTTCAATTAAGCCTTGATGCTCTTCAATCACTCAGTTGACCTAGGGTTGACCCAGGGTTGACCTAGATGAAACCCTAGTTGACTGTACTTCAACTCTGGCTCTTGTACTTGTATCAATGACTTGTCTCATCTTCAAAATGACCCTCTAGGTCTTCCATGATCTCTATACACATTCCATGGCTCACACACTCATTGATGATCTTCAACATGTCCCCAAGATTGGGAGAGAAATCCACTGGTTGACCCTCAAACTTCCCAAAGCTTTAACTCATTTCTTGATTACTTGGATGATCTTGAACTTGAATAAAACCCCTTGATGGGCCTCTTTCTGACAAGAATGACACTTGATCCCTTGCTAGATGACTTGTTATGCTATGCTATGCAAATGATTAGACTATGTACATGACTTATTATGCAAATGACAATACACTTGAAACATAAACCAGGTAAAATAGGTTGAGCAAATTTTAGGGTGCAACACCTCATCATCACCATTATTCGCCAACGACCCAAATTTCTGCATTCACTCACTTATCATCCCACACAACTGTCAATTCAACGCCATCCTCGATCAACACTACCGCGATTCAAAGCAAAAACAAAGCTTCTGTCAAGAAGCATTGTTAAAGCTTTTCTCCTGTTGTTCTGTTAGAATTTACTGGTGCGGAAAATTCGGCAATTTTTTTTCTATCATCACAACTAGAACGCTTATGTCAAGAAGTGTTGTTAAAACTTTTGTCCTGTTGTGCACATTTTACAGCTGCCCTTAAACAAGCGTTGTTATAAAGATTTTTATTTTTTTTCTTTTTAATATTTGTTTATTTTTTTTTTTCTTTTACTTTTGTTTATAGTTTTTGTTTATTTACTTAAACACAAAAATGTTAGAAATAAAAAAATTAATTTATGTATTATTAGTTTTTGCACTTATTTAATTTATATTAATTAAATCATTTAATTAATTTCATTAAATATCCGCGTTTAATTTAATTAGTAATTTTGTTTGATTGTATCCAGTGATTAATTCTCCATTTTTTTGGTTGGACAATGTCCTCGATTTCATCATGCTATAATAATAATATCTTGAATTTATTTCTCAACCTTACACATTCAACTCATTTTTCTAAATAAATCTCAATTTAATAATTGAGCCCCTTTTAAACACCCTGTAAGTCGATTTCCTTTTGCAATCGCCATCAACCAAACACAAACCCTTGATCCAAGGTCAAATGGTTTCTTCACCCATAATTCGGTTGCCTTTTGCAATCGCCATCACGCAAATTCAAACCTCGATTGTACATTGAGTATTTTTATTAAATTAAAATCGAAACACTTTTTATTAAATAAAGGGAGAGGTTTTGAATCTTCAAAACTTCTCCTCAATTGTTTGGATGTGAGATATCTTTCTCGCGTTCAAACAAGTGTTACTTAAAAAAATTTCCATCCGATCAAATTCAAATCTTTTATAATTACTTGAACGAAACAAAAGAGGAATGGAATCTTCCATTTTTCTTCTCGAGCGTATAGCGTACGATGAATCTTCGTTGTTTTTCAACGCATTCGTCATCCTTAAAACACATAGTCATATCTTAATTTTATTTCCCTAAATATGAAACAAAGGGGTTTGGAGTCTTTCATTCCTCTCTTTTAATTGTTGGGTATGAGATTTGTTTCTCATGTTCGAGCAATTAACATTTATAAAACACACTAACAAACCGTAGTACGAACTACAATTGCTCTGACTTTCCTATTGCATGAGGGAATACGTAGGCAGAAGGTTCCCAATACTTGGCGAGCACCCTAATAATAAAATCAACCATTTTTTCTTAAACCCTAGTTAAAACCTTTAACATTTTTTCCTTTTATTATTTGAAGAAGACAAATAAGCGTAGTTGACACTCAAAATCACTAATTAGACTAAGAAGTTCCCGTTGGGTACAACAGATGTGAGGGGGTACTAATACCTTCTCCTCAATTAACCGACTCCCAAACCCGGATACGATCGCGATGACCATTTTCCATTTTTAAAAAAGGTTTTCTCGATATTTTCCTATTCCTTCATTGGAATAAATTAGAATTTGGTGGCAACTCTGTTCGAACAATTTTTTCCGCGTCCATCGCGAGGATCGTATTTTTCGAGGTACGATAGAGGGCAACTCTGTTGGGGACCCATAATTTCTCTATGCAAGAGAGAGTCGAGCCTAACTTAGGTTAATTTGTTAGGAGTGTTAACTTAGCTTAGTTGTCTTCTTTTTTGTTTGTTTAATTCCTTCTTGTTTATTTTATTATTTGCTTATACTATTTTTATATATTATTATGACGTTAGATTCTCTGATCATGGGCTTTGTGAGATAGGCTATACCCGAGCCTGAGAAGAAACATAAGCTTAGAATGGTGGTTGTTTAGTAGTGACTTGTGAGGAGTCTTCCTCGTGAGGACAATACAAAAATCCTGCTTAGAGTAGATTCCCTTGGAAATGTTATTGTTTTGATGAGCCTTCATCACGACGATAATATTTTTAGGCTTGAATAGTTGATTCTAAGAACCTTTAACCTGTTCTATCCATGGTGGTTGTGTAGTGTTAACCTGTGAAACCTATAGGCTTGTTGTGTTAATACAAAAGCCCTAATCATATAAGATCTATTGAACGTATTACTAGTTGAAGGTAATAAGTTCAACCTCGACCTATGACTCTGAGAACCCTATTTTAGAAACCTTGTGTCGATGGTTGTGTAGTAGAAGCCTACGAGGTACCTTCCTCGTAGGAGAATATGAAAACCTCACCTAGAAGAGATTTGTTTCAAGGATATTATGGTCTGATGAGCCTTCATCATGTCAATAATGTCTGTGAGAAGGATTCGTGATTCTAGGCACCTACCCGTATTTAGCCTACCTTTGGGGTTCATTTAATATGATACCAGCTATTTACCCGTTGTTATATCCAACATTAGAACATGACTAATCCCGTGATCCTGGACCTAACATTTCAACATTACATCCATGCATATCATTTCATCTTTCATCTCATTCCAAAAATAGAAACTCATTGCACCTTCCTTCATCTTTAGTAAATCGAGTTGATTCCTCGACACTAGTACGCTACTCGAGCCAACACGAGACAAATGATGGATCAGATTCAAGAAGAACATGCTGCTTTCAGAGAAGAGTTGGACTCTGTCAAGGACAAGATTGACTAGATTCTCAAATCCATAACTGTTATGGCCAGAAAGAAAGATGAGTTGCATGATGTCGTTGCCGCAAACAACAATGTTCCTGTACAAGGATCTACCTTAAGGATTTTAGTTCCTGTTCTCAACTCCATCATTTATGGAATGCCTATGAACTTCACTCCTGCAGTTGAAGGAGCCACTACTCAACCAATTCCTACAACTGGGGTTACTGTTGGAGCTATCCCACAAGCTCAACCTATTGTTATTTAAATTCCTATTTCTCGTGCTGAAGAGAAGATGAGTATGACGTGGAAAATTATCATGAAGTTATCCTCATTATCAATCCTCATGCTGCTCGAGATTTTAGCTGAAAAACTCCAAATCATGGAAGGGCATAACCCAACCTCTCTGAATGCCTTGGAGATGTGTTTAGTGCCAGATGTTGTGATCCCCTCTAAGTTTAAAGTGCCAGAATTTAAAAAAATATAAGGGCATCAGCTGTCCTAACACTCATATAAAGATGTACCATTGAAAGATGGCTGCATATGCTAGGGATGACAAGTTGATAATCTATTACTTCTAAGACAGCTTGTCTAGAGCGTCTCTAGAATGGTACATGCAATCGGAATGCAGTAGTGCGTGTACTTGGGCTGAGTTGGCTGAAGCTTTTGCTAAGAAATAAAAATACAACACTAACCTAGATCCAAACTGTACTCAACTCTAGAGTATTTCTCAAAAGGACAACGAATCCTTTAAAGAGTATGCACTACATTGGAGGGAGTTAGCTGCAAGAGTGCATCCACCACTGGTCGACCGCGAATTGATTGATATTTTCATGGGTACCTTGCAAGGGCAGTACTATGAAAATTTTATCAGTAGCGTGTCTTCAAGATTCTCATACATGGTGATTGTTCGCGAAAGAATAGAAGAAGGTTTGAAAAGCGGAAATATTTAAGGAGGTTCTAGTAGCCAGGCTGAAATTAAGAAGCCTTTCAATAGGTATAAGAAAAAAAGGGTGAAACAAATGTTGTCTCTTCTCATGGGGAAAAGTACATCAGAGGGTGCCTACTCCAATACCCTACTTACAGTATCCATATGTTGCAACTGTGTAATACGCTCTGGTGTCTTATCAACAAACAACTCCAACTCCAATTCCTGCTCAGATACCTCAACAACAAAATCCCTATCATCAAGTTACTGTCATTACACCTAGTCTATACCAGCATCTGATTTACCAACAACAACAACCATATTAGCAACAAGGGTATCAACAACAACACCCGAATCAACAACAGCGTGCTCCAAAATAACGCCAACCTAACCAACAAAGGGTGAGGAGGCCAGAGAGACACTTTGATCCTACGTCTGTACCATATGGCCAAATCCCCCCTTTATCTGCTAAATGATGGATCTAGGGATGTCAACGAGGCAGGGAATGCGCGGAGGATGCTTCTCCACTCCCCGCCCCTCCCCCAATATTGTCCCCATCCTCGTCCCCGATCCCCGCCATAAGGGGATATTTTCCCCCATCCCATCCCCACATATCCCCACAGAGAATCGGAGATCCATGGAGATCGAATCATAAAAAAAAATTATATATTTTTTTATCAAGACTATGACACTGGTGTTTAGTTTTTTTTTCTTTTTTTGAATCATATATTTTGAATTTTTTAATAAATAAAAACACATATTGAATCAATAACAAACAAATGAAAAAACACTTGCATTTACAAAAACATAACCACTAATTTATTAATTGAATAAAAATCAGCTTGATAATTAAAGTATATTGAAGTTGAAGAGTAATTACCATAAGCAAAATGAACAAATGAGAGTAGTTGTTTTGATGATGATGAGAATAGAGGAGATGAGGAATGAAGGAGACAAATAAAATTGAGAAAAGTAGAAGAGGAAAGGGTGTACATATTGTATGTATTGGGTGCACTTTTCTAGGATGAGGTACTTCATTGGTGAACCAATACATTATACAATAAAACAAAAAAATGATCCACTTATGACTCTTTATTTCCTAATATATTAATTAATTTTTTTTATAAAATAAACATGCCAAATTATATAATATAAAGTTAAATATTATGGTCAGGGTCAAGGAATCCGCGGGGCAGAGGGTAATTCTCCAATTCTCACACCAAAGTGTCACCGGGGCAACTTTTCCTTCCATCCTCGTCCCTGTAGGGGACAAAATCCCAGACTTCAGAGCTCCAAACAGATAATCCCCACAGGGATCCCCGTTAACAGATGCAAATTAACATCCCTAGATGGATCAGTTACCTTGAGAGATCTAACACCTCTAACTATTATTCCTCCAGGATATGATGCCAATGCTCACTGTGAGTATCATAAGGGTGCCCTGGGGCATGCAATTGAGAATTGCAAAGCTTTCAAGCACAAAGTTTAAGACTTGATTGACTCGAAGGAGCTCACCTTCACATCAAACAATCCGAATGTTGTAACTAACCCCATGCCACCGCATGTTGGACGTCAATGGGTGCTATTGAAGGGGTTGTCGGAAACAAGCAGAATGATCTCCAACTTTGAAGAAGCTAAGTGGCCAGTCAGTCAAGAAGAGTTCAATTCCTCAAATAAAGGCAGTCACTATGCCATGTTTTCTTGTATTTTGTTATGTCTAAGTACTGTTTGCTTTGGACATTGTTATTTGCATTTGATTTTATTAATGAGATGATTATGCATGTTTTGAATTAATATTTTCGTATTCACTCATCTTTTTTCATATTATCACAAAAATACACCCAAAAAATTCCCCCACTTCACTTTTTTTATCAAACTGTTGTTTTAGCAAAGATTGGAGGGAGGATTATGAAAACGAAATACTCATAACTGTTGTGGTATGCTTTCAGATAAGACTTGCTAATGATGTACAAGCATTATTTCAAATCCCCAGACATTGAAGAGATAAGGAGTTACTCATGCTGAGGGACATGAGTAACCTAGATGGGATTTGCCCCTCCTACATATACGAGAGTAATATTTATGGCCCTCTTGACAGAGTATGACTGTAAAATGCATGGTTGTGCGCAACTAAGTCGATATGAGATATTGGACTTATTTGTTGTTATCAAGTATACTTAGGGATCAAATAATAAATATTAGACTATACAAGGGTGACACATTCTATGCCTTATGCTCAATATAGATATAAGGGAAAAAGGGTAATTGTACACATGATCATTATCACATGAAGGTTATGTCAAATCATACGACATTCTCGTCACTTGGGTAGTAGTGATATGTTGCTAGACATCGCTCACTATTTATAATATTAAATATGTAATTTAATATTATTTCCAACGTTATGAGAACCTATAGGGTCACAGCATAAAGTACTGATATTTGAATGAACGATTAAATAAAATATGATTTAATTTAATTATGTGTTAATACTATTTAAATTGTTTAGTACATTAGCACATATATGATTTAATTTAATCAACATTTTATTTTATTTAATTAAAAGAGTTTAATTAAATATAAATAATATCTATTTAATTAAAATAGTTTTAATTAAATAAGATTTGGCTTATTTTGGAAAAGCCCAAAATAAGAGTATTAGAATTTTAGTAGCTCTCTATAAATAGAGGAGCTATTTTATCATGCCAATCCTAATTGTCAATTTTCTCAAAACAAGAGACGGCTAGCACCGCGTTCCACTTTGATCTCGTGTGGACTTCGTAGAGACGATGGTATTTTCCACGTTCGTGATCAAAGTTAAAACGCGGTTCAAGTGGTAATTCGGAATCCTTATTCTATATTTGATTTGTGATTGATGATTTAATCTACGTCCGTTAACCACTCCGAGCCTAGAAGTAGGAATTTCTTTCAGATCTACAAACCCTTACACTTAACTTGGGGCAAGGTAGTGTTCAGTTAATCTAAAAGCACATTTGAATTACAAGATGAACACATCCCATCTAGGGATCAACCACCTGATATTTGTTCTTGAATGACCAATGATTTAGCAGTCGCAATCCTTTTGCAAAATAAAATTGAAAATAAAAAAAGAAACAACCCTCTAAGTCGAACACCTAAAGAGGAGACTTAGGAAAAAATTAAGGTAATCCTGGTGGACTAAGCTTCAAGAAGCAGTCCAGGCAAAATTTAGGGATTAAAAGAAAAATCAAAGAGGTCGTATAAATCATAAAAGAAATAGAATTAGATTCAGTGACCATCGTATCCAAAATTAAAATGGTTACTGACATCCAAAAAACAAAATAAGGTGATTTCCATTTCAAGAGAATCTTGAATCATCACTTTCAATCTTACACCGTCAAATCCCTTTTGGAAGATGAATGTGTGTAGAATTAACTGAATGTAGGACTGGGGATCATCACGAAGAAGGGGTGGATAAAATCAAATTTTGAGCCTTATATCCTTTGTTTTAAGAACCGTGAACCAGACCATGTTACAACCCTCAAAAGACCTAATTGAGGCAAGATTTATTCTGAAAGCATACTACAACAACGTTGCGTAAATTGACTCCTAGAGATTTGCTAATCCTCTTTTTTGTTATCATATTCTCGATGTACCTTTCATACACTAGCTTAATCAGCATTGCGTTTGGACTAATGGTCCATTTGCCACACACTTTCAAATCATTCTAATAAATGTTTTTTTTTTAAAACTGGCATAAATGTTCATTAAGATTACCATTTTTAAATGAATAATTTTAACTGAAAATCAGTACTTGGCATCAGGGAGATTCCAACAAGGGGAAATCAAAGAGGAACCAAAACTTTCGTCGGTATTGACCCGAAACAAGAGTCAGACCATATCCAGACACTGAGGAAAATCATGTCATGATAACTCTTAGAGTTCCCCAGCAGAATTATTTTAAGAATCCAACAAGACTAGGGTATAACAAGTTGCAAGGGGCAGGTTCTCTCGGTGCTCTTAAGTGGGACAAGTAGACCTTTGTAGACAATAACAACCATTCATGGCAGAGTAGAGGCACAATCTTCAGGCGTTGATTACATTTCTATGCTCACTTTTAATCCATCTTGATCCTCATGCATAAGAGTTATGGTTCTCTCAAGAACGAATACAGCCTGTCAGCAAGTGATCAAACTTGGGGTACCAAAAGCATCTGAATCCATCTTGTGGTCATGGCATCATCATATCGAGTGCCAAGGAGTCAACCCCATCCTATCCGATCATTTGTATGCATTCAAGCATCATATGCATCATTGCATACATGACCAGAATTCATGTACATCCCCACCATTTGCATCCCAATTTCCATCATATTTCCATCCAATGTGGAATACCCTTTTTCAAACATGCATACATGCATAAGTCAGGGTTCGAGATCAATCATGAGATTCCAGGCTGATTTTCAGCTAAGCCAATGGGCGTTCCCCATGAAGTTATTTTGTTCAACCTTTTGTTGATGAAGCTTGTCATACCCTAAATTTTGACCACAAGACTTCACATCATTGTTCCAATCATCACCATAATATGGATGTATTTTCATACCTCACCAATCTTCTTAAATATTGTTGAGTATTCACCTTAACCAAGGATTAGGGTTTTGAGCCCTCTTAGAGCATTCAGGCAAGGGATCAATCAAGAATTTACATGATGTTAAAATTTTAAAGCCTCTCAAACATCCATGAAGGATCATGAGATCCTCCCTATGAAGAATTTAACACAAAATTGCACCATTCCAAGTTAATCAAGCCTCAAGACCATAAGTGTCACCAAATTAGGGTTTTCATCGACCAAGGCTTCCAATGAGAAATTTTCATCTGGGCATGAGCCAATACTTCAAAATATGTTTGAAGAAGCTCAAAAGAACCTCATGGGTCCATTCATCTGTTCAAAATAGCCTCAGGGGTTTGTATCTATCAAAAACTAGGAATTAGGGTTTTTATATAATTTAACCCATAGGTTGACTTTTGAAGTAAGGTATGATCCAAAAACTCAAGATATGCTTTGAGGAACTCAAATACATCATATTGATCCATTCACAAGATTGGATTAATTCAAAGAACTTGATTCATAAGAAATACAAGGATTCAAATTCATCTGGACCACAAACTAAGGTTTTTAAGAAAAAGTCAACCATACCTTTGAGTTTTGACCAAGACATGATCTCACTTGGGACATGATTCAAGAAACTCAAAACACCTTTGGAATCCATCCATTAGGTTTAATTTAGCCCAAGGACTTGATTTCATAAAGGATCACCAAGTTCAAAATTTATCTAATATAAAAAGTCAACTGTGATCAAAACCAAGTTTGACTTTTGGAATTTTTTGGCAAACATGGCCTCTTTAATTCAAGAACAATGTTAAATTATAATTTGGATCATGATCAATCAAGAAAAATCAAGAAAAATGAGGTTACTTGCAAAAGGGCAACCTTGAGAAACTTGAAATTTCACGAAGTTATGGAAAAAACTTGATTTTTAACCAACTTTGCAAGGCCATAACTTGTGATCCAAGCAACCATTTTCTCCCATACAATGCTCAAATGATAGAAATTCTTACATAAAACAAGATTGCCAAGCTGAAGTACCCAAAAAAATGCCTAGATTTTGAGATATGAAGCATTAAAGTTAGGGTTTCATGAGATTTAGAACTTTGACACTTAGAAATTTCTAGGCAGAATCTGCCTCATGTTTTGCCCAACTTTGGAGGCATTTTTCATCATGATCCAAGATGAAACAAGACCAAATGTGAACATCAAAGTTGAAGTATGATATACAAGCTTTCTAAAGAGTACAAGAACATCCATTGATTCAACTTGAGCAAGAATTTATGAACCTCTCGACATGCCTTGTTACAAACTGATTTTGTGACAGCATTGGCACATAACTTGCCTCCCATAATTTTCAAGCTAATTTTGGACACTTGTATCATTGGATTTCTATCCAATATCAACACAGATGGTGAAGGAATCTGAACCATAACACAAGTGGTCAAGAATCTATCCATAGCATGTGCAAATTCATCATGGCATGAACCTTGAAATTTAATTTTGTCATCTTGCATTTATGTTGTACAAAAAGGTGGCATGAATCAAGTTTATATAAGTCCAAATGAGTCATGACATATCCAAGAATCAGAAGACTCAAGGCCTGCAAGTTCAGTCCAAGTCAATGGCTAGAAGAGACTTTGAACACCTAGCCATATCCATCGAACAATAGGGTGATCTAGCCCCCATTCACTATTCCTTGCAAAACAAACTTCATCTACTATAAATAGAGGTCATTTCTGGTTGATCAAACACACCAAAACAATACCACATCTTTGTTTTCTAATTCTCCCTCTCTTGCTCAAAATTTTAAAGTTTCAAGGATCAAACTTGGAATTCTTAAAACCAGAGCCTAAACCACTCAAACAACCATAAAAACACATCACGAATCATCCATTGGAGGTGTTCAAACACTGACCTTCATCTCAAATCGCCAAAATCAAAAAGTCAACCATCAAAACCTCAAGTTTTGACTTTTCTACATTTTTCAAGCCATGTCTTGATTCAGTCTATTTCAAAACTAAGCAACACCTCAAACACACTCTAATATATACCCTTAAGGTGTTCCAAGCATAGTTTTTCAACTGTAACACCATTTGAGAGAGTTGCCACTTTGGTCACTTTTGCCAATTTTGCTAGAAAGAGCTAGTTTTTGTTCCTAAGGTTTTCTTTGGATTTTATTCATCTTAAAAGCTTCCAAGGGATCCATTAAGAGTGTCTAAGGAATTGGATTGCTTATGTTACAAGTATCTTGAAGGTTAGCAAGTGGAGCTTAAAGAGGTAAGTGCATAAGAACTTGAACATTATAAAATATGCATTGCTTTGATGTACATTGATCATGAACATGTCATACATATCATATTTGTTATGTTTGAACTGTTTTGCCATGCTATTATTGATTGTATAGAGTTGTAGCATAGAACTTGCAAAGCTTGTCCTATTTTGAAACCACTATCGGGTTTTAAATTGTAGGCATTTTTAGAAAAATCTAAGACCATCATTGGATTCCTCATGAAATTTTGGGTAGGATCCATCTTTATTTCATCCATTTTCATAGAGAAATGAAGAAGTTATGTCCTTGTTGCAATTGAAGAAAATCTGGCCTCCCTTGGGCAAGAACCAGGCCACAGGCGCCTTGTCTGACCAGGCCTAAGTCACTTCTAGGCATATCAATTAATGAGTGTGATTCGATAGACAAATGTATCACTACTCCAGTGGTTGTAGCGCATGTTTTTAAGTGTGTTTGTGTTGGAGGGCGTGGGTTCAACACCCACCCATGCCATTTTTCACATTTTCACCATATTTTTAATATTTTTTTAACAGTTATTTTTATTAATCAATTTTAATTATTTTAAAATGATTTTTTACACAAATATTGCTCATATATTAAAATATTTTACTCACCCAAAAAAATCACAAAAATAATTATTATTTGATATATTTTAAATATTATTTTTAAATTGTTTTAAATATTTTCTTTTTTTCTTTTTTAAATCAAAATGATTTTAAATATTCATGTGGATAAAATCTTTTTTCATAAACTTTAATCCTTGTTTTTAACATGATTAATGGTTTTATTTGATAAATTATGCATATTTTATTTGATTTTTCTTTGAAAAATATCTTTTAAAAAAATATGAAATTAGGGTTTTGTTTTGATTCAATCTTTCAAACTTCATTTCAACTTCATTTCAAAACTTGATTTCAACAAAATAGGGTTTTGTTTTCAAAAAAATGTTGTTGATGATTATTCCTTCCTCGAGACCTTCTATGCCTTTCTTGAGAAATAACATTAGACTCACCTTTTCTCTTCTTGGAAAATCCACTTCCAAACTTCTTGGAATCACCAAAAGAAACACCTTTTTTAGGCAAACGTCCCTCTCGGAGACCTTCTTCAAGACTGTTGGCTAAAAGTTTCGACTAAGGAAAGGCAACACAGAGATTGGCTTGTGGGCCGACAGGCTGGGAAAGGTGGTAAGGGAAATGATGTGAGTCGACGCCAGTAGAGGGAGTTTTATGAGTCGACTCAGGCCTATTCCGTCAAAGATGTTGACCGAGGGGCAAGGAAGCCGACACGAAGTAGAAGAACGTTTGAGCCGGAAGAAAATTTGAAAAGCTGAGAACGTGGGAAGTTACAGAAGTGGTGAAAGGACACGTGGCGCCACCAAGATCAACATAGCAGTTGTCCGATTTTCCTATTTAAGCCAATACCCATGTTTATTCTAAGGGGGCACATTTTCTAACATTGTAGGGGGAAAACACTCTGAGTACCAAACGTTAAGAGAAAAGAGTTTCATTCCTGCAAAATGTATGATCGTGTCCACATTTCCTCTTAACAACAATTTATATCATCAACTTTAAATATTTTTTGTCTTGTTGTTTTTTTTGTCTTTTCTTATTTATGCATTTGTATTTATTTAAGTCTACACAGTCTTTCTCAAATTTAAGTCTACCACCATCTCATTCACTTGATCAACACGTTTTGGGACTTGTTTGGCCGGTCTCGAAAGTAAACATACGTTAGGAGGTCAGAGGTTGTTCACGCGAAAACTGCGTGCGAACAAATTGGATCGCCCAATGGGACCCATCGGTTTGGGTGCATGTATCTGTTCAGTGGTAAGATGATGATACCACGTGCAAATGAAGAACCCTCTTCGGAGGGAAATACAGTTGTGACTCAAACAACTGACGTTGGCGCTGACACTGCGTCTGCGGTTTTGACTGCTCATAATTGGTTTGTCGTGACACCACGTCGACCTGAACCCAGGCCTATGACGACAGGAACTGGGGGAAATATATGCCTAGTTTCACAATGCCCACACCCCGAGCCTTTGGGATGCCGACAGAGTTAATGTCGAGCCTGCATCATAGTGGCCCACTCTTTGGAGAAAGCTCTTCGTCAGCTTTTTCGTTGTATCAGGGGTTAGGGCCTTTGGAGAACCAAGTTACTAGGCCCCTAGGGTTTAGTGTTCAGTCACATTCGATTCCAACTTTCAGTTCAAGTTCTGTTGCCATTATGAGGCAGCAGATGGATGAAAGTAATCACGAAATGGTCCACTATGATGTAAGATTAACACCATACTAATACCGCTAATACAAGATTCGACTTAGAGTTCCCAACAATTGGCGACTCAGATGACACGGATAGGTAATTTTTTAGGCGCTCCTAGGTCCCCGGGTCGACAGACGTCGCCGCCTCGACCGGAGACGTCAATTCGACAAGACGAAGTCTTCGACAAAACAATTAACTAGCAACCCCATGAGGTTAAACACACACCCAGGGTGGCCCAAAGGCCTCCCGTTATTTTAGTTCATAGAAACTAGGACCCAGACTATGTGGTCAGATAGGCTCGACACGAAGCCATGACTGGCAAACCCGACTTAGAAGCTATGATGGAATGAATTATGGTTCGCAACGGGGCAAACCCAACCCTTCGATGACCAACATATACATCCCCACTACCAGACTTTGTTCTGCAAACAGAGTTGTCCAGAGGGTGGAAAGTGCCAAAGTTTACCAAATTCGTCGGAGAGACCGAAGAGTCCACTGTCGAACACGTTTCCAGATATCAAACCAAAGCTGGCGACATAGCAAACAACGAGGACTTGAAAATGAAGTACTTCCCAAGTTTCCTCACTAAAAATGTGTTTACTTGGTTCATCACCTTACCCCCACAGTTTGTCCATACCTGGGCACAATTGGAAAGATTGTTTTATAAACAGTTTTACATAGGACAATAAAAAATTAGTCTGAAAGAGTTATCCAACGTCAAACGAAAGGCTGCATAGTCGGTGGAGCAATATCTTAACAAGTTTAGATTGTTGAAAGCGCGATGTTTCGTGCAAGTCCCTGAACATGAGCTAGTCGAGATGGCGCCTGGCGGCCTAGATTATTCAATCAGGAAAAAGTTAGACACATAATATCTCAGAGATATGGCCTAGCTAGCTGATAGGGCCCGACAGGTCGAACGTTTAAAAAAGGAAAAAACTCAGGCTAACAGATACCGTAAGAAAGAGAAATTTTCATATGTGGGCGCTGACAATAATCTTCTAACAATGAGGAGCTTGTTGACGAAAACGAGGTTAACATGGCTGAACTAAAGCCAGGGCCTCCATACACATGCAAATCATTAAAACCATTGAATGGAAAAAATCCTGTCGAAACCAAAAAAAATAGATAAATATGTCACAAAAACGTATACTTTTGATGTATCTAAGTGCGACAAAATATTTGATTTATTAGTTAAAGATGGTCAGATTGTTGTTCCTCATGGGGCAAAAGATCCCCCTTTAGAATAAAAGAAGAAAAGGGGATTTTGTAAATTTCATAATTTCCTTGGTCATAAGACATCTCAATATGTTTTTTTCAAGGGCTTGGTGCAGAAAGCTTTGAAAGAAGGCTGACTTCAATTTGGCAAAATGAAAAAGATGCAGGTGGACACAGATCCTCTAAAGGTCGAAGAAGCCTTATATTCTGAGCTATATGATTGCATGATGGTTAAGGCTATTGAGGGTCTCAACGAGAACTTGATAACCAAAGCGTTTGAATGCATGATGATCGAGACTACTAATGGTCCCGACAAGAAGTCTGAGGAGAAACTCGAGACAGTCTACCCTCAAGCTGGCAAAAGTCTAGCTGATTTCCAAGAGAAATGTAGGGTGAGCGGATCGAAGGCTATATTATGCCCAAATTGCAACTCCATGTTTGACGAAAAAGCTGCTGAGAAGTACGAAGCGGGTAGGAAAATGGCGCTGCAAGACAGTAAGCCATCAGTCCCTAGGGTCGTGTTCGACCAGAACAGTGCTCCTCGTCAAAACGAAGAATACATAAGGCTTTTCTAGCAGGCACAACCCAAGACGTTTGTGCCACTGTCAGATATTCTATAGGATAAGTGGGTGGCACCCGTGATCCAGAAGGGGAGCAAGCGGTCGAAATGGAGGGTATTGGATCTAGAAAAGGAGGAAAAGGTCTCCGAGAAGAGTACTAAACCCATGGGCTATGTGGTTTCCCCCTACTACAAAGGCAAGAATCATATGGCAAGGACCCAGTGGAGACGATATCAATGAAACGGGAAGGATGCCAAATAGGCTTCGACTTCACACTTGAAGCCTGTCGGACTTGGACTGAAAAGGTAATACCCAGAGGCAAGGTGGGTCGAGAAGGATAAAATTGTGACGAATCAGACTATGACAGTTACTCTGGAAACTTCATGAGAGAAGGGGATGATGTCAACCTAGAGCTCCAAGTACACGTCGGAGGTGAAAATAACAAAGAACCAGAATATACTCCTCAAACAGATGAAGAATAACCAGAGTATACTCTCTAATCGGATGAGGAATATACCCCATCACCAGAAGATGATTTTGATGAAGACATGTATGATGACACTAATGATGATACATATCGTGAGGACTTCATTGTAAACTGCGACATCGTGTCAATACTGTCGGTAGAATATGATAGGGTGTCAGAAGTCTCTGAAGCAGAAGAAGATTTCCTACTAGATGAGACCATAGAAGACAAGCCACTATGTTACTATATGATGAACAATGGTATGGTGGAAGAACGGATGACCATGTTCGAAAGACCTAGTCTGGGAATGATGTACCATCTGAAGCTGTTGTTCATAAAAGCGAAGGTTGACAAAGTGGCAGTCAATAAAGTGTTCATAGACAGAGGGGAAGTTGTCAATCTAATACCTCATATGTTGTTTAAGAGGATTGGAAAGACTAAAGCCGATCTCAGATAAGATAACATGGTTTTATCTAATTGTGAAGGGAAAACCAGCAACATTTTGGGGGTTATCCAAGTCGATTTAGCTATAGGTATAACTACCAAGTCGACACTGTTCATGGTCATAAACTCAAAGGCTAACTTCAACTTATTGTTGAGTCGATATTAAGCATTTGGAAGAAAGACGACATCATTGAGAATATCAAAGCCAATTAGATTTATTAGAAGATTGATGAAGCAAAGGGTGCAAAGAAATATTTTGATCAACACCTAGCAAATGTGGCACCTTGTGACGATGGATCGGGATCTTATACTTCTGTCAACACGGGTCGCATCCTAAACTTGGATCCTGACTATGGATTTGTTTGGGATGTTGTTGAAGCCATAATGGAGTCTACAGAAGGACTTCCACCCACACGGTGGCCCATAATTGATGAAAATGATTACTGAGTCAGAGAGCTTGACTCGAATTTCGGCCTATTTGGCTGAAAACAAGCGAAAATCGGTGCTAGAAGCAGGAAAGCGACAAAATATAGCTGGTGACGTTGTTAGCAGTACACAAGTAATTGGTCGACAAAGCTAGACAACAGCTTTGGAAAGCTGGAGGCTTGATTGCATCTATGACAATGAGCCTTTGAGGTTTGAGAAAAGCCCATCCATTGAGCTATAGAGAATGCAGGCGCAAGACTCACTTAAAGAAATTGACTTGGGTGATGGGGCAACGAAGAGACCTACGTACGTAAGTGCTAAGATTGGGTCGAAGATGAAGGTCAAGCTGATCGAGGTATTGAAGGAGTACTAAGATTGCTTTGCCTGGGATTATGGCGAAATGACTGGCTTGAGTCGGAGTGTAGTAGAACACCGACTACCAATTCAGCCAGGAAAAAGGCCAGTAAAACAGCAGCCACGATGTTCCGCTTCATAAATCACTCTAAAGATCAACCAAGAGATTGAGAGACTGCTCAAAAGTTGGCTCATCAGAACTGCAAGGTACTTGAATGGTTAGCAAACATAGTTCCTGTTATTAAGAAAAATGGGACTCTGAGAGTCTGTATAGATTTCAGGGACTTAAACAACGCTACCCCTAAAGATGAGTATTCAATGCTTATGGCAGAAATGCTGGTCGGTTCGGCTGTGGGTTTCGAGTATTTGAGTATGCTCGCTGGGTACTCTGGTTATAACCAAATCCTCATAGTCGAAGATGATGTTCCCAAAATGGTGTTCCGGTTCCCTGGGGCCTTAGGAACGTACGAATGGATTGTAATGCCATTTGGTTTAAAAAACATCGGAGCAACTTATCAAAGAGCCATGAATGCTATATTTCATGATTTTATTGAGAAATTTATGCAGGTGTACATTGATGACATTGTCATAAAATCCTCATCAGAGAATGGTCACTTAGACCACCTTCAAAGTTCATTTGAGAGAATGAGGAAATATAGATTAAAAATGAATTCACTAAAGTGTGCTTTTTGTGTACAGGCATGAGATTTCCTGAGATTCGTAGTCCACAAAAAAGGCATCAAGATCAACAAAAAAAAAAACCAAGGCAATTTTGGATCTCAAGCCTTCTTCAACGAAGAAACAACTCCAATCTTTGTCAGGGAAGATAAACTTTTTGAGAAGGTTTATATCAAATCTAAGTGGCAAGACGAAGGTGTTCTCGCCATTGCTCAAGGCCAAGAAAGAAAGTGACTTTCATTGGGGACAAGAGCAGCAAGAGTCTTTCGATACCATTAAAGAGTACCTCACGAGGCCTCCTATTTTATTGCCACCTAGTATGAATAAAAGCATGAAGTTGTACATCATTGCATCGGACGCAACTATAGGAAGCATGTTAGCGCAAGAGGATGATTGTGGCATCGAAAGACCCATTTATTACCTTAGTCGAATTTTAATAGATGTTGAAACTAGGTAGACCATGATCGAAAAGTTGTGCTTATGCTTGTACTTCTCATGTATGAAATTAAAATAATATATTAAACCAGTTGAGGTTTACGTTTCGTCGCATTTTGATGTTATTAAGCATATGTTATCTAAACCCGTTCTGCATAGTTAAATTGGGAAGTGGGCACTAGCTTAACTGAATTCTCCTTGACGTATGTCCCCCTAAGGGAAATGAAAGGTCAAATAGTGGCAGACTTTATTGTCGATCATGAAGTGGTCGAATCATCGTTGTGGATGGTTGACGCCGATCCTTGGAAGTTATACTTAGATGGGTCAAGTCATAAGAATGGAACATGTATTGGGATCTTGATAATATCCCCGCACGGTTATCCTACTAGATTCAAATGTAGGGTTGACGGAAAATGTTCTAATAATGAGGCAGAATATGAAGCCTTGATCACTGGCCTCAAGATTCTTAAGGATCTGGGTGCCAAGAGAATCGAAATAAAAGGCGACTCTGAACTGGTGATTAAACAGATCACAAGAGAGTATAAATGCGTCAAGGAACACCTCATGGTGTACTTCACGATGGCGAAGTGACTCTTGGAACACTTAGAGGTTGTTAGCACTACACGCGTGCTCAGGATAGAAAATCAAGAGGCCAATGATTTAGCATAATCGCCTCTGGGTATAAAGTGTCGGCGAGAAAGCTGAGAGACTTCATTAAAATTAAGGAAAAGGTGGTATCGAAAGTACTACCATCATTAGGCTTGTCAGAATTCGGGGGGCAAACATCCCGCTAGAGAGTTTAATTGAAAGTTTGAGAAACTACGAAATCTTTGCTGTCAGCAATCTATCACCATTAGACTGGAGAAAACCAATCATCGAGTATTTGGAAAATCCAGTGGGAAGGGCTGATAGGAAGATTAAGTACAGAGCTTTAAGTTACATTCTAATGGGGAATGAGTTGTTGAAAAACATGCCAGAAGGGGTGTTGCTTAAATGTTTGGAAGACACAGACGCGTACTTAGCAATTTCGGAAGTCCATAGTGGGACATGCGGGGATCACCAAGCTGGCGATAAAATGAAATGGCTATTGTTTTACAAGGTGTGTATTGGCCAAGCATGCTCAAGGATTGCATAGACTTTACAAAGGGGTGCCAAGATTGTCAAAGATACGCGAACTTCCAGCACGTGCCAGCCATAGAATTGCACACCATCGTCAAGCAATGGCCCTTTCGTGGTTGGGCGTTGGATATTATAGGAGAGATTCAACCAACCTCATCGAAATAGCAAAAATTCATCCTTGTGGGAATAGACTATTTCACAAAGTAGATAGAGGTTGTACCTTTGGTAAAAGTAGACCAAGAGACTATGATTAAATTTATCCAGAAGCATATTTTGTACAGATTCGGGATTCATGAAACCATCATGTTGTACCCCAAAATTTGCCTTACCTTCTTCTAACTTTAGCTGGCTCTCGCTTCATGTTCATTTGCATCATCATTAGGTCATAGTTCATACTTTACATGGTCTTCTGAGACGTGGGATTAGAGGATCTCCTTGATGTTTATGCTTTCTCTATTCAGAGGGGTCATCAGAAACATATGGTCAAGATTTCATAGGTGTGAATTAGGTGTGCATTTGAGAAAAGATCAAGGTCTAGTTTATGGACAGTCATCAAGTGAAGATCATGGGGTTAGAGGGTCATGTTAAAGGGATTCGTGGCCGTCAGGACAAAGCATTTTGTGGTTTCATTTGAAGGGTAGTCTGTCATGATCGTTTGAGCTTACTATTTGAATTTTTGGGATTTATTGAGGATATGATTTTGGTGTGGATTGGGAATTTGACTGAAATTAGACAGGACAAGATCAGTAATGTTGAGTTGTGGGGAATTAAGACACGAGTTCGTAAAACCATAACTATATCCATGTTCTTCTTTTTTATCCGTCTTGTATATATCCCTTTATAAAATGTAGGTTTTAACCGTTATTGAGTTCAATGTCTACATTTAAGTCCATTCATGTCATATCCATTGTTTGTGAACCATTTCTCAAAATTCATAACCATTTTCTCATTTAATTCCATTCATTATTCATATATTCAATTTATATCCAATTCCAAGTCTAAATTCAATTTCATTCAAACCATGTTAATTTTCCTCCAAATAACCACTTCCACGTTCCTTTTAATTTTATCTCAATTATTTCTTATAAATATTCATTTCCAAAAAAAAACTACATTTTTAATCAATTCCATCTTTTTTTAATTTAATTTTTATTTTTTTAAAAACCATGAGTCCATTATCAAAGAATAAAAAGAAGGATTCCCAAAAGGCCCACATCTCTTTTTTGTACAAGGCCCATGTCTAAGATATATGTATATAAAAAAGAAGAGAAAGTTCCTTGACCTAGAGGGAGGTCACAGCCGCCACTTGTCCATTCCATCTCATCAATATCACCCTCCCTCATTTCTGTGGAAAAAAAACTCTTTCTCTACCTATAATGCTGATGAAAAAGATTGAAATCTCCATCCTCTTCCCCAGGCGCCACAACACAAGTCTCAACTCAAGGTTTATTTAACGTGATAAAATGCTTCTACTGTTTGAAACAGTGGCTGTTTTTTGCACTTTTCAAAGTGCTGGATGAAGGAAAGATTCCAAGAGTTGAGGACTTACAAGAGTCGTTTTCCAGTGCAGCTACTGCTAGAAAGGTGGTCAAATTGAAAGCATTTTCCAAATTTGAGAATACATCAGAAGCTCTAAAGTTGGCTAATTTATTGATTGATGGAAACGCTAGCAAGGATTTGCGCAAGTTTTTTTAAGTGTTCATTGCCAAAATGAAACATTAGATGTAGCTGATACAAAGCTTGCGAGTACCATCAAGGAAAAATTGCAAATCGACTGTGTTCACAACATTGGTGCCATGAGAGTTCATGAGTGGTATGGTTGGCATTTTCCAGAACTTACTAAAATCATATTGGATAATATCCAATATGCAAAAGCAATAAAGTTGGTAGGTGATCGAGTTAATGTTGCAAAACTTGGTTTCTCCAAGATTTTGTCAGAGGAGGTTGAGGCAGAGGTGAAGGAAGCATTAGTAATATCTATGGGAACTGAAATTGGTGACTTTGATTTAGAAAACATTAGAGAGCTCACTGATCAGGTTTTGTCTCTTTCATAATACAGGCCCTCACTCTATGATTATCTCAAAAGTAGGATAAGCACCATAGCACCCAATTTGGCTGCTATGGTTGGGGAAAGTTAAACCATGATTTGAGCAGCCACAGATCTCAGTCTCTCCATTGGTGTCCATAATTTGGGTTGCAGCAAACGAAGAAAAGGGTCATTCCTTCCTCCCCTCTGGCAATTGCCTGTAAAAACACAGCTTCTCCGTGGTTGCACTGAATGCAACGAACAACCTTGGTACGAGGAAGAGTTGGATCTGCAGCTACATCCTACAAGACTTGAGTCCACTCTCCAACATAGTGATGAATCTCATTTCTATACACACAGAAGTTATCAACATTCTCCTGGTGATCGCAATTGCAGAAAGCATAGACAAGAATCTTAGCTTCTCTGTCTTCCTTAGGGTATAGAATGTTGTTACATTTGTGGCAAAATTTCATGGTACTCATCTTTGGCAGAGGAAGAAGAGAACGAGACCTGACTAATTCCACAAACTCTTTTGCTGCTTACTGCTTTCGCTATCAGGTATGATGCACTTGGAGATGTGCAAGATAACACCATGGGGTTGGAGAATATATCCAAGCTTGAAGCACGATTGAGGGGTCTGGAAGGTAAAGAATTAGGTCACTTTGTCGGTTTTGCTAAAGGGAACGCCAAGATTGAAGCATATGACAAGGATAGTAAGAATGGAGGAACGATAACACTCGCGCAAGATTGAGGATAAAGACGAAAGAGAGTGAGAGAGATTCAAGGCTTATTCTGGAATCCCATGGCAGCAAGGAAGATTTGGGAAAAAAAACTGAAACGGGTGTTGAAACGAGTTTGTGACTCGTTGCTGCTTTTCAGGTGTGGCACATTGGGCTTTCTGAACCCATAAGCCTATTACTTTGCTTCCTACACTATCATGTCACACATACACCCCCTAGTCCGAACTGCATGTGAGACTTGGGCCTCCAGTTTTCAGTCTACACCCATTTTTCTTTTTCTTTTTTCTATTTTATTAACTAACTTAATTTTGTTTTAATTATTTTCTTTGTTTTTTTTCTTCAGACTTTAATTTTAGTAATTAGGTTTAATTAGGGATTATTAGGTTCAAAAAAATTTAGGTTTTAATTTTTAATTAGAATTAAGTTTAGTTTTTAATTAGAAATTAATCTTGAGTTAGCAACTTTTGCTTAGTTTAGTTTTTTCGAAGTGACAGCTGGCGACTCTGCTGGGGACGTACCTAGCAAGTCAAACCTAGTTTGTTTGAAGCATTCGTATTTTATTTGCTTTTATTTTTTTTATTATGCTATGTTCCTCTTACCTGTTGGGTTTATTGGGGATGGTTTGTGGGGATAAAAGCTTTCTACCTGAGTTTTCTAGTATACACTAAGATTAAGAGGTGGTTTCTTTCTGATTTGCGAGACTTAAGACTCGTTGAGTTAGTTTGAATTCCACCGCTCAGATGAGGCCCCTTTAGGATGATTATGTCTTACGAGTAGTCGTAATGGCGTCTTTATTTTTGACCTGGGAGTCCGTGACTCTGAGGACCCTTTTGTAGAACCTTATTCCGAAGGTTACTAAGACATAACTCTATGTTCATCCTTTGAAGGGATTACCGTCTTACGAATCGTCGTTATGATGGAAAAATTTTGAGGGTCAGTGCATAGGGCTTTGTTTAAAGCCTTTGGGATTCCCTCTTATAAACCAGTAGATTGCCCACCCGAGGTGAGAGATATCTCGTTGTGTTGTCTTGCAGGATTTGTGACCTTGATCCCGTCTCTGTTGCATTAGCATCTTGCATTGTATAAGCATCTCATTTTTGCATACCCTTCCTTAGCCAAAAATAGAGAGCTCATCCATCTTTTGTCCAACCTGCAGTTGATTTCTCGACACTCGCATTGGACTTTAATTAGATTTCGGAATAATCATGAACTCAGGGGAATAGAATTCGGTTGTTACAAGGGCAGAGTTTGAATTGATGAAGAATCAGTTGGATCAGCTCATGGAAGCCATGACAACTATGACAAGGGGAGAGGCTAATATTCAGAGGACTCCAATTAATGAGGATGTTATTCCACCTTCAGTGAACAATTTTGCTCAAGCTCAGCCTGTGCAGATTGTTGTTGAAGACCAAGTTATACAAGAGTGTACCATTGTCCGAGATAGACATTCATCTTCTCTTAATGACACAGACTATCAGAATCTCACATTCTCTGTGCCAAATTTTCAAGGGGATGTTTCAAAGATTAATCCTAAGGACTCATAGAATGTTGAGTTTGTGAGAAGATATCGTTTGTTGGAGGAAAAGCTTGATGCCCTAATGGGTCATGATACTCTTAATCTGAATGCTTCAAGCATGCATTTGGTGTTAGGCCTTGTGATGCCTCCGAAGTTTAAGACATCGAATTTTAAGAAGTACAAAGGGGATAGTTGTCCGAAGCAGCATCTGGTGATGTTTTACAGAAGAATTACCTCATATGTCCACAATGACAAGCTTATGATTCACTATTTCCAAGATAGTCTGAGTGGGGTATCGTTGAATTGGTACATGCAATTAGAGAGTGGTTGCATCCGATCATGGCCAGACCTAGCCAACGCCTTTGTGAAGCAATACAATTACAATCTCGACATGACTCCCAGTCGCATGCAGCTGCAAGACTTATCTCAAGCCGACAATGAATCTTTCAGAGCATATGTTCAGAGATGAAGAGAATTAGCTGCTCGTGTTCAACCACCACTTCTAGACAGAGAATTGGTCGACCTGTTCATGGATACTTTGTAAGGTCCGTACTTGGATAAGATGATTGGTAATGGGGCATTAAACGTTTCTAACTTGATAATAATTGGGGAAGATATTGAGAGCAGACTCAAGAGTGGAAAGATTAAAGACACCTCATACATCTCAGTTTATGAAAGAGAATCAGTTGTCAGTTCTCAAGAAGAATTGGAGAAAGAAAGTAATTCCATCAGGGAATCCTTGATACCTCAGATTTAGTCTTCGGATATTTTGATTATTCAGAGTCAGCAATCTTCTGGGTCTTTGTATCAGATGTCTTTTCGCCTCCAGAGTCAACGGTCATATCGTCATCAGCTGTGTCAGCACAACCGACAAATACCTAGAAAGCCAGAGAAGTATTTCACTCAGTTGCCAATATCGTATAGTCAGATGTTGCCAGATTTGATCAAAAGTGGACTGATAGTGCCGAAGGAAATCAATCCAGTGATTCCTCCATATCCACCAGGTTTTAATGTCAACGCCCGCTGTGATTACCATGCTGGGGTACAAGGGCATTCAACCGAATACTGTAAGGTGATTAAGAGCAATATTCAGACTCTGCTTGACTCCAATATATTCTCAGTCACACCTCAGGGTATTCAGAGCAACAATCCTCCTTCATCCAGTCATGTGGGTTCATCAGTTCTTGTCATGGAGGAATTCATCGAGAGCAGATGTTCAGAAGAGTATCAGACTGACTTCAATGAGAAATTCTGAATATGGCTAGTTCAGTAGCAAATCAAGATTGGAAAGCCCAGTTCCCCAAAGCTGGCAGCCCTTTATATCATGTCATTTCTTTGCATTTGCAGTTTCTTTTCTGTTAAAGTGCGAACTTATTTGTAAAACTTATCTGTTTTCGATTGATAATGATGATGAAATGAATATGCATATTTTGATTAAATCCATTCGCATTCACTCAATACCTTTTTATTGATGTCAAACGCTTGTTTAAGCAAAATCCGAGGGAGGATGACGAGATTGAAAGACGTAAAACTTCCGATTGTATGCTTTTGAATAAAACCTCTGCTGATGATGTACATGCATTGTTTCGAATCCCTAAACACCAAAGATATAAGGAAGATAATCCCTTGTCAACCCATTTGAGCTTAGTAGTAGGAGTTTCTTTCTGAAAACGAAAAAACCTCAATCTTAACCTGGGGTAGGGTAGGTGTCAGTTAATTTGACCAAGCATCCAAAATTGCAAAAGAAGTGTCCTCGTTCGAGGATCAATCACACCTGTAGAGGTTGTACCTCAAAAATTTACAATGGTTATCCCTCATCAACCAAGGAGTAAGGCAGTCACAACCCTTTCGTACAAGTCAGACAAGCCGGTGTCACATGATTTTTTCTGGAAAAAAAATATAAGAAGCCCGCTAAGTCGATAACTTGAAAACAAGTGGCTTAGGCAAAAAAAATTAGGGCATCCCGCTGGACTTCGAAATCAAAAAAGATATATCCAAAAGAGTCAGTCCAGGAAAAAATAGGGAAATCAAAAAATGATGAAGAACAAGTTGTGTGACTCCAGACACCAAAGACGAAAAGTGAGTGACTGTCACTCCGAACACTTGTGGTTTCCATTAACCATCACTCCTGTCATCCAACCTTTGAAAGGTGAGCGCTTGTGTCAAATTAGCTGAACATAGGACTGGAGAACATCAAGGAGAATGGGTGGGTTAAAACAAAACTTTGAGCCTTATATCCTTTCTTTCTATAACCGTGAGCCAGACCACGTTACAACCTTCAAAAGACCTAATTGAAGCAGGTTTGTTTCGAAAGCATACTTCGGTAAAGATCGCGTCAAGAAAAGGATTTTCTTACCATTCTGATATTGATGTTGACATTCTGATAAGTGATTCATTCACTATATGTCACAACTTTTTTCAGTGAAAAGACTTGGATTTCAAAACTGTCATATGCATTGCATTAAATTATCATTTGCAAAACAATTTGTTTCACTTGCTGGTAAGCACTTGACATCAGGAGAGTTTCCATAATGGAAAGTTTGATCAAGATAAGATGCAAAGCGCCTGATTGCTTCGTTGAGAAGAGGCAAGTCATGCCAAGGGATCACATAAGGGTAGTCAGCCATTCCAAGATTCAGTTAATATGGGGCAACCAGGTCGAGATTCATCAAATCTCTCGAAGGTCAGTCAAAGACGTAATCAGCAAATCTGGGGCAATCAGGCCGAGATTCAATGAATCTCTCGAAAGTCAGTTTGTCAGAGGCACTTCTTCACAGATTAGCCAGTCATGGGTAAAATCACTTCAAGGCTGGGGCAGACCACCCCAAGAGCACAGGTTATCCTTATCCAGAAGGTAATTAATCTGAAGCACCTCTTCGAGGTTCAAAATGCTAAGGCAGTTCATCTTAAACCATCAGGGTACTGAGATTCCAGGTTCTCTTTCGAGGAAGATTTTTACAGAGATCCCACAGGCTGGGGCAAGATTGGAAACAGAGGAACATTTCCTCTCCATATTTCTCAGAGCTTGTCATAGCTATTTAAGCATATTCAATCAACCTTCAAGTTCAAGACGAATGTCGGGAAGTCATGTTAACCATTCCCTGGCCCATCAACCATAAACCTTGTATCTAGACAAGAAACTTTCCAACCTTGTATCTAGACAAGACACTTTCCAACCTTGTATCCAAACAAGAAACTTTCCAACCTTGTATCCAGACAAGACATTTTCCAGCATCAGCTGTACCTGACCTAACCCAAAGTCTAATCTGTATTGGCAACTGATAACGCGAAAACTCATAAATTAAAATGCCATAATTTCATGCTATTAACGGTCGATTTCACCCCGATTTCATACCACATTCGCATTGTTTGTTAAATGTTTTACAGGTTTATGAAGTCAATACTCAAATGAAGCAAGATAAGGAAAACAAGCTCTAAAAGACATATAACAGAAGAAAAAGAACGAGAAAAGCAGCAGAAACAAACTTTGCTGACATGACGAGCGTCATGGCTCCCTTACGACTGTCACAACCATGACGACCGTCATGACCTTCACGAGCGTCATGGCTCCCTGACGACCGTCACATCCATAATTTCTGCATAACGTCCACTTTCAAAGACGTGCAAACAGAAGCCCAAAACAAATGCACGACTTCCTGGATTTTCTGACCCTCAAAGGCACTTCCAAAAGCAGTTCACGTACAACTCATTCACTATAAAAGGAAGGCTTGGGGGACTGAAATAAGAGAGCCGCATTGAAGACCACGAAGTGCTGCCGGATTTACTACCAGAGATATTTTCTTATTTTCGTTTCTTTTCTATTTTCCTTTCCTTTGTTTCCTTTCCAGAATTTCGTTGTAATTTTTGTTCTTTATTTTTTCGTACAATTAATCGTCACAAGAGTAATCCTGTCGACATTATGGAGGATTATCCAAGTGCCGAACCAGAATTATTTACAGGTTCCGTTGATATTATTAATTAAGTATATTTGCTTTAATATGTATGTTCACGTGTTCTTCTCTTTAAATTCAATTATGCATGCTTTAAGCTTTATGTCTAGCTAAAACCGCGTCGATCGGTATGTAATGAACTAGTATAACGAGGTTCGATAATAACCGGCGTAATCTTTCTTTTTCAAACTTATTTCTGGCTCTAGTTTTTTAAACCAAAATTGTTAAACTAAACTTCGTCGCAACAGTGAGAATTTATTTAAAGCAATCTCGCCACGACGGTGGGAGATTCACTAAGGTATGAACCGACATGCGAAAGTTGAGGCTAGGACCAGATAGTAAAAACTGAGCATCTATTTTAAACATAGCGAAAGTATTTTAAAAGAGATTAGACCTCAATGGTTTTCAAAAATCAATTTTAACCCCGAACGGGATAGCGAAAGCATACGTTCCGCCTTAGAGTTGCGACTAGCGTCAACAACCATCATGAGACAAAAGTCTTTAAACTATTATTTTCTTCTGAAAACCATTTTGAAAATTATTAAACCGCGTCGGTGACTTGTCGAATCCTCGGAGCATTATGTTATTACATACCGATTACCCGCATTATTATTCTAAGAAACCTTTTAGCCTTTGTTTAGTTTAGCCTTTACTTTGCATATTTCCCCTTAAACCATTAACAACCTAGCTAAACACAGTAACGTCCGAATATACTAGATTGATTACGAGTCCTTGTGGGTTCGATATCTTTATTACTACGCGATAGACTGTACACTTGCAGTTAATTCGATTAGACTCGGAAAGTTGCGATCAAGTTTTTGGCGCTGTTGTCGGGGACCCATTTAGTCAATAATGTAACCCTTTGTTACGCAGTATAGACTAGTTAACTATTTTCTTTCCCTTTACTCGTTCGTCGATTGTATGCCAAGTACCCGCTCACAAAGCGATATCTTACAACCTCCAATCGCCGAACTAGAGCGCTTCTTACACTTAAAAAGGTGCATCATTGAATATCAACGAAAACACAATATTCCCAATCATCTAGCTCATACTCCTGAACCTGTTGAAGAATCAAAAATGGCTGAAGTACCTCAGAACAGACCTCTGAAGGACTACGCTACCCCATCTTAGCTAGAGCCTCATAGTAGCATTGTTGCCCCCGCTATCAATCGGAACGATTTCGAACTAAAACCATCATTGCTGTCAGCTGTACAACAACATCAATTCTCAAGAAATGCAACTGAGGATCCGAATGAACACTTAACGAAGTTTGTACAATACGCAGACACAGTGAAGGCAAATGGAGTAACTCCAGATGCGATAAGACTTCGTCTTTTTCCTTTCTCTCTTAGAGATAGAGCTTGGGCTTGGTCACAATCCTTGCCATCCAACTCCGTTACGACGTGGGAACAGTTGAAGAACGTTTTCTTAGAGAGATACTTTCCGCCAAGCAAAACTGTTATGCTTAGAGCTCAAATCAACGGATTTCGACAGAAAGATGCTGAATCTCTCTACGAAGCATGGGAAAGATTTAATGATATGATGAGAGCATGCCCTCACCACGGTTTGGAAGACTGGGTGACGATTCATACATTCTACAATGGGCTTCTATATAACACCAGATTAACAGTAGACGTTGCCGCGGGCGGTGCACTTATGGATAAGCCATACGATGAAGCCTATCAACTTATCGAAAACATGTCTCAGAACCATTGCCAATGGGGAGGTGAAAGAACTCCATCAGTGAAACCCGCAGCAAAAGGTGGGATGTACGAGATTAGCAGTCTTGAAAAGTTCAACGCTAAGGTGGATGCTTTAACACAGAAAATCGACAGTCTAACTGTAACACCACCTGCAACCGTAGCTGCTGTAACTCCAAATTGCGAGTTATGTGGAATCGCCACTCATAATGCACCCGAGTGCCCATTATTGGCAGGAATTCCACCAGACCAAGTAAACTAAGCTCAAGGTAACCCTTACGCGAATACCTACAACCCAGGATGGAGGAACCACCCAAACTTTTCCTACAAAAGTGATAATGCCTTGCAAGCACCTGCTGCTCCACCAGGATATCAGAAACCAGCCGTAGCTGCCCCGACGAAATCAAATCTTGAATTGATGATGGAAAAATTCATAGCTACTCAAGCTCAAATGAACAAAGAATTACTGAATCAAAACATACACACTAGCGAGCAGATTAAAGAGGTTGACCAGCAAAGTAGACGCTTTAGCCACCCATCACAAAATGCTTGAAACGCAGATATCACAAGTGGCTCAACAACAAGCTTCTGCAGCCGCACCAGCCGGTACATTTCCTGGTCATCCAGAACGTAATCCGAAAGGTCATGCAAACGCTGTCATATTAAGAAATGGAAAAGAATTGGACGGACCAACCGATCCTAAGGGTGAAAATTCAGCCATGCATCAGAAGACTGATAAACCAGCAGAAAAGGAGTCTGAAACCGAAAAGAAGGAAGATAGCGAGCAAGAGGCCGCCAAAGATGAAAACTCATATGTGCCTCCACCGCCATATAAACCACTGATTCCTTATCCTCAAAGATTCATAAATTCTAAAACTTCAGGACAATTTAAGAAATTCGTAGAACTTCTGAAACAACTGAATATCACCATTGCTTTCACAGAAGCTATAACTCAAATGTCGTCATACGTTAAATTTCTTAAAGAAATTCTGTCTAACAAAAGAAAAATCGAGGATAACGAAACAGTTACACTTACTGCCGAGTGTAGCGCAATCATTCAAAATAACATGCCTCCTAAACTAAAAGACCCAGGTAGCTTCTCCATACCTTGCGTCATAGGAAAGTTCGTCATAGACAAAGCTTTATGCGATCTAGGAGCTAGTATAAGTGTTATGCCCCTATCTATATGTAAAAAGCTGAATATGGGAGAACTAAGACCAACTAAAATGTTCGTGCAATTGGCTGACCGATCAGTCAAATATCCCGTCGCTATACTGGAAAATGTTCTAGTACGCATAGGCCAATTCTACATTCCAACCGACTTCATAATCATGGATATTAAAGAGGACTCTGTTACCCCAATTATCTTAGGAAGGCCCTTCCTAGCAATAGCCGGAGCTATTATAGACATGAAGAAAGGTAGGCTAACATTCGAAGTAGGAGAAGAAAAGATAGAATTCATTCTCACCAAGTTCTTGAAAGTACCAGCCATAGATAATACATGCTATCTAGTAGATGTCATTGACGAATGCATACGAGAACTGGAAAAGGAAGAAACTAAATATTTTGAAATCACGAAGATCCAAATCTCTGATATTCATGAAGACGACAATTGGCGTGTGCCTTACAACGATGATAGTCTGAGCGAGATCTTAGCACTAACTCCTAATCACATGCCAGGTCCAAAAAACCCAGCTTTAGAACTTAAAGAATTGCCTAAGACCCTCAGGTACGAATTCTTAGATACAGAATTCAAAAGACCAGTAATAGTCAATGCCGATTTAGGACAGTTAGAAACTAAGAAACTATTAGAAGTCCTAAGGAAATACCCAACCGCGTTAGGCTATAATATAAGCGATCTTAAAGGTATAAGCCCTTCCATCTGTATGCATCGAATCATGCTAGAGGAAGACTGCAAAACTTTAAGAGAACATCAGAGAAGGATAAATCATATCCTAAGCACTGCAGTCAAAGACGAAGTGAAGAAACTACTTGACGCAGGAATCATATATCCGATCTCCGACAACCAATGGGTTAGCCCAGTGCACGTCGTACCAAAGAAAGGAGACGTCATTGTAGTAAAGAATGCAAAAGGTGAATCGATAACCCAAAGAGTTATAACCGGAAGCAGGATGTGTATCGATTACAGAAAACTGAATAAGGCAACTCGGAAAGATCATTTCCCTTTACCTTTCATAGACCAGATGTTGGAGAGATTAGCGAAACATTCGTACTTCTGTTATTTAGATGGTTATTCGGGATTCTTCCATATTCCTATTCACCTCGACGACCAAGAAATGACTACATTCACCTGTTCTTATGAAACTTTTGCTTATCGCCGAATGTCGTTCGGACTCTGCAATGCTCCAGCAACCTTCCAAAGATGCATGATGGCAATCTTCGCGGATTTCATAGACGACATCATGGAAGTGTTCATGGATGACTTCTCTATATACGGACAAAGTTTTGAAGGTTGTTTGTCGAACTTAAAAATGGTACTCGAAAGATGCGCTAAAGTGAACCTTGTTCTCAATTGGGAGAAATGCCATTTCATGGTCCGACAAGGCATAGTTTTAGGACACGTCATATCTGAAAAAGGGATTGAGGTTGACAAAGCTAAAATAGAAATTATAAAGGATCTTCAACCTCCGAAAACCATACGAGAAATACGAAGCTTTTTAGGACACGCCAGATTCTACCGACGATTCATAAAGGATTTCTCGAAAATCACAAAACCTCTGACGGGTCTGTTGATGAAAGATGTTGAGTTCGTTTTCGACAAGGACTGCTTGGAAGCATTCGAAACTCTAAAAACAACCCTCATTACCGCACCAATCATGCAACCACCAGATTGGCAACTATCATTCGAAATCATGTGCGATGCGAGTGATTACGCTGTAGGTGCAGTTCTAGGACAAAGGAAAGACAAGAAGCTTCACGCAATCTACTATGCCAGTAGAACTTTAGATCCTGCCCAAATGAACTACGCCACAACTGAGAAGGAACTTCTAGCAATTGTGCTCGCTCTTGACAAATTCCATTCTTACTTGGTAGGAGCGAAAATCATCATCTACATAGACCATTCTGCCATTTGGTACCTGATAAGCAAAAAGGATGCCAAGCCAAGATTGTTGTGATGGATCCTACTACTACAAGAGTTTGATTTAGAAATAAAAGATAAAAAAGGAACCGAGAATGTAGTAGTCGATCACCTATCTCGAATAGAAGGCATTAAGCCGGAATCAATGCTTATCAACGACGATTTCCCTTACGAACGCCTGATAGCCAGATTGGAAAGTGATATGCCACCATTAACCTCGGAAGAACCTGAACTAGAAAAAGCCGTGGAAGCCGTCTACGCACAAGTCACCCTTCCTTGGTTTGCTGATATTGTAAACTACTGAGCCGCAGGCGTGCTCCCACCGGATCTCAGCTATCAGCAAAAGAAGAAATTCTTCCACGACTTAAAGCACTACTACTGGGACGAACCTTTGCTTTTCAAGAGAGGAGCCGACAATATATATCGTCGATGCGTCCCGGAGGAAGAAACTGAAGACGTCATTTCTCAGTGTCACTCTGCTCCTTACAGAGGACATGCCAGTACTTCAAAGACATGCACGAAAATCCTGCAATCCGGCCTATTCTGGCCCAATATTTGGAAAGATGTCCATGCAGCTATATTAAGATGCGACCAGTGTCAATGCACTGGAAATATCTCAAGGCGCGACGAGATGCCCCAAAAAGGTATCTTGGAAGTGGAAGTCTTTGACGTATGGGGAATCGACTTCATGGGTCCATTCCCATCTTCTTTTGGTAACAAGTACATACTCGTTGTTGTCGACTACGTATCGAAATAGATTGAGGTCGTTGCCTCTCCAACTAATGACACACGAGTAGTTCTCAAACTCTTTAAGAATACCATCTTTCCCAGATTCGGTGTGCCCATACTTGTCATTAGTGACGGTGGTTCACACTTCATAGCGAGAATCTTTGATAAAATGCTATCGAAATATGGAGTAAAACACCGTGTCGCAACACCGTATCACCCGCAGACCAACGGCCAAGTGGAGGTCTCTAACAGATAAATAAAGCAGATCTTGGAAAAGACAGTCGCCACCTCTAGGAAAGATTGGTCATCGAAGCTAAACGGCGCTTTATGGGCCTATAGGACCGCGTACAAAACGCCGATTGGAACTACACCGTTTAAATTAGTCTATGGGAAATCATGTCACCTGCCAGTGGAACTTGAGCATAAAGCCTTTTGGGCTATTAAGACGTTAAACCTCAACTACACTTAAGCAGGCGAGAAACGGATCTTGAATCTGCATGAATTGGAAGAACTTAGATTAGACACGTAAGAGAATGGCCGCATATACAAAGAAAGAACCAAAAAGTGGCACGATAAGCGTTTAGTCCGTAAATAGTTCAGTGTGGGAGACGTCGTTCTCCTATTCAACTCAAGATTGAAACTCTTCCCAGGAAAACTAAAGTCAAGATGGTCAGGTCCATTCGAGATAACTAGAGTCCTTCACAATGGAGCTGTCGAAATTTGCGATAAAGTCAATACACCATTCATAGTCAACGGACAACGTCTAAAGCATTACAACCGAAATGACGACAGTAACCACGTGAGCAGACTGAAACTACAAGAGCTTCCTGCTTAACATCCCGAATAGCTTGTCACCAAGCTATCGTCAGGCTTTCGACGTTAAAAACAGCACTGAATTGGAGGCAACCCATTTTCCCCTCATTTTCCCTTTGAAATTATTTACAATATGTTTTTCATCTGATTTACACTTTTATTTTCTTTATTTTTTATCACCTTCTGTTTCTAAAAACTAATTTGAGTAAAATATGTTTTCAACTATTTACAGGATTTTAAAGCCTTCCTACTTATCTCCTTTTTGTCTGACTAACTAGCGAGAATGGCTAACATCGACTACACGGTTACTGTTTTTAGAGGACCAGCTTAGCAAGCCCGATTCAAGGCTTTGACTCAGAGAGGCATGGCTTTGACTCAGAGAGGCATGGCTTTGAAACATTAATATGATGGATCCACTATGGGTCGGTTAGGCATTCATGATAGCATCCTCTACCTGTTTAACCAACTAGACTGGGAACGAACTGCTCTAAAAACCCGTTGTGTTACCTTTCGCGAACTCACGTTTGAATTCCTTAGCTCCCTAGGCTACAGACCCGAATATGGATATGGATCCACCAAGGAGCTGATATGTTTTAGACTGTTTGGGACTGAGTTCGAATATAACCGTAAGTCATTAGCTGATCTTTTAGGCTTCCCTAGCGGACCGTTCTCGTATACTGACACTCAAGAAGAAGATATGGATATCGAGTTAGACTACTTTTGGGGTACTATTTCAGGTAACTATCACCCTGAGCCAAATGACATGGACTCTAACGAGATACACAATCCTACACTCCGCTACTTCCATAAGATATTAGCACATACCCTTTTTGGGAAGGAGGAAAACATTACCGTTGTCTCAAAGGAAGAACTGTTTATCCTGTATTGTGCGTCCAAGGTCGTTCAGACAATTCCGTACCATTCATGATGAGAACCTTTGAAAGGATTAACCAAGAACAAAATGCACCTATCACTGTAGGAGGCATCGTCACTATGATTGCACAGGCAATCAGACTTAGGTACCAGCTGGACAAAATCAAAGTCTCTGGCCAAATCAGACCTATGGATATACCATTCTGCTTTAACCAACGTATTATAGGTAACTTAGGCCCTGACACTTATGAGTGCCTCATTGCTGGCAACCCTGTCCACCTGTTTACACTACCTAACCATGAGAAGACGAGTGTCCACAACCGAAACAACTAGCTGTACAAATTGGACGAACCTATGGGTCCTGCCTCACCTTATTCCACACCTCAGGCTTACATGTATGATAGTGACCATATTTCAGAAGCTCAAGATTTTATGTACTATGAAGATTATGTGTCGGGAGCTGAGACTGACCCCGAGACTCCTCCAAATTACCATAATTTCCCTGACCCCATCCCTGACCAATAAATAGTCATGCTGAATACCATTCTGAAAATAGTGGACGATGTAAAGTTGGAAATCACCACAGTCAAGGAAGAGCTAACAACATTGCAGATGGAAGTCACGACCTTCATGGATGTAGTGTGTGAACAGTTCGATTGCCTTACTAAATAGCTCGACAACTTGAAGCAACAGAAGAACTGATTAACTTTAGTTTTAGTTTTAATTTTTACTGCATTCTGAACAATTTACAGTTTTATGTTTTTTTTTTACAATTTGAACTACATTTCAATTCTTGTACTTCAGTCTTAAATTAATGAATTTCGTTGCAAATTTTAGTTTAATCATGAATTCTTTATTTTCAATTTATTGTTTGGTTGATATACTGGTCTAAAATGAGACTTACTGCTATTACATAATGCATGTACGAACCAAACAGCACAAATTCTGCATCTGCAGAATTTGCTGCCATGACGACCGTCACGGCCTCGTTACGCTCGTCACGAGCCTCACGATCGTGATGCCCGTCACAATCGTCACGAGATTATGTATTATGCTAAATAGCAAAATACGACCGTTGGGCATTCTTTTTCTCTCCAAATTCTTAACCCCTCACTCCTTCACGTTCCACATACCCCCATAAATCCTCAACTCTCTCATTCATTCCATTCAACCCTATTTTCATCCAATCCAACCGTTCGTTCCCAAATTTCACATTATAAAGTCACGGTTCTCTCCTCATTCCATTCCACAGAAAGAACCTCTCTTCCAAAACACTCTCTCTATTTCGCAAAAAAAAATCATAAAAAGAAATGGCACACCAAGGAGAACTTCCAGACATGTCCAACATCACCTTCCGAGACGGCGAAAACGGAGATCAGCAGCGAACGAATTACGTTCAATTCAATCAGCGCTCCGTCCAACCCACTCGATATGTCGATGTCGCCTGCATAATGGAATTAGGCATTCGGGAAGGCGTCCAATGGATGCTACAGAATGTCGGGTTGTGGTTCCTCTGCACAACCCCGCAACCTACCTATGAACAGTTAACTCTGGAGTTCCTAAGTTCGTTCACATACATGACACCCCCCAGCGAAACCAATCAACTCACCGGTGTTGCATGCTTCAGATTATTTGGTCGGGAATATCAGCTAAACCAGACTCAGCTGGCTCAGATGCTTCAATTCCACCATGGTGTTGATGCTCACTGCTGTGTCCCCTCAGAACAATTCTTTCTGGAAGCATTTGCACTTTGGAACCAACTCACCGGAACCACCGCCGATAGCTGGGACAACCTTAATGCTACATTCATTCACCATCCCGCTATCCTCTACTTTCACAGGGTGCTCAGTAACACTATCTTTGCCAGAGATAGTAACCATAAAGTAAACTCTAAAGAACTGTTCTTCCTAAAATGCATCTTTGCGCCGGAACCCATCAACGCCGCCCCACTTCTGTTGGCTCACATCCAGGCAAATTGTGGTCGAGGCTCCAAGCCTTTTTACTTCGGAGGTATCGTCACTTCCATTGCCTTATCACTCGACCTCGGCGATCGCTTCCAGGCCCTCCCGTCCTTACCGCCCGTTTTCCTGGATATTGACTACTGTCGTTCTTCTCACCTCATCAAGGTATGAGCCGACGGACGTTATCATCCGATGGTTCGCAACCGCACCATCTGCAACATCATCCTTCCTTGCCATGACTGTGCTCACCCTCAGAACAGAGCAAACTGGCTTTTTAACCCAGCGGCACCCAAAGCTAATGCTGCAGCACCTCAACAGAATGATCAGATGCCCGTTGATGAGGCACAGGATGAACTGGACCGCGCTGCTCAGGCTGAAGCTCCTCATCAACCTCCTCTTGTAGGTCCCTCTTCCCGTCGTCGCCCCCATCCTCAAACCGAATCTACCATCGAAGATGTCCTTCACGCCATCTGGCAACATAACCAGACCGCCGTCCTACTTGAACGACGCCAGCAAGAACAACATTAGCAGGTGATCGATTTGTTGGTCGCCCAAGGGGAACACCTCAGCAATGTAGTAGACAAAATGGCTGCTTTAAACATCCGTGTGGACGACTTACATGACTCCATTTTTCACACTAGCGTTCTACGCCCCACGACCAGAGGAGGATGACATCGAGGAAGAGGACGCAATAGAGAGTAGTGTTCTTCTTTTTATTTTTTCCTGCATTTTTCTTGTTTTCATTGTTGTACACCTTCCACTATCACTTCAAAGTAGTGAGGACACTGCTTGAGATAGTGTGGGAGCGGCACTTTATTATGTACTCTATTTCCCTTTCAAAGTAATTTCAATTCAGTTCTATTTAAATTCAATAAAGCGCATATTTTTATATTCTTTTCCGTTAAAAGAACTTCCCCAGCTTAATCTGCTTCACTTGAGCTATACAAAAAAACTTTCGATGCAAACATCCGGTGCGCCGAGATTAAGGCCAAGTTAAAGAAACTCGAGAACGATTACTAACAATATCCATACCAACTTGACACCTTAGACCTCCGGTTTATGCGAGTCAGTTCCACTACCTATTGTACCAAAGCCTCATGTTTGAGCACCAAGCGAAGCCCTTAGTAGTTTATAAAAAGCAGTCAGCACCGCCTTAAGCGCGTACCACATGGAAAGCCGATGCAAATAAGTGATCGGTAAGATCGTAAAGAAAAGATTTAATCCGCAACCATGTAGTGTTTATCTACTTATGACGTTTCAGAATGGCAAAAAAAAATGAGCTCATTGTTGCACCCCAAAATTTGACCAACATTTCTTTACCTAGCTTGTGTTTCATTTCATTCACATTAGCATTATCATTTGCATTTAATTGACATGTGTGGCGGAGATCAAGAGGTATGATTACCAATCAAGAGCTACACAAGACTATGAAGCTAGCCAAGAAGGTTATTCAAGTGCCCAAGGGTTGATATCCTTGTCAGAGAAGTTAGAGGATCCTCAGAGAGATTGGTTGAAACCAAGAGGGTGTGCCCCCTAACTTGAGAGTTGTGGAGAGTCCTCAAATGATTCTGAAGCCATGAAGATGGACTTGAGGTCTTGAGAGAGCTCATGAGAAGTGTTGAAGATCACTTTGAGGCCTAGACAGGTCATTGTGCAAAATTAAGAAGACTCAGCCATGAGTGGTGCAATTAGGGTTTGACTGGGTCAACCCTAAGTCAACTGAGGATTTGAAGAAGGTTGAGACCTAGTTCAAGATCCATGTGATCATGGATTGATGCATTGAGATGATATAAGGATGATTCCAAGGTTAACTCATCATTATTGAAGAGCTTGAAAAGTTTCAAGCTAGGGTTTCTAAGGCTTGACAGTGTAAAATCCCCTAGTTGGACCCCTATCTTCAAGGCAATTTAGCTCAAGATGCGATTGTAATCTCATCTTTCCCCCAACATGATTGTTGTAGGGCATGATCTTAGATTTAATTTGAGAACTAGAAGTCCTTGATAGGATTTGTAGAACTCAAGTTATGGCTTTGACAAGTTACAAGTCATCTGAGGAATGTGAATTTGGAGCTTGAAAGTTACCCAACTTGCATGAAACTTCTTCCCAAGAAGTATGATTCCTATGAACTCTTGGTCAACATTAATGTTGTTCCTTATCCTCTTAGCTTTCTATAGAGTACTAGAAGTCCTTGATAGGATTTGTAGAACTCAACTTATGGCTTTGACAAGTCAAGGGTATTTTGGACATTTGGTGATTATAGGTCATTTGTGATCATAGGCCATTTTCACCAACTTAGAGGCCTCAAATGAAGTTTTGTTCAACTATAAAGTTGCTCAAAATAGGGTTTTAACCTTGGCCATGCATCAAGGAGGCATTGAAATGGCTTAAGCAGAGACTTGGTTCAAGAAATTTTAAAAAGAAAGAATTAAAGTTCATTAAAAAGATCAAACTTGTGATTTTTCATTCCAAGGCCAAAATAAGACATGTAATATGTCATTTTGATCAGAAATGACATTTTAAAGACATTGGCAATATTACTTTCCTCATTTGAGGTCAAAATCATGGAGTTGCATTTTGTTACTTAAGACTTAAGTTACATTTGCCAAACTACACACAAGTGCAAAACCAAGGTGCTAACACATCCAAACACCTTCATAATCTCATTTGAGGAGAATTCGGATGAGAGTGAGGTAATAAACAAGCTATAACCTGAACTGGTATGAGGATGCCATGAGTTTGAATTTCCATGACATGAGATATTGAAATTCTCATTAGATTGATCCAGAACTTTCTAGATCATTCATTCATGTCCTATATATTGAAATTCTGAAGTGGTTCATAGCAGGGGTTGGTGAGAATTGAGAGAGAAGAGTGAGATTGCATTTTGAATTTGCACATTGCAAATCAAAATCTGTTACAGCCATTGAAGCCATTTCAATCCAAGTTCTTGATCTCAATAGCTTGCTCTAGGGTTAGAGATTGATTACAGATCAAATTCAAGGCAAGATCGTGGAAGAATTGGGAGTTGGCACTTGGAATTCTTTATCTGCAACTCAGAATCGGGTTCAAGAATTCAGGGCATTTCAATCAAGTTTGTTGCATACAGAAGCTAGGTCATACTCCATTGAAGGAATCTGGAGCTTATTGAAGGTTGATTTGAAGCTTTTACCACTCTGTTCATCAAGAAATTACAGGTATGTAAATTTCAATCCCTGGCTTGATGTAGGCATAATAAATAGGTTCTGTTAGGTTAGAATCATTGTAGATTGGTGTAGGAAGCTTTCTGGATCATTAATTTGAAGATTAGTGACAATTTAGGGTTTATGCAATTTTTGGTTGAGATTGTTATTCTTGGATTCTTGAGTTTTTAGAACGATTGAGTAGTATAGGTGGATTCCTTGTGAAATTTGGGACAAGATTCGTGTAGAAACCATGTGGAATGGAGGCCTGTAGAGAGAGTTAGGGTTGGATGAGGCTGACTGGAGAAGTCACCGGCGGTGACCTTCGCGCGCGCAGGTGGAGGATGTTTCAGAAATTTAAAATGAGGAAGACAAACTCATAGCCATCAGATCTTAGGTTGACCTTGACTCAGGCAACGCAATCCACGACCACGATGCACTTGAGAAGTCTGAAGACTTTGGTTGATACGAAACGATGTGTTTCATTTAATTGTTGTTTTGGGCTTAAGTCACAGATTGCTATCAACACCCCACTTCTAGCCCAGTATGGATAATGAACTGGAAATTCTTGCTATTTGCCACGCTTGTTTTTCCAATTTCTTTTAATTTCATTTATTTTCTTCATTTTACATGGTTTAGTGAATAATCCATAAAAAATTGAAAAATAACTCAAATGATTCCATTCTTTTCTCCATTGATTAATGATTGAATCTAGTTTTTTTTAGATAAAAAATATTAATATTTCATGAATTTTTTATTTTATATGCATTTGTTGAATTTTAATTGATATTAAAATAATCATGGTTGATGCTTTGTTTTGATGAATTTGGTTTGATAATTTGGTGATGATTCTTGCCTTGATTTTTTGTGTGTAGCTAGCATAGATATGCATGTTCCCCCTAGATTTTTCTCACATTTTTGTGATGAATGTAAGTGGTAGTTTTAGGTTGAAACCTTAGGAGCTCCATTTTTAGGGTTTATGGTTAATACCTTATGATTTAGGTGTTATATCTAGAACTTGGTGGATGATTCAACCTCTGGATTTTGTATGGTAGATTCATGATTGAATTAGGATCCCTTAGGAATTTTTGTAGGAATTTAAAATGTAGTTTACTATTTTAATTTAATTTTAGTTTAGGTGCTAACTTTGGATGATTCTAATGCACTAATTCAACTAGAATGACTTCTTTAGTTCCCTTAGATTAGGGTTTTGTCTCTCTTGCTCTTGGATGATGTTGAAGCCAAGCTTGGGCTACCATGGAATGCTTGAAGAATTTTGGATGTGAAGATTTTCCCTTCTTATGGTGTAGTGTTGATTACGTGTTAATATTAGGGTTTGTAGGCAGAGCTTCTAGATAGATTCTCTTCCTTCATAAACATGGAAGATGTTGATCACTTCCATTCTTCCCTATGATGTAAGGTCCCCTTGTAAAGGCCTCATCCCTCCTTTGGTAGGATGTGTGGCTCTTCACAAGTTGGTAGAACCTTTGAGGGTCCCTTTCTTTGATGATAGGATGCTTAGTGGTGACCTTTGGTCTTCACTCTACTACCAGTCATCCAAACTTTGCTCTTGTTAGATGAATCTTTCTCCCTTGCTATAGGATGGAGTTCCTTGCTTGAAGAATATTCAAGGCTAGAGGTTGATATTCCCCTTTGTTTAAAGACTATCCTTGAAGCTGAAGCTTGAAGATCAGGAAGAGCAAGCTGATACTTGTAAGGAAGAGAGAGCTGAAGCTTGAAGACCAAGAAGAATAAGTTGATACTTGTGAAGAAGAAGAAGAATAAGTTGATACTTGTAAGGAAGAAAAAGTTGAAGCTTGAAGGAGATGAAGAACAGGTTGATACTTGTGAGATGGAAGAAAGCTGAAGCTTGAGAAACAAGTTGATACTTATGTGCTTGATGCATTGAGAGCCTGAAGGAACAAGTTGATACTTGCTATTGGGATTGAGGCCTGAAGGTGGAGCTTACTGAAGAGCTGAAACTTGAAGTTGAAGAAGAGAGAATGAGTTGATGCTTATGTTTGATAGTTTAGAAGCTTGAGGAAGCAAGTTGATACTTGCTATTGAAGATGAAAGCCCTGAAGAGCTGTTGCAGACTGAGGACTGAGCTGCTGTCATAGGTTGCTTTGCTGTGAAGCTGTGGGAGTGGTTGATCTGCTTTTTTTTCTTGTCTGTTTGCTTGCTATGCAACTGTATTGGTGTGACTTGTCTGATTTGCTTAATGTATTAGAATAAGTTCATATTTAGATTGATTTAAGCTAGGAGCATGATTGCACTAGAGGTTGGGTTGTTCCCTCTGCTTGTATTTTTACTGTATGGCTTTGCTTGCGGGTATTCGGTAGAGCCCAACTCCCTTGCCTATGTGGTTTGTGTTTGCTTGATAGCATGTTATTTCTTCTGTATGATTGCAGTTATTGTATTTTGCTTGATAGCATTTTATCTCTTCTGTATGATTGCAGTTATTGTATTTTGCTTGATAGAATTTTATCTCTTCTGTATGATCGCAGTTATTCATATCTGGCTTGAGGTTGAGATGAGCTTGTGGAGGCTGATGCCCCACACACATTTCCTCCCTCACTTGCATTGCATGTATTTTACAGTTGTTTACTGTTTACTGTTTAAGCTGATGCTTTATCTGTTCCTGTTTATCATTGACATGATCCCCTAGGAATCTCACTTCCTTTGATAAGGAAGTGATGATTAGAACTTTAGGTTGAAACCTATGCATGATAACTTCTAGGAGTTCCCTGTTTCAAACCTCAACCATAGGATGAATCCTTGGCATGACAACATTAGGACTTGATAGTCTCCCCCTTAGTTGAGCCTGTTCTCTTCTCATCTCAAAACAAATCAAAACACAGTAATAAAGGTTAACTGACGTCGTACGTTACGAGCCTTAAGCTATCTGAGAAAGGATTGTCGGAGAGTTTCTTTTCAACAGTTTGGATGTTTAGTATGGCACCCTTTGGGTGACATGCGACGCATTCGCTCTCAGGTCATAGTCTCTAGTGCGATATTGGTTGTAAACATCCATAAAAAACAGTTCTTTCGTAAAAGACAGAAAACAAACTCCAAACCTTTTTGCCCCGTGGGCCCGTAATTCAAAGGAAAGCTTTTCTGAAGAAAAGAGTGTCGTTAACTCCCAGTTCTACCGCAAACGGTAACGCTTAAGTCTCCAAGGGTCGAGCTGCGTACATCCAACTGCTGGAACTGCTTGTTAACCCTACTCGATAAAAATAGATGAGTCTGAATTCCCGTAATCCGTATTATCCCGAACTACGTAAGATCTGATCTCTCATATTTGTTGAGAGTATGTAGGCACAATACTGATGTATTGGCGAGCCACCTTCCCCGTAACCCGTAGTTAGCCGAACTACGTTGACTCTGATTTCTCATTCTCTGATGAGAATACGTAGGCATAAAGCGCGACGCTTTGCCAAGTCATTTTCTTTTCTTTTTAAGCTAGCCTTGATAGGTAGATAGATAAAACCAACCCGTCATATAAACACAACAAGCGTGGATCCCATCGAGTACGATGGACGCGAGGGGTGCTAATACCTTCCCCTTGCGTAACCGACTCCCGAACCCAGACAATGGTTGCGATGACCTTGTCTTATACCTTTTCGTCAGGTTTTTCCGATCGTTTCCTTTCCTGCTCTGAGGGATAAATAACGAAAGGTGGCGACTCTTCTGTTTTGCCGGCACCTTATTTTCGCGGTAGCGACACTCATAAATGAAAAAGAAGTTCCTTGTCAGTTGGTCTGTAGGTCTCTGGTTATGGACTCGGTAAGGCGAATCACGGTTCGATCCCCCACAACTTACAAAGTGAACATGTCATAGGGTACCACACTCGTGCACCAGACCCCGTAGAATGAAAAGACCGAAGTCACTAACAGGCTATTCCACTACGTACGCGAAAAGAGGTAAAGGGCTTAATATGATTGCGCTGGAACGAAACTGGGTAGAACTTAGTATGATGAACTTAACGCCGAGCTACAGCAGCATGATTGGAACTGGCTCGTATAAGGAGGAGGCCTTCGAGAGCATTTCTGCTTAGTGTCAAGTTCGTATGCGTGTTGTTATGAATCATCTCCGAATTCTCGACTCAGCGCCTCTGAAGCGATTTTGAAAACATAAAAGAACGCATCGTGTGGGTGCATCGTCTCAGCTCTTAGGCTTTTTGCTTAAGGACAAGCAAAGATTCAAGTTTAGGGGAGTTTGATAACGCGAAAACTTATATATTAAAATGCCATAATTTCATGCTATTAACGGTCGATTTCACCCCGATTTCGTACCACATTCGCATTGTTTGTTAAATGTTTTACAGGTTTATGAAGTCAATACTCAAATGAAGCAAGATAAGGAAAACAAGCTCTAAAATACATATAACCGAAGAAAAAGAACGAGAAAAGCAGCAGAAACAAACTTTGCTGACATGACGAGCATCATGGCTCCCTTACGACCGTCACAAGTGTGACGACCGTCATGACTGTCATGACCGTCATGACCTTCACGAGCGTCATGGCTCCCTGACGACCGTCACATCCACAATTTCTGCATAACGTCCACTTTCAAAGACGTGCAAACAGAAGCCCAAAATAAATGCACGGCTCCCTGGATTTTCTGACCCTCAAAGGCACTTCCAAAAGCAGTTCACGTACAATTCATTCACTATAAAAGGAAGGCTTGGGGACTGAAATAAGAGAGTTGCATTGAAGACCACAAAGTGCTTCCGGATTTACTACCAGAGATATTTTCTTATTTTCGTTTTTTTTCTGTTTTCCTTTCCTTTGTTTCCTTTCCAGAATTTCGTTGTAATTTATGTTCTTTACTTTTTTGTACAATTAATCGTCACAAGAGTAATCCTGCCGACATTGTGGAGGATTATCCAAGTGCCGAGCCAGAATTATTTATAGGTTCCATTATTATTATTAATTAATTATATTTTCTTTAATATGTATGTTCACGTGTTCTGCTCTTTAAATTCAATTATGCATGCTTTAAGCTTTATGTCTAGCTAAAACTGCGTCGATCGGTATGTAATGAACTAGTAGAACGAGGTTCGATAATAACCGGTGTAATCTTTCTTTTTCAAACTTGTTTCTGCCTCTAGTTTTTTAATCCAAAATTGTTAAACTAAACTTCGTCGCGACAGCGAGAATTTATTTAAAGCAATCTCGCCACGACGGTGGGAGATTCACTAAGGTATGAACCGACATGCGAAAGCTAAGGCTAGGACCAGATAGTAAAAACTGAGCATCTATTTTAAACATAGCGAAAGCATTTTAAAAGAGATTAGACCTCAATGGTTTTCAAAAATCAATTTTAACCCCGAACGGGATAGCGAAAGCATACGTTCCGCCTTAGAGTTGCGACTAGCGTCAACAACCATCGTGAGACAAAAGTCTTTAAACTATTATTTTCTTCTGAAAACCATTTTGAAAATTATTAAACCGCGCGGGTGACTTTTCGAATCCTCTGAGCATTATGTCATTACATACCGATTACCCGCATTATTATTCTAAGAAACCTTTTAGCCTTTCTTTAGTTTAGCCTTTACTTTTGCATATTTCCTCTTAAAACATTAACAACCTAGCTAAACACAGTAACATCCAAATATACTAGATTTATTATGAGTCCTTGAGGGTTCGATATCTTTATTACTACGCGATAGACTGTACACTTACAGTTAATTCGATTAGACTTGGAAAGTCGCGATCAGCAACCACCAGAGCCCAATCCATATTGGCGCCTTCAATCAAAGCCCAATCCCTATTAGCAACCATTAGAAGTCCAAATCTCTATTGGCACCTCATTCCAAAATTCAATCCCTATTGGTACCCCGAAGAATATCACCTCATAAAAAATTTGAATGATCACCATCAGGGTTTCACCTGTCTTTACCAGCAAGGTTCAATCACACTTGGCACATCCCTCTTTCCCCAGCAGCCCAAGCCTGCATCTGCATATAATTATCATCTTTGCATTACATCCTCAAATCTGTAGAAATTCCATTTTGTATGGAGCATTATACCGTATTCAAACATATGCATGCGAAGCATAGGCCAGTTTTGGTACCTTGCGTGGAAACCCGAAACCAACTTTCAGCCAAATCAGTGACATATCCTCAGAGAATGCTAAGCCATTCCCCAGCAGACTTATCAGTCATTTCAGTTGCTTATTTTCTTTTGGGTCTTAGATCATACGTCGATCTTACCCTCGATCAGGCCTTGTCCATCATCCCTTTGATGACGACATTCCAGATGTTATCCTTCCGTCAACCCTTTGACGATGTCAGTTTCTTTTTCATCAACTCTTTGATGAAGTGTCCCTCTGATGAGGACGATTGTTCTTTCATTAACTCTTTAATGGATGTTCGTTGTAATCCCCAACTCAATTATTTTGTGGATGCTATCCCAACTTTTGATTGGTAGTCTGTTGTTTTGTGGATGTTATCCTGACTTTTGGTTGGTAGTCCGCCGTTTTGTGGATGTTATCCCAACTTTTGGTTGGTAGTCCTTCGTTTTGTGGATGCTATCCCGACTTTTGGTTGGTAGTCTGTTATTTTGTGGATGTTATTCTGACTTTTGGTTGGTAGTCCGTTGTTTTGTGGATGTTATCCCGACTTTTGGTTGGTAGTCCTTCGTTTTTTGGATGCTATCCCGACTTTTGGTTGGTAGTCTGTTGTTTTGTAGATGTTATCCCGACTTTTGGTTGGTAGTCTGTTGTTTTATGGATGTTATCCCGACTTTTGGTTGGTAGTTCTTCATTTTGTGGATGCTATCCCGACTTTTGGTTGGTAGTCCTTCGTTTTGTGGATGTTATCCCAACTTTTGGTTGGTAGTCCTCTATTGTTTCCCCAGCGGAATCATTTTTCTTTCAGGGTAAGTCGGTTGATTCAACTTCATGTGTATCCCAACTTTTGGTTGATGAGCTCTTGGACGATCCCGACTTTTGGTTGGTAGCCTTTGTTGTTTGTGTATTGGCCCTCGGTCAGCGTCTGGGTGATCCTAACTCTTGGTTAGTAGCCTCTTTCTCATAACTTTTGGTTATTATCTTCTGGGTGATCCTAACTCTTGGTTAGTAGCCTCTTTCTCATAAATTTCGGACATAATTCTTCAGTGATCCTGACTCTTGGTTAGTAGCCCTTGTCATCTTTTGATCAGTTACTATTTTGGTTATCCCAACTTTTGGTTGGTACCCGTTACTTTTAATTCCACTTTCGGCTGGCAGTCTCTTCACTATGTATATCCACAGGTTGCAACTTTCCGGGTTCTTTTGTATTCAATCACCTTTTCCCTTGAATGTTTGAAAGCAATTGTTTTTCATCCCTTCAGGTCCAAGGTGTTTGAATAGGGGCAGTTGTTGTACCCCAAAATTTGCCTCACCTTTTTCTAACTTTAGCTGGCTCTCGCTTCGCGTTCATTTGCATCATCATTAGGTCATAGTTTATACTTTGCATAGTCTTCTGAGACGTGGGATTAGAGGATCTCCTTGATGTTTATGCTTTCCCTATTCATAGGGGTCATCAGAGACATGTGGTCAAGATTTCATGGGTGTGAATTAGGTGTGCATATGAGAAAAGATCAAGGTCTAGTTTATGGACAGTCATCAAGTCAAGATCATGGGGTTAGAGGGTCATGTTAATGGGATTTGTGGTCGTCAGGATAAAGCATTTTGTGGTTTGATTTGAAGGGTAGTCTGTCATGATCGTTTGAGCTTACTATTTGAATTTTTGGTATTTATTGAGGATATGATTTTGGTGTGGATTGGGAATTTGACTGAAATTAGACAGGACAAGACCAGTCATGTTGAGTTGTGGGGAATTAAGACACGAGTTCGTAAAACCATAAATATATCCATGTTCTTCTTTTTTATCCGTCTTGTATATATCCCTTAATAAAATCCAGGTTTTAACCGTTATTGAGTTCAATGTCTACATTTGAGTCCATTCATGTCATATCCATTGTTTGTGAACCATTTCTCAAAATTCATAACCATTTTCTCATTTAATTCCACTCATTATCCATATATTCAATTTATATCCAAATCCAAGTCTAAATTCAATTTCATTCAAACCATGTTAATTTTTCTCCAAATAACCACTTCCACGTCCCTTTTAATATCACCTCATTTCTTTCTTATAAATATCCATTTCCAAAAACAACTAGATTTTTAACCAATTCCATCTTTTATTTTATTTTTTAAAAAACCATGAGTCCATTATCAAAGAATAAAAAGAAGGATTCCTAAAAGGCCCACATCTCTGTTTTGTACAAGGCCCATGTCTAAGATATATGTATACAAAAAAGAAGAGAAAGTTCCTTAACCTAGAGGGAGGTCACAGCCGCTACTTGTCCATTCCATATCATCAATATCACCCTCCCTTATTTCTGTGAAAAAACTTTTTCTCTACCTATAATGCTGATGAAAAAGATTGAAATCTCCATCCTCTTCCCCAGGCGCTGCAACACTAGTCTCAACTCAAGGTTTATTTAATGTGATAAAATGCTTCTACTGTTTGAAACACTGGATGTTTTTTGCACTTTTTAAAGTGCTGGATGAAGGAAAGGTTCCAAGAGTTAAGGACTTACAAGAGTCGTTTTCTAGTGCATCTACTGCTAGAAAGATGGTCAAATTGAAAGCATTTTCAAAATTTGAGAATTCATCAGAAGCTCTAAAGTTGGCTAATTATTGATTGATGGAAACTCTAACAAGGATTTGCACAAGTTTTTTTTAAGTGTTCGTTGCTAAAATGAAACATTAGGTGTAGCTGATACAAAGCTTGCGAGTACCATCAAGGAAAAATTGCAAATCGACTGCGTTCACAACATTGGTGCCATGAGAGTTCGTGAGTGGTATGGTTGGCATTTTCCAGAATTTACCAAAATCATATTGGACAATATCCAATATGCAAAATCAATAAAGTTGGTAGGTGATCGCATTAGTGCTTCAAAGCTTGGTTTCTCCGAGATTTTGTCAGAGGAGGTTGAGGCAGAGGTGAAGGAAGCATTAGTAATATCTATGGGAACTGAAATTGGTGACTTTGATTTAGAAAACATTAGAGAGCTCACTGATCAGGTTTTGTCTCTTTCAGAATATAGGCCCTCACTCTACGATTATCTCAAAAGTAGGATGAGCACCATAGCACCCAATTTGACTGCTATGGTTGGGGACAGTTAAACCATGATTTGAGCAGCCACAGATCTCAGTCTCTCCATCGATGTTCATAGTTTGGGTTGCAACAAACAAAGAAAAGGGTCATTCCTTCCTCCCCTCTGGCAGTTTCCTGGAAAAACACAGCTTCATCGTGGTTGCACTGAACGTAGTGAACAACCTTGGTACGAGGAAGAGTTGGATCTGCAGCTACATCCTGCAAGACTTAAGTCCGCTCTCCAACAGAGTGATGAATCTCATTTCTATACACACAGAAGTTATCAGCATTCTCCTAGAGATTGCAATTGCGGCAAGCATAGAGAAGAATCTTACCTTCTCTGTCTTTCTTAGGGTATAGAATGTTATTACATTCGCGGTAAAATTTCATGGTACTCATCTTCGGCAGAGGAAGAAGAGAACGAGACCTAACTGATTCCACACACTCTTTTGCTGCTTACTGCTTTGGCTATCAGGTATGATGCACTTGGAGATGGGCAAGATAACACCATGGGGTTGGAGAATAGAGCCAAGCTTGAAGCACGATTGAGGGGTCTGGAAGGTAAAGAATTAGGTCGCTTTGACGGTTCTGCTAAAAGGAAGCCCAAGATTGAAGCATATGACAAGGATAGTAAGAATGGAGGACTGATAACACCCGCGCGAGATTGAGGATAAAAACTAAAGAGAGTGAGAGAGATTCGAGGCTTATTCTGGAATCCCATGGCAGCGAGGAAGATTTGGGAAACAAAGTGAATGAGGTGTTGAAGCGAGTTTGTGACTCGTTGCTGCTTTTTAGGTGTGGCGCATTGGGCTTTCTGAACCCTTAAGCCCATTACTTTTCTTTCTACACTATCATGTCACGCATACACCCCCTATTCCAAACTGCATGTGAGACTTGGGCCTCCAGTTTTCAGTCTGCACCCATTTTTCTTTTCTTTTTTCTATTTTATTAACTAACTTAATTTTGTTTTAATTATTTTCTTTGTTTTTTTTTTCAGATTTTAATTTTAGTAATTAGGTTTAATTAGGGATTATTAGATTCATTTAGGTTTTAATTTTTAATTAGAATTAAGTTTAGTTTTTAATTAGAAAATCATCTTGAGTTAGCAACTATTGCTTAGATTAGTGATAGTTTTAGAATTTAATAATTTTAGAGTTGGATTCATCTTGTTTTTTCTAATAGTTTTTAATTTTAGAATTTAGCTCTAATTTAAAATTAGATTAAGATTAACGTTAATTAGAGGTTCACTTTAGAAATTAATTATAATTTTAAGATTAAGTATTTTTAGTCCAATTAATTTAATTAGCTTTTAGAATTAACTTTGTTTAGAATTATTAATTAGTCTAGTTATAACTTTAACTTAGGATTATTTAGATTTTATTTGTTTTAGTTCTAATTAATTTAGAATTAGGTTTTTAGTTGAACATTAGAAATTAGTTTTAACATAAAATTTAATTAATTTAAATTTATTTTGAGTTAGGTTAATTAGATTTAGGTGTTAGAATTTAGTTTTGTTTTTAGCATTAACTTTGACTTTGGATTTAACTTTGACTAATTCTTTTCTCAGTTTTGATTTTTATTTCGAGTGCATTTGTGAATATTGCTTCATTGACACTTGTACATATTTTCCTTGGATATTAACTCGAGTTTCTGATACTTGAGGTTGTTTGTGATTGCGATGCTTCATGTTTTCTTGTCGTTCACCACTTCTTTTACAACTTTTTCTCTTAAAACATTGGTCTCGTGCCAAGTGCATTTTCAAACTCTTTTCACAATAAAACTTGAATGGTCGTAGAGTGGTTAGACATAGGCCTTCTCCTATCCTGAGTTCTTGACATTACCTTTAGGGTTCACTATCACAAAGCACTTTGTTGCACCCCAAAATTTGCCCAACCTTTTCTAACCTAGGTTTATGTTTTAATTGCATAGTCATTTGCATTGTCATCATGTATATAGTGTATTCATCTGCATTGCATAGCATAGGCAAGCCATCTTAATCAGGGGATCAAGTGCTATTCTTATCTCAGGAGGCATATCCAAGGGTTTCATTCATAATCAAGACTACTCAGGTCATCAGAGAAGAATTTGAGCTTTGAAGAGCTGCCAGGGTGATCAGTGATTTCTCTCATATCTTGAGGTTATTTGGGGACCATCAGAGGGAGTGTGAGCTATGAGCCAAGAGCATGAGGTGTGTATGGATGTTATGAAGAGCCTAGATGATCATTTTTGAGGAGTAACCAAGTCATTGGAATGATTGCAAGAGCCTCAGTTGAAGTCAGTCAACTAGGGTTTTATCTAGGTCAACCCTAGGTCAAAGACTTGTTTTGAAAGGCATCAAGGATCATTTGAAGAATGTGGGATTCATCATTTGCTATATGGATATGGATATGATGTTGTGTTAAAGAAAAATCAAGAAGAGTCAAGGAGAATTGGAGTTACTAAATTAGGGTTTCAGTGTAAAATCCTCTGATTTAGGTCAAACTTCAAAGCAGTGTAACTCAAGATGCAAGCTTCATATGGATTTCTGGTCCACATGAAACTTGTAGAGTATCTTCATAGATTTAATTTGAATGGTGGAAGTCATCAAGGTGATTTATAGAACTCAAGTTATAGCTCTTGCAAGTTACAGGTCATCTGAGGGCACTGAAATTTATCTGTGAAAGTTGTCTATCTTCCAAGCTACTTTTGACCTTCAAGGAGATTTCAAATGGATTTCTGGCCAACATGATAGTTGTTCCTTATTGTCTTAGATTTCTAGGAAGGTATGGTATGCCTTCATATGATTTGTGTAACTCTACGTATGGTCTTGGCAAGCAAAGGGTATTTTGGTCATCTGAGGATTACAGGTCATTCTTAGCCTATGCCTAAAACTCATACAAGGAAGCTTCAAATGAAAAACTTCACAACATCAAAGTTGCTCAAAATGTCATTTTAAGTCTAGAAAAGAAGTCATGGAAGTTTGGAAATGCATAGAACAAGACTTGACCAAAGTTGGTGAAAAATGACCTAAAAAAGGCATATAAGTTGAAAAAGTTGAAATGAAAAATTGGTTTGAGAGATCTACAAATCCAAAATGGGTCATACAATATACCAAATTGAATCCAAACATCATTTTAAAGACATTGGTTCATCCACTTTTTTGAGTTAGGGGTTAAATTTTGGACTTGCTTTGTATTTTGGTTACTTGCATAATAAGGCAAGTATGGAAAACTTGGCATAAGTGAAATTTCAAAGGCAAGGAGCTTGCATATCATTCCAATTTGGCATGTAAGGAGATTTTTAAGGAGTATAAGTGCATTGTAAGGAGATACCATGAGATATCAATATGTCATCACATGAGAACTACCATGAACTTTCCACCACATTCTAGAATTCTCTAAGATCAATCTAGAAACTTCTAGATCTATCCATCATCATCTATATATTGGATTGAACTCATTGGTGCAAGGGGTTGGGGAAAAGAGGGAGAGAAAAGAGAGAATTCCATTGTTGCTTCCATTGTAAGGAAGTGTGAAATTCTCCAATCTACACCAATTCTGATCATTCTTTTTCTTCATCCATCATCCATTGAAGATTGTGAGTGGGAACAAACAAGCTCAGAGGCACATCCATGGAAGATTAAAGCTCTAGGGTTTGAAATTGCAAAATCCATAACAGATTCGAATCTCACAATCCAAGCACTCATCATCACCATTGTTGCAAACAGAAAGCTCCTCATCAAGCAAGGATCACTCTCAGAGGACTACAAGTATTGAATCCATCTGTAACCACCTCTGCCACAGCTACTAAGCAGGTTAGTGATTTCATTTCTATCTCCATAATTAGGTGTTGCTAGGTTAGATCATTGGTGTAAGATTGTTAGGGTTAGGTAGATGAACATGTGCACAATCTGTTATGGCCATTAGAGAAAGTTTGATTCATGGTGATGAATCTTTCAAGATCAAGAACTCCTGAATTAGGGCAAGATAATGCTAGCTTTTTAGCTCAGAATACTCAGCATAGTCCCTAGATCATTCTAGGGTAGTTTGAGCAAGTTTGATAATCATGCACATCAGGTGCAATTCATGGTGTCCAAGACTTCCAGCTATCGAGCTTGATTATATATTGAGTTTTAGCAAAATCCAAGTATAGGATCTTGTAGAGGGCTTTGAGTAGGCCATTTTTGGTTTTGGGATCGAAGGATTTGGTTGAGTGAGGAGAGAGCACTGAGCTGTGGAAGTTTGTGCATGGGAGAGGAAGTTCTGCAAACCCTAGGGCTCGTTGGGGACGATGACCCTCAGCCGTTAGATCGTTTCCAGATTTTGACATTTTCATCTCATCGTATGGTCCATGTTTGAAGTTGAGAAACGGAGGGAATTGACCAGCATCAAACGATGCGTTTCATTAAACGCACCACCATGGGCCTGGATTCAGATTCCTATCCCCACCCCCCAGCGAAGCCCAATTAGAAATAACACTTGAATTTGTTGCTAAATACACCGTGCCCGTTTTAGTTTTTTAATTCATTTTCTGACGCGTAATGGGCCCAGGTATTTGATATTCGTGCCCCCATTTTTCTGGCCCATCAAGATATGAACTAGGCGCCATTGCTAGTAACACCCCTCCCCATTTAATTCATATTTTGTGATTTTTATTTCCTTTAATTTTCTTTGACCTTTAAAAAATCATAAAAAATTGAAAAAAAGCTTAGTTTTGATTGGTTCTTTTTGTGGTAGATCAATAATTTTGTTAAGAAAAATAATGAATAATAAAAATGGCATTTTATTTTGTTTTGTTATTTTTTGTGTATTTTCCTTGTAAATAGCTTTTTAATGGATTTAGTTTGGTACCTAAATTTGTTGATTTTAGATCTAATAGTTCCCTTTAGATTTAGGACCCATTCTTTTTAGGATATGTCATTTAGGACTTTAACTTGTATATAGGATTTAATTCATAATTTTAGGATCAATTTTTAGGTGATTTGATTAAGTGAGATTAGAGTGATTAAAATTAGGGTTTTAAGTGAGCATAGGTGAGATAGATCAATTCTTTTAGGAGTTTTGTTGTGATTTTTGGGGTATGGGCATATAAGGATAGTATGGATAGGTGTATAGACCATTGTAAATAAGTATTAGATTTTTCCCCCTCTCTTCAGTATTTTTAGGGTATTTTCTGATTTGATTGATTGTATTGGATGCCTTTGGGATGATTGTCTGCTTTTGGGGCTTCATTTGGGGTTTATCTTTGGGGGGATTGCTTTGGGGGCTTGGCTTGTTTTGATGGAGCTTGCAAGGAGCATGATGAGGAGAAGATTGAAGACCTAGTCTAGGAGCTTGTTCTCTGTTTGTGAGGTTTGAGATCCTGAAGTTTGAAGGGAAATTATAGTACTTTCCTGAGGAAGGCACTATGGATGCCTTTCATTTTTTCTTCTCACCTCTTTCTCAAGTATCCAATGATGTTGGAGCCTTCATGTGAGTTTAGTTTCTCCTGAGGAGGAATGTAAACTGATCACAGCTGTTGAGCCACATGGGATGCGATTCCTGAGTGGAAGCCTCCTAGTACTTTCCCGAGGAAGGCACTATGGGCCTGTTCACTTAGTTCCCTTAGTTCATCTAGGATTTCTTAAGTATCCAATGATGTTGGAGCCTTCATGTGAGTTTAGTTTCTCCTGAGGAGGAATGTAAACTGATCACAGCTGTTGAGCCACATGGGATGCGATTCCTGAGTGGAAGCCTCCTAGTACTTTCCCGAGGAAGGCACTATGGGCCTGTTCACTTAGTTCCCTTAATTCATCTAGGATTTCTTAAGTATCCAATGATGTTGGAGCCTTCATGTGAGTTTAGTTTCTCCTGAGGAGGAATGTAAACTGTTCACAGTTGTTGAGCCGCATAGGATATGATTCCTGAGTGGAAGCCTCCTAGTACTTTCCTGAGGAGAGCACTATGAGTCCGCCTACTTAGCTCCCTTTCTTTGGTAAGCTTGTTTTGAAGCTTGAAGACTGGGATTAATTTCTCTTTTGCTTAGGTTTTTGCTTAGAGATCTGATTAGGGGTCTTGCTCAGGGTTTTGGTTTAAGTTTTGGATAGGAGTTTGCCAGGCTGGCTAGCCTTCTCTTTGTGTTGTTTAACTTGTGTGGTGTTGTGCTGCATTAGACTTAGGGGTTCATCTAGGTATTTCTGAGGTAGGTGCATCTTAGAAGTAGGCTTTGTGTGCATGAGAAGTTGAGGTGGTCCTCCTTCTGCTTGTTTGTTATTAGGTGGCTTTGCTTGCTGGTATTTGGTAGAGCTGAGCTCCCTTACCTCTGTGGTTTGCGGCCTTTGTGCCTTGATTGTTCGGTTGTTGCATTCATGCATATTTCCGGTATTTCTTTACTTTGCAGTTGATTCCTGTTTGCTGTTTAGTCCTGTTGCCATGATCCCTTAGGAGCTCTAACTTCTCCGCTGCGGGGAGTTATGATAGACATTAGGACGGTCAACCAGGCATGATAACAATAGGTAGATTCCCGTTTTCAACCATAGTTTAGGGTCTCTTTCCTTTTCTCAGCAATAGGCAACCCTTGAGTAGCTTGTGTCGTAGTTAGCCGAACTACAGCTGCTCTGATTCCTCGTACCAGACGAGGATATGTAGGCATAGGATGCGATATCCTAGCGAGCACACTAATAACTAACCTTTTGTTCTCTCGCGGCTGTGCGATCGAGGCTTTCCCGCTGACGACTGATTGTTATCCCTTTTCTCTTGCCCGAGTGCATTTGAGACCAGATCGTAGTTGTAGGTACCCGAACCCTTAAAACTAGTTTATTTTCTCGCTGCTGTGTGAGAACACCCAGGCCGTAGTTAGTCGAACTACGTTTGCTATGATCTTCCATGCTGTGTGGAAGTACGTAGGCACAGGACGCGATGTCCTGGCGAGCAACCTTCCCCCGTTTAGACGTAGGTAGTCGAACTACGTTGACTCTGACTTTCCCATTGCACGAGGGAGTACGTAGGCCCAGAACACCGTATGTTCTGTCGAGTCCTTTCCTTTTCTTTTCTTTTCGGACTGACCATTAGCGTAGATAGATAAACACACCCTTTTCCTTATAAACACCAAGCGTGGATCCCGTCGAGTACGACGGACGTGAGGGGTGCTAATACCTTCCCCTTGCGTAACCGACTCCCGAACCCAGGTTTTGGTTGCGATGACCATACCTTTTCCCGTCTTTGCGAGGTTTACTTCGAGCGTTTCCTTTCCCTCCTTTGGGATAAATAACGCACGGTGGCGACTCTTCTGTATTGCTGGCGCCGATTTTCGCAGTAGCGACAGCTGGCGACTCTGCTGAGGACTGATGGCATCTAGGGACTTTTCCCATCCCTTATGCTGGGACCGTTTCCCATCCCCTACGCGAGTCAATCCTAGCGCTTGGGTGTTTATCTGTTGGGTGTTGTGCATATGTGTTTTATCTTTCCGCATTTTACTTTCCCGCGCCTTTACCTTTCCGCATTTACTTTCAGCACTATATTATTATGATTATTGTTGTGGGAGAGGGAGGTTACCATGAGTGAGAAGCCGGACCCGGGCTTGAGTATGCACCTAGACATAGTTGCGGAGAGTAGTAGACGGACCTGTCTGCTGAGCAGGCACAGTTCCCTACGAAATCTGCGCTCAGACGAGGTTCTCGCAGAGGTGCTCCTTTCCGGTCCTGAGGATCTGAGGGGAGTCCAGACGTGAGGATTGTCGACTCTGGGGACCGATCATTTGGAAGTCAGCTAAGTGAGGCCTCTTCATGACTTGATGATGCCACTCCTTCTGGGAATCGTATCGTCACTCGTGAAAGTCTGTGACGCTGATGACCGCATAGGATGCCGTACCTTTGTCCGTGGATTAGGTCCATACCTGTGAGGGGGATTGGGTTATTGCAGGTAACTTGACCTTCAGACTACCGGTTTATTGCTCATGAGATACAGGATTGTGGATATTTTATGGGCTGTTATCAGGTCTGTCGGAGACCAGGTGTGGGTTATATTATTGGGTCTATCCGAGACCAGGCTGGAGTTCTTTGTGAGGTCTGTCTGAGACCATTGTGTGAGGAGTATTGGAGGATCTGTCTGAGACCTGTTCTTGGTGTGATTTGGGCTTCTCAGTTAGGGCACTTGATCCCCTGTTGCAGCTACTTGCATTGCATTGTTTGCACAACCATTTACCATTGCATTTTGCATACATACTCACATTTGCATTACAGGTACTTTCAGGATTGCAGATCAAAGAATCCATCGTTATTCCACAAGGACTAATCACAAGAAGATCATGGACAACGTGCAGAGTGAAATGCAAGAGATGCGTGACAGGATGGCCCTGCTCATGCAAACCATGGAGACCGTCGCCAAAGGACAAGAGCAGCTGCAGAATCTGGTTCAACCGATAGTCGCACGGGCTGAAAACAACGGGACACCGCAGGGTGAAAATATTGTTGCCTCTCCCAGGGTTGAGAATCATCAGAGTGTTGATCATATTCCGATAGCTGGGCTGAATACCGGAGAAGCCGGTCCTGTTGGGGGAAATGGAAACACTGGTAATGCCAATACAGATACTGCTGGGATATTTGTGGGTAATGTCAATCAAGGTTTCAATGGGGGCGTTGAGAATGTCGGAATGAATGGTATTAATGGTAACCAGGGCTTCAATGGTGTGAACATGGGGTATGGCAACATGGCTGGCGCCAAGGCTGGGTTTGGTGGCTATGGTTATCGTAATCTTGGATGTGGAACTGGTGTGTACAACGCTCAGGATATGGGCAATCTGAGGTACAACCCCAGGTACTTCCAGACGGGTCCGGGCCGTGATGCAGATTATGTTGGATACGATGCAGTACCTCGCTGGGAGGATCGTCAGGAGGACGTCTTCTCTGGTCAGAACGAAGGCTATGGGAGACCCGCAGGAGACAACCATCGAATGAGATTGCTGGAAGAGAAGGTAAATGGTTTGGCTAGCCAGAATGTTGTGGGGATGGATATATCCAATATGGGATTGGTACCAGGGCTGAGGGTACCTCTGAAATTCAAAGCGCCATCTTTTGATAAATATAAAGGGGACACGTGCCCGAGGGTACATGTTCGTTCATTTTACAGGAGGATGTTCGCGTATTCAGACGACGAAAAGATGCTCATGCATTTCTTCCAGGACAGCTTGTCAGGGCCGTCGCTGGAATGGTATATGAGCCTAGAGCCAACACAGATAAAAAGCTGGAAAGAGCTAGCGGAAGCTTTCGTGAAGCATTACCAATACAACAGCGATCTCGCCCCTAACCGAGTCCAGTTGCAGAGCATGTCTCAAAAGTCTAGCGAGAGCTTTAAGGAATACGCCCAGAGATGGCGAGATCTGGATGCTAGGGTACAACCTCCTATGGTGGAGCGTGAAATGATGGACTTGTTCATAGGAACTTTCTCAGGAATGTACTATGACCGGCTGCTCAACTTCTCAATGAGTACCTTCTCTGAGTTGATCCTGATGGGGGAGCGTATAGAAAACGGGATAAAAATCGGTAAGATTCAAGCGGGAGAGTCTGCTTCAGCTGGAAGCAATAAGAAAGCTTTCGGGGGTAGAAAACAGGAAGATACCAATTCAGTATGTAGCTCTCAGGGAAGAAATAGGGGATGGAGGCAATACCAACCGCAGCAAGTTGCAAGTGTGACAATCCCCGCGCAACATCAGCAACAGCCGCAGCAGCAGGGGCAACAACATCCGGCTCAGCGAAGAATTCAGAACGGGAAGCCGAAAAGGGTATTTGATCCACCGCCAGTATCGTACGCTGAGCTTCTTCAGAATTTGTTACGGTTACAGTTGGTCGAGAAAAGAACGATGGCTCCTCCGACAGGGATCCCCCCACCCAGTTATAACGCTAATGAGCATTGTGAATTCCACTCTGGGGCACCCGGCCATAATATCGAAAACTGCCACGCTTTCAAGCATAAAGTGCAAGATTTGCTTGATAGCACTGCTATTAATTTTGGTACGGAAGGGCCCAATATTACACAACAACCAATGCCAAACCATGAATAGGCTGGAGTATGGTGGACAAAGAGGAGTTCTATAGTTTGGTTGGGTCGTTAAAAGTAGATCAGAACAGTGGCAGGCTGCCTCTAATAACTGATTGTGAAGATGGCTGGTTCAGCAGCAAGACAGATGTGAAAGCCCGATTCTCGGAAGCTGGCATTTTTCTTTGTTTTATCTTGTCATTTCTTTACATTTGTAGTTTCTTTCCTGTTTAAATTGCAATCTTGTTTGTAAAACTTGTTGTTTTCATTCAATTGATGATAATGAAATAAATATGCATGTTTTGATTAAATCCATTCGTGTTCACTAATTGTTTTTACAAATGTCCAACGCCTGGTTAAGAGGAATCCGGGGAGGATGACGAAAATGAACGACATGCAAAATTCCGATTGTATGCTTTTTGAAACAAAACCTGCTGATGATGTACAGGCATTGTTTCAAATCCCTAAACACCGGAGATATAAAGAAGATAATCCCTTGTCAACCCCTTTGAGCCTTGTAGTAGGAGTTTCTTTATGTGAATGAAAAACCCTCAATCTTAACCTGGGGCAGGGTAGGTGTTAGCTAATTTGACCGAGCGTCCAAATTGCAAAAGGAGTGTCCGTTCGAGGATCAATCACACCTCTAGAGGTCGTGCCTAAAAAACCACAATGGTTCAGCATCAGGAGTGAAACAGTCACATCATTCCCCAAAGAGTCAGACAACCAGCGTCACACGACTTGTTCGAAAGAAAAAGAGAAAAAAATCAAAAGCCCGCTAGGTCAAGAAAAGAAAACAATTGACTTAGACAAAAATGAGGGCATCCCGCTGGACTTTAAAAAAAATCAAAAGAAACTCAAAAGGAGTCAGTCCAGGCAAAAGTTAGGGATATGAAAAGAAAAAAGATGAAAGGGTGACAAAAGAAAAATCCTCAAATGAAATACGAGTCGGGTGACCTCAAGTGTCAAAGGCGAAAAGTGAGTGGCTGTCACTCCAAAAACTCATGGTTTCTCGAACTATCACTCCTATCTTTCAACCTCTGAGAGGTGAGCGCTAAGGTCGAATTAGCTGAACATAGGATCGGAGAACATCAAGGAGAATGGGTGGGTTAAAATAAACTTTGAGCCTTTATCCTTTCCTTCAAAACCGTGAACCTGACCACGTTACAACCTTCAAAAGTCCTAATTGAAGCAGGTTATTTCGAAAGCATACGTCGGTAAAGGTCGCGTCGATTCTGACTTCTAAAAGGATTCTTCTTACCATGTTGGTACTGATGTTGATATTCTTAATAAACGTTTTGGGCATTGTATGCCATAAACTGTTTTTTCCCCTTTTCCCAGTGAACAGATTGGATGTCAAGACTGTCATATATGTTGCATTAATATGTCTTTTACGCAGAACAACTTGTTTTACTTGCGAGTAAGCGCTTGACAGCAGAAAAGTTTCCTACAATGGAAAGTACGGTCAGGATAGAATACAGAACGCCCGAATGTTCCGAGAGCAGGGGCAAGCTATTATCGTGATCCCCAGCCAGGTCAGCCTTGCAGTCAGTTACTCTGGGGAAATCAGGTCGCGATTCGGTAAATCTCTCGTAGTTGGAGGTACTGCTCTGAATCAGATAATCAGGGGCAAAGTCATTGCAGTCAGGGGCAGACCATCGTAAGAGCGCAGAAGTCATTCTTTATGCGAGAAGCATCTGATGTAAAGTATCCCTCCGAAGTTCAAAACGCTGTGGCATTTCATATCAAAACATCAGGGAACAGATTTGCAGATTTCCTTTCGAGGACTATCCCTACAGAGATCCCGCAGGCTGGGGCATATCAGAAACGAAAGGATTGTTCTTCTCCGTATCAGCAGGGTTATTCAGAGCTATTCGAGCAGATTCAGCCAATTTTCGAGTGAGAAGCGAATGTCGGGAAGTTGTGTTACTATCCTTTGACTCTTCAACCAGAAAGCTGTGTGTTCAGACAGAGTGTTTTCCAGCGTCAGTTGTACCTGACCCATCACAGATAGCCTAAAAGCACGAGTCCATGTTGGTGGTCACTGTGAGGCCCATCCGTGTTGGCGCATCAGTTTCCCAATCTAATCCTCATCAGTACGCAGGAAGACTCCGGCTATTTTCTCCAGCAAAGTCCAATTTTTCATTGGCACGGGTGAGCTATCCCCAGAGAAGTCCAATCATACTTGGCACACCTGTTATTCCCCAGCAGAGTTATATTCCCCAGCAAGGTGTTACTTCAACGAGATGTTTGGTTAAGTTCCCAAATCCCCCAGCGGAGTTGATGCTACTCTTCCAGCATTTATTTTGCTGGAATAATTCTGTGATATCCGGTTTATCCCCAGCGGAGTTGGCTTCGTCTTCAGCATTTATTTTGCTGAAGTGGTTTTCTGTACCCAACTGTCTCCAGCAGCCCGAGCCTGCATTAGCATATTGCATAGCATCATATTTGCATCATACTTGCATTTCATTTTCAAGATGCATAGCATTTCCATCCTATATGGAAACATTACGTCATTATCAAACATATGCGCATGCATACGAAGCATAAACCAGGTTGGTTACCTCGTTGGTTTCAGATGTTTGTTTTCCTCTGCAGATAATTGAGATTATGATTTAGGAAGATGTTCGGATAGTCGGATTTATGGCGCAAGGCGAGCAGTGATCGTGTTCGTCCTATCATGTGGACCCCTAGCAGAGTTGCTTGGTTGAGTTTCTCTGTTCCCCAGCTGAGTCCTTCTCAGGTCGCTGTTATGTCGGCATTACAAGATTTCATAGTTCAGATTTTTTGGAGTTATCGCCGTGATTTCCCCAGTAGAGTTTTCTTCCCCATCAGAGTTGCTTGGTTGAGTTTCTCTTCTTCCCCAGCGAAGTTTTCTTCAGACTGTTGTCACGTCAGTATTGAAAATCTTGAAATTACTACCTGCCGTCGAAGTAGGTGTTTGACGGCTGTCGTCAGAATTACCCCAGTAGAGTTTTTCTTCGGATTGTTGTTACAAGAATCTTGTGGATTAAACCTTCAGAGTTAATACCCTGGTTGAAGGAGTTATACCCTGGTTGAAGGAGTTATACCCTGGTTGAAGGAGTTATACCCTGGTTGAAGGAGTCATACCCTGGTTGAGGGAGTTATACCCTGGTTGAAGGAGTCATACGATGGTTGAAGGAGTTATACCCTGGTTGAGGGAGTTATACCCTGGTTGAAGGAGTCATACCCTAGTTGAAGGAGTTATACCCTGGTTGAAGGAGTTATACCCTGGTTGAAGGAGTTATACCCTGGTTGAAGGAGTTATACCCCGGTTGAAGGAGTTATTACCCGGGTTGAAGGAGTTATACCCTGGTTGAAGGAGTTATACCCCGGTTGAAGGAGTTATTACCCTGGTTGAAGGAGTTATACCCTGGTTGAAGGAGTTGTATCCTGGTTGAGGGAGTTATGTCCTGGTTGAAGGAGTTATTATCCTGGTTAAGGGAGTTGTCGCCCTGGTTGATGGAGCTACACCCTGGGTTGAGGAGTTATTATGCCTTGTTTGAGGCAGTTATACCCCGGTTGAAGGAGTTATTACCTTTGGCTCGATGCATGCTTATTGTAGCAAAATTTGGAATTAATTGTGGATTCAAGGCCTGTGGCGTCACGCAGGTGGTTGAGGACGAAATCAAGTCAGTTCTTATCAGATAATTGATCAGTTGTTGCCATGACAACCGATTTCGGTTTTCTGAATGATATTTTCCCCAAGCAGTTGTCGTGTTAGCAATTTGATTTTGCGGTTGGCAAATTTCCGGGTTCTTTCGTATTCAACCGTCTCGTACCTCGAATGTCTGAAGGTTGCGCGCTCTTCATCCAGTCGGGTCCAAGCCGCTTGAATAGGGGCAGTTGTTGCACCCCAAAATTTGCCCAACCTTTTCTAACCTAGGTTTATGTTTTAATTGCATAGTCATTTGCATTGTCATCATGTATATAGTGTATTCATCTGCATTGCATAGCATAGGCAAGCCATCTTAATCAGGGGATCAAGTGCTATTCTTATCTCAGGAGGCATATCCAAGGGTTTCATTCATAATCAAGACTACTCAGGTCATCAGAGAAGAATTTGAGCTTTGAAGAGCTGCCAGGGTGATCAGTGATTTCTCTCATATCTTGAGGTTATTTGGGGACCATCAGAGGGAGTGTGAGCTATGAGCCAAGAGCATGAGGTGTGTATGGATGTTATGAAGAGCCTAGATGATCATTTTTGAGGAGTAACCAAGTCATTGGAATGATTGCAAGAGCCTCAGTTGAAGTCAGTCAACTAGGGTTTTATCTAGGTCAACCCTAGGTCAAAGACTTGTTTTGAAAGGCATCAAGGATCATTTGAAGAATGTGGGATTCATCATTTGCTATATGGATATGGATATGATGTTGTGTTAAAGAAAAATCAAGAAGAGTCAAGGAGAATTGGAGTTACTAAATTAGGGTTTCAGTGTAAAATCCCCTGATTTAGGTCAAACTTCAAAGCAGTGTAACTCAAGATGCAAGCTTCATATGGATTTCTGGTCCACATGAAACTTGTAGAGTATCTTCATAGATTTAATTTTAGTGGTGGAAGTCATCAAGGTGATTTATAGAACTCAAGTTATAGCTCTTGCAATTTACAGGTCATCTGAGGGCACTGAAATTTATCTGTGAAAGTTGTCTGTTTTCCAAGCTACTTTTGACCTTCAAGGAGATTTCAAATGGATTTCTGGCCAACATGAGAGTTGTTCCTTATTGTCTTAGATTTCTAGGAAGGTATGGTATGCCTTCATATGATTTGTGGAACTCTACTTATGGTTTTGGCAAGCAAAGGGTATTTTGGTCATCTGAGGATTACAGGTCATTCTTAGCCTATGCCTAAAACTCATACAAGGAAGCTTCAAATGAAAAACTTCACAACATCAAAGTTGCTCAAAATGTCATTTTAAGTCTATAAAAGAAGTCATGGAAGTTTGGAAATGCATAGAACAAGACTTGACCAAAGTTGGTGAAAAATGACCTAAAAAAGGCATATAAGTTGAAAAAGTTGAAATGAAAAATTGGTTTGAGAGATCTACAAATCCAAAATGGGTCATCCAATATACCAAATTGAATCCAAACATCATTTTAAAGACATTGGTTCATCCACTTTTTTGAGTTAGGGGTTAAATTTTGGACTTGCTTTGTATTTTTGTTACTTGCATAATAAGGCAAGTATGGAAAACTTGGCATAAGTGAAATTTCAAAGGCAAGGAGCTTGCATATCATTCCAATTTGGCATGTAAGGAGATTTTGAAGGAGTATAAGTGCATTATAAGGAGATACCATGAGATATCAATATGTCATTGTCGCTACTGCGAAAATCGGCGCCGGCTGAACAGAAGAGTCGCCACCGCGCGTTATTTATCCCACGGGAGGGAAAGGAAACGCTCAGAGAAAACCTCGCACAACACGGGAAAGACATGGTCGTCGCAACCAAAACCTGGATTCGGGAGTCGGTTACGCAAGGGGAAGGTATTAGCACCCCTCACGTCCGTCGTACTCGACGGGATCCACGCTTGTTTTCTGGTACGAATTGTTATTCTATCTACTCTACAGGTCTGGGGTTAAAAAGAAAATAAAATGACTCGGCAAAGTATCGCACTTTATGCCTACGTATTCCCGCCTGGAACGAGAAATCAGAGTCAACGTAGTTCGCCTACCTACGGGAAAGGAGGGGAAGGTTGCTCGCTAGGATATCGCATCCTATGCCTACGTACTCCCACACTGCATGGAAGATCAGAGCAAACGTAGTTCGGGCTACGTACGACACAAGCTTGTCTTGGTTGATTTTATTCCTTCTGAAAAAGGTTTTTCTGATTAACAGTCCCGGAGGACAAAAATAACGTCTTGATGAGTTCACATTCTTTTACGGAAGAAGTGTCTTTTATTGAGTTTGAAATTTTATTGTGTTTTTCTGTTTGTTTTGAGGAAGAAGAGACATAACTCTAACCTACGGTTGCGAAGGGAACCAAACTATCCTAATGTTGTCATGCATGGGTTAAGACCTAGTGTCTATCATGCTCCTCTCTTGCGCAGAGAGAAACAGAGATCCTAAAGGAATAGAAGGAAACAGAAACAATATCAGATATATACAGTAAAACAGTAAAATGCATGTATGCAACAATACAAGCGAGGCAAGGGGGTCCCACTCAACCTCGAACCTAGAAAACAATAGGCAAAAGTGAACAGACTTCACTTTCAACCCAGCAGGGTAAACAGCAAACAATACAGTCAGGAAAACCAATCAATACATCAGAAATGAAAATACAGCAAAAATAAACAGCTACAGCAACTCTGCATCAATATCCATCTTCAAGTCATCTCCAATCAGCTACAAACTTCAGTCAGCAATAGTCTATATCTTCACAGTCTTCAAGCAAGGGTTGTGGTTGACAATCTTCAGTCTACAATGGCTTTTCTTCAAGTCCTATCCTCCAAGCTGAGGGATCAATCACCAGAGTGAATTGGGTGTTGAGCAATTAGTTGACTACCAATGGTGGTAAACCAACTGCTACTAACACATAAGACATTTTCTCTCAAGAGTTCTATCCCTTAGACAATAGCACCAAGCCTTCCAAAGGAAGGGGGTGAGTGTCTCAGAGAGACCCTGTATCACAGAGAGGAATGGAGGCAGTCAAAACCTTCCATGTTTGAGAATCAAGCTTTCTAATCTAGAGCTCTGCCTAGCTCCTAAACCCTAATCTCCTCAACAGCTACTAGCAGGAACCTCCTCATCAACTCTGGAAGTTGGTCTTCGGGCTCTGGATCTCCAATGGCTTCATCATCCTCAGTCTTCAGCTTCCCCAATCCCCAGACAATCCCAATACCCACACAAACAAGCAATAATCCCCAGAAGGCACACCACACCAATCAATCAACTATAACAGTAATATACTAATAGCAGTAGGGGAATCCTAGTGATTTCTAAGGGGAACTATCCTATACCCATAACCCCTATAGTCCATACCCCAAAAATCATATGAAAATTTCCTAAAAGAAATAAACTATTCCACCTAAGTTGATTTAAAACCCTAATTTGTTCATGTTGTTCACACCTAAACTAATCACCTAAAACTAACTTCTAAAAATATGAACTAAATTTCATTTACAAGATAACAATGTCTATTAATCAACCTAAAAAGAATGGGAAAAAAATATTAAAGCATGGGTTAGAACAAAAATTAACAAATTTATATATGAAATGAAACTATTTAAAATGCTATTTATTTGGAAAATATGGGAAAAATATCAAATAAAAAATAAAATGCAATTTTTATTTTTTATAATTTTCTAGACTCTTTAAAGAAAATTATGCAAAAAGAATGATTAAAAAATAATGTTTTTTCAATTTATTATGATTTTTAGAAAATGCATGAAAAATGAAAAAGAAATTAAAATGAAAATATAAAGAAATAAAGGGAGGGGGTAAGAATAGCAAGACCAAACAGTTCAAATTAGTGGGCTTTCACGCGCGTGGGGGTGCCAATAGAATCTGAGCCCATTTCCCTCTACTAAATGAAACGGTGCGTTTCATTATTTAAAATTTCCCACCAATTCTCAGATCGAATGTGGATCGTTAGATCCTTGGTCAAGTCAAAGTTTTCCAACAGATCCAAGGGCCATTGTATCTTCTTCTTCCTCCAGCCATTAGGGTTTCAGAAAATGATCCCCATGCAAGCACTTTCGAGCTCATCATTCTCCCTCCACAGGACATGAAATCACATACTTAAAGAACCAAATCCACTCCATTTCTTCCCCTCTACACGATCATGCCTTTAATTTCACCTAATTCTCAACCTACATTAAAACCCGATGATTGGAAGTTCTGGACACCACTGATTGCACCTGGTGTGCATGATCACAAATCCTACTCAAACTAACCTAGAACAATCTACAAGCCATGGTGAGTATTCTGAGCCAAACATCTCACATTCTCTTGCCCTAAATCAGGAGTTCTAGATCATCACAGTTTCATCACTCTGCCCTCAAACTTCATATAACCTTCTCTAGTTTTCATGAATCAATTCCCTATGGTCTCTAATCAATCCTATCTTAACCACATGATCTATAACAGCATAACTAAGGAGATTCGAAGGGTTTTGCATACCTTGCAAGTGATGATGGTAGAGGTAGTTGTGCTGCAATTCAAGACTTGTAATGGCTTCTAGATGCTCCTCCAATGATGCTGATTCTTCTGTTTGCAATGGTAGTTGCTCAATCTTCTTGAATTACTCTATCCCCCTCTTCATGCAAGTTGGAGTGTAAGCTTGGATCACCTTCACCAGCCACGAATTCCTCCCAATTTTCTTTGCCAAATACTCTATGATAATGGTGGATGATGATGATAACAGAAATTGAGATGATTGATGAAGCTTTAATGGAGTTTGGATAGAAAATCAAATTGGAGAAAGTGTGTATAACTTGGGGTTTTGAACAAATGGAATCACCAACCATGGCATGAACTATCCCTTATCAATATATAGGTGAGGTTAGAACCTCCTAGAAACTTGGAGAAGTTTCCCTTGCATTCTTTCCCTTGAATTTGGTTTATGTACCTTCCATTACAAGCAACCATGAATAACTCACAAATTATGAACTAAGCTCAAAATTATACTTTAGCCAATGTCTTTAAAATGGTCTTTCCATTCAAAATGACCTATAATTTTGCTTCATTTGGCCAAGATATGAAAAATCTCATTTTTAAGTCCATTTTTATTCATTAAATCCAACAATTTTGAAACCTTGTGCTATGAATCTTTCCAATCTCTCATGGTCACTTTTATAGACTCAAAATGTCATTTGGAACAAGTTTTATGTTGTAAAGTTTTCCATTTGAGGCCTCCTTGTATGAGTTTAGGGCATAGATTAAAAGGACCTGTAATTCTCAAATGACCAAAATACCCTTTGCTTGCCAAGACCATAAATAGAGTTCCACACATCATATGAAGTCATACTATACCATTATAGAAAGCTAAGACAATGAGGAATAACTCTTATGTTTACCAGAAATTCATTTGAAATTTCCTTGAAGGGTAAAAATTGCTTGGAAGTCAAGTCACTTTCACAGACAAAATTTCAGATACCTCAGATGACCTGTAACTTGCAAGGACCATAACTTGAGTTCTATAAATCTCCTTGATGTCTTCCACCACTCAAATTAAAGGTCTTGAGATCCCCTACAAGTTCCATGTTGGCCAAGGATCCATTTGAAGCTTGCATTTTGACTTATCTTGCTTGGAAATTTAACCTAAACTAGGGGATTTTACATAGAAACCCTAATTTAGAAACTCCTCTTCTCCTTGATTTCTCTTGAATTCTTCTTAGCATAACAACATATCCTTATTATTCGTGTCAAATGATGAACCCCACATCTCTCCAATAGCCCTTAATGCCTTTCAATCAGTCAATTGACCTAGAGTTGACCCAGGGTTGACCCAGATGAAACCCTAGTTGACTGTCTTCAACTGTAATTCTTGTGACTTCACCAATGACTTGTCTCCTTCTCCAAATGAATTTCTAAGTCCTCCAAGATGTCTAGATACTCCCCATGCTCAGCCCACAGCTCCCAACTTCTTGTTGATCCTCAGAGACCCTCAGATAGGAGATGGATGCAATGCTTGATCCATTGACTTCCCAGCTTCCAAATTCTTTTCTGATGACTTGAATGAGGTTGAATCAGGATAATAACCTCTTGATAGGCCTCTAGAGATGAGAATAATGATTGGTCCCCTGTTAGCTGACTTGCTATGCTTATGCTATGCAGATGAGTAACCTACGTACATGGCCCTATATGCAAATGCTAATGCAATTGAAACATAAACCAAGTGAATAAGGTTGGGCAAATTTTAGGGTGCAACAGCTGCCCCTATTCAAACGACTTGGACCCGATTGGGTGAAGAGCCCGGAGCCTTCAGACATTCGCGGTACGAGACGGTTGAATACTAGGAAACCAGAAATTTGCCAACCGCAGAAATAAATTGCGCTCCTGCTTGAGGAACGACATTCGTCAACTGAATCTGACTGTCACGACAACCCACAGATCTCGTGCTGGGGATTATTTTCATCAGCCTGAAAAAGATTTTATCATCGCAGAGATAGAATTTTGTCCACGTTAGGACTCCACCTGCCGTCAACTCGAGAAAACTTCAACAACTTTGCTGGGGATGGCTCGTCTGCCTTCTCGTCAGAAATAAATCGTCCCTGTTAGGAATAAACTCTTACACGTTAGGAATAACACCGTCCACGTTAGGACTCACCTTTCCACGTAAGGAATCCATCTTCTTCTTCCACGTTAGGAATAACTTCTTTGATCTGTCCGCGTCAGGACTAAACTTTTCCGCGTAAGGAAACAACTTCTCTTTCCACGTTGGCGATCAATCTTGATATGTCCGCGTAAGGACTCAATCTTTCCGCGTAAGGAATAAACTCGTCTTTCCACGTAAGGAAACCATTTTTCTTCCCCGTAAGGAATGCTCTTGATATGTCCACGTAAGGACTCAATCTTTCCACGTAAGGAATCATCATCTTTCCACGTAAGGAATCTTCATCGTTCCACGTAAGGAATACAATTCGTCTTTTCTGCGTCTGTCCACGTCAGGACTGAACTTGCTTTTCTACGTAAGGAACTGAAGCTTCTCTTTCTACGTAAGGAATAACCTTGTCCACGTCAGGACTCACCTTTCGTCTTGATTTGTCCATGTAAGGACTCACCTCTGGACTCGCTGAGGAAATAAAATTTGTCCACGTCAGGACTCATGTCTCAACCTGCTGAAGTAATAGGACCTGTCCACGTCAGGACTTACGCGTCTTCGACTTGATGGGGAAATAAACCCCGTCCACGTCAGGACACACACTTTGCCAATAACACGAAGAAGGATAAAATTGTCCACGTCAGGACTCACATCTCACCATTACAAATAGAGATATCTGCTGGAAATAAATTGTCCACGTCAGGACACCAATACGAAGAGTAACGAACTTTGTCCACGTCAGGACTCCACACTCAATCAATACCGAGAACTCGAGCCTGTCCACGTTAGGACTAACACACATCGTCAACTTGAGGAAATGTCCACGTTAGGACTCCTCATTCCAATCAATCTTCTTTAGCACAAAGAAATCCCGTCAATAAAATTGTCCACGTTAGGACTCATCCTTCCATTGGTCCGCAAACTTCTTATCACTGACGTTACAGCAACTTTGAGGCTGACTCTACTGGGGACATTTGGAAACCAAACTTCCGGACGCCTGCTCTGATAACCGACGGTAGCCTCTGAAGTTCTGATTCAGGAATCCTTTGATGACCCATAGCTCTGCTTGGGGATAAGGAGAAACTTATCCTGCTGACTCTGTGGGGAGTAGCGCCACAGCTGACACTTCGTCGAATGTCTCACACCGAGATCCTGAATGTTTATTGATTCACCTGAGCAAGTTCTCTCTCTTCCTGCAAGAGAAACAATACTTGGAACAAACGGTTAGCCAACTTAGTTTATGTTTCAAAAATGCATGCGTTCGACAATGATGCAATGCTCCTTTCGGCGTGGAAATGCTACGCTTTTATTTGGTGGATGCAAGTATGACACTATATGCCAATGCAAATGCGGTCTTGACTGCTGGGTACAGGAACTGCTTCAGCAAAATAAATGCTGAAGATAATGCCAACTCCGCTAGGGATAGCCAGATGCTGCAGAATTATCCCAGCAAAATAAATGCTGGAAAGGTGAAGTCGACTCAGCTGGAAAAAGGAACTTGAACCAAGCACCTCGTTGAAGTGACACCCTGCTGGGGAATATAACTCTGCTGGAGACTAACAGATGCGCCCGGTATGATCGAACTTCTGCGGGAAAATGAACGGGGATCACACGGTATTCCGGCCAAAATAAATGCCAGGACCCGCACCAACTCTGTCGGGGATAGTCTTAATCTTTGAGTTCCACCGGAAGGAATGAAAATACTTGCGGAGAAGAGGATCCCGCCGGGGATGGGATGATTCTCTTGGGGAAAATGACCTGACTCCACTGGAGGAGAATAAATGACCCTGCGGGGAAAGGTAAACTGCCTGAATACAGCTCACCAATCTGAAATATTAATCTTCTGAGGCTAAACCCCTCTGCTTGAGACAAGGAATCCTTCTGGGGGACACCACACTGCCTGAATACAGCCTATAATTTTGGAATCGCCAATTCTGCTGAGAATAAATGGCTCTGTTGGAACATGCCTTCTGGATAGGCTACGACTAGCTGGGGAATTCGATCCTTCTTCAGTGAGATCATGCATGACCTGCGTGGAGATCAAGTCTTCCGTTATTGCAACCTTTTGATCATCTTCCTCGTACGGTTATGAAACCTGCAACCACACAAACAAGCCAAGACAAGCCTATACGACCAAATCGATTCAGGTTAGTGACGTTATTTTCAGTTAATTCAAAGCTTTAGAAATCGTTGGCAAGGGCCAGTGATGTTATACACATGATAGTTTCAATAAACTTAGGCGTTTTATCATGCACCAAACAGTAAAGAACCAGCATCAAGTACTGAATAACATATTTTATTGATTGAGCCCCTGAATGGGCGGAGTTTTGTACACGGGATGTAACTCCTGAAAAGAGGAAGCTACGCAAAGCAAATACACAAGTATGCACAATAAGCATAAATACTTTGACAAACTAAATTTTGTACACATGTCGGCAACGGGATGCAGACGAACACCATGAACTGATACTCCTGTGACTCGCCCGACTCTAATGCTTTCCCGGTATTCATACTTCCGAAGAGATTGTATCCGATAACCGATCCCTTAGGCATTCTCCCGCACTGATGCTTACTGAAATGTCAAATTCGGACCGCAGTCATTTGCTTTTCAAATCCCTAACTTTTGCGTGAACCGCCCTTTACGGGTTTTCAGTTCACCGGGATACCCTTTTTTGCCGAAGCCGCCCAGTGTAGGTTTTCAACTTCGCGGGTGTACATTCTTTCAATTTTATCCCTAACTTTTGCCCGAACCTTTTATTCTGTTTTTGGTTCGCCAGGATGCCCCATTTTTGCCTGGACTCTCTTTTTCTTTCCAGCAGGTCTGTTTTAAGCAAAGTATTTTTTAACTGCGTCCGAATTTACAGGTGACGCGAAGTCTTCACCGTCCATAGTGGACAACAATAAAGCCCCTCCTGAAAAGACTTTCCTGACAACGTATGGCCCTTCGTAGTTGGAGGTCCACTTGCCCCTGTGATCTGCCTACGGCGGGAGAATCCTTTTCAGCACAAGGTCGCCCGTCTGAAAGCTCTGCGGATGTATCTTCTTATCATATGCTTTCTTCATTCGACTCTGGTACAAACAACCGTATGCTAGAGAAGCTAGCCTCTTCTCGTCCATCAAACTCAATTGGTTCAACCTGTCTTTTACCCATTCCGCCTCGTCCAGCTGGACGTCTCGCAATACCCTCAGAGAAGGGATCTCAACTTCCAATGGTAATACCGCTTCCATTCCGTATACTAACGAGAACGGGGTTGCCCCGGTTGATGTGCGTACCGTCGTACGATAACCGTGCAATGCGAAGGGTAGCATCTCATGCCAATCCTTATAGGTTACCACCATTTTCTGAACGATCTTCTTGATATTCTTATTGGCCGCCTCGACAGCGCCATTCATCTTGGGTCGGTAAGGGGAGGAGTTGTGATGTTCGATCTTGAAATTCTGACAGAGCTCCTTCATCATTTTGTTGTTCAGGTTCGAACCGTTGTTCGTGATTATCCGCTCGGGGATCCCATATCGGCAAATGATATCTCTCTTGATGAATCTGGCCACCACTTGCTTCGTGACATTTGCGTAAGACGCCGCTTCCACCCACTTGGTGAAATAATCGATCGCTACTAGAATGAACCGATGCCCATTAGAAGCTGTCGGCTCGATCTTTCCAATCATATCGATTCCCCACATCGAGAATGGCCAGGGTGATGACATTACATTCAGAGGACTCGGAGGCACATGGATTTTATCAGCATAGATTTGGCACTTGTGGCACTTCCTTGCAAACTTGAAACAATCAGTTTCCATCGTCAGCCAAAAGTAACCTGCCCGCAGCAGCTTTCTCGTCATAGCATGCCCACCAGCATGCGTACCGAAGGTACCTTCGTGTATTTCCTCCATGAGCAGATTTGCCTCTCTTTCGTCTACACAACGCAACAGCACCAAGTCGTGGTTTCTTCTGTACAAGACACCATCTGGATTCAAATAGAAATTACCCGCTAATCTCCTGAGAGTCTTTTGATCTTGACTGGATGCCCCAGCCGGATACTCTTTATTCTTCAGGAAGTTAAGGATATCAAAATACCATGGTTTGCCATCGGACGCTTCATCAATAGCAAATACATAAGCTGGCCTGTCAAGCCGAGAGATAATGATCCTGGGAGCCTCGTTCCAGAAATTGACTTTGTACATGGAAGACAAAGTGGCGAGGGCGTCAGCCATTTGATTCTCTGCCCGCGGTACGTGGTGCAATTCAACTTTGTCGAAGAAAGGCAACAATCTCCTTGCATAATTCATGTAATGTATCAAGTTGGGCTGACGCGTCTCCCATTCCCCTTTGATCTGATTCACCACCAGAGCTGAGTCTCCGTAGACGTCTAGGTTTTTGATTCGCAAATCAATGGCTTCTTCAAGCCCCATTATACAAGCTTCGCATTCAGCCTCATTATTGGTAACGGCAAAGGTCAATCGGGCAGTAAACGGGATGTGCGACCCGTGTGGCGTAGTGATGATTGCCCCTATTCCGCTACCGTAAGCGTTCACAGCTCCGTCAAATATCATCTTCCATTTGGAACCCAACTCTGGTCCTTCGTCTGGCAACGGCTCCTCGCAATCTTTCATCTTTAGGTACATGATGTCCTTGTCAGGAAAATCAAACCTCATCGATTGGTAATCTTCAATAGGCTGCTCCGCCAGATACTCAGACAGCACACTACCCTTTATAGCCTTTTGCGAGACGTATTGGATGTCATATTCAGTCAAGACCATCTGCCAACGGGCAATTCTCCCTGACAACGCTTGCTTTTCGAATACATATTTGATAGGATCCATCTTCGAGATGAGCATGGTTGTATGATTCAGCATGTATTGCCTCAAACGCTTGGCGGCCCAGGCTAGCGCGCAACAAGTTTTCTCCAGCATTGAGTATCGAGATTCACAATCTGTAAATTTCTTACTCAAGTAATAGATTGCATGCTCTTTTCTCCCTGTCTCGTCGTGCTGACCGAGAACACAACCCATGCTTCCCTCAAGAACCGTCAAATACATGATCAAGGGTCTGCCCGCCACTGGGGGTATCAAAATAGGAGGTTCCTGCAAATACTTCTTTATTTTATCGAACGCCTTTTGACAATTTTCGTTCCATGTCACAGCTTGATCTTTCTTCAACAGCTTGAACAATGGCTCACACGTAGCAGTTAGGTGAGATATGAACCGAGCGATGTAGTTCAACCTCCCTAAGAACCCGCGCACCTCCTTCTCTGTTTTAGGCGTCGGCATTTCTTGAATCGCTTTTATTTTAGCAGGATCGACCTCTATTCCCCTTTCGCTTACGATAAACCCCAGCAGCTTACCCGATCTCACCCCGAAGGTGCATTTGTTAGGGTTCAGCCTCAGCCTGAACTTCCTAAGCCTTTTAAATAACTTCAGCAGATTCACCAGATGCTCTTCCTCCGTCTGGGATTTGGCAATCATATCGTCAACATAAACTTCGATCTCTTTATGCATCATATCATGGAAAAGAGTCGTCATCGCACGCTGATATGTTGCCCCAGCATTTTTCAAACCAAAGGGCATCACTTTGTAGCAAAATGTTCCCCAAGGCGTTATGAAAGTGGTCTTCTCCATATCCTCTGGCGCCATTTTAATCTGGTTATAGCCTGAAAAGCCATCCATGAAGGAGAATACGGAGTATTGAGCAGTATTATCAACTAGCACATCAATATGAGGAAGCGGAAAATCGTCCTTTGGGCTTGCTTTATTCAAATCTCTATAATCCACGCACATTCGAACCTTGCCATCTTTCTTCGGCACTGGTATGATGTTAGCAACCCATGAGGGATATTTCGTCACAGCCAGGAAACCAGCGTCCCACTGTTTTTGAACTTCCTCTTTGATCTTCACTGCCATATCTGGTCGAGTTCTGCGAAGCTTTTGTTTGACTGGCGGGAAATCTTCTTTCAGTGGCAGACGGTGCACCACCATATCTGTATCGAGCCCTGGCATATCCTCATACGACCAAGCGAACACATCATTATACTCTCGGAGCATTTCGACCATCCTTCGCTTGATATCACTCTGCAGCGCGGCCCCGATACGAATGTTCTTCTCAACCCCTTCTGACCCCAAGTTGATAATTTCGATGACCTCGTCGTGAGGCAGAATGGCTCTTTCCTCTTGCTTCACCAACCAAGACAGTTCTTCAGGAACGTCACTATCTTCGACAACCTCTTCCTCGGCCTGAAATACCGGGTGCTCAAAGTCGGGACGAGTCATAGGTGGTTCAAGGATGTCATCTGAAAATGTTATCCTGCAAAAGGAATGGTTAAGTGCTTCAAAATGCATATAAAGCGAATACCCGCGTTGCCATTTTATTGAAAAATATAAAACAAGAAAGACAGAGATTACAGTATTTGCACATGAAAAACGCCATTTATTTAATGATTAACACGCAATGTTCATAACAACACAGCCCTAAGCAAATCTTGATGCCCCGGGCAAGACATCAGATTATTCAACAATTAATAAAGCAAAGCATTACTGTTTAAGAGTCACAGGAACAAGCTCCTGAATAGACCAGTTGCACAGTCCTTGTCCTGGCGTGCTTGGCTGAATCCAGGCATCCATATCACAGTCGCTGTCTCCTTCGTCCGACTCCGAAGCAGAATTGATGGTTTCAAGACCTACTCCACTGGCAGAGATTGTTATTGGCCCTCTGAAACGGGGTGCACCCACAGCGGGAGTTGATGACGACGGTTGGTATCCCAGCCCGAACCGGTCCATCTTTACTGGAATATCCAGCACTTTTCCCCAGCCCTTGGCTTCTCCTGCCTCCACTAGAGCTTGGGCTTCTTTATACGATGAGACGGCTATCTCCGACACTTTGCTCGGCCCGGGACCTTTGTCCTTGATACGCAACCCTTCAAATGCCTGGCAAGGTGTCTCGTGGATCTCTCCGTCGACCTCCACATATTTAAATGACGATAGATGGTTGACCAGGATGTCTTCTTCTCCGCATACGGTGACTACACTGTCTCCGACCATATATTTCAACTTTTGATGCAGGGTAGACGTGACTGCCCCCGCCCCGTGAATCCAGGGTCTTCCAAGCAAGCAGTTGTACGCAGGCTGTATATCCATGATATAAAACTCAGTTGCAAACACCTCCGGCCCCACCTGTAGAGGCAATGTGATCGATCCAAAGACTGTTCTCCGTGTGCCATCAAACGCTCTGACTACCAAGTCGCTGGGCGTGCACAAGATTCCTATGACATCCAGCTTCATCATCGCTTTCTTGGGCATCACATCTAAAGACGATCCGGTGTCGACCAATACATGCGACATTACTGATCCTCTACACTCGACAGATACGTGCAGCGCCATATTATGATCTCTCCCTTTCGGGGTCAAATCGAAGTCGGTAAAACCCAAGCTGTGGCCTGCATTTACATGTGCCAACACTCCTTCCAGCTGATTTACAGAGACGTCCTGGGGTACAAAGGAAGTATCCAGGACTTTCAGCAAAGCATTTCTGTGGGCTTCCGAACACAAGAGCAATGACAAGATGGATATTTTGGACGGCGTCTGCTGCAGATGCTCCACAATCTTATAATCACTTTTTCGAATCAAGCGCATGAACTCTTCTACATCTTTCGATGCCGCTTCTTTTTCGCTTGCTTGCACTGGGACATTCTCAACCATCTTCCCTTTTCCTTTCGCTAGTCTTTCGGCCTCCACCTCAGGCGATATGAAGATCCTACCACTTCTTGTCATACCTCCTGAACCAACAACATTATCGACAGTCTCAGCTGGCTGCTTATTAACATCAATCTTTATTCCGTCACAATACACCTCCAACCCATATGACCATGGGACTGCCTTCGTGTTCTCGTACGGGATCGGTACGGCTTTAGTTATGGTGATCGGTGGTCGCTGAACCGGTGTTGCAATAGTGATTGTCTTTCGAGGAATCGTTACAGTGGCTACATCACTCTGATCATCTGCTACTGCCCCTGCAGGCTCTTCGGCTGCTGCTCGGTCAAACTGCAATGTGCCTCCATCAATTAAAGCCTGAATGCCTTTCTTCAAATCATCACACCCCCCAGCTAGGGTCCAGCATTCTAAGCAATACTCATCACACCCTGGGTAAACACCCTCTTGCAGCAATCTGCTTTTTATTTCGCCCAGCGGCGTCTTTAACTCGTCGACATTCATAATCAGATTCAACCCTTCCTCAGTCAGAATGGCGTTCGCCCCATGATTAGGCATGGGTTTCTGCACTATATTCGGACCTGCCGTTCCGAAATTGATAGTCTTATTGTCCAAAAGATCCTGCACAACATGTTTAAAAGCATGGCAACCCTCTACATCGTGGCCCGAAGCCCCAGAATGAAACTCACAGTGCCTGCTTGCATCATAACCATACGGGGGAGTTCCCGTTATCGGTGCCAGAGTTCTCTTCTCTACCAGGTTCAAACCCAACAATGTCTGCAACAAATCTGCGTACGTTGAGGGAGGCTTCTCAAACACTCTTCTTGGTTTACCACCCTGGAATCTTCGCTGAGCCTGCTGTGCCCCCTGCTGAGGCGGCTGTTGCTGCTGTTGCTGTTGCTGTTGCTGTTGCATTGGCTGCTGCTGAAATGGTTGTTGTTGATATGGAATAGTAACACTCGCCACCTGCTGCGGCTGATGATATTGGTTCCGACCTCTGCCTCGGCCTCGGCCTCGGCCTCCAAATACTGCGCTTGCCTCGCCCTGACGGCGCCCACCAAAAGCCTTCCTATTACTGCCGGATGCAGTTGATTCCTCGACCTGGAATTTTCCCTGCTTAATGTTACGTTCAATCTTTTCTCCCATCAGAATTAGGTCTGAAAAACTGGCCAGAGATGTATGAAACAACATGTCATGAAACAAGCCTGTGAATGTACCGACGAACATGTCATTCATTTCCTTTTCTTCTACAGGAGGACGGACCCTGGCAGTCATATCGCGCCACCTTTGCGCGTACTCTTTAAAGCTCTCCCCCTTCTTCTGAGACAGCCCTGCCAATTGGACCCGATTGGGCGCCAAATCGCTGTTATACTTGTAGTGAGCTACAAATGCCTCCGCCAATTGTTTCCATGTCTTGATATTGGTTGGCTCCAACCCCATATACCACTCTAGGGAAAGGCCTGACAAACTATCTTGAAAGAAATGCATTAGCATTCTTTCATCAGTTGAGTATGCAGACATCTTTATGTAATAGGCTCGCACATGCACTTTCGGACAGGTGTCCCCTTTATACTTATCAAACGCAGGAGCTTTGAATTTGATTGGAACCCTCAAACCAGGTACCAGACCCATTGTTGCCATGTCCAAGCCTACAGCACTTTGGTTCAGGACCCCCCTCATTTGCTCTTATAGCATTCTGATCTTCTGGGAGTCGTCCATCGGCCCTTCGAAACCTCCGCCGGAGAAAGCGTCCTCCTGCTGATCTTCTTGCCACATACCATTCCCAGCTCCATACCCATCATATCCATTATTACGTCCAGCCCTGATCTGATTCATCCCCGGACCCCGTCCTCTGTTGCCGTACCCTTGAACACCTCCAGCAGGCCCAAAAGCCATAAACCCCGCGCCGTTTCCATTTCCAAAACCTCCGTAGCCCTGATTGGTCACACCATAGCCATCTTGCCCAAAGCCTTGAGCATTGAAACCATATTTCCCAGTGTTATCGAATCCCTGATCGTTGAATCCGAATCCAGCATTGACAAAGCCGTTGCCTCCCATATTATCACCCAAGTTGACATCACCCAGCCCAACGTTATTGACAGCAGTCTCATTCCCAACTCCGACATTACCATTCACAGCAGCGGTAACGTTGTTGACATTAGCAGCAGGTATATTGACTACAGGTGGAGCCATTGGCGTGGGAGTGCCGTCTCCATGAGCAGTGTCGACCCGCACAGACTGATGATCCTCGTTACCGTGACCAGCATTTCGGGCCAACAGAGGCTGGACCATGGCCTGCAAATACTCCTGACCTTTTGCAATAGCTTCCATGGTCTGCATAAAGAGAGCGAGCTTCTCGCGCACATCTTGCATCTCGTTCTGCATTTGATCCATGATTCTTCGACAGTTGGTGCGGGTAGAATAGCGGTGCGGGTGCTGATCTGCAATCCTGAAAAGAACCTGGTACAGAGCAGGAAATAAGATAACATCCAATGATTACCTGTAATGCAATATGAATATGAATGCGATGCAGTGTGTGTCGGTGCATTAGGGAAATTCATTCCCCGATTTTAGTGTGAAGGTGCCGGTGCAGTGACAGTGCTATCAATATAAAGATCGGAGCTGAATCACAGAAAGCCTCATATATTGCAGAGAAACCAATAAGCCCGGAATACAATATCACTGAGAGTATAATAAGAAGGCATGACCTCAACCAACAATCCTGGTGATGGTCAGCACTATGCAAATAAAGCATACAAGTTACTACATGAAATGATCAAACCCTCCCATAAGTATGATATTCTTCTAGCAACTTCTTGGTCTCCGGATGACTTGGTCGAGCAAGCAGCCCTTCAACAAGTTGGTTTCTTCTCTTGAGAACACGTCGCACGTCTTCAGCAGTTTCTTCCCATGCCCCCTCTCCGAAGCGATCCTCTAGTTTACGCTTCTGAGACACAGCTTCATCTCTACCTTTGATGGCCTTGTTTAGTGCATTCTGGAGACTATACCGGGTCATCACTTCTTCTTCACACTTCTTGATGCTGGACTTCAACTGCTCTTCGAGGTCGGAAATTTGCTGCTTCAACTTATCCTCCCTCTTCTTATTGTTGGTGAGCGTAGCATTCTAAGTCTTATTGCAAGAAGAGATCTCTCGGTGTGCTGCGTCGAGCGCTTTCTTTTTGGATTCAAGCATGTCATGGGAGCTTCTGAACTCTTGCCCCAGACGTTCGCGCTTCTTCCTCTCCTCAGTCAACTCATCCCCTAGTCTGTTCATTAGCTCAATCTGCTGTTGGAAAGCATGCACGGCCTTGTTTTTCTCACTGCGTATCTGGGCTAGCTCCTGCTCTAACCCTTCGTTGATCTTCATCAAGGCTTCTTTTTCTTTCACAACTTGCTCGTAGGCTTCCCTAGAAACAGTAGTTGGCTCTACTACCGGAACAGGAACAAAGACTGGTGCATCTGGAAATGGCATCCTCAACTGACTGGCTCTCTCCTGAATCCAAACTCTATAAGGTGCATAGGCATGACAGTCATTCTTTCCTAACAACGGCTTCCCTCTTCGGTTAATACGCGTCCAGGCATGCTGCAACTTGGCCAATAACTCCCCCTTCACGTCTCCGGTGAAGTACAGAGATTCCTGTACTTCTTCCTCCTTTGGCGGGCTCTTCAGCGCATATCCGAACTGACGGACGAACAGAGAAGGGTTGTAGTTGATACACCCTTTCCTCCCTATTAGTGGGACATTAGGGTAACCAGAACAACTGAATATAAGCTCGGATCCCAGCAGATCTCTATCAAACCAATCAACGTCTTCAGAAGTTAACCTCATCATATGCTCTGGCCAGTCGGGCGTGATTGCATTATCCATGAAAGGTCCCCTCGATGGAAAATGGCTCTTGAACCACATATGCAGCAAAGGTACGCAACAAGAGACATTCTTGCCTCTCCTGTTTTCATTCCTGTAGTGCATCGAATGGTAAAAGTCCCCGATCAGTGTTGGTACTGGGTTACCGGCAGCAAATAGATGAAATGCATCCATGTCCACGAAGTTTGGGAAGTTAGGGAACAGCACTATCCCATAAATGCAGAGGGCCAAAATAGCGTTAAAGACCACCCAACACCCATTCTTGGCGTACTCTTGAGCCTTACTAACTAGAAACTGAAGAGAAAAACCCGGAACCCCTCGCCACGCAGTCATCAACAAGTCAGAAGCATTCATATGCAGGGCCTTGGCTAAATCCCCCAAATTGGGCTCAGCGGCTGAGTGAATAAAAGGAACTGCATTCTGAACTGGCAGCTCAGTGAACTCTACATACTCCTCCATGGTAGGCCCTAAGATAAAATCCGCAAACGTGAAACATCTCAAAGCCGGGTCATAGAATTGCATTAAGGTGTACAGCCCGTTCAATTCATCATCAGTAGACCTGCGCACTAAACCCAACAACCGTCCGTAACTTTGCCTGAAGCTTCTAGGGACATCCTCATCTGCAAGAGAAATCAGACCCAGGAGTGGAGTTATATCGGGGATAGGTAGCTTATACGCAACGGTCATCCTCAAACCAGCCATGATCAAATACTCAGAAGTCCAGACACTAGAACCGGGGGAATGAAAATGCACCTGCAGCACAGACACACGTTAGTGGGATGCAATGATAATGGGTATGCAAACAATGCAATGCAAATAACATGCAACAGGGACCAACTGCCATAGCTGAATAGCCTGAACCATATCAAGAAGTCTCAGATAGACCCTCTAGAAGTCCTCAAACCCTGGTCTCGGATAGACCTATAATAAAGCTCCAACAACGGTCTCTGACAGACCTCAAACCATAACTCCGGCTGGTCTCTGGTAGACCTCAAATCATACCTCCAACAGGTCTCTGGCAGACCTCATAACACATCTCCAACTGGTCTCTGACAGACCTCATAACACATCTCCAACTGGTCTCTGACAGACCTCAAAACTCTCCATAAATACCCAGGATCTCTGATCAAGAAATAACCGGTATCTGAAGGTCTAGTTACCTGCATAACCCCAAACCCTCTCATAGGTGGATATCCTAGTAACTGACAAAGGTATGGCATCCTATGCGGTCGTCGGCGTCACAGACTTTCAGGGTTGATGATACGATTCCCAGAAGGAGTGGCATCATCAAATCCTGAAGAGGCCTCACTTAGCCAACTTCCAAATGATCGGTCCCCAGAGTCGACAATCCAACTAACCAGCAACCCAAGCCACCCAAAGGGCAGGACAGGAGGCCAACCAGAAGAACCTCGTCTGAGCGTAGATTTCGCGGGACACTAGGACATGCAAAGCACGTGCGCGCCCACTAATCTCTACTCTAAGTCTAAGGTGCACTCAAGCCCAGGTTCGGCTTCTCACTCAATATCAGAACACCCGTCACACCCCAAGATACAGCAATAATAATCAATATATATAATGCCGAAAATAAAGGTCAGAAATATAAATCCATACAAAATCCACGACGGGAGAACAAGCGTTAGGATTGACTCTCTTAAGGGACATTGGATCCCAAATGCATAAGAACTATCGCAATCCTTAGCAGCCAGGGGACGTTGGATCCCCAGCAGAGTCGCCAGCTGTCGCTACTGCGAAAATCGGCGCCGGCTGAACAGAAGAGTCGCCACCGCACGTTATTTATCCCACGGGAGGGAAAGGAAACGCTCAGAGAAAACCTCGCACAACACGGGAAAGACATGGTCGTCGCAACCAAAACCTGGATTCGGGAGTCGGTTACGCAAGGGGAAGGTATTAGCACCCCTCACGTCCGTCGTACTCGACGGGATCCACGCTTGTTTTCTGGTACGGATTGTTATTCTATCTACTCTACAGGTCTGGGGTTAAAAAGAAAATAAAATGACTCGGCAAAGTATCGCACTTTATGCCTACGTATTCCCGCCTGGAACGAGAAATCAGAGTCAACGTAGTTCGCCTACCTACGGGAAAGGAGGGGAAGGTTGCTCGCTAGGATATCGCATCCTATGCCTACGTACTCCCACACTGCATGGAAGATCAGAGCAAACGTAGTTCGGGCTACGTACGACACAAGCTTGTCTTGGTTGATTTTATTCCTTCTGAAAAAGGTTTTTCTGATTAACAGTCCCGGCGGACAAAAATAACGTCTTGATGAGTTCACATTCTTTTACGGAAGAAGTGTCTTTTATTGAGTTTGAAATTTTATTGTGTTTTTTTGTTTGTTTTGAGGAAGAAGAGACAGAACTCTAACCTACGGTTGCGAAGGGAACCAAACTATCCTAATGTTGTCATGCATGGGTTAAGACCTAGTGTCTATCATGCTCCTCTCTTGCGCAGAGAGAAACAGAGATCCTAAAGGAATAGAAGGAAACAGAAACAATATCAGATATATACAGTAAAACAGTAAAATGCATGTATGCAACAATACAAGCGAGGCAAGGGGGTCCCACTCAACCTCGAACCTAGAAAACAATAGGCAAAAGTGAACAGACTTCACTTTCAACCCAGCAGGGTAAACAGCAAACAATACAGTCAGGAAAACCAATCAATACATCAGAAATGAAAATACAGCAAAAATAAACAGCTACAGCAGCTCTGCATCAATATCCATCTTCAAGTCATATCCAATCAGCTACAAACTTCAGTCAGCAACAGTCTCTATCTTCACAGTCTTCAAGCAAGGGCTGTGGTTGACAATCTTCAGTCTACAATGGCTTTTCTTCAAGTCCTATCCTCCAAGCTGAGGGATCAATCACCAGAGTGAATTGGGTGTTGAGCAATTAGTTGACTACCAATGGTGGTAAACCAACTGCTACTAACACATAAGACATTTTCTCTCAAGAGTTCTATCCCTTAGACAATAGCACCAAGCCTTCCAAAGGAAGGGGGTGAGTGTCTCAGAGAGACCCTGTATCACAGAGAGGAATGGAGGCCGTCAAAACCTTCCATGTTTGAGAATCAAGCTTTCTAATCTAGAGCTCTGCCTAGCTCCTAAACCCTAATCTCCTCAACAGCTACTAGCAGGAACCTCCTCATCAACTCTGGAAGTTGGTCTTCGGGCTCTGGATCTCCAATGGCTTCATCATCCTCAGTCTTCAGCTTCCCCAATCCCCAGACAATCCCAATACCCACACAAACAAGCAATAATCCCCAGAAGGCACACCACACCAATCAATCAACTATAACAGTAATATACTAATAGCAGTAGGGGAATCCTAGTGATTTCTAAGGGGAACTATCCTATACCCATAACCCCTATAGTCCATACCCCAAAAATCAAATGAAAATTTCCTAAAAGAAATAAACTATTCCACCTAAGTTGATTTAAAACCCTAATTTGTTCATGTTGTTCACACCTAAACTAATCACCTAAAACTAACTTCTAAAAATATGAACTAAATTTCATTTACAAGATAACAATGTCTATTAATCAACCTAAAAAGAATGGGAAAAAAATATTAAAGCATGGGTTAGAACAAAAATTAACAAATTTATATATGAAATGAAACTATTTAAAATGCTATTTATTTGGAAAATATGGGAAAAATATCAAATAAAAAATAAAATGCAATTTTTATTTTTTATAATTTTCTAGACTCTTTAAAGAAAATTATGCAAAAAGAATGATTAAAAAATAGTGTTTTTTCAATTTATTATGATTTTTAGAAAATGCATGAAAAATGAAAAAGAAATTAAAATGAAAATATAAAGAAATAAAGGGAGGGGGTAAGAATAGCAAGACCAAACAGTTCAAATTAGTGGGCTTTCACGCGCGTGGGGGTGCCAATAGAATCTGAGCCCATTTCCCTCTACTAAATGAAACGGTGCGTTTCATTATTTGAAATTTCCCACCAATTCTCAGATCGAATGTGGATCGTTAGATCCTTGGTCAAGTCAAAGTTTTCCAACAGATCCAAGGGCCATTGTATCTTCTTCTTCCTCCAGCCATTAGGGTTTCAGAAAATGATCCCCATGCAAGCACTTTCGAGCTCATCATTCTCCCTCCACAGGACATGAAATCACATACTTAAAGAACCAAATCCACTCCATTTCTTCCCCTCTACACGATCATGCCTTTAATTTCACCTAATTCTCAACCTACATTAAAACCCGATGATTGGAAGTTCTGGACACCATTGATTGCACCTGGTGTGCATGATCACAAATCCTACTCAAACTAACCTAGAACAATCTACAAGCCATGGTGAGTATTCTGAGCCAAACATCTCACATTCTCTTGCCCTAAATCAGGAGTTCTAGATCATCACAGTTTCATCACTCTGCCCTCAAACTTCATATAACCTTCTCTAGTTTTCATGAATCAATTCCCTATGGTCTCTAATCAATCCTATCTTAACCACATGATCTATAACAGCATAACTAAGGAGATTCGAAGGGTTTTGCATACCTTGCAAGTGATGATGGTAGAGGTAGTTGTGCTGCAATTCAAGACTTATAATGGCTTCTAGATGCTCCTCCAATGATGCTGATTCTTCTGTTTGCAATGGTAGTTGCTCAATCTTCTTGAATTACTCTATCCCCCTCTTCATGCAAGTTGGAGTGTAAGCTTGGATCACCTTCACCAGCCACGAATTCCTCCCAATTTTCTTTGCCAAATACTCTATGATAATGGTGGATGATGATGATAACAGAAATTGAGATGATTGATGAAGCTTTAATGGAGTTTGGATAGAAAATGCAAATTGGAGAAAGTGTGTATAACTTGGGGTTTTGAACAAATGGAATCACCAACCATGGCATGAACTATCCCTTATCAATATAAAGGTGAGGTTAGAACCTCCTAGAAACTTGGAGAAGTTTCCCTTGCATTCTTTCCCTTGAATTTGGTTTATGTACCTTCCATTACAAGCAACCATGAATAACTCACAAATTATGAACTAAGCTCAAAATTCTACTTTAGCCAATGTCTTTAAAATGGTCTTTCCATTCAAAATGACCTATAATTTTGCTTCATTTGGCCAAGATATGAAAAATCTCATTTTTAAGTCCATTTTTATTCATTAAATCCAACAATTTTGAAACCTTGTGCTATGAATCTTTCCAATCTCTCATGGTCACTTTTCTAGACTCAAAATGTCATTTGGAACAAGTTTGATGTTGTAAAGTTTTCCATTTGAGGCCTCCTTGTATGAGTTTAGGGCATAGGTTAAAATGACCTGTAATTCTCAAATGACCAAAATACCCTTTGCTTGCCAAGACCATAAATAGAGTTCCACACATCATATGAAGGCATACTATACCATTATAGAAAGCTAAGACAATGAGGAATAACTCTTATGTTGACCGGAAATTCATTTGAAATCTCCTTGAAGGGTAAAAATTGCTTGGAAGTCAAGTCACTTTCACAGACAAAATTTCAGATACCTCAGATGACCTGTAACTTGCAAGGACCATAACTTGAGTTCTATAAATCTCCTTGATGTCTTCCACCACTCAAATTAAAGGTCTTGAGATCCCCTACAAGTTCCATGTTGGCCAAGGATCCATTTGAAGCTTGCATTTTGACTTATCTTGCTTGGAAATTTAACCTAAACTAGGGGATTTTACATATAAACCCTAATTTAGAAACTCCTCTTCTCCTTGATTTCTCTTGAATTCTTCTTAGCATAACAACATATCCTTATTCTTCATGTCAAATGATGAACCCCACATCTCTCCAATAGCCCTTAATGCCTTTCAATCAGTCAATTGACCTAGAGTTGACCCAGGGTTGACCCAGATGAAACCCTAGTTGACTGTCTTCAACTGTAATTCTTGTGAGTTCACCAATGACTTGTCTCCTTCTCCAAATGACTTTCTAAGTCCTCCAAGATGTCTAGATACTCCCCATGCTCAGCCCACAGCTCCCAACTTCTTGTTGATCCTCAGAGACCCTCAGATAGGAGATGGATGCAATGCTTGATCCATTGACTTCCCAGCTTCCAAATTCTTTTCTGATGACTTGAATGAGGTTGAATTAGGATAATAACCTCTTGATAGGCCTCTAGAGATGAGAATAATGATTGGTCCCCTGTTATCTGACTTGCTATGCTTATGCTATGCAGATGAGTAACCTACGTACATGGCCCTATATGCAAATGCTAATGCAATTGAAACATAAACCAAGTGAATAAGGTTGGGCAAATTTTAGGGTGCAACAGTCATCACATGAGAACTACCATGAACTTTCCACCACATTCTAGAATTCTCTAAGATCAATCTAGAAACTTCTAGATCTGTCCATCATCATCTATATATTGGATTGAACTCATTGGTGCAAGGGGTTGGGGAAAAGAGGGAGAGAAAAGAGAGAATTCCATTGTTGCTTCCATTGTAAGGAAGTGTGAAATTCTCCAATCTACATCAATTCTGATCATTCTTTTTCTTCATCCATCATCCATTGAAGATTGTGAGTGGGAACAAACAAGCTCAGAGGCACATCCATGGAAGATTAAAGCTCTAGGGTTTGAAATTGCAAGATCCATAACAGATTCGAATCTCACAATCCAAGCACTCATCATCACCATTGTTGCAAACAGAAAGCTCCTCATCAAGCAAGGATCACTCTCAGAGGACTACAAGTATTGAATCCATCTGTAACCAGCTCTGCCACAGCTACTAAGCAGGTTAGTGATTTCATTTCTATCTCCATAATTAGGTGTTGCTAGGTTAGACCATTGGTGTAAGATTGTTAGGGTTAGGTAGATGAACATGTGCACAATCTGTTATGGCCATTAGAGAAAGTTTGATTCATGGTGATGAATCTTTCAAGATCAAGAACTCCTGAATTAGGGCAAGATAATGCTAGCTTTTTAGCTCAGAATACTCAGCATAGTCCCTAGATCATTCTAGGGTAGTTTGAGCAAGTTTGATAATCATGCACATCAGGTGCAATTCATGGTGTCCAAGACTTCCAGCTATCGAGCTTGATTATATATTGAGTTTCAGCAAAATCCAAGTATAGGATCTTGTAGAGGGCTTTGAGTAGGCCATTTTTGGTTTTGGGATCGAAGGATTTGGTTGAGTGAGGAGAGAGCACTGAGCTGTGGAAGTTTGTGCATGGGAGAGGAAGTTCTGCAAACCCTAGGGCTCGTTGGGGACGATGACCCTCAGCCGTTAGATCGTTTCCAGATTTTGACATTTTCATCTCATCGTATGGTCCATGTTTGAAGTTGAGAAACGGAGGGAATTGACCAGCATCAAACGATGCGTTTCATTAAACGCACCACCATGGGCCTGGATTCAGATTCCTATCCCCACCCCCCAGCGAAGCCCAATTGGAAATAACACATGAATTTGTTGCTAAATACACCGTGCCCGTTTTAGTTTTTTAATTCATTTTCTGACGCGTAATGGGCCCAGGTATTTGATATTCGTGCCCCCATTTTTCTGGCCCATCAAGATATGAACTAGGCGCCATTGCTAGTAACACCCCCTCCCCATTTAATTCATATTTTGTGATTTTTATTTCCTTTAATTTTCTTTGACCTTTAAAAAATCATAAAAAATTGAAAAAAAAAGCTTAGTTTTGATTGGTTCTTTTTGTGGTAGATCAATAATTTTGTTAAGAAAAATAATGAATAATAAAAATGGCATTTTATTTTGTTTTGTTATTTTTTTGTGTATTTTCCTTGTAAATAGCTTTTTAATGGATTTAGTTTGGTACCTAAATTTGTTGATTTTAGATCTAATAGTTCCCTTTAGATTTAGGACCCATTCTTTTTAGGATATGTCATTTAGGACTTTAACTTGTATATAGGATTTAATTCATAATTTTAGGATCAATTTTTAGGTGATTTGATTAAGTGAGATTAGAGTGATTAAAATTAGGGTTTTAAGTGAGCATAGGTGAGATAGATCAATTCTTTTAGGAGTTTTGTTGTGATTTTTGGGGTATGGGCATATAATGATAGTATGGATAGGTGTATAGACCATTGTAAATAAGTATTAGATTTTTCCCCCTCTCTTCAGTATTTTTAGGGTATTTTCTGATTTGATTGATTGTATTGGATGCCTTTGGGATGATTGTCTGGTTTTGGGGCTTCATTTGGGGTTTATCTTTGGGGGGATTGCTTTGGGGGCTTGGCTTGTTTTGATGGAGCTTTCAAGGAGCATGATGAGGAGAAGATTGAAGACCTAGTCTAGGAGCTTGTTCTCTGTTTGTGAGGTTTGAGATCCTGAAGTTTGAAGGGAATTTATAGTACTTTCCTAAGGAAGACACTATGGATGCCTTTCATTTTTTCTTCTCACCTCTTTCTCAAGTATCCAATGATGTTGGAGCCTTCATGTGAGTTTAGTTTCTCCTGAGGAGGAATGTAAACTGATCACAGTTGTTGAGCCACATGGGATGCGATTCCTGAGTGGAAGCCTCCTAGTACTTTCCCGAGGAAGGCACTATGGGCCTGTTCACTTAGTTCCCTTAGTTCATCTAGGATTTCTTAAGTATCCAATGATGTTGGAGCCTTCATGTGAGTTTAGTTTCTCCTGAGGAGGAATGTAAACTGATCACAGCTGTTGAGCCACATGGGATGCGATTCCTGAGTGGAAGCCTCCTAGTACTTTCCCGAGGAAGGCACTATGGGCCAGTTCACTTAGTTCCCTTAGTTCATCTAGGATTTCTTAAGTATCCAATGATGTTGGAGCCTTCATGTGAGTTTAGTTTCTCCTGAGGAGGAATGTAAACTGTTCACAGTTGTTGAGCCGCATAGGATATGATTCCTGGGTGGAAGCCTCCTAGTACTTTCTTGAGGAGAGCACTATGAGTCCGCCTACTTAGCTCCCTTTCTTTGGTAAGCTTGTTTTGAAGCTTGAAGACTGGGATTGATTTCTCTTTTGCTTAGGGTTTTGCTTAGAGATCTGATTAGGGGTCTTGCTCAGGGTTTTGGTTTAAGTTTTGGATAGGAGTTTGCCAGGCTGGCTAGCCTTCTCTTTGTGTTGTTTGACTTGTGTGGTGTTGTGCTGCATTAGACTTAGGGGTTCATCTAGGTATTTCTGAGGTAGGTGCATCTTAGAAGTAGGCTTTGTATGCATGAGAAGTTGAGGTGGTCCTCCTTCTGCTTGTTTGTTATTGAGTGGCTTTGCTTGCTGGTATTTGGTAGAGCTGAGCTCCCTTACCTCTGTGGTTTGCGGCCTTTGTGCCTTGATTGTTCGGTTGTTGCATTCATGCATATTTCCGGTATTTCTTTACTTTGCAGTTGATTCCTGTTTGCTGTTTAGTCCAGTTGCCATGATCCCTTAGGAGCTCTAACTTCTCCGCTGCGGGGAGTTATGATAGACATTAGGACGGTCAACCAGGCATGATAACAATAGGTAGATTCCCCTTTTTAACCATAGTTTAGGGTCTCTTTTGTAACACCCATTTTAATTATTTAGTCACTTTATTATTATTTTAAAAATTATATGTTGGTGTGCCCTTTGGTGGGGGTGTATTTGATGATGTTTGGTGGGTGTCCCTAATGTGGGAGAACTATTGGTGATATTTTGGTGTGAAATATAGTAATATAAAAATAATAGTAACATTGGTGGGGGTGTTATTATTATTATTATATTTATTATATTTGTTACTATTATTAATATTATTATTATTTTGGTGAAATAATAATATTAGTATTATTATATTATTATTATATTATTTTTATTAATATTATTATTATTATTGGTGTGATAATATTATTATTATTATAATTATAATTATTGTTGGGTGTATCACTATTATTATTATTATGTTGAATATTACTATAATATTATAATAGTATTATATTATATTATATTATTATTATTATTATAATGATTATTATAATTATTATTATTAGAATTATTATTGGGAATATTAGTGGTTGGAATAAGTAAAATAAGAGGTGAAAGGGTTATTGGGAAGTTAGAATGGAAATATGAAAAGTCACGATAGAAACCGTGAAGAAGGAAATATGAAGGGGTAGCAAGGAGATATTAGAAAAGTTGGAATGGAGAGGAAAGGGATTACCATAGGCGTGGGATATTGGTGTGATAATAATAATAGTATTATTATTATTATTATTATTACTATTATTATTATTAGTGTTATTATTATTATTATTATTAAAAGTATTATTATGATTATTGGAGAGATAATAATATTATTATTATTGTTATTATTAATAGTATTATTATTATTAAGATTATTATTATTATTATCATTATTATTATTATTAGAATTATTAATATTATTATTATTATTATTATTATTATTATTATTATTATTATTAATATGTGGTATTATTAATATTAGTAAGATTATATTAGTATTATTATTATTATTAAGATTATTAATATTATATTATTTTATTAGTTATTATTATTGGGATTAGAATAATTAAAAAGGGAAATAGAATATGAGGGGTTAGGAGAGTTACGATACATTTTAGAAAATTGAGAAAAAGAGCGATAGAAAGAGAGAAGAGGAAAGAACGAGGAAAGTGAAAAAGAACGAAGGAAAAAGGGAACGAAGAACGGAAGAGGAAGGAGAAGGCCAAGAGACCAATTCTAGGAGGAATTCTATCGATCGACCAATTGTCAAGGTAAGGGGGGAGAAATTTGATTGGGAATGGTTTATACATGTATAGGGTAGAGGGGATTCCTTAACCCCGTAGGAATTTATCGTTATATAAAGTTTTATATTGGCATGCTATGATTATTGTTGATGTTGGGGGATTGATGAATGCTGATGATGCATTTTGGGGTATATATATATATATGGTGATGATGTTACTGTAGTATTGATCCATTTTGTTGGATTGTTGATGTTACTGTAGTGTTGATAGTAACTAGGAATATAAAGCTGATGAGATTATGTGTTGTTACCGTAGTGTTGGCAATGACCGTGATTATAGCTTTGGGAAAAGTTATGTGTTGTTTCCCTATAGCGTCGTTAATGACTATGGTTAGGACCTTGGTGAGATTCAGAGTGACTCTGAAATGTCGGTAATGTACCGTAATGTCGGTTCTAGAGTAGAAATTATAGGATAATTGGTAAGTATAATATCTATTGGCATGTTTGTGATTGTGGATTGATGTTGATGAATTATTGATTTTGGTGTATAGGCTGAGGTGTTGGTTTAGGGAGGTTCTGAGTAACCTCAGAGACTTTTGGTGAGATGTCTGAAATGGGTCTCGTGTGATCCTTCTAGCCTTGTTGTAGTGTGAAAATGATGAGTATGGGATATAACTTGTGTACTTGGGGATAGTACGCGTTTCCCTTAATATTGTTGGTGAGCAATTAGTAATGTATATGTGTGTAGTGATCAGTATGATCGTGTATCCCCGAGTGGGGGGGGGGACGTAGTTATATCCGGTGTGATAGTATGAATTCGTTTACTATCTGATTGATTTATATGGTGTTGGTGTAATATATCTATACATATGCATTGTTGTATGATGATATGATCAGGAGGATCGTGTGCACTTAGCGTGCCAGAATATAATAATTATGCATTGGTGTCTTGCATATCATGGTGTTTTGGTGGGATGAATCATGTCTCAGGAGGAGCGTAAGTGATTCATCCGTACTCCTTTGTGGAGAATGGTGGGGGATAGATCATGTCTCAGGAGGAGCGTAAGTGATCTATCCAGGTTCGATTGAATGAACCAATGAGTCGGTACCGCATGCATGGTGTTGAGTTGCATAATTGCATTATAATATGTTATATTGTAATTTGAACAGTAGGTTCGTTATATGGTGTTGTTGGGGTGAATAATTGATGTGTTGGTGTGTTTTACTGCCTTATTACATGTATTACATTACCATTATATTTTTGATCATGATTTCTCACCCCTTGTTGTTGTTGTGGTCTGTGCTTCTTCGGAAGTACAGATAATCCAGGTGCTTAGCTAGCTTGGATATTGGTGTGACTGTCGAGTCTAGGATGCTCTGATACGTAGCACGGGACTTGGGCATTTTTATTGTTTCATGTTGAACTCCTATTTTTTTCCTACGAACGTATCAAAATTTTTATTTAATTGTATTATTTAAATATTCCGCTGTATTTGGAGAAAAACCTTTTTTATAAGGAAACGTGATTTTTATGTGATATCCCACTTGGGAAGGAAACTCTGATTTTTATTATGTTATTCATATTTTATTTGTTTTGGGAAGTGGGGTGTTACAATTGGTATCAGAGCAGGTCGGTCCGTCCGGCCAGTGTTGTTGAGTCGAGTTGAGTCTGTCCGTTATGATGTAGTTGAATATCTTTTAACCTGGTGTTGTTATGTTTTGAGCAGTATGGCAGGAAGGAACGATGCTGCATTAGCTGCTGCTATGCAAGCAATGGCGCAAGCTGTTGCTAATCAGAATCAAACTGCAGATGCCCAATTCAGGAGTTTGGCGCAGTTTCGGAGCAACAAGCCGCCAACGTTTGAAGGAGGAATTCTGGACCCAGAAGCTGCTCAGAAGTGGCTGAAGGCAATTGAGAAAATCTTCAGAACTATGGATTGTACTGATGAGCAGAAGGTGAGGTTTGGTACTCACATGCTGGAGGGTGAGGCTAAAGCTTGGTGGGACAATAGTCGCCAAAGATTGGAAGCTGCTGGAACTGCCATTACTTGGGAGGTAGTTCGGAAGGGTTTTCTGGAGAAGTATTTTCCGGAAGATATTCGGAGTGCTAAGGAAATTGAATTCTTAGAGCTGAAGCAGGGTAGTATGACTGTAGCAGAGTATGCTGCTAAGTTTGAGGAGCTGGTGCAGTATTGTCCTCACTATAATGTGGAAGGGGCAATGACTTCTAAGTGCTTAAAGTTTGAGAATGGACTGCGTCCAGAGATTAAGCTGGGGATTGCTTGTCAGAAGATCAGGAGCTATCCTGAGCTGGTAAGCAGGAGCAGGATCTATGATAACGATAACCGGGCAAGGATTGCACACTACAAAGCTGTTAATGACCGTAAGGGTAAGCAGAGGTTTAGTGGTACTCCTTATGGTGTTGCTGCTGATAAGGGAAAACGTAAAGCTGTTGTTGATAAGAAGCCTAGAGATGGGAGAGCATCTGCTGAAGGGAAATGTTTTCGGTGCGGTGGTATGGGACACCGTGCTAATGATTGTCCTAATGAAGCCAAAAAGTGTTTTAAGTGTGGAAAACCAGGTCATGTGATAGCTGACTGCAGAGCAACTATGCCGACCTGTTATAACTGTGGTGAGAAGGGTCACATCAGTACCCATTGTGAGAAGCCGAAGAAGCCTCAGACGTCTCCGGCTGGTGGAAAAGTGTTTGCTTTGGCAGGAACTCAAGCTGCCAGTGATGAGCGTGTTATCAAAGGTACTTGTATTATCAATAATATTCCTTTAACTGCTATTATTGATACGGGTGCAACACACTCGTTTATTTCTGTGGATTGTGTGGAGAGGATAGGATTGGTGCCGTCTACTCTGGAGAGACGAATGACTATTGAGACACCCTCTATAGGTTCAGTGACTACTTCTTTGGTATGCCTGAAGTGTCCGCTGACTATTTTCGGTAGAGAATTTGAAGTGGATTTGATTTGTCTACCACTTGGTAAATTGGATGTTATTCTGGGTATGAACTGGTTAGAGTTCAACCGAGTCTACATCGACCGTTTTCGGAAGGAATTGTTGTTCTTGACCCCTGAAGAGGAAGCTTTAGCAAGTTCTTTGTCTAATAAAGAATTGAGGGCCTTGTTGGAAGATGAAACTAGAGTGTTTGCTTTATTTGCAACTTTATCGGTAGATAGCAAAGTGTCAATGGAGGAATTGGCAGTGGTGAATGAATTTCCGGAAGTGTTTCCTGACGACATTACGGAATTGCCTCCGACGCGAGAAGTGGAATTTGGTATTGATCTTGTTCCTGGTACGAGGCCTATTTCTATGGCGCCGTACAGGATGTCTGCAGTGGAATTGGCTGAGTTGAAGTCTCAGATTGGAGAATTGTTGGATAGAAAGTTTATTAGGCCAAGTGTATCGCCGTGGGGAGCTCCAGTGTTGTTGGTGAAGAAGAAGGATGGTAGTATGCGTTTGTGCATCGATTACCGTCAGTTGAATAAAGTGACGATTAAGAATAAGTATCCTCTCCCGAGGATTGATGATTTGATGGACCAGCTGGTGGGAGCTCGTGTGTTTAGTAAGATTGACTTAAGGTCGGGTTATCATCAAATAAGAGTAAAAGAAGGTGATATTCAGAAGACTGCTTTTAGAACTCGATATGGACATTATGAATATGCTGTAATGCCGTTTGGAGTGACTAATGCGCCGGGAGTATTTATGGAGTATATGAACAGAATTTTCCATTCTTATTTGGATCAATTCATTGTAGTGTTTATTGATGATATATTAATTTATTCTAAATCTGATGAAGAACATGCAGGACATTTGAGAATTGCCTTGCAAGTGTTGAAGGAAAATAAATTATTTGCTAAACTGTCAAAGTGTGACTTCTGGTTGAAGAGAGTGAGTTTCTTGGGGCATGTAATATCTGAAGATGGAATAGCGGTGGATCCGCCAAAAGTAAGTGCAGTATTGCAGTGGGAACCGCCGAAGACAGCGACAGAAATTAGGAGCTTTCTGGGTTTAGCTGGTTATTACCGCAGGTTTATTGAAGGGTTCTCTAATTTGGCGTTGCCATTAACTCAGTTGACGAGAAAGAACCAAGTTTTCGTATGGGACGCTGCTTGTGAAGAAAGTTTTGAAGAGTTGAAAAAGAGATTGACTACGGCACCGGTGTTAGTGTTACCGACTCCGAGTGAACCGTTTGTGGTGTACTGTGATGCGTCTAAGATGGGATTAGGAGGAGTTCTTATGCAGAATGGTAAGGTAGTAGCATATGCTTCGCGGCAACTGAGAGTGCATGAGCGAAATTATCCTACTCATGATCTTGAGTTAGCTGCGGTTGTTTTTGTGTTGAAAATTTGGAGGCATTACCTGTATGGTTCAAGATTTGAAGTGTTTAGTGATCATAAGAGTCTGAGATACCTGTTTGATCAGAAAGAGCTGAATATGAGGCAGAGAAGATGGTTAGAATTTTTGAAGGATTATGACTTCAGTTTGAGTTATCATCCGGGAAAGGCCAATGTAGTGGCAGACGCTTTGAGTAGAAAGACAATTCATATGGCAGCTCTGATGGTGAAAGAAATTGAGTTAATTGAACAATTCAGAGATTTGAGCATGGTTTGTGAAACTACTGCAGAGAGTGTAATGTTGGGTATGTTGCAGGTAAATAATGACTTCTTGGATATGATTAGAGAGAATCAGAAGTTGGATGTGAAATTGGTAGATTTGATGCCTGGAGTAGGAAGTGACTCCGATAGTGACTTTAAATTGGATAGTACAGGTGTGTTGAGATTTAGAGGCAGGATTTGTGTACCAGATGATGAGGAACTGAAAAAGCTGATTTTGAGTGAAGGACACCGTAGTAATCTGAGTATTCATCCCGGAGCTACGAAGATGTATCATGATTTAAAGAAATTATTTTGGTGGTCTGGTATGAAAAGAGACATTGCTCAATTTGTTTATGCCTGTTTGACGTGTCAGAAATCGAAGGTAGAACACCAGAGACCTTCTGGATTTATGCAACCGTTGGAAATTCCGGTTTGGAAATGGGATTGCATTTCTATGGACTTTGTTACAGGATTGCCAAATACGGCGAGAGGTTTTGATGCTATATGGGTGATTGTGGATCGGTTAACGAAGTCTGCACACTTTGTGCCAATTAATATTAGTTTTCCGTTGACGAAGCTGGCGGAGATTTATATTCGGGTAATTGTGAAGTTACATGGTGTTCCGTCCAGTATTGTGTCGGATAGAGATCCGAGGTTTACTTCAGAATTTTGGAAGAGCTTGCAAGAAGCTTTGGGTACTAAGTTGAAATTAAGTTCAGCTTATCATCCACAAACTGATGGTCAATCGGAAAGGACTATTCAGTCGCTTGAGGATTTATTAAGAGCTTGTGTATTGGAAAAGGGTGGTGCGTGGGACACTCATTTATCATTGATTGAATTCACGTACAATAATAGTTACCATTCGAGTATTGGAATGGCACCCTTTGAAGCTTTTTATGGGAGGAGGTGTAGGACTCCTCTGTGTTGGTATGAGACCGGTGAGAGTGTGGTGCTTGGACCAGAAATTGTTCAGCAGACTACTGAGACGATTCAGATGATTCGTGAGAAAATGAAAGTGTCTCAGAGTAGGCAGAAGAGTTATCATGATAATCGGAGGAAAGAGTTGGAATTCTGTGTAGGTGATCACGTATTCCTAAGAGTTAACCCGATGACTGGTGTGGGTCGGGCGTTGAAGTCCAAGAAGCTGGATCCTAAGTTTATTGGACCTTATGAAATTTTGCAAAGAGTTGGTGCTGTGGCCTATAGGGTGGCGTTGCCTCCGGAGTTGTCGAATCTACATGATGTGTTTCATGTGTCGCAATTGCGAAAATATGTTTCTGATCCATCTCATGTGATTCAGAGAGATGATGTTCAGGTTCGGGAGAATCTTACTATTGAGACGATGCCGTTGAGGATCGAGGACCGTAAGATGAAACAGCTCCGAGGGAAAGAGATACCTTTGGTGAAGGTAGCTTGGGGAGGTGCTGCAGGAGGCAGTGTGACCTGGGAGTTGGAAAGCAGGATGCGAGAAGCGTATCCGGAGCTATTTCCATCAGGTAATTTTCGAGGACGAAAATAATTAAAGTGGGGGAGAGTTGTAACACCCATTTTAATTATTTAGTCACTTTATTATTATTTTAAAAATTATATGTTGGTGTGCCCTTTGGTGGGGGTGTATTTGATGATGTTTGGTGGGTGTCCCTAATGTGGGAGGACTATTGGTGATATTTTGGTGTGAAATATAGTAATATAAAAATAATAGTAACATTGGTGGGGGTGTTATTATTATTATTATATTTATTATATTTGTTACTATTATTAATATTATTATTATTTTGGTGAAATAATAATATTAGTATTATTATATTATTATTATATTATTTTTATTAATATTATTATTATTATTGGTGTGATAATATTATTATTATTATAATTATAATTATTGTTGGGTGTATCACTATTATTATTATTATGTTGAATATTACTATAATATTATAATAGTATTATATTATATTATATTATTATTATTATTATAATGATTATTATAATTATTATTATTAGAATTATTATTGGGAATATTAGTGGTTGGAATAAGTAAAATAAGAGGTGAAAGGGTTATTGGGAAGTTATAATGGAAATATGAAAAGTCACGATAGAAACCGTGAGGAAGGAAATATGAAGGGGTAGCAAGGAGATATTAGAAAAGTTGGAATGGAGAGGAAAGGGATTACCATAGGCGTGGGATATTGGTGTGATAATAATAATAGTATTATTATTATTATTATTATTACTATTATTATTATTAGTGTTATTATTATTATTATTATTATTAAAAGTATTATTATGATTATTGGAGAGATAATAATATTATTATTATTGTTATTATTAATAGTATTATTATTATTAAGATTATTATTATTATTATCATTATTATTATTATTAGAATTATTAATATTATTATTATTATTATTATTATTATTATTATTATTAATATGTGGTATTATTAATATTAGTAAGATTATATTAGTATTATTATTATTATTAAGATTATTAATATTATATTATTTTATTAGTTATTATTATTGGGATTAGAATAATTAAAAAGGGAAATAGAATATGAGGGGTTAGGAGAGTTACGATACATTTTAGAAAATTGAGAAAAAGAGCGATAGAAAGAGAGAAGAGGAAAGAACGAGGAAAGTGAAAAAGAACGAAGGAAAAAGGGAACGAAGAACGGAAGAGGAAGGAGAAGGCCAAGAGACCAATTCTAGGAGGAATTCTATCGATCGACCAATTGTCAAGGTAAGGGGGGAGAAATTTGATTGGGAATGGTTTATACATGTATAGGGTAGAGGGGATTCCTTAACCCCGTAGGAATTTATCGTTATATAAAGTTTTATATTGGCATGCTATGATTATTGTTGATGTTGGGGGATTGATGAATGCTGATGATGCATTTTGGGGTATATATATATATGGTGATGATGTTACTGTAGTATTGATCCATTTTGTTGGATTGTTGATGTTACTGTAGTGTTGATAGTAACTAGGAATATAAAGCTGATGAGATTATGTGTTGTTACCGTAGTGTTGGCAATGACCGTGATTATAGCTTTGGGAAAAGTTATGTGTTGTTTCCCTATAGCGTCGTTAATGACTATGGTTAGGACCTTGGTGAGATTCAGAGTGACTCTGAAATGTCGGTAATGTACCGTAATGTCGGTTCTAGAGTAGAAATTATAGGATAATTGGTAAGTATAATATCTATTGGCATGTTTGTGATTGTGGATTGATGTTGATGAATTATTGATTTTGGTGTATAGGCTGAGGTGTTGGTTTAGGGAGGTTCTGAGTAACCTCAGAGACTTTTGGTGAGATGTCTGAAATGGGTCTCGTGTGATCCTTCTAGCCTTGCTGTAGTGTGAAAATGATGAGTATGGGATATAACTTGTGTACTTGGGGATAGTACGCGTTTCCCTTAATATTGTTGGTGAGCAATTAGTAATGTATATGTGTGTAGTGATCAGTATGATCGTGTATCCCCGAGTGGGGGGGGGGGACGTAGTTATATCCGGTGTGATAGTATGAATTCGTTTACTATCTGATTGATTTATATGGTGTTGGTGTAATATATCTATACATATGCATTGTTGTATGATGATATGATCAGGAGGATCGTGTGCACTTAGCGTGCCAGAATATAATAATTATGCATTGGTGTCTTGCATATCATGGTGTTTTGGTGGGATGAATCATGTCTCAGGAGGAGCGTAAGTGATTCATCCGTACTCCTTTGTGGAGAATGGTGGGGGATAGATCATGTCTCAGGAGGAGCGTAAGTGATCTATCCAGGTTCGATTGAATGAACCAATGAGTCGGTACCGCATGCATGGTGTTGAGTTGCATAATTGCATTATAATATGTTATATTGTAATTTGAACAGTAGGTTCGTTATATGGTGTTGTTGGGGTGAATAATTGATGTGTTGGTGTGTTTTACTGCCTTATTACATGTATTACATTACCATTATATTTTTGATCATGATTTCTCACCCCTTGTTGTTGTTGTGGTCTGTGCTTCTTCGGAAGTACAGATAATCCAGGTGCTTAGCTAGCTTGGATATTGGTGTGACTGTCGAGTCTAGGATGCTCTGATACGTAGCACGGGACTTGGGCATTTTTATTGTTTCATGTTGAACTCCTATTTTTTTCCTGCGAACGTATCAAAATTTTTATTTAATTGTATTATTTAAATATTCCGCTGTATTTGGAGAAAAACCTTTTTTATAAGGAAACGTGATTTTTATGTGATATCCCACTTGGGAAGGAAACTCTGATTTTTATTATGTTATTCATATTTTATTTGTTTTGGGAAGTGGGGTGTTACATCTTTCCTTTTCTCAGCAATAGGCAACCCTTGAGTAGCTTGTGTCGTAGTTAGCCGAACTACAGCTGCTCTGATTCCTCGTACCAGACGAGGATATGTAGGCATAGGATGCGATATCCTAGCGAGCACACTAACAACTAACCTTTTGTTCTCTCGCGGCTGTGCGATCGAGGCTTTCCCGCTGACGACTGATTGTTATCCCTTTTCTCTTGCCCGAGTGCATTTGAGACCAGATCGTAGTTGTAGGTTCCCGAACCCTTAAAACCAGTTTATTTTCTCGCTGCTGTGTGAGAACACCCAGGCCGTAGTTAGTCGAACTACGTTTGCTCTGATCTTCCATGCTGTGTGGAAGTACGTAGGCACAGGACGCGATGTCCTGGCGAGCAACCTTCCCTCTTTTAGACGTAGGTAGTCGAACTACGTTGACTCTGACTTTCCCATTGCACGAGGGAGTACGTAGGCCCAGAACACCGTATGTTCTGTCGAGTCCTGTCCTTTTCTTTTCTTTTCGGACTGACCATTAGCGTAGATAGATAAACACACCTTTTTCCTTATAAACACCAAGCGTGGATCCCGTCGAGTACGACGGACGTGAGGGGTGCTAATACCTTCCCCTTGCGTAACCGACTCCCGAACCCAGGTTTTGGTTGCGATGACCATACTTTTTCCCGTCTTTGCGAGGTTTACTTCGAGCGTTTCCTTTCCCTCCTTTGGGATAAATAACGCACGGTGGCGACTCTTCTGTATTGCCGGCGCCGATTTTCGCAGTAGCGACACACTTACCATTCAAAATCAAAACATTTTAATAAGAGAATGGAGTTCTCTTTGTATTGAAATAAAGAGAGAGGATTGAGTGTAGACTTCTTCCTTTCCGAGTGTCAGGATACTCATTGATAGGTGTGTCTTCTCGATACTCGTCTTTTAATACGAAGACGTAACTATATTCGCCACACCTTTTCATAATAAATCTTTGAGATAAAGAATTGGGTACTACCTGCAAGGGGTTACTATCCGAGGATCTATTTCACCCCTAAAAATAACTCACAAATCAAATGTGACATCTTGCCTCGTTGGCGAAAACTCTCTTTTCAAAAAGGATATGTTACGTCCATTCTACCGCAAACAGGTAACGCCTAACACTCCACGAGCGAGCTATGACACACCTAACTGCTAGAATGCGTACGTTAGCATCATCCAAAAAAACACCGGTAAATCGTACCCGAACTATGTTTGCTATGATTTCTCATACCAGATGAGGATACGTAGGCACAAGACGACGATGTCTTGGCGAGCATACTTTTCCACCTTTCACCCGTAGTTGGTCGAACTATGGATGCTCTGATTCCTTATTCCCTAATAAGGATACGTAGGCATGAGGATTTATATCCTTGACGAGCACACTAACAAATAACTCCCCCCTTTCTCTTGCCTCAGTGCAATTGAGACCAAGCTGTTATTCAAACCTTTTCTCTCGCCCTAGTGCGATCGAGACCTTTTCCCGTAGTTACCCGAACTACGTTTGCTCTGATTTCTCATACTAGATAAGGATACATAGGCATAAGACGACGATGTCTTGGCGAGCACCCTTCCCCCCATCACCCGTAGTTTCCTGAACTACGTTGACTCTGACTTTCTCATATCTGTTGAGAATACGTAGGCCTAGAACCGCGAAGTTCTATCAAGTCCTTTCTTCCTTTTTATCTCTCCTTTCCCTATTTCTAGCCTTTCTCTCTCCTTTGGAACACTCTTTATAGCAATAATATTTAGCAGACATCTTTACACATAGACAAACAAATGGTTCCCATCGAGTACGATGAATGCGAGGAGTGTTAATACCTTCCCTTTGCATAACCGGCTTCCGAATCCTTTCTCATGGTTGCGATACCATCTTATCCATTCCTTTCTTAGGGTTTTCTCGATGTTTTCCCTTCCCCTCATGGGATAAATAAAGTTCGATGGCGACTCTTCTTTCTTTTCATTCTCGCCTCTTCGTCGTTGCATTTTTTCGAGTAACGACACATCCCGTCGGACCAAGGTTTCGTGTTTGTTGGCCAAAAGATGCAGGACTTTGCAGCAAAGACATGTTTTAAGTTGATCACTTCGACACTGTATTATGCTCAAGAAAATGATCAAGTCGAAGATGCCAACAAAGTGGTAATTGGACTCACTAAGAAACACGTTGCCAAGAAACCCAAGAACTGTCATAAGACATTAGATCAAATTTTATGGGCTTGTCGAACGTCCCCTAAAGAGTCGACTAATTCAACTCTGTTTCATTTGACATTCGGTCATGATGTTGTTTTGCCAGCAAAGATTTATTTATAGCCAATTAGAGTGCAATGTCAGCATGACATTCCGTCAGAGCAATATTGGAGCATGATGCTAGACGAAATTGTGAACTTAGACGAGGAAAGGATGGTAGCTCTAGACAGGCTATTATGTCAAAAGGCACGGGTGGCCAAATCATACAATAAGAAGGTCAGAAAGAAGACCTTTGCAGTCAATGATTATGTGTGGAAGGGAGTATTGCTAGTGGATCGAGGGATCGAACATTTGGAAATTGGTCACCAAAGTGGGAGGGACCATTCCAAGTAACCCAAGCGTTCAGTAACAACGCATACGAGATCCAAGAGATGGGCATGGATCAACGAGTCATAAGAGTAAATGAGAAATATTTGAAAAAATTCTAACCTATATTACAGGAGGTTTGAATCCAAAAATAAATTTTCATTGATAGTTGGCCCACGTGTGGTGAAGGCCAATGACAGTTTACAAATAGCTCCAGGATGGAGTTACAAAAGTTCAACTAAGTAAAAAATACAGTTATGCTAGAAACGTTGATTTAAAGTCTTCAAAAAGGGTTTTTTCATGATCCACTTTGCTTTCCAAATTGTTTTCCTGCATCTGGTTGATGGTCTTCTTTTGGACAAGGGCGGTTTTGATGTGAGCGATCCCCTGAGACACTTCTTGGTCGATGACCTCTTGAGCCGGTAGAGGTTCGTCGGAGTCCAAGGAGGTTTTTTGCTTCTCAACTTTAGCAATCTTTCTTGCAAATTCTGCCATCTGGGCTTGATAATCAGATATCTGCTGGTCGAAGACACAACGCTGGTTGGAACATTCTTTCTTTGCGGTTTCAAAATCCTCAAGCTTCTTCTCACAAAGGGAGCTGAGATACCACTCTCGTTTCATCTCATTAATATTCACCCTAATTTGGGTGTCATCCTGTTCACACATTGATAGGTCATTTTCTAACTGAGTGAAGAAAGCCTCGAATTCAATAAAATACTTGGCCATGGGAGCAGGCACTCTAAAATGGAAGAGTTCATCTAGTATTTTAAAGATGTCATAGGCAACAAATGACTCTTTCGCAACGGCGGCCAGAAACTCATCCTTAAACAAATACGTCCTCAATTATTGAAGTTTAAAGGCAAAAGAATGATCCATCTCTAGGTTGAGAATGGCCTTCAAACCAGCAGGGGTGGCATCCACAGTCGAATGAAGAAGTTTAAGTAAGGCCTTCAGAGTCTCCGCTGGGTATGATTTCTTCGTAGCCAGAATCTCCTCTGGAGTAAGCGTCATTTCGACGAAGGGCCACCTTCAATGGAACCTATGGGAGTCGGAGTTCCCTCAGCAGCAGTTGAGATAATCACAAGGTTTTCTTTACCGCCGATAACTGCACCATCCTTGTTAGCCTCATTATTAGTATTGTTAATAAGGGATGTTTTCACCACATGATCTTCTTCTGTCGACGCCCCATGGAATTCGTTGACTTTTGGAGGACTAAAAAGAGGCTCCGCCTCAGGGGGATTGTCAGCAGTAGTCATGGCATTATCAGCATTTACAGCAACAGTCGAGTCGACCGCGGTGTCCTATAGAAGGTAGCTTAAGTAAGAGAGAACCTAGGTATTATATAGACCAAAAGAATAAAAATGACAAATACCTCAGCAGTGTGTTGTGGTGGAGGGATTTTAGTGGCGACAGATGGAAAAATTTTAGCAAGATTATCAGGAACAATTGGTTTTACGGTCAAGGTGACCGCTTTGGAGGGGGTTTTCTTAGGAGGAACTCTTTTCTTCTTGGCTATTGGGGTAGCAGGAGGAGAATAGGATGTTTCAGAAGGAAAGACCCGGGATTGGGTACTTTCGTCCGACGCGCCATCTTCCGGAGTCAACGCCTTTTCAAGAACCTACCAAACAACAGGGTAAGTTGACAGCAAAAGGGAGGTGCAAATAATCACAAAAAAACATGTGGTACCTGAGGATTTAGGACTTTCTGCTTCTTTGTTAGCCAGGTTGAGGTCGACACAATAGCTAGTTCCCTTTTTCTAACCTAGAGAACAAACATAATGGATTAGATATTGGCAACAAATAGAATAAAAATAAAAATAAAGGAAGGGAAAAATGTACCTTCTTTGAGGTATCCTCTGTGGCACCAGCTCCTTGGGGATTCTCGACAGCTACAATAATCGTCGAAGCAGGGACTTCACCAGCGAGGACAATAAAGGCATCGACTATATTCTCCAAGAATATGTCACATTTGAAGCATTGGTATTGGTACTCTGCCCACCATACACTAAAACCCTCTGTTGTGAAAAAGGATGGTTGAAAAGAAAACACAGGTAACTCAAGGCGCTGATTCGACCTAGCAAACTTGAGGAATTTCTTGTGACCTATCAGGTTTAACCATCGACCAACCCACACGATGTTGGAGGAATTTTGTACTAAGGATTTCAGCAGCAGTTGGCTCAAACCAAAATGTCAGGCCACCAAATTAGGCTGGTAGTTTATGAATCTATAGCTTGTGTTCCCCGCCTCAATTCAAAATGACAACATTGTGGGAGTCAGAAACGCCCTCCATATGGAATTCGACGTTGCTTCCGTTTTTGGGGAAGCATCGGGAAAAGGGTTTCTAAACCATGATGAACCAAACCGTCGGTGCACAAAAAGATCTATGTCAAGGATGAAGGTGTTTTCTTATACAAACATGGTGACGTACTTCATAAAGAGATTTTTGTTAGGAGTTTCCTGCGTAGTCATCAAGGCGAGTCGAACACCTTCTATGGGACGACCATCATCCAGACGCTGCATTGTTGCAGACAAGGGATAGCCCAGGTGATGCTCGAACGTGGCGTTAAGCCAATGCTGTAACAACCACATAGGCCCTGAAATGTTCAACGCCGTGGTGGCTTCATGGAGGAGTTTTATTCTCAAGGCCGACAGACCAAGAGAGTGATAGAGAAAAGATAATAGAAGCTTACCCAAAGATACCTGTTGACCTTCATGTATTTGGATCAGCATGTCGATATAACTCTTGGCTATTTATAGAGATCCAGAACAAAAGAGGTAGTAGGACATCCAGAGAGTAAGAAAAGCAATGTGTTATTCATCTGACACTTTATTGGAAGCTTTGTCATGATGGTCCTCTATAAAGTTTTGGAATCCAGCACGTTCAAAGTCGAAGGTGGCGTCCGTCTCTTGGGTCAGATCAAAGGTTTCACCCAGAGGAGAAAGACCCATGATGACCGACATATCGAAGAGCGTCGGTGTCAACATGCCACAAGGGAAATGGAACATATTGGTTGACCCTTCCCAAAAAAACATCGACGCCAACAGTAAACAAGGGTTGACCCTATGAGCATTCTTGGAGAGCTGAATTGCGTCAAAGATGCCAGTTGTCTTCCATTGGACCTGACGTTTACCCTGGACCTTGTTCAACCAGAAGATGTAATCTTTGTTTCCTAGAGTATGCATCGACCTGAAAACACGGGCCTTTGGCGCCATAAACTTTAGGTCGAGGGTACCACCTTTCTGGAAAGCATGGGGAATGGTGGGAAGAAAGCAAGGAAAAAACACCTGAAGTTCCTCATGGATGGGTTTGTTATCAGGGTAGGGCCCATGGAAAGCATGTAAATTTCTAGAAACCGCAAAGGGGGTGATCATCTGGCGTTGCCAGGCAGCTACCACTGCATCATCAGCGGATGTCAGATTGGGAAGGGGCCTAAGGACGTCAGCTTCAGAGAGAACCAACGCAATATGGTTATTTCCGGTAGTGTGAGTGGTGGAAATGGTTGAAGAAGCCACTGAAAAGGAAGGTCAAAGAAATTTTTAGGGCAAGAGTTTGCAGGAGAAAGAAGGAGCATGAAGTAGGAAAAAGAAAGCCATATGGTCTATTTATAGGCAAGCTGGCATGCAGTTGAAAAGACAAGGGCGGTTCCAATTCCAGAGTGAGTGGGAGTAGTTTAAAACCCATATTGTTAGGATGTGACCAGGAATGATTAGCTTTCTTGGAAATTGTGACACAGAAAGGCGTCATTATCACGTCAGACTGGTGATGACGCGTGGCTGACTTTACAGAAAAACAATGATGGTGTTGCTGGGTCATTACTAAGACGCAGCCGAAACCTCATAGAACCAAAACACCAAGTTCTTCAGTTGACAAAGTGTTCTGTTGAAACTGGGTTTTGAGGGGGAATTTTGTTGGCTAGAAGTTTCAACTAAGGAAAGGAAACACAGAGATTAGCTTGTGGGTCGACAGGCTGGGAAAGGTGGTAAGGGAAATGATGTGAGTCGACGCCAGCAGAGGGAGTTTTATGAGTCGACTCAGGCCTATTCCGTCGAAGATGTCGACCGAGGGGCAAGGAAGCCGACACGAAGTATAAGAACATTTGAGCAGGAAGAAAATTTGAAAAGCTGAGAACGTGGGAAGTTACAGAAGTGGTGGAATGACACGTTGTTGCACCCCGAAATTTGACCAACCGGTTCTCATATCTGCTTTATGTTTCAACGCATTTTGCATTCGCATTCGCATACTGCATGCATTGCATTTTCTCAGTCAGATTAATTTTATCGGGATTGCAGCCCCTGGCGTTTCAGGCAGTTCAGACCGGTTTGAATAAGCGTATTTTGAGAATTGGTGCTCGTTCCCTGTGTTTTCAGGCCATCACGGTGCCCAGGTTTCGTTATGGTTGCGCAATCGTTTTATAATCGATTTAATCGGCCTCCTGGCATTTTAGGATTTTTCTTTTATTTTCTAGATTTTTAATGCATTTAATAGATTTTTTTATAGGGTTATTTTTTTTTTAGATAGTAAATAGGTTAGTATTTTGTTTATAGAATTTAATAGATTTTTTTAGATTTTTAAATAAATATTCTTTTTTTTCTTTAGAGATTTAATAGATTTTAAATTTTTTAGATATTAATTTCCTTTTAATAGAATTTTTTTTTAAATAGATATAACTAGATATTACTTTTCTTAAATAAGAATAGATTTTAAAATAGATATTAATGTTTTTAGATTTTATTAGATTTTAATTGTTTTTTTTTCAAGTTTAAAAGAATAGACTTTAAAATAGAATTTAATGTTTTTATAGATTTTATTAGATTTTAATTGAGTTTTCAGATTTAATTAGAATCTTTAAATAGTTTTTTTTAGATATTAAATAAATCTTTTCTGTTTTTTTTTTAATAGATTAATTAGGGTTTTATTATTAATTTTCGTTTATGCTTTAATTAGGATTGATTAGAGATTTTAATTAGGTTTTTTTTAGTTAATTTTCGTTTTAGTTTAATTAGGGTTTTATTATTAAATTTTGTTAGTTAATTAGTTAATATTCATTTTGTTGGGTAAGTGGTCCTTAATCAGGTTTTATTCTGAATGATTAATAACTGGGCCAGGATCCATTTCGTGAGGCCCAGATCAAAGTCCAAGGTCCAAATGCTGCCACATGTCCTATAAATACGTTGCCACGCGTGTATCCCAATTTTTCAGCCACCTCATTTTCAAACTCACTCAGAATTCGCCACGTCACTCTCACACACACACACTTAGACTCTGCCAACACACAACCCACTCACCCTCTCTCCTCCACACGTGGCTCCCCTACAGCTCCTTCTACCCCCACGTGTCTCTTCATCCCTCACCGTGGCTGGCATGGCTGACACCTATCACCTCGCCGGAGACCTCCCCTGACCGGCATGCGATTCTGGTGACCACCATAACCATCGCCGGCGACCACCGTAACAACCGCCGGAACCACATTTTTCCAGAAATCTTCATCCAACTCCTCCGTTCTTCATCGCTTCATCGGATTCATCAATAATCAAGATCACCAGATCCAAGCGACCTCCATCGTCATCTTCATCCGAAGTTCATGTTCTTCGTCCTAATTTTCCAGAATTCTGCATCTTCATCTGAAATTCATCATTCCTTCATCATTTTTCCCAGATCTTCAAGAACATATTCATGTTCTTCACCATAAGTTTCCAGAACTTTACAACATTCATCATCTAGTTCACCAGATCACCAGATTCCTTTAAACTTTCGTCCATAAATCATCAGGACGACATCTAGATCTAGGTTTCGTTTGAGTTCCGTCCAGAATATCTTCATCAATCACCATCAGTTTTCCAGGTTTCTCCAGATATCAATAATATTCGAGGATCTTCAACGAACAATCTTCAACGAGCAGTTTTTCCAGATTTCGTCCATGTTCCGTAGATCTTCACAAAAGCTCTCTCCAGATTTCCTTCAAGACTTTCGTCAGAACCTCTTCGTCATCTGTAGATCTTCAATAGCATCCTCATCCAGGTTTTTTTTTCTTCTTCTCTTCTCATCTGATCCATTGCATGTTAGTGATGAATTGTTAGATGTAGACTTAGGGTTTTGAGGTTCGCTGGTTTGAGCGATTAGGTTTTCGGATTTCTGTGAGGTGAGGGGGTTCAAGATTGGTACGGTGAGCTGAGACTGGGTCGTTGAATGATGGCGGTGTGGATTTTGGTTGAAGGATTTTGCTTGCGATTTGAATGTAGGATGAAGTTTGTATGGCTGGTTTAGGTTGATGAGGTTTGTATCTGAGGAGGTTTTGTGGTGCGCTTGAGAGATTGAAGGAGTTTCAGAGAGGGGGAATCAGAGCGCCGCTAGGGTTTCTTGGTTAGGGAAGGTGAACAGTAGCGAGGAGAGTTAGGAGAAGTTTAGTTTTGTTTTGCTGAGGCTAAGGGAGAATTGGACTCGGGCCTAGGCCCATTTGCAAAGTTTTGCTAACCCTATCCTTTTTTTTCCATTGAACCCCCCTCCCTTGTTGAGAAGCATGTTCTGGGCCTAGATACTTGATATCCGCACCCCCAAGGGGGAAGCCCAATAGGATGACAAGGCGATTCCTCGCTATTCGCCCCCCCCCCCCTGTTTGTTTTTTTTTCCTTAGTGTTTTTAGTTGTTTTTCTGGATTGGTAATGGGCCCAGCACAGTGATATCTGCACCCCCTCCTGGGCCCAGTGTATTTCTGAAGTGGTAATAATTGCTGTTGCCACCCCTGTTTTTCCATTTTTATTGAGTTTTCATATTATTTGCATATAGTTTACTACAAAAATCATAATAAATCCAAAATTAATCAGAAAAATATTTCAAAAATACCTCCATGATCTTGGATTTATTTGTGATTTTATGAAAATAATAAATTTCATACTCACCCATTTTTCAATTTAATTTGATTTTTCCCATTTTATTGATTTCTTTAATTTTGTATATTTGATACATGTTTTTTTGTAAATTTGCTTGTGACCAATTGGTGAATAGTTTTGAGTTGATTCTTGTTGGGTTGATTAGATTAGAAGTATAGGTTCCCTTAGAGATTTATCTCACATTTTTGTGATTTAATCTTGTTTAATTTTGATTAGAGAACATTAGGTTAGTTAGAGTAGGGTTCAAACTCAACATAGGTGCATTATAACATTTTATTTTGGGGTTTTTAGCATGAATTAGGTTCTGGGACATATAGGGTATGTAGGGTAGATGTAGAAATCCCCTTAGAATTAATCTTAGAATTTTAAATACTATATTACTATTTTTAGTATATTTTACAAATGGAGTGTTTGTTTGGTGTTCCCACTTGGGTTTTTAATTGTGTGCTGGGGCTTTTGGGCTTTGATATGGGGTATGGGGCTTGGCTTGAGCTTATGGAGCATGAAGAAATTAAAAGAGAAGATTGAAGATGATAATCAAATGTTGAAGCTTGAAGATTGTTTGTGCTGGGAGTTGATTGAAGACATAGGAGATAGGAGATAGGTAAGGCCTTAGAATAGAACAAATTCTTTGTATAAGCATGGATAGCTTCTTGGGCTTCCATTCCTCTCTATGATATAAAATCCCTCTAGGGTATTCACCTCCCTCCTTTGGAGGGATAAGTGGCCTTACCTCAGAGGTAGAACTTTGAGGGAACCAGTCTTTCATGATGATAAACACTTATAGGCTTCCTTTGGTTGTCAATAAGTTGTTTTATTATTCCAACTTATTCTGTTAAGTGATTCTCTTCTAGAGTGCCTGCCTTGAAGATGGAGATCACCTAAAGCTTGGAGGCCATTGGAGTTTGATCTTGGGGTTCACTTGAAGATGTTACTGTTTTGCTGTTAATCAACTGTCAGAGTTTGATGTTTTTCAGAGCTGCTGGTGTGCTGTCAGAGCTGGCTTTGGGGTTTATTTTTTCTTTGTTGTATTGTTTGTTAATTTTCCCCTTAGGTTCGAAGTGAAGCTGTTTCACTTTGCCTATTGTTTTTCAGGTTCGAGGTTGAGAGGGACTCCCTTGCCTCGCTTGTATTGCTGCATTTCATGCATTTTACTGCTTTACTGTATATATGTTGTTTCTTTTCCGTTTATCCCCTAGGATCTCTGTTATTTTCTGCGCAAGAGAGAAATATGACAGACATTAGGCTCTCATCCATGCATGACAACATTAGGGTAGTTTTTGATTCCCCATTTTAACCCTAGGTTTTAGATTTCTTTCTCTTCTATCTCAAAACAATCAAAAACACAGTAATAAGATTTCAAACCTCAATAAAAGACAGTTCTTGCGTAAAAGACTGAAAATCAATCAAAGTGTCATTTTTGTCCGCTTGGACCCGTAATCAGGAGAAAACCTTTTTTCAGAAGGATAAAAACAGTCAGACAAATTTGTGTCTTCCGTAGCCCGAACTACGTTTGCTCTGATCTTTCATGATGTATGAAAGTACGTAGGCATAGGATGCCGTATCCTAGCGAGCAACCTTCCCACCTTTCCCGCAGGTAGGCGAACTACGTTGACTCTGATTTCTCGTTCCAGACGGGAATACGTAGGCATAAAGTGCGATACTTTGCCGAGTCATTTTATTTTCTTTTTAACCCTTGACCCTTAGTGTAGATAGAATAACAATCCGTACCAGAAAACAAGCGTGGATCCCGTCGAGTACGACGGACGTGAGGGGTGCTAATACCTTCCCCTTGCGTAACCGACTCCCGAATCCAGGATTTGGTTGCGATGACCATTCCTTTCCTGTCTTTGCGTGAGGTTTACTTCGAGCGTTTCCTTTCCCTTCTTTGGGATAAATAACGCACGGTGGCGACTCTTCTGTTCAGTCGGCGCCGATTTTCGCAGTAGCGACACACGTGGCGCCACAAAGATCAATATATTAGTTATTTTATTTTTCTATTTAAGGCAATACCCATGTTCGTTTTAAGGGGGCGCATTTTGTAACATTGTAGGGGAAAAACACTCTGAGTACCAAGCATTAAGAGAAAAGAGTTTCATTCCTGCAAAATGTGTGATCGCGTCCACATTTCTTCTTAACAACAATTTATATCATTAACTTTAAAGATTTCTTGTCTTGTTTTTTTTGTCTTTTCTTGTTTATGCATTTGTCTTTATTTAAGTCTACACAGTCTTTCTCAAATTTGTGTTCAACCTATTCTAAATAGAACCATTCCACCACCATCTCATTCACTTGACTGACACATTCTGGGAATTGTTTGGCCGGTCCCGCAAGTAAACCTGCATTAGGAGGTCAGAGGTTGTTCGCGCAAAAACTGCATGCGAACAAAGACGCATTCCCATATTCACCATCTCACTGAAATCACTAGGCATGCTGTCTATCATCCTTTCATAATAAAATGGACTCAGAGTTTTCAAAAAGATCTTCATCATTTCTTTCTCCTCTAGAGGAGGACTGATTTGAACAGCAATCTCGCGCCATCTCTGGACGTATTCCTTGAAAGTCTCCTTTTCTTTTTGAGACATAGCACGAAGTTGATTTCTGTCTAGTGCCATATCTTGATTATATTTATATTGTCGAACAAATGCTTCGCCCAAGTCATTAAAAGTACGAATTCGAGTACTATCCAATCCCATGTACCACTTAAGAGCTGCACTTGTAAGGCTATCTTGAAAGTAATGGATTAACAGTTGATGATTATTGGTATGAGTAGACATCTTCATTACATACATCACAAGATGACTTTGAGGATAAGTATTTCCCTTGTATTTCCCAAAATTAAGCACCTTAAACTTAGCAGGGATCTTCACATTGGGAACAAGGAAAATGTCATGAGCATTCTTCCCAAATAGGTCTTTCCATCTCAAGGCTTTTATCTCTTTTTGCATTTCCAATAATTGGTCTTGAAACTCATCCATCCTTTCATAACACTAATGTTTTCACTGGGTTCAACATGATAAACAGGCTCTTCAATATGTGGAACAATATGAACCACAAGAGGAAGAATAGTCATAACTAGTTGCACAATAGGAATCTTAACATCATGTTGATAACCTTCAGACACAAAATTAAGAGGCATGCCCCCAAGGGAAACCATTGGGCATCTGATGTTGTGGAGAACTGACTAAAGCCATAGAAGCAGGAGTTGATATGATCTTAGAAATCACCACTGCTTAAGGCTAAGTCTGAGTTGTATGAGGAGAAGAATAAGGAGGATGAGGTTGGTTCTGGACAGCAACCAAGTATTCAACCAAAGCATTCAGTTTTTCCATTTCAGCCCTCAAAGTAGTTACCTCTTCACGGAGTCCTCTATTCTGTTATTCAAGATGATCATTCTTCCTTTGATGATTAGCTTGATTATTATATTGATGAGTCAACTTGTCTTCTGAGAATACAAAGAGAAAGGAGATAAGACACCTGTAAAATTCTCAAAAGGCAAGACCAAATGCAAAATGATGCAAGATATGCAAACATCATAAAATAAAAGTTTGAAATACTGAAAGTCCTCCTTTCATTGATAATCAGAAGGATTACACTTTGAGTACAAGTTTCAAAAGATCCTAAATAGAAGAGGAAATAGATAGATCATAAGGGTCTTAAGGAACCACATATGAAGACGATATAACTCCAAGATGATACTTCCTCCTAAGCCTCTTGATCTCTCTCTCTCTCTCATAAGTATTCTTCATGGCAGCTTTTTCCAACACAAGCTGATTGACAATGCCTTTCCAAGCACTTGAAGTAGGAAGATGAACACTTTGAGATGGTGGAATGCTAGAGGGAAATAAATCCTCTTGCTCCCTCTGCCTCTTCACAACACGCTGCTTAAGAAACTCTATCAAATCATCCCTTTCTTTCAATTTCTTATGCAATTCTATCTTCCCAAAGTTTAAAGGATGAAATTTTCCTTCCCAAGCATCCCTCTCTTACTTTATATGGCTAAATCTTCTTGAAATTCTTCCATGTTTTTAATAGGAATGGTAGGTGGTTTTGCAACCACTAGAGACATAGGCTTCTCATTAGCATATGGTATCTTGAGCTTCCTTATTCACTCTTTCACCCAATAAGTATAAGGTTCCAAATCTACATAGTTCTACTTTCTAAGCTCACCCTTCCCCTTTATATGGATATTGCGCCAAACATGCGCCATTCTCTTCTTCAAGCCTTGAGTATCCTTCCCTTCTTGGAAAATAAACCCTCCAAAAAAATGCTATTAGGTTTTTCTTTCAAGGCATACCCAAACTGACGTTTTGCTAAAATTGGATTGTAGTTGATTCGACCTTGTGTACTAAGAAGAGGTGCATTAGACAACTCAGAACTATCAATAATCTTAACATTATCATAGAGAAAAGAATACCAAGTGATGTCAACATTGGTAAGGGACATGATCCTTTGAGACCACCTCAAAGAAATCTTATTTTTCCCTTAAAGATAGGAGACTGTGGCAAGTGCGAAATAAACAACTTGTACAGTAGAGGTACATAGATTATAATAGTTCCATTACCCATGGAAGTCCTATGATGGATAGAGAAACAAGTGTCGCCAAGCAAGGTTAGAACATGATTCACAATCAAGAAGATCCGGATAGCATTAACATTAATAAAGTTGTCAATGTTAAGTAATAATACCAATCCATAAATGAGTAAGGCTAAGATAGCCTAAAAAGTCACCATGCTACCAACACTAGTAAGAGAAGAAGTTTTTCAATCAAGAATTTTAAAGTCAACCCTTGAATACCTCCTTTGACAATAAGATTGGCATCTATATTAGATTCCTTAGGTGGAATAGTTGCTGCAATGACTTGTGGTTTAGGAACCTCCTTCAAACCTGTTAATTCTTGATTGGCAGGCATTTTGGTAAAACTAGGTGTAATCACAAGATGTCCTACAGGATATTGTAACATTTGTCAGTCAGGATCAGCAGGTTGCTTTGGACTTTTTAACAGGACTTATCTCATAATGTCAAACAAGATGTCTTGAAATTATGGACAAAACATTCATTATGAATGTGTTTGTGTGTTTATTCCTTTTTATGCAATCATATTGCACTGATTTGGTGTAAAATCTACAAAGATTTTGGTGTGTTACTAAGGCGCTTCTGATGCAAATATTGTGGATCATATTTGATTTGATTTGAAGCTTTTATCAAAAGATTTTTTTGAAGATTGGAAGAAAGATTTGATTAGATCTGATTGATCAAATCAAATTTGTTTCATTGTTGCAATTTATGAAGATTGAAATCTTCTCAAACCTGCTGTTACTTTTGCCACAGCCCAAGCCCATTCTGCATTACTATTTAAAGTGGCGAAAACCCTAGCTTGAGATCACAGAAGCAAGGATTAAAAAGTGTGTGCAATTGTGTAAGGTTTAAGCTTCATGTGTGTTAGTTTTGTGAGCCATTCACTCATTGTTTAATGTGTGAATTGGACTAGGTTGTTAATTGTAAATTGTTCACTTAAAGCTTGTAAGCAAGAGAGTATTATACTTGATTGAAGCTTTTAAGCAAGATCAAGTTGTGACTTTTAAGAGTGTCTTCTAAAGTCTTCCTTTGTGTTGATTGATATTACTGCTGTGATTGAGGGGGAGTGAGAGGTGTCTCATATATAGGAGTGTCCTAGATAGAAATTGCAAGGGTAGATATTAGGTGAGAAGATGGTAAACTAGAGTGAGTCTATTGTATGTCTTCAAACTAATTCTACTTAGTGGATTTCCTTTCCTGGCTTGGTAGCCCCTATACGTAGGTGTGTTTTCACTAAACTGGGTTAACAATAGATGTGTCTCTTTACAATTTTTATTTGTTTATCTTTGTTCTTATTAAACAGATATTTATGTCGTGAACATCACCTTCGATATCTAATATCTGATACCAGAATTTCAATTGGTATCAGAGCAGGCATCCTGCTCTGGTTCTGGGTGAGATCTAGGGACGATACTTTCTGGTATCATGGACAAAGAAGGAGGATTTGTGAACAGACCACCTGTTCTGGACGGGAATAATTATGACTATTGGAAACCCAGGATGGTTGCTTTCTTAAAATCTATGGAGAACAAGGCATGGAAAGCAGTCATAATGGGATGGGAACATCATGTAGTTATTGATAAAGATGGAAAGGCTACAACTAAATTAAAGCCCGAGGAAGAATGGACAAAGGAAGAAGATGATCTAGCTCTGGGAAACTCCAAGGCCTTGAATGCCTTGTTCAATGGAATTGATAGGAACATATTTAGGTTGGTGAACAACTGTGAAATTGCTAAAGAAGCATGAAAGGTTCGAAAGACTACTCATGAAGGCACATCGAAGGTAAAATTGTCTAGACTTGAACTCCTTAATACTAAGTTTGAAAACCTGATGAAAGATGATGAAAGCATACATGACTTTCATATGAATATTCTTGAAATTGCCAATGCTTCAAGATACTATTCTGATGAAGACTTGGTGAAAGAAATGAATTAAGCAAACAAAAGTTATAGAACGAATCGGAAAGGAACTGAATTAAATCGGAATTTATAATAACCTCAAAGAATTACGGAATTCGAATCCAGCAGATTTCCCCTCGAGATTAGTTCGCCATGGAATATGTGAAAGCAAGACTAAAATTTGTGAAAGCTAGGTTGGTTTATTGTAGCATGGAAGCAAACCTTATAAACAAAATAAGGTTTGCATTACACACTCAACTGGGTCGGAAACATAAACCAGACCTAATAAGGATGACCCGAAACAACTTAATTATTACAGTCAGAAACTTCAACGAATTATTCGAGACCCATGCAATCCGAATTAGATTCTTCGTGCAACATGAAAGTTGTAGATCTTTTTATTAGATTTTCAACTACTGGTAGAACGCCTCGATCCGATTCCTGTAGCTCTAGTTATGAATTTTTTATTAAAACCTGCAAATGCTGAAAATAACAAACGAAAATCAAATAAGGCTGAAAATAAATTGAATTATAGAAACATCAAAAAATAGAAAAATAAACAAAGAAAACTATAGAAATGCTTAAGTCTAAACATAAAAGGAATGTGCATCAAAATGCACTGATCAAATTCCCCCACACTTGAACTTTTGCACTCCGAGCAAAATCAAGAATTTAAAACAGAAACTTCAAAGCAAAAACCAAACAAAGCATTCAATCTCAAAGATTCTCTAGATACGAAGTGCAAGCAAACTTCTAATTCTAATCTTCAATATTATGAAATTAGCAATTAACTCTTTTGTGACATTCAAAGAATATATGAAAATCAGATTACTAAAAAGTACATCACCAGCATCAAGATCCTCATAAGATAAATTGTTTCCACTCAACTCTCAAGTGTTTAGGTTACATGTTTACACTCAAAGCACAACATGAGAGTTAGTACTACCATAGACTTGGAAGAAAAAAACTCTAACATTCACAATTGATTTACATGCACACATAGATCAAAAGGATTTTTATTAAGGTTGTAACGTGGCCAAGGTAAGGGTAGGGTAAATCCTAAGGGGTACTAGGCTAAAATCAAAGAGTTAAAAGAAAATTGAAAGAATTGCGGGAGTTGAACTACGTGATACATTCATTACTTTCAAACAACAATCTCATAACTTATTTATCTTCTCTTTTTCCTTTTATTCTTCTCTTTTTTTTTCTTCGGAAGAGATATGTATTGACATCCTTCTCTATTTTTTATTTTTTTTATTTTTTTCTTTTCCGCCAACGTCATAACAACATTACAACAAAGATAATGCTCAACCCCATACAACTCCATACAAGACTTTCTTAACCCTTTGAATAAGGTTATTTCATTGTTTTTCACTTTTCGGCTTGTAATGAGTTTTAAACAAAAAAAAAGGATAATAGGCTCAAAGGGGCTTGAAAACAAGGGTGATATTGTCAAGGTTGGCTTTTTGGCTAACTGGCTAAAAATAAAACAAAACAACATGCTTTTATCATTTTAGTGTGCACAAGTAAATAAAAATCTTCAACAAGAGTCAATTCAAGTTCTAGAGACTAACAAACATGAGTGAAATTACACAAGAAAGAAAGAGATGGATTTTTGATGTATATCCATTATTAGGCTCAAAATCTCACAAGGTTTGGTGATCTACCACTAGTGATGTACAATTTGTAGTTTATTCATACATACATACCAAAAATGTACAAAAAGAATCAATCACATCACACCATAAGTCTTTCGTCAAAGAACATAGAGAAAACTCACAGTTGTACAAAAATAACCTACGAAAAAGCATGCAATTTTTTGAAAAAGAAACAAACAGAAATAAAGAAAACAAAAGGTTCCCTCCCCCACATTTAAAACAGACATTGTCCTTAATGAAAGGAACTCAATTATAAAGTAAGAGTGAGAGAAAGGAAAGGGTGCTCCCTGGTTAAGTTGAAGTGTAGTTTGTAACACCCCCTTTCTATACCCCCAAATAAACACAATTAATCATTTAGGCATAAATTCAAAATTCCATCAGAGTATAATTACAATCACGGTATAAAAGAGATAGGCCACATTATACAAAAATTCAACATATACAACACCTGCTCAACAGATATGCAACAACGGGGAAACACCCACAAGGAAAATATTTAGAACATAGGCGGAAACATCTAAATATTTCATAACTTCCAAAACATGTAATCACATACATGTAAATCATTCAAGTTGATTTACAATATCAACAGTATATACAATATTCAACCAGCATGTTTACATAAACATTCATTAGCAGATACAAACATAGATGTATCACAAAAGAATCAAAATGATCCCTAGCTACCCGGTGGTACATATCAGAGCCGACCGACCAAAAAGGAATGAAGCCACGCTTCACAAAAATACCTCCAGCCAACTAATCTGCAATGCCTCATAGAGCATTATAAAATAGCAGAAGGGTGAGAAACAATATCATAATACATAATGCACATAAACATAATATATATATATATATATACACATAACATCCAATAACGTCTTTCGCGTTCTCACCGCAACTCATCTCACTACACCGTATACCGCAATGTATCCACACATGTGTCTATATAAATAGAACACCAAGCACACACAATATGCTTCATCAATGTTTATATCAATTCATAAACATACTCACATATACATATATATTCACACATACATGTATCTTCAAGCCTTCCATTCATGCCAATTATCAACAATTTACATAAACATCTACGTTCATGTTTATTCACCATACATCATGCACAAATGTCAACATGCAACTCATAGAGACCGACACACGACTCTATGCAGATGCAAATACGGTACCGACTCATTTCAGCAGGTTTAATTGAAGAACCAAAAATAACCATCGCTCACACCCCACATGGGCACACGAGGTTCTGCAGATTCTACGCGGAATCAAATATAAGCATCGCAACATACGAGGTTCTGCAAATCCACCGAGGGATCAATAAATAACCATAGCTCACACCCTACAAAGGCACACGAGGTTCTGCAGATTCACCGAGGAATCAATCGATACAAGAATGCATACCATGATGCTTCACATGCAACATGACTCATGACACTCTTGAAATGCATACATGTTTACAAACATACTCATGCATTCATCACATTCGTCGCATATATTCATTATGCATTCAAGATATATGTATCACAAAGCATATATATATATATATATATATATATATATATATATATATATATATATATATATATATATATATATATATATATATATATATATATATATATATATATATATATATATATATATATATATATATATATATATATATATATATATATATATATATATATATATATATATATATATATATATATATATATATATATATATATATATATATATATATATATATATATATATATATATATATATATATATATATATATATATATATATATATATATATATATATATATATATATATATATATATATATATATATATATATATATATATATATATATATATATATATATATATATATATATATTCATCACCCATTCAAACCAATTTCATACATGGTTCACATTCACAATTAATCTCACCATGCATTTCTATTCAATTCAAGTAAATGCACCAAATTGCCAAACGGCCACATTTCACACTTCACAAATCACAAACTAGGATTCACGCCATACGACTACCCACAACACACATATAACAGCATATAACTAGTCATCTCAGATAAGGAGTGATCGAAATCAAACCACACAGCCAACCCATGGGTAGGAAACACAAGAAAAGAAAACATGTTGCTACGCTCGCTAACCTTCGCCTGGCGAAGCCTTCCAGCGAATGCTCGCTGCCATTCGCCTGGCGAACTCGCTGGCGAGGCCAAACAGAAGCTACTGCCATAGATTCGCTGCCATGTTCGCTGGGATTCGCCTGGCGAGCCCCTTCGCTACCACCTTCGCTTGGCGAACTTGCCAGTGAAGACTGATCTTGGCCACTGCCATTGGTTCGCTGCCCACTCGCTAGGCTTCGCCTGGCGAATGCTGGCGAACTTGCAAAACCAGAAAATCCCAACTGTTCCAAAATCACCAAAACCTCAAAAATCGACTGATTAAATCCAAATCAGTCCCAGTAACATAGCCCACTCATCACCTGACTAAACTACACCATCTATTCCAGATTCTAACCGATAAAACTCAGTTTCTACCGATTAAACCAACTTCCGACCTAGAAATGGAAACATAGAAAACAATCCAACAAATCCAATCTAGCACATACATGATTACATACATTATCAAGATGATAAAACTTCTTACCCTTACCTGATTAATCGCAAGCTAAAGTTGATTCTTGATGATTCTAGGTTTTGTTCCACTTTCTCTTCTTTTCTCTCCTCCTCTTTTCTTTCTCTTGTTTTTCTTCTTAATGTTTGTTACTATCTTTCTCTTTTCTCTCTATATCACATATTCTATTTTCTTTCCTCCCAAATTCTTTCCACACACTTATCAATTAATTCTCACAAAATATCCACTTAATATTATCACTAATGCCCAAAATACCCTCCAACCTATTTTTACCCAAAACTCTCAAAGTCGGCAAAAATAGCTCAATATGTAAACATAACATATTATCACACAAATTCCACATAAATAAAATAATTACTTAAATAAATCAAATAAGGACTCAATAAAAATGGGAATTCAGAATCGGGGCGTTACAACTCTCCCCCACTTTAGAAATTTGCGTCCTCAAAAATATTACCTGATTCAAACAGCTCTGGATGCGACTCACGCATCTTACTCTCCAATTCCCAAGTCATATTGCCTTCTGCAGCACCTCCCCATGCTACTTTCACAAGCGCGATATCTTTTCCTCTGAGCCTCTTAACCTCACGGTCCAAAATCCTAACCGGTTAAACCTCAACTGTAAGATTATCTCTTACCTCAACCTCATCCATAGGAATAACATGTGACGGATCCGAAATATACTTTCGAAGTTGCGAAACATGGAACACATCGTGCAAATTCAAAAGGTTCGGAGGCAACGCCACACGATAAGCCACAGTACCAACTCGTGCAGTAATCTGATACGGACCAATGAAACGAGAAGTCAACTTCTTCGACTTCAAAGCACGACCCACACCTGTAACTGGTGTAACTCTCAAAAACACATGGTCTCCTTCTTGAAACTCAAGATCCTTTCTTCTCTTATCATGATAACTCTTTTTCCTACTCTAAGCAGCTCTCATCCTTTCCCGAATAAACTTCACTTTCTTCGTCGTTTGTTGTACCATCTTCGGTCCAACTACCGACTTCTCTCCAGTTTCATGCCAACACAAAGGCGTTCGACATATTCGACCATACAAAGCCTCAAATGGTGTCATACCAATACTTGAGTGAAAACTATTGTTGTACGTGAACTCAATCAATGCCAAATAACCATCCCAAACACCACCTTGCTCGAGCACACAAGCACGCAACAAATCTTCCAATGATTGAATCGTCCTTTCGGTTTGACCATCCGTCTGCGGATGATAAGCCGAACCTAACCTCATCTTAGAACCCAAAGCCTTTTGCAAACTTTCCCAAAATCTCGAAGTAAATCTAGGATCCCTATCCGACACAATACTCTTAGGAACCCCATGTAACTTCACAATCACACCAATATAAATCTCGGCTAGCTTCTCCAAAGGATAACTAATATCAATCGGAATAAAGTGAGCAGATTTAGTAAGCCTATCAACAATCACCCAAATAGCATTGTGACCTCTTTGCGTATTAGGCAATCCCGTAACAAAATCCATCGATATACTATCCCATTTCCACTCTGGAATGTCCAACGGCTGCATCAAACCACTAGGCTTCTGATGTTCCACTTTGGACTTCTGACAAGTCAAGCACGAATACACAAACTGAGCTACATCTCTCTTCAATCCGGACCACCAAAAGATTTTCTTCAAATCTTGATACATCTTATTCGCCCCCGGGTGAATACTTAAATTACTCCGGTGTCCTTCCTCCAATATCATCTTTTTCAAATCTACATCATCGGGAATACAAATACGACCACGAAATCTCAAAACTCCAAAATTATCAACCTTGAAATCCTCATCCTCATTCATCATCAAATCAACAAACTTTAAATCCAACTTTTGCTTTTCGCACACGGTAGCAAGAAAATCATTCGTAACATACAACATACCAAGTTTCACACTACTCGGCGTTATCTCACAAACCAAACTCAAATCTCTAAAACTCTCCAATAATTCCCATTCTCTTACCATCAATGTTGACATATGAACCAACTTTTGACTTAAAGCATCGGCTACCACGTTTGTCTTACCCGGATGGTAATTCAAACCAAAATCATAATCCTTCAAAAACTCTAACCATCTCCTCTGCCTCATGTTCAATTCCTTCTGATCAAATAAATATTTCAAACTTTTGTGATCACTAAAAACTTCAAATCTCGCACCATAAAGATAATGTCTCCAAATTTTCAAAACAAACACCACGGCCGCTAACTCCAAATCATGTGTAGGGTAGTTCTTCTCATGCACTTTCAATTGTCTCGAAGCATAAGCCACAACTTTCCCATCTTGCATTAAAACACCGCCTAAACCGGACAAGGAAGCGTCACAATAAACCACAAACGATTCAGTCGGATTTGGAAAAATCAAAACCGGCGCCGTTGTCAACCTTCTCTTTAGCTCCACGAAACTCTTCTCACAATCAATATCCCAAACAAAAGCCTTTCCCTTACAAGTCAACTGAGTCAACAGAAGTGCCAACTTTGAGAATCCTTCAATAAACCTCCGATAATAACCGGCTAATCCCAAAAAGCTTCAAATCTCCGTAACTGACTTAGGAGCTTCCCACTGCATTACCGCATCAATCTTGGATGGATCAACACTAATACCATTACCAGAAATAACATGCCCAAGAAAACTCACTTCCGATAACCAAAACTCACACTTCGACAACTTAGCATATAATTGCTTCTCTTTCAAAATCTGCAACACAACTCTCAAATGCTCTACATGCTCTTCTCGGGACTTAGAGTAAATCAAAATGTCGTCGATGAACACAACTACAAAACGATCCAACTGATCATGAAAAATACGATTCATGTATTCCATAAACACACCTGGCGCATTAGAAACTCCGAATGGAATCATTGAAAAATCATAATGACCATACCGTGTCCTAAAAGCCGTCTTTTGAATATCCTCCTCTTTAACATGAATCTGGTGATAACCTGGTCTCAAATCAATCTTACTAAAAACACGGGCACCAACCAATTGGTCCATCAAATCGTCAATTCTAGGAAGCAGATACTTGTTCTTAATAGTTACCTTGTTCAACTGCCGATAATCAATACACAACCGCATACTCCCATCTTTCTTCTTTACTAACAATACCGGTGCACCCCAAGGAGAAACACTCGGCCTGACAAACCTCTTTTCCAACAAATCGTTCAACTGTTTCTTCAACTCTACCAACTCCGATGCCGACATACGATATGGTGCCATCGAAATTGGTCTAGTACCCGGAACTAGATCAATCGAAAACTCAACTTCCCTCTCCGGCGGTACATCCGTAATGTCCTCCAGAAATACTTCTGGAAAGTCGCACACCACTGGAACCATATCCAGTTCAACCTTACTCTCTACCGACGATGATGCAAACAAATAGAACACTTGAGCCTCATCCGCCAAAAGTTTCTTCAACTCTTTAGTAGATAGAAAACTCTCTTCCTCGTCCTCCTCCAAAGAAGGAAACCTTACCAACTTGTGATAACAATCAATACGGACTCTATTATACTGCAACCAATTCATACCCAAGATCACATCTAATCCTTCTAACAGCAAACACACCAAATCCATAATAAAGTCTTTTCCATACATGGTCAAAGGACAACTTAAACAAACCAAAGATGTAGTTACCGACCCCGAAGCGGGTGTCTCAATAACCATATCACCATCACAAGAAGACAAACACAAATCCAAACGCTTAGCACACTCAAAAGAAATGAACGAATGAGTCGCTCCAGTATCAATAATAGCAACTAAAGGCATATTATTAATAAAGCATGTACCTTTAATCAATCGATCTGCATTAGTAGTATCTGAACCGGCTAATGCAAATACCTTCCCACTTGTTGGAGCTTGCTTTGGCTTAGTACATTTTGTACTAATATGACCAACTTCCCCACAGTTGTAACACTTCACCACGTTCCTTCTACAATCAGTTGTAGCATGGCCGATACCTCCACAGTTAGCACACTTCGCTCCATCCTTCCTACACTCAAAAGATTTGTGCCCCACTTTACCGCACCTATAGCACTTAATGGGACCAGAACTTCCACCTTTGGACCTCTTAACAAAATTTTCCCTATGCTTGCCTTTATCAGCAGGCGTCACATAAGGTCCACTCCTTACCGGTTGCTTTCCTCTCTTCTCATTCAAACTCTTATAGTGAGTAGAATGAGCTTTACTATCCTCTTCAAAAATTCTACAGCGTTCGGTCAAGTCCGAAAACCTTTTAATCCTCTGATAACCCACTGCTTGCTTGATCTCAAGGCGCAAGCCGTTCTCATACTTAACACACTTGGAAAATTCCGTCGTCACCGCATCATAGTGAGGATGAAACTTCACTAACTCTGTGAACTTAGCCGTGTAGTCTATCACGGACATGTTGCCTTGTTTCAATTCCAGAAACTCCATTTCCTTCTTTCCCTTCACACTCTCAGGATAATACTTTCTCAAAAATTCGGTGCAAAATAAATTCCAAGTGATTTCCTCATCATTTACCTCAAGAACTTGTCTCATACCGACCCACCAGTCGCCGGCTTCTTCTCTCAGCATGTGAGTCCCAAGTCTCACCTTGTTCCCTTCAGCACAATTCATAACTCTAAAGATCCTCTCGATCTCCTTTAACCAAATCTGAGCACCGTCCAGATCAAACCTTCCCTTGAATACTAGCGGCTGATTCTTTCTAAACTCATCATTTTCTTTCTAAACTCATCATTAGCATTCACATTCGGCGCACCCTGCACCGCCCTAGCCATTGCCTCCAATGCAGCAGCCATCGCATTGTCATTACGACCAGCCATATTCTGATTATTCCCAAAAATAACAATAAGGTTAAACAACCGTTCAACCAACAAAACAACGAGACAGACACAACTGACTCAACACTGGCTCTGATACCACTTAATGTAACACCCCCTTTCTATACCCCCCAAATAAACACAATTAATCATTTAGGCATAAATTCAAAATTCCATCAGAGTATAATTACAATCACGGTATAAAAAAGGCATGCCACATTATATAAAAATTCAACATATACAACACCTGCTCAACAGATATGCAACAACGGGGAAACACCCACAAGGAAAATATTTAGAACATAGGCGTAAACATCTAAATATTTCATAACTTCCAAAACATGTAATCACATACATGTACATCATTCAAGTTGATTTACAACATCAACAATATATACAATATTCAACCAGCATGTTTACATAAACATTCATCAGCAGATACAAACATAGATGTATCACAAAAGAATCAAAATGATCCCTAGCTACCCGGTGCTACATATCAGAGCCGACCGACCAAAAAGGAATGAAGCCACGCTTCACAAAAATACCTCTAGCCAACTAATCTGCAATGCCTCATAGAGCATTATAAAATAGCAGAAGGGTGAGAAACAATATCATAATACATAATGCATATAAACATAATATATATATATATATACACATAACGTCCAATAACGTCTTTCGCATTCTCACCGCAACTCATCTCACTATATCGTACACCGCAATGTATCCACACATGTGTCTATATAAATAGAACACCAAGCACACACAATATGCTTCATCAATGTTAATATCAATTCATAAACATACTCACATATACATATATATTCACACATACATGTATCTTCAAGCCTTCCATTCATGCCAATTATCAACAATTTACATAAACATCTACATTCATGTTTATTCACCATACATCATGCACAAATGTCAACATGCAAGTCATAGAGACCGACACACGACTCTACGCAGATGCAAATGCGGTACCGACTCATTTCAGCAGGTTCAATTGAAGAACCAAAAATAATCATCGCTCACACCCCACATGGGCACACGAGGTTCTGTAGATTCTACACGGAATCAAATATAACCATCGCAACATCGAGGTTCTGCAAATCCACCGAGGGATCAATAAATAACCATCACTCACACCCCACAAGGGCACACGAGGTTCTGTAGATTCACCGAGGAATCAATCGACACAAGAATGCATACCATGATGCTTCACATGCAACATGACTCATGACACTCTTGAAATGCATACATGTTTACAAACATACTCATGCATTCATCACATTCGTCGCATATATTCATTATGCATTCAAGATATATGTATCACAAAGCATATATATATATATATATATATATATATATATATATATATATATATATATATATATATATATATATATATATATATATATATATATTCATCACCCATTCAAACCAATTTCATACATGGTTCACATTCACAATTAATCTCACCATGCATTTCTATTCAATTCAAGTAAATGCACCAAATTGCCAAACGGCCACATTTCACACTTCACAAATCACAAACTAGGATTCACGCCATACGGCTACCCACAGCACACATATAACAGCATATAACTAGTCATCTCAGATAAGGAGTGATCGAAATCAAACCACACAGTCAACCCACGGGTAGGAAACACAAGAAAAGAAAACATGCTGCTACGCTCGCTAACCTTCGCCTGGCGAAGCCTTCCAGCGAATGCTCGCTGCCATTCGCCTGGCAAACTCGCTGGAGAGGCCAAACAGAAGCTACTGTCATAGATTTGCTGCCACGTTCGCTGGGATTCGCCTGGCGAGCCCCTTTGCTACCACCTTCGCCTGGCGAACGTGCCAGCGAAGACTGATCTTGGCCACTGCCATTGGCTCGCTGCCCGCTCGCTGGGCTTCGCCTGGCGAATGCTGGCGAACCTGCGAAACCAGAAAATCCCAACTGTTCCAAAATCACCAAAACCTCAAAAATCGACCGATTAAATCCAAATCAGTCCCAATAACATAGCCTACTCATCACCCGACTAAACTACACCATCTATTCCAGATTCTAACCGATAAAACTCAGTTTCTACCGATTAAACCAACTTCCGACCTAGAAATGGAAACATAGAAAACAATCCAACAAATCCAATCTAGCACATACATGATTACATACATTATTGAGATGATAAAACTTCTCACCCTTAGCTGATTAATCGCAAGCTAAGGTTGATTCTTGATGATTCTAGGTTTTGTTCCACTTTCTCTTCTTTTCTCTCCTCCTCTTTTATTTCTCTTGTTTTTCTTCTTAATGTTTCTATCTTTCTCTTTTCTCTCTATATCACATATTCTATTTTCTTTCCTCCCAAATTCTTTCCACACACTTATCAACTAATTCTCACAAAATATCCACTTAATATTATCACTAATGCCCAAAATACCTTCCAACCTATTTTTACCCAAAACTCTCAAAGTCGACAAAAATAGCTCAATATGTAAACATAACATATTATCACACAAATTCCACATAAATAAAATAATTACTTAAATAAATCAAATAAGGACTCAATAAAAATGGGAATTCAGAATCGGGGCGTTACATAGTTAGGCACTTACAAAGAAAAATCTTCTATGGTAGCATCTTCAGGCACTGAAATTTCATGGAATAGCTTCAGCCGCTGCCCATTAACCTTGAATACCTTGTTGGTACCTGCAATTTTAATTTCTACTGCACCATGGGGGAAAATATTAGTAACAACAAAAGGGTCAATCCATTTGGATCGAAGTTTCCCAGCCATACGCTTAAGGCGGGAGTTAAACAGTAAAACTTGTTAGCCCACAGAGAATTCCTTCCTAGAAATCATTTTGTCATGAAAGTGTTTAGTTTATCTTTATAAATTCTAGAGCTTTCATAAGCTTCTAGCCTAAGCTCTTCAAGCTGTTGTAATTGGAGTTTTCTTTCAATACCTGCTTGTTGCATCTCCAAATTATAACTCTTTACCGCCCAATAAGCACGGTGTTCTATCTCAACAGGAAGATGACATGCCTTACCAAAAACAAGTCGATAGGGGAACATCCCTATTGGTGTCTTGAAAGTTGTTCTTTGAGCACAGAGTGCATCTTCTAGACGAAGGCTCCAATCTTTCCTGTTTGGTTGCACCATTTTCTCTAAAATCTGTTTGATATCCCTGTTAGAGATCCCAGCTTGCCCATTAGTTTGTGGATGATACACAGTAGAGACTCTATGCACAACTTCATACTTCCAAAGCATAGTTTCCATGGTGCGGTTACAGAAATGAGTGCCTTGGTCACTTATGATAGCTCGTGGTATTCCGAATCTGCAAAAGATATTAGACCTGACAAAGTCTACAACAACTCTAGAATCATTAGTCCTAGTGGGGATAGCTTCCACCCACTTTGAAACATAATCAACATCAAGTAAAATATAGAGAAAACCAAATGATACATGAAAGGGACCCGTGAAGTCAATTACCCATACATCAAACACCTCACAAAAAAGCATAGGTTGCTAAGGCATTTCACTTATACGAGTGATGGTTGTACCTGCTATCTGGCACTCTTTACAAGTGCGGTAAGTCTCATAAGCATCCTTAAAAATAGTGGGCCAATAGAAACCTGAGTCAAGGACTTTTCTTGCAGTCTTTTGCGGACCAAAATGTCCCCCTACTTGAGAGGCATGAGAAAAATTCAAAATGGATTCAATCTCATTATCGGGGACAGACCTCCTAATAACCTGATCACTACCAAACTTCCAAAGATAAGGATCATCCCATACATAGTATTTAGCATCACTCTTGAGTTTGTGAATTTGTGCCTTAGATGCACCTGCAGGAAAAACACCAGCAACAAGATAATTAACAATATCAGCAAACCAATGAGTAACTCCCTGTAAAAGTAGCAGCTGCTCATCAGGAAAGTCATCCTGAATGGGAGAAGGATCTGCATCCCGCTCTATTCTGCTCAAGTGGTCATCTACTAGGTTCTCGGCTCCACTTTTGTCCTTAATCTCTACATTAAACTCTTGGAGCAACAACATCCACCGAATTAATCTCGATTTTTCTTCTGGTTTCTTTAAAAGGTACTTCAAAGCTGCATGGTCAGTAAAAACAACAACCTTGGAACCTAGAAAATATTGTCTAAACTTGTCAAGAGCAAAAACAATCGCTAAAAGTTCCTTTTTAGTGGTAGTATAATTAGCTTGTGCAGAATCTAAAGTCCTAGAAGCATAGTAAATAACATGGGCAGCCTTGTCCACCCTTTGCACAATAACCGCTCCAACTGCATAGTTAGATACATCACACATAATCTCAAAAGGAAGGTTCCAATAAGGAGGTTGTATGATGAGGGCGGAGGTCAATGCTTTCTTCAAGAAATCAAACGCCTGCTTGCATTTCTCATCAAAATTGAAGGTCACGTCGTTCTTCAACAAGTTTGAAAGCGGAAGAGTTATCTTGTTGAAGTCCTTTATGAAGATCATGTAAAAACCTGCATGACCAAGAAAAGAATGAATCTCGCGAATGCAAGATGGGTAAGGCAATATAGAAATCACATCAATCTTATTAAGGTCTACTGAAATTCCTTTTTCAGAAATTATGTGTCCTAAAATAATTCCCTGCTTAACCATAAAATGGCATTTTTTATTACTTAAAACAAGGTCAGTTTCGATGCATCTCTCTAAAACCATATTCAAACTGTTCAAACATGCATCAAAAGAAGAACCATAAACAGTGAAATCGTCCATAAACACTTCCATGCAATTTTCAATAAAATCAGAGAAAATGCTAATCATGCATCGCTGGAAAGTGCCAGGAGCATTGCAAAGGCCAAAAGGCATCCTTTTGTAAGCAAATGTACCAAAAGGGCACGTGAAAGTGGTCTTTTCTTGATCTTCAGATGCAATATAAATCTGAAAGTAACCTGAAAAACCATCAAGAAAACAATAATGTGATTTACCTGCGAGCCGTTCGAGCATTTGATCAATGAACAGCAAGGGAAAGTGATCCTTTCTGTGAGGGAAAACCGTCATACAACATACGATCTTGAGTTTCGATGATGACAAATTATAATCATGGATGAATCGACATTATCTGTTCCGCCTCTACAAAGACAAATGCAAATATTTCATCCACCATATCCTTCCTATATCATTTAAAGTGCTTTACCTGATACAATATATACGTATGATATGTGGTTATGACTAAATGCATAAAAACCAAATAAATAATAATTTTTTGCAGATTTTCAGGCCATGAGTCGACCATTGAGTCAGTGCATGCATCTGCGCTTTTCTCACGGGTCAGCGTAGGAAGGTATGAGTCGACGCATGAAGACCATGAGTCGACGCATGAAGCTATTACTTTACTCACGGGTCAGCGCACGCCGACCTATGGTCGACGCACACTGGTGTCTCTTCAAATCTGCCCAAATCTGCAGTCTATGCGTCGATGCATATACCTGCTATGGTCGACCGTTCGCGCATTTGTGCAATTTTTTGGAGACTTCCCACTATGTTTGAAAAGCTGTTAAGTTTGGTGTTTGGTTGGTTACTATATATAGTAACTTCGTTCAGTTTTATCAACAACAATTATGAATTTGAGTCAATTGTCACAAATCAAGAAAAGTAAAAGAGGTGCCATCAAAGTTCATCAATCTTCATCTTTTACAACCCACAACACAACAATTACACACAATAATTCTTGGGGTGATTGTGATCTTGTTCAAGGTGATAAGGTCCGAAGCCGTGATCGGAAATCCGGTTCGAGGTGATTTTGAAGGCAGGTTTTCTTGGATAAAACCTAGCAGGTTTTACCCTCCAAGATTTGGAGATTTTGGGGTTTTTCAGTACGGATCATCTCTACCTACTTCAGCTGAGTGAAGGTGATTGAGAAGCGATAGTCTTCGTCAATCTAGTAGCGGAAATCAGTGAAGCGTTCAAGAGTGTTCCGGGTTCAATTTGTTTGTGCACGAGATCAGCCGAGCCGAGGGTTTGAAGAATTGAAGGTTATTCAACAAAGGGACTGGAATTGGAGGTCTACTCACAACAATCGGAGAACTTGATTCGACTCGAATCCAGGAGCAAGAAGCGATAGCACCATCAACTTCAAGAGGGCTTGATTGTACATTTTGCTTATCAATTCTTGTATGAACATTTCTACATTACAGGTGATATCTAATATATTGATCTTAATTCTATTATTAGAATTGAGGGCAGACGTACCCCGAAGCGAGGACGGCGGAGGAACTGCCTCAACAAATCTTTGTCTCCTTTACTTTTCAGCACTTTCAATTTTGGCTTAAAATTTAAGTGATTTTAGTATAAGAAGTTATATCATAAGTTGGGTTGATTTGAGTAAGTACTTATTACTGTTTTGAACTTTAGTGCAACAATACATTGTACAAGGAAATTAAAGTATCTTACTCAAGTCAAACCACACTTGGAGTGTATTGCACACCAAGTGTTTGATAAATTGCCTACACCAAAGTTTACTTAGTCCATTTGCCTACTTTGTGGGCATTATAGATCATTGGTGCTAGTTCTACTAATAAGTGATAAAATCAACTGATAATGTGACTAGTGTGTTGAATCAAATTTTGCTTATTATCATTCCCATAAGGCTAGACGCATATTCGGTCTTCTAATAATTGTTCGTTCATAGACGTAATTTTTCCATGGCAGCTTCCGCAAATTGAAAACAAATTTTTTGAAAAACCAATTTTAAATTGGTAAGCGCCGACTGATTTTAATTGGGATCTATTCACCCCCCCCCCCCCCTTTTAGATCCAAGCCATTGTCTAACAAGTGGTATCAGGAGCACCAGTTCACTCTGTGCTTCGAGTATAACTTTGATAGAAAATGGCGAACGAACCTAAATGGGCCTATAATAGAGCTCCCGTTTTTAATGGAGAAAATTATAGTTATTGGAAGGACTGTATGCAGGTGAACATAAATTCCATAGATAGAAAAGTATGGAATGTTATTATCAATGGTCCAATGGAAATAACCATGACCAATGAAAATAATGAGATTGTGCCTAAGCCCGAAGCACAGTGGACGGATGATGATGAGAAGAAATACAACTATGATTGGAAAGCCAAGAATATTTTGATCTCCTCATTAGGAGTTGATGAATATTATCGGGTTTCCCATTGTCTTACGGCAAAGGCTATGTGGGATTCACTTCAAGTCGCCCATGAGGGGACAAATGATGTGAAGCTTGCTAGAATCAACACACTAACACAAGAGTTTGATCTCTTTTACATGGAGCAAGGGGAAACCATTGCGGACATGCAAAAGAGATTTACTCATCTTACCAATAGATTGTATTCACTTGGTAGGCCAGTGGCCAATGATGTTGCTACTAACAAAATTTTAAGATGTCTTAACAGGGAATGGCAGCCGAAAGTGACCGCCATCAAAGAAGCAAATGACCTCACAATTCTGGACTTAACAACATTATTCGGGAAGCTACAAGAACACAAACAAGTGCTCGTAAGCCTCGACCAACATGAAAAGAAAGAAAAGAATGACAAAACAAAGATTGTTGAGAAGAAATCCATTGCTCTCAAGACTTCCTCCTTGAAGTCTCAATCTAAGAAGCACAATGATTATTCATCAAGTGACGATAAAGAAGATGACAAGAGTGAGGATATGGGGTTGTTCGTAAAGCGTTACAATCGGTATGTGAGAAAGAACAACATTCAACACTCAGAAAAGAACCTTGTCAACTTCAGAAAGCAATCAAGGAACTCTCGAAATAATGACACTAAAGGAAGTAAAACCAGAGGATCGTGCTACAAATGCGGAAAGCCCGATCATTACAAACCGGATTGTCCTTTAAACAAAAAGGGGAAAGAAAAGGAATCTATTAAATCACATAAGAAGTCATCAAAGCTGAGAAGAGCATATATAGCTTGGGAAAGCGATAGTGACTCCTCCTCTGATGATGAAAGCTCAAGTGATGAAGAAGAATTCGTGAACTTATGTCTTTCCGCACATCAAAAGAATAAGAAAAAAAGGGTATGTCACTCTAAATATGAAAACTCCTCAAATATGTCTCATTTCGAATTACAAGCCGCATTTAATACTTTACACGATGAAGAAAAAGAAGCCTTTAAGAGACTTGCCTCTAATAAAATAATCTTTACTTACCTAGAGCACAAAATCAAAGAGTCCGAAAGGAAACTTGAGGAACTTAAGGCTTCCATGGTGAAAAGTAATAAATCAGATTGTGAGGATCCTAGCAGATTTCTCGACTTTGGATGCAATACTTGTTATATTTGGCAAGGCGAAGTTAGAAATCTATAGGCAAAACTTAACAAGGCCCTTGAGCCCAAAATTACATTTTCTATCGATAAAGCTGATTTTAGAAAAATTATGGTGAATCCATATCAAAAATACACATATGTAATAAGGGATCAAGAGAGAAAATGCAATTCTAAAGTTGACTTCTCATGCTTATATTGTTGCAAGAAAGGCCATTCCATTGCTAAGTGCCGATTTAGGAGATTTTTGGTTCCTAACGGCATCTATCAATGGTTGCCCAAATGCAACCACTTTGTCACTCACAAATTAGGACCCAATATGCCATTGGGTACCTCCTCTTGTTGATTATTTTTTCATAGGTACAATGTGTCGAGACCACCGAGAGAAGATGGGTTCTCGACAGTGGATGCTCAAGACACATGTCCAGAGACATATCCCTATTCATAGACTTCGCGGCAAAGAAGAAAGGGTATGTAACCTATAGTGACAATAATTGTGGTGCGATACTTGGTAAAGGTAGTGTAGGTAACCCTTCTTCCACTACTATTTCCGATGTATTGCTTGTCGAGGGTCTCAAACATAATCTACTTAGCATTAGCCAATTATGCGACAAAGGATACAATGTATCTTTTTCAAAAGAGTGTTGCAAAATTGTGCATAATGATGACAAGCAGAATCTGTTTAATGGCCTAAGAGTGAACAACGTCTATATGCTAGACTTGAATGAGGTATCGTTAACAAGTGACAAATGTCTCATGACAATGAGTGAAGACTCATGGTTATGGCATAGGCATTTAGCACATGTTAACTTTGACTTGCTAAATAAAGTAGTTTCAAAAGATCTAGTCTTAGGTCTCCCCAAAATAAAATTTACCAAGGATCACCTTTGTGATGCTTGTTAAATGGGAAAGCAAACGAGGATCTCTTTTAAATCCAAAAATATTGTCTCAACTACGAGACCTCTCGAGCTTCTCCATATGGATTTATTTAAGTCATCTAGAATTAAAAGCCTAGGTGGAAACTATTATGGGTTTGTAATAGTGGATGACTTCTCTAGATTTTGTTGGACTATCTTTTTGGCTAGCAAGAGCGATACATTCGCCGTCTTTGAAAATTTTTCCAAACTTTCCCAAAATAAATTAAGCACAAACATTGTGTCAATTAGAAGCGACCATGGAGGTGAATTTGAAAACCATTTGTTTGAAGAATATTGCGGTAACTACGGTATTGATCATAACTTCTCCGCTCCACGGACTCCTCAACAAAATGGGGTGGTGGAGCGCAAAAATCGTATTTTAGAAGAGTTGGGAAGAACAATGATCAATGAAAGTGGACTACCGAAATATTTTTGGGCCGACGCCATAAGTACGACTTGTTATGTTTTGAATAGGGTGCTCATCTGCCCCATTCTAAACAAAACACCTTACGAGCTTTTAAAAGGGCGCAAGCCAAACGCGTCTCACCTACATGTTTTCGGTTGCAAATGTTTTGTCTTAAATAATGGAAAGGAAAATTTGGGTAAATTTGACTCTAAGGCTGACGAAGGTATTTTCCTTGGATACTCTTAGTCGAGTAAAACATATAGAATCTAAATAAAAGATTACTTACTGTCGAAGAATCGGTACATGTAACATTTGATGAATCTTATCCGAGAATTGTCGGAAAAGGTAGTGTGTTTCATGGCGCAAGTACATCTACATAAGACATACTCAAAGATGTCGAGCCAGAAATTGATCAGCCTGGCCAAGCTAAAATTGAGAAGGAAAAAGATGTCCACCATGAAGAAACCGAGGAAGTTCATCCGCCTCCAAAAGATGATCTCCCTCAAGCTTGGAAGTCTTCAAAAGACCATCCAATTGACAACATTCTCGGAGACATATCCAAGGGTGTTACAACCCAATCTAAGATAAGTAATTTTTGTTATCACTTCGCTTTCGTTTCACAAATGGAACCTAAAAACCCTAAAGAAGCCTTACTCGATGAAAATTGGTTTTTTTCAATGCAAGATGAACTTAATCAGTTCACGAGAAATGAGGTATGGGACCTTGTCCCTCCTCCGCGAGGACATCGAGTAATCGGCACCCGATGGGTATTTAGGAATAAGTTGGACGAAAACAGAGTAATAACCTGTAACAAGGCGCATTTAGTCGCGCAAGGGTATAACCAAGAGGAAGGCATCGACTATGAGGAAACTTATGCGCCGGTTAACCGACTCGAGGCTATACGCCTTTTGCTTGCCTTCGCGTGTGCGAAAGACTTTAAGCTATTCCAAATGGATGTTAAGAGTGCATTCCTTAACGGTTTCATTAATGAATAAGTGTATGTTGCTCAACCTCTGGGTTTTGAGTCGCACGAATATCCTGATCATGTTTACAAACTGAAAAGAGCCTTGTATGGACTCAAACAAGCTCCTAGAGCTTGGTATGAGCGTCTGAGCAAATTCTTGCTTGATCAAGGGTATTCGAGAGGCAAAGTAGACACCACTCTCTTCATTAAGCATAAAGGAAAGCACTTGATATTGGTACAAATTTATGTGGATGATATCATTTTTGGGTCAACTAACATGAATCTTGGGAGAGAGTTTTCTGACCTTATGCAGGGTGAGTTTGAGATGAGTATGATGGGTGAGCTCACATACTTTCTCGGATAGCAAATTAAACAACTTGAGGAAGGAACTTTCGTGAGTCAAACTAAGTATTGTTTGGAACTGCTCAAGAGATTTGACATGGCAAACTCCAAAACCATAGACACACCTATGCCTACATGCGCAAACTTGAATAAAGATGAAAATGGTAAAGACGTAGAGGTAAAAAGGTATAGAGGTATGATTGGCTCACTCCTTTATCTTACTTCTTCTAGACCCGACATTATGTTTAGCGTGTGTATGTGCGCAAGATACCAATCATGTCCCAAGGAATCCCATCTAAAAGCTGTCAAACGAATACTTCGATACCTATCTGGTACTCCGAAGTATGGACTATGGTATTCTAAAAGTAATGATTGCTCGTTGGTAGGATTCTCTGATTTCGATTTTACCGGTTGCAAATCGGATAGGAAAAGCACTAGTGGTACGTGTCATTTGTTTTCAAACTCCTTGGTTAGTTGGCATAGCAAGAAACAAGTATCAGTTGCTTTGTCAACCGCCGAAGTGGAATATGTTATCGTCGGTAGTTGTTGCGCTCAAGTCTTATGGCTTAAGCAACAACTATTGGATTTTTACCTAAAACTAGAATGTATTCCCATCTTTTGTGATAACACTAGTGCCATTAATCTCACCAAAAATCTTGTGTTACATTCTCGCACTAAACATATCGAGATTCGCCATCACTTTCTTAGGGATCATCTAGAGAAAGGTGATGTTGTTTTTGAACATGTGAACACTAAAGATCAACTAGCGGATATTTTCACAAAGCCGCTAGCGACTGAACCTTTCTTTCATATCCGTCGAGAACTAGGCATTCTCGATATTTCGGATCGGGTGTCGTAATGGTTTTATTCATCTTATTTTCGTTACAATTATGTTGTTGAAAACTAACTAGTTGAAATTATTGCAAGCACAATTGTCTAATGTCTCAACCAAACTTAGTATAGAGGTGATATCGTTTCTCTCTCTCTCTCTCTCTCTCTCTCTCTCTCTCTCTCTCTCTCTCTCTCTCTCTCTCTCTCTCTCTCTCTCTCTCTCTCTCTCTCTCTCTCTCTACAAAATTCATTCTCAAAAAGTGGTATTGTCTGACAAATACTGTGTATATATGACATTTCACATGTATTATATTTGTTTGGATGCTTTTTATGGTGTGGCATTCTATTTATGCATCAAATGTATGCTCATCTATGCATAAACATGAAAATCTGCATTTTTTGCCTGTATGAGTCGACCATAACAAGGGACTAGTCGACACATGCTTCTGGGTTTTTGAATCTGCCAAAATTTAACAAGTATGCGTCGACGCATGTATATGTATGGTCGACGCATCGCACGAAAACCCAAACTTTCTGCAAATCATTTCAACTTCCTGCGCATTAAATGATCTTTATCAGCATGCTCTGCACATTTACTCTATCTCTTAGTGACTTGAACCTACCATGCCTATTTTCTCTTGACCTTCCCTCTTCTCAAAAACAAAACCCTAAAAGTGTCATCTATAAAAGGAGAAATCATCCTTCTCTGCAATCACACTCATAACCTTCTCTGCAATCACACTCCTTCTTTCTACAATCCCAAATCCTCTCCAACCACCATCAATGGCTTCCTCTTCCCGCAGAATCACCGGCAAGAGATCACGAGCACCTTCATCATCAGCTTCCATAGCGGTCACTGCTGCATCCCTAGTTCCTCCAAATCTTGCTGAGAAATTCAACACAAACATCGGAAAACGGGGGGTAGTTAAGCATCATGCAATCTACAAGCTCACTGTAGAACACATTCATCTCACCGAAGTTTTATCCTTGCTACAGTTTCAAGGCATTACCAACTTCTTGGATTGCAACTCTAAATATAGTGAAGACTTGGTTCGAGTATTCTACACCGGCATCCATGGCAGGTTTGGCGATCAGTTCTTTCATTCTCAGGTAGGCAACACCAAGGTAAATCTAAACTCCCCTGTGTGGAGTAAATATTTCAATCTGCAATTAGCGGTTGGTGAAAACCCTCTTCCTGAGGTAACAGATTCTCAAACCGTGGCTGGTTATGAATTTAAAACAACTTTAAATTCCATGTTAAAAAGGTCGTATCCAGCAAACATTGTGAATAGTGATGCATTCCCTAGAACCGTCACTGCAGGGCAATTACGAACAGGTGAGCGCATTCTTCAGTGGATTGTGGCGCGCGTTCTACGGCCAAAGAAAGGTGGGCTTTCCATAGTTGAACAGGCTGAAGTTCATCTCATTTACATTCTGAAAAATCAAATCAGGATTAGCTGGCCTCACTATATCGCCAGTCGCATGTTTGCATTACGGGACTCCACCAGAGGAACTGCTCTCGCATATGGGTCATTCATTCAGGAAGTTCTCACCGATGCAAATGTTGTCTATCCAACATTTCCATACACATCAATCTCCTCCGATAAGGAATTTGGCACAAAGACCCTTTCAATGATGGGATACTATTGGTGCCAAGAACGAAGAATGTATGGTTTTGTTCGCAGAGCAACTACACCTAGGGTGGTTGAAGCGTCTGAAGAAAGTGAGGAAAGGGAAGATAGTGCTGAAGAAGAACAAGAAGCATCTAAAGAGGCAGAAGAAGACGAAGAAGAAGAAGAAGAACCTGCGCATGAGGCATATGACAATTATCATCCAACTGAGTCACCTGGGTACACAAATAATGATTGGGTTCCATACACAGCTCAACCTGAGGACGACGAAGACTACAACAACCAAGGCTGGGGGGAGTGGCAGCACACTGGCTGAACCACTCTAGGGAAATACTATGATCCGTATCATGGATATACTGAAGCTCCGACTGAAGCGCCTCCATCTCCTCTGCAATCCAACACGTCTGACATTCTAAACATGGTGCAGTCCATGTAACTCGAACAACAGAACTTTATGCGCACTCAAGATGAGCAATTCGCTCAAATTCAAAACCAACTACAAACACAAAATGAACGTCTCAACAACTTCTCCACCAGAATGGACGCCCGGTTTGAAGCTCTTGTTACGTCCCATGAAGCTTCGGAAAGGGACATTACCAACAGTTTGAATTACCTGAAGAACATCATGATGGAATTCACTGACTTGGCAGATCCTTACCGTCATCCACATTACCATAACAGAGGACGAGGGCGTGGCCGTGGGCATTAGATTTCTATGTTCACTTTATGTTATTTTGTTGTTGTTGTTATGATGTTTCGTCTTTAACTTGTTTGGATTGTCATGAACTATTTGGGCTTTCTAAATGTATTTTCTTTCCGTTATTTATCCTTTGAGTATTCATTGCATTACTGCTTTTCATTGTCAATATTATATGTGAATATTGGTTTATGATGAGATATTGTCTGTTAATAATCTTGTTGATTTGACCACTTTAATATTAATCGTTCTCTTTCTCTTTTTGATGTTGTCAAAGGGGGAGAAGAGATCAAAGCCGAGAAGACCACACCAGTACAGGATTGAAAAAGAAAGGGTGAGCTTATGCTACCTTAGGTGTAATAATGCTACCTTAGGTGTAATATTGCATTTGAGTCTTATTAGTTTCGCACAGGTTGTCATCATCAAAAAGGGGGAGTATGTGAGGACAAACCGTCATACAACATACGATCTTGAGTTTCGATGATGACAAATTACAATCATGGATGAATTGACATTATCGGTTACGCCTCTACAAAGACAAATGCAAATATTTCATCCACCATATCCTTCCTATATCATTTAAAGTGCTTTACCTGATACAATATATACGTATGATATATGGTTATGACTAAATGCATAAAAACCAAATAAATAATAATTTTTTTGCAGATTTTCAGGCCATGAGTCGACCATTGAGTCAGCGCATGCATCTTCGCTTTTCTCACGGGTCAGCGCAGGAAGGTATGAGTCGACGCATGAAGTTATTACTTTACTCACGGGTCAGTGCACGCCGACCTATGGTCGACGCACACTGGTGTCTCTTCAAATCTGCCCAAATATGCAGTCTATGCGTCGACACATAGACCTGCTATGATCGACCGTTCGCGCGTTTGTGCTGTTTTTTGGAGACTTCCCACTATGTTTGAAAAGCTGTTAAGTTTAGTGTTTGGTTGGTTACTATATATAGTAACTTCGTTCAATTTTATCAACAACAATTGTGAATTTGAGTCAATTGTCACAAATCAAGAAAAGTGAAAGAGGTGCCATCAAAGTTCATCAACCTTCATCTTTTACAACCCACAACACAAAAATTACACGCAATAATTTTTGGGGTGATTGTGATCTTGTTCAAGGTGATAAGGTCCGAAGCCGTGATCGGAAATCCGGTTCGGGGTGATTTTAAAGGCAGGTTTTTCTTGGATAAAACCTAGCAGGTTTTACCCTCCAAGATTTGGAGATTTTGGGGTTTTTCGGTACGGATCATCTCTACCTACTTCAGCTGAGTGAAGGTGATTGAGAAGCGGTAGTCTTCGTCAATCTAGTAGCAGAAATTAGTGAAGCGTTCAAGAGTGTTCCGGGTTCGATTTGTTTGTGCATCAGATCAGCCGGGCTGAGGGTTTGAAGAACTGAAGGTTATTCAACAAAGTGACTGGAATCGGAGGTCTACTTACAACAATCGGAGAACTTGATTCGACTCGAATCAAGGAGCAAGAAGCGATAACATCATCAACTTCAAGAGGGCTTGATTGTACATTTTCCTTATCAATTCTTGTATAAACATTTCTACATTACAGGTGATATCTAATATATTGATCTCAATTCTATTATTAGAATTGAGGGCAGACGTACCCCGAAGCGAGGACGGCGGGGGAACTACCTCAACAAATCTTTGTCTCCTTTACTTTTCAGCACTTTCAATTTTGGCTTAAAATTTAAGTGATTTTAGTATAAGCAGTTATATCATAAGTTGGGTTGATGTGAGTAAGTACTTATTACTGTTTTAAACTTTGGTGCAACAATACATTGTACAAGGAAATTAAAGTATCTTACTCAAGCCAAACCACACTTGGAGTGTATTGCACACCAAGTGTTTGATAAATTGCCTACACCAAAGTTTACTTAGTCCATTTTCCTACTTTGTGGGCATTATAGATCATTGGTGCTAGTTCTACTAATAAGTGATAAAATCAACTGATAGTGTGACTAGTGTGTTGAATCAAATTTTGCTTATTATCATTTCCATAAGGCTAGACGCATATCCGGTCTTCTAATAACTGTTCGTTCATAATTTTTCCACGGCAGCTTCCGCAAATTGAAAACAAATTTTTTGAAAAACCAATTTTAAATTGGTAAGCGCCGATGATAACGCGAAATTGTATATATAAAATGACATGTGTTTTAACTAATATTCGACTGATTTCACTCCGAATTCAGGACATTCCATGCTATTTGTCTAAGTATTATGCAGGTATTCAAAGAACATGTCCAAGCAAAGTAATATGAAGAAAAGGAGCAAAAACAGGTGAAAAACAGATGAAAAACCAAGAGAAAAACAGCAGATACGAGTTCTACTGATGTGACGACCGTCACATGGCCGTTACGCTCGTCATACGTGTGACGACCGTCACACCTCCATGACGACCGTCATGCACCCAGAACGTGCAGAATGAAGTCACGTGCTAAAATTCCCCCTCAAAGACCAAAAGTGTGACCACTAACTCCTACTTTTTTGCCTCAAACCCACCTCCTGAAGGAATAACCGTTAGATACTCTCTCTATAAAAGGAAGAAGTTGGGACCTGAAAAAAGAAGTCGCATTCAAGACAACGAAGTGCTGCCAATTTATCTTCAGAGCAACCTTACCGTTCTTATATTCTTATTTGTTTCTCTTTTCCTTCTCTGTATTCTTGGGTATTTTTGTACTTTCCATTTTTTTGTACGATCAATTGGCACAAAGACCAGAATCCTGCCAACATTGTGGAGGATCTGCCCAAAAGCCAATTGGGATATTCACAGGTTTTTATTTTAATCGTAATTGCAAATTTTCATTATGATATATGTTCTTAATTACTGCTCTTATTTATGCATTATCATTTCTTTTTCCATGTCTAGCTAAATTACCGTAATCGATATGTAATAAAAATTCGGACGGGATTTGATAATAATTGGCGTAATCTATCTCTTTTCAAAACTCAGTTATGGTTTTAGTTTTTAATTAAATTTTCTAAGTAAACGTTCGTCGCGACAGCGAGAACTTATTTAAAAATAGTTTTTCCACGACAGTGGGAAACCATATTAAGGTACGAACCAACAAGCGACAGCTGAGGCTAGAACCAGATAGTAAAAACTAGGCATTCGATTTAAAAACAGCGAAAGCGCTTTAAAAAGGATTAGAACTTAGAGATTTTCAAAAGGTAACTTTAACCCCGAACGGGATAGCGACAACATACGTTCCGCCTTAGAGTTGCGACTAGCGTCAACAACCATCGTGAGACAAAAGTCTTTAGATCACTATTTTCTTCTTAAACTAAGTTTGAAAACACTTAATACGCCAGTAATTTGTCGAATCCCCGAAGAACAAAATTATTGCACATCGATTCATAAATTCATATCTTAAGTAAAAGCTTTAGTTCCCTTTAGTTTACGCATCTATTCTGCTATTATTCAACTTGAAACCAAACCGACCTAGCTAAACACCGTAACACCTGATAATACTAGATTGATTACGAGTCCCTGTGGGATCGATATCTATTATTACTACGCGATAGACTGTGCACTTGCAGTTAGATTTGTTAGACATAGAAAGTCGCGATCAAGTTTTTGGCGCCGTTGCCGGGGACCTGTTTAGTCAATAGTGTAATCCTTTGTTACACAGTATAGACTAGGTTAACAATTCTCTCTCGCTCTACTCGTTCTTCGATTGTATGCCAAGTACTCGCTCACAAGGCGACATCTTACAACCTACAATCGCCAAACTAGAGCGCTTCTTACATTTAAGAAGGCGCATCATTGAATATCAACGAAGACACAATATTCCTGATCTTCTAGCTCATCCTCCTGTTGAAGAAGCAAAGATGGCTGAAGGACCTCAGAACAAACCGCTGAAGGCATACGCTACACTCTCTCAGATGGAGCCTCGAAGTAGCATAGCTACCCCAGCTATCAATCGAACCGATTTTGAACTAAAATCGTCATTGCTGTCAGCTGTACAACAAAATCAATTCTCAGGAAATGCAACTGAGGATCCAAATGAACACTTAACAAAGTTTGTACAATACGCAGACACAGTGAAGGCAAATGGAGTAACTCCAGACGCAATAAGACTTCGTCTTTTCCCTTTCTCTCTTAGAGATAGAGCGTGGACATGGTTACAATACTTACCATCTAACTCCGTTACGACATGGGAACAGTTGAAGAACGTTTTCTTAGAAAGATACTTTCCGCCAAGTAAAACTGCTATGCTTAGAGCCCAAATCAACGGATTTCGACAAAAAGATATTGAATCTCTCTACGAAGCATGGGAAAGGTTCAAAGATATGATGAGAACATGTCCTCACCACGGTTTAGAAGACTGGGTGATGATCTATACTTTCTATAATGGGCTTCTATACAACACCAGATTAATGGTAGACGCCACCGCGGGCGGTGCACTTATGGATAAGCCATACGACGAAGCCTATCAACTAATCGAAAACATGTCTCAGAACCACTGCCAATGGGGAGGTGAACGCATTCCAGCAGAGAAACCCGCATCGAAAGGTGGGATGTACGAGATCAGCAGCCTTGAAAAGTTCAACGCTAAAGTAGATGCTCTAGCACAGAAAATCGACAGTCTGACCGTTAACCCAACTGCAACCGTCGCTACTGTAACTCCAAACTGCGAGTTATGTGGAATTGCCACTCGTAATGCGCCCGAGTGCCCATTGTTGGTAGGAATCCCACCAGACCAAGAAAACTACGCTCAAGGAAATCCTTACGCAAATACTTACAACCCAGGATGGAGGAACCACCCAAACTTTTCCTATAAGAACGATAATGCCTTGCAAGCACCAGGTGCTCCGCCAAGATATCAGAAACCAGCCGCTGCTACCCAGACTGCCCCTAGGAAATCAAACCTCGAGTTGATGATGGAAAATTCATAGCTACTCAATCTCAAACAAACAAAGAATTCCTAAATCAAAACATACACACTAGCGAGCAAATTAAACAGCTGACCGGAAAAGTAGACGCTTTAGCCACCCACAATAAAATGCTCGAAACGCAGATATCACAAGTGGCTCAACAACAAGCCTCAGCATCTTCCCCAGCTGGAACATTTCCGGGCCAGCCCGAACCTAATCCAAAAGGTCACGCAAACGCTGTTATATTGAGAAGTGGAAAAGAATTGGAAGGCCCAACAGATCCCAGGAACGAAGATTTAGTAATGCAACAGAAATCCGATAAACCAACCGAAAAGGAGTCTGAAACAGAAGAGAAGGAATGTGACGAGCAGAAGGCCACCAAAGATGAAAACTCATATGTGCCTCCAGCGCCATATAAACCACCTATCCCTTATCCTCAAAGATTAATAAACTCCAAAACTTCAGGACAATTTAAGAAATTTGTTGAACTTCTGAAACAACTAAACATCACTATTCCTTTCACAGAAGCGATAACTCAAATGTCGTCATACGCTAAGTTCCTTAAAGAAATCTTGTCTAATAAAAGGAAAATAGAGGATAACGAGACAGTGACACTTACTGTCGAATGTAGCGCAATCATTCAAAACCACATGACTCCTAAACTAAAAGACCCAGGCAGTTTCTCCATACCCTGCGTCATAGGAAAGTTCGTAATAGACAAAGCTCTATGCGATCTAGGAGCAATATAAGCGTCATGCCTTTATCTATATGCAAAAAGCTGAATATGGGAGAACTAAGACCAACTAAAATGTCCGTACAATTGGCTGACCGATCAGTCAAATACCCCGTCGAAATACTGGAAAACGTTCCAGTATGCATAGGACAATTCTATATCCCAATCGACTTCATAATCATGGACATCAAAGAGGACTCTGTTACCCCAATTATCCTAGGAAGACGGTTCCTAGCTACAGCCGGAGCTATTATAGATGTAAAGAAAGGACGACTAACATTCGAAGTAGGAGAAGAAAAGATAGAGTTCATCCTTACTAAATTCTTGAAGGCACCAGCCATCGATGACACATGCTATATAGTAGATGTAATTGACGAATGCATACGAGAATTAGAAAAGGAGGAAACTACATATTTTGAAATCATGAAAATCCAGATCCCTGCTATTCATGAAGACGACAACTGGCGTGCACCATACAAAGATGATAGTCTGAGCGAGATCTTAGCGCTCACTCCAAATCAAATGCCAGGTCCGAAAAACCCAGCTTTAGAACTTAAAGAGCTACCCAAAACTCTCAGGTATGAATTCCTAGATACAGAATTCAAAAGACCAGTAATAGTAAACGCTAATTTAGGACAATCAGAAACTGAGTGATTATTAGAAGTCCTAAGGAGATACCCAACTGCATTAGGATATAATATAAGCGATCTAAAAGGCATAAGTCATTCCATCTGTATGCATCGTATCATGCTGGAGGAAGACTGCAAAACTTCAAGAGAACATCAGAGAAGGATAAACCCGATCCTAAGCACTGTAGTCAAAGACGAGGTGAAAAAGCTACTAGACGCGGGAATCATATACCCAATCTCCGAAAGCCAATGGGTCAGCCCAGTACACGTAGTACCCAAGAAAGGAGGCGTTACTGTAGTGAAGAATGCGAAAGGTGAATCGATAACCCAAAGAGTTGTAACCGGAAACAGGATGTGTATTGACTACAGAAAACTGAACAAGGCGACTCGAAAGGATCACTTCCCAATATCATTCATAGACCAAATGTTGGAAAGACTAGCGAAACATTCGTACTTCTGCTATCTAGATGGTTATTCGGGATTCTTTCAAATCCCTATTCACCCCGATGACCAGGAAAAGACAACATTCACCTGTCCCTATGGTACTTTTGCCTACCGCTGAATATCGTTCGGACTATGCAATGCTCCAGTAACCTTTCAAAGATGCATGATGGCAATCTTCGCAGACTTCATAGATGACATCATGGAAGTGTTCATGGATGACTTCTCTGTATGCGGACAAAGCTTCGAAAGCTGCCTATCGAATTTAGAAATGGTACTCAAAAGATGCGCCAAAGTGAACCTTGTCCTTAATTGGGAAAAATGCCATTTCATGGTCCGACAAGGCATTGTTTTAGGACACGTCATCTCTAAAAAGGGGATCAAAGTTGAAAAAGCTAAAATAGAGATCATAAAGGATCTCCAACCTCCGAAAACCGTACGAGAAATACGAAGCTTCTTAGGACACGCTGGATTCTACCGAAGATTCATAAAGGATTTCTCGAAAATTACAAAACCTCTTACAGGTTTGTTAATGAAAGATGTCGAGTTCATCTTCGACAAAGAATGCTTAGAGGCATTTGAAACTCTAAAGTCAACACTTATCACCGCACCAATCATGCAACCCCCAGATTGGCGACTACCATTCGAAATCATGTGCGATGTGAGTGATTACGCCGTAGGCGCAGTTCTAGGACAAAGGAAAGACAAGAAGCTTCACGCTATCTACTACGCCAGTAGAACATTGGACCCTGCCCAAATGAACTACGCCACAACAGAAAAGGAACTCTTAGCAGTCGTGTTCGCTCTTGACAAATTCCGTTCCTACTTGGTAGGAGCCAAAATAATCATATACACAGACCACGCTGCCATTAGGTACCTAATAAGCAAAAAGGACGCCAAACCCAGATTATTGAGATGGATCCTATTATTACAAGAGTTTGACTTAGAAATTAAAGATAAGAAGGGGACCGAGAACGTAGTTGCAGATCACTTATCCCATATAGAGGGCATAAAACAAGAACCAGTGCCTATCAACGACGATTTCCCCTACGAACGTCTGATAGCTAATTTGGAAAGAGATATGTCTAACTCTACTTCGGAAGAACCGGAACTGGAAAAATTCGTGGAAGCTGTCTATGCCCAAGCCACTTTGTCGTGGTTTGCCGACATCGTTAATTACCTGGTCGCAGGCGTGCTTCCACCGGACCTGACTTATCAACAAAAGAAGAAATTCTTCCATGACTTAAAGCACTACTACTGGGACGAACCTCTACTCTTCAGACGAGGCACCGACAACTTATATCGTCGTTGTGTCCCAGAGGAAGAAATAGAAGACATCATCACCCAATGCCATTCAGCACCATATGGTGGTCATCCTAGCACCTCGAAGACGTGCGCTAAAATTCTACAATTTGGCCTATTTTAGCCCAGTTTCTGGAAGGACGTCCATATCGCTATACTAAAATGCGACCGGTGCCAACGCACTGGCAACATCTCACGACACGATGAAATGCCTCAGAGAGGAATTTTGGAAGTAGAAATCTTTGACGTCTGGGGAATCGACTTCATGGGACCTTTCCCATCTTTTGGAAATAAATATATACTCGTCGTTGTCGACTATGTATCGAAATGGATAGAGGTCGTTGCCGCTCCAACAAATGACACGCGAGTAGTCGTTAAACTCTTTAAAAACGTAATCTTTCCAAGATTCGGTGTGCCCAGGCTCGTCATTAGTGACGGTGGTTCGCATTTCATATCGCGAATCTTTGACAAACTCCTCTCCAAATACGGAGTCAAACACCGCGTAGCCACACCGTATCATCCACAAACTAGTGGGCAAGTGGAGGTTTCGAACAGGGAAATAAAGCAAATTTTAGAAAAGACTGTCGCAACCTCCAGGAAAGATTGGTCCTCAAAGCTGAACGAAGCTTTATGGGCTTATAGGACCGCCTTTAAGACACCGATAGGCACCACACCATTCAAACTAGTCTACGGAAAATCATGCCACCTGCCGGTAGAGTTAGAGCATAAAGCCTTCTGGGCTATTAAGACACTAAACTTCAACTACACTGCAGCAGGCGAAAAGCGAATCTTGAACCTTCATGAATTGGAAGAGCTAAGATTAGACGTGTACGAGAATGCACGCATTTACAAAGAAAGGACCAAGAAATGGCATGATAAACGTTCAATCCGGAAGCAATTCAGAGTGGGAGACATCATGCTCCTATTCAACTCCAGATTGAAACTATTCCCTGGAAAACTAAAATCTAGATGGTCTGGACCTTTTGAGGTCACCAAAGTCCTTAAGAGTGGAGCTGTTGAAGTCAAGAATCAAATCAACGCACCGTTTATAGTAAACGGACAGCGTTTGAAACATTATAATCAAAGTGAACACAGCGACCACGGGAGCCATATGAAATTGCTCGAGATTCCCGAATAGCTATATCCAAGCTATCGTCAGGCTTCTAACGTTAAAGACAGCGCTGATTGGGAGGCAACCCAAAATTTTTCCATATTCTCCTTCTAAATTTATTAAAACTATTCTTTTTGTTAACTTATGATTTCTATAAATTTCTATTATCTTATTTTCCAATATTTATATTTATTTTATATTTTTCTCTTTTATCACTTTTTATTTCTTAAAACTATGATCTGAGTGAATGTGATTTTTTCCAGGATTTTAAAAGTCATTCTACTTTTCTTCCGTTTTATCCGACTAACGAGTATGGTCGAGATCAACGTTACGACCGTTGTGTTTAGAGGACGAGCTCATCAGGCCAGATTCGAGGCACTGACTCAAAGAAACTTTGCTTCGACTCTGTACTACGATACACCCACCATGGACAAGCTAGGAATCCAGGATAGCATTCAGTACTTATTTTACCAATTAGGCTGGGAGCAAACTGCTCTAAAGACCCGATTTGCTACCTTCTGCGAACTGACATTCGAATTCCTTAGCTCCCTAAGTTACTTACCTGAATTTGGCTTTGGATCCACTAAAGAGCTAATAACCTTTAGAATGTTTGGAATAGACCAAACACACAACCGTACCACGTTAGCTAACATCCTAGGCTTCCCTAGCGGACCTTTTGTGTTTACCGCCACTGAAGAGGATATTGATCTCGAATTAGACCAATTATGGGGTTCCATCACCGGAAACTATCACCCAGAACCGAACGACATGCACAACAATGAGATACACAATCCAGCCTTCCGCTATTTCCATAGGATATTAGCCCATACCCTCTTTGGTAAGGAAGAAAACATTACAACAGTCTCAAAGGACGAGTTGTTCATCCTTTTCTGTGCTTCACAAGGCCGCCCTGTAAATGTTGTCCCTTTTATGATGAGGGCATTTACACGCCTCAATCAGGATCCGCACTCACCCATTTTAATAGGAGGCCTAGTCACCACGATCGCCCATGAAATTGGCCTGAGGTATTACCTGAACAAAGTCGTTCGTTTCGGCAACCTCAGAGCAATGGACATCCAGTTCTGCTTCAACAGACGCATTCTAGGTACCTTAAGACCAGGAGCCTATGAATACCTCTAGCTAATCAACCTGTCCACCTTTTCACATTGCCCAACCATGAGCTAACCAGTATCCATAACAAAGACAATTGGCTTTATGAATTGGACGAGCCTATGGGACCTCCATCACCTCACTCCACACCTCAGGCTTATATGTATGACAGTGATCAAATCTCAGAAGCACATGACTATTTGTACTACCAAGATTATGAGTCCGAAGTGGAGATCGATCCTGAGACCCCTCCTAACTACCATAATTTTCCTGACCCCACGCCTGAACAAAACACAGACACTGTTCTGAGAATTGTAGACGACCTCAAGCTGGAAGTAACCACTATCAAAGATGAATTAACACAGCTTCACATGGATTTCGTTACCTTCATGGACTTGGTTAGCGACCAATTTAATGACGTTATTCAGCAGGTCAACAATTTGAAGAAACTGACGGAGTGATATTTTAGTTTTTGCTTTAATTTAAGTTTACTGCATTTTACATTGTTTACATTAGTTCATTTTGCAATTATTTCCTCGTTTTGGATATTGTAGTACCTTAAACTCATTTTTCGATTTAATGTTATTTTCATTTCAGTATTCCCCTTAATTATGTTTCCTGTTAATTTTTATTTTGTCATTAGTCCATCATAAGTCAAAATACCATATTCTCCACTGTTAAAACACCCCACAAGCAAAATTCTGCAATTCTGCAGACTTTGCTGTTGTGACGATCGTCACATTCCCATGACGGTCGTCATGCGTGTTACGACCGTCACACATCCCTGACGGTCGTCATGCAGTAAAAACCCCAATTCTGTCTAAAACAGAGTTGCGCTCCTCTCCACTTCCTCTCCCCTAATTCCCCACTTTCCCAATATCAAAACTCACTCAAAACCCTCCGAATCCCCCATAAAACCTCCACCATTTTCAACCTCCAATTCACCCTTATATATTACCCTCTGCATTCCCTTGCCTCACCATTCTCTGAAACCCCATATTCTCAAACCTCTGCACTTCTATCACCAACAATGGCCAGCCAAACCAGTGCAAACCCCGATTTGAGCAACATCACCTTCCGAGAAGGAGAGGCCGGCGAACGGCAGTAGACCAACTTCCTAGCATTCCATCAACGGTCGCTTCAACCGACCCGGTATGCCCACCTGGATTCTCTGACGGAACTCGGGATTCTCGACAGCGTCACTTGGATGTTGTAGAGAGCCGGCATCTGGCATCTCTGCACCAATCCCCAACCCACTTACGAGCAACTCACTCTGGAGTTTCTCAGCTCTTTCGCATACACAACATCACCCGGCGATACCAACCAACTTCACGGCGCCGCCTGCTTTCGTCCGTTCGGCACTGAATATCAGGTCCCCCAGGACCGCATCGCCGTCATTCTATAGTTAACTCACAGCGACGATGCTCACCGCCGAATCTCCGATCAGTTCTACCAAGAGGCCTTCCCTCTCTAGAACCGACTGACCGGAACCACTCCAGACAGTTGGGACACGCTGAACGCCACTCATATCCACAACCCAGCTATCCGCTACTTCCACCGCGTGTTGAGCAACACAATATTCGCTCGTGACAGTAACCATAAGGTCAACTCGAAGGAGCTGTTTTTCCTCCGCTGCGTGTTCGCTTCAGAGCCGGTTAACGCCGCCCCATTTCTCTTGGCTCACATTCAGGCCAACTGTAACCGCGGCTTTAAACCTTTCTATTTCGGTGGCATCATCACATCCATCGCCATAGGCCTCGGTCTTGGCGACCGCCTCCAGACACTCCGCCAGATGCCCCCCGTATTCCTGGACACCGACCACTCTCGCGCCTCCCACCTCATCAAGGCCCGCCGTGATGAGAGATATCATCCTGTAGTGCGAGGTCGCACTATCCAGAGCATCATCATGCCTTCACGCACCCGGATGCATCCTGAGGACAGAGCCAACTGGCTCTTCGACACCACTGCCCCTGCTGCCCAAATACAGGATAATAGCCAAGAGCCCAGGGACGAAGTTCAAGAGGAGCTAGACAGAGCCGACCAGCCTGAGCCATCACAAGCTGCTGCTGCCGCAGGCCCTTCCACGCGCCGCCGCCCTCGTCCTGCTACTGATGACACATCCGCGGCCCTCCTCCGCTATATCGAGCAACAGAACCAGATGATGCTTATGATGGAGCAGCAGAACCGAAGGGCTGAGGAATTTGAAGCATGACAGAGAGAGCAAACTGGCCAAATTCAGCAATTTTTGCAGATGATGCATGATATCCATTCCGGCATGGCCGATGAGATGGCACACCTCACTGTGCGAGTCGACGGCCTCCGTGATTACATATTCCACACCGGAGCTCTGAACCTCGCTGCCCGAGACGCCCCAGCCAGAGGTCGAGGAAGAGATCGAGGACGAGGACGGGAATAGTAGTATTTTTCATTTTTGCCATTTTTGTTGTTTTTTCTTTACTTCCTTTGTATTCCTCCCTTCCGCATTCTTTCAAATCAGTGAGGACACTGATTGAGATAGTGTGGGAGCGGATCGTTATTTCCCTTTTCATTTCCCTTTCTCATGTTATTTCCCATTGTACTTTTTCTTTCGAATTCTCAATTTAAAGTAATTTTAATTTTTGGCAAATAAGCTCTTATATATATATATATATATATATATATATATATATATATATATATATATATATATATATATATATATATATATATATATATATATATATATATATATATATATATATATATATATATATATATATATATATATATATATATATATATATCCATTACGTGAACTTCCCCGCGCTTCATATAACCATATACAAAGAATTTTCTAAACTCCTTGCCTCAAAGCACCACGAGGACACGCCAAAGTTCAATCAAGTATGGAAATCCCGAGAAGAAAATTCTAACAATTCCATTACCGTCCTGACACCTTAGACCTCCAGTTTATGCAAGTCCGTTTCACTACCTACACGTACCGAAGCTTCAAGCTCCTACTCAAACGTAGCCCCCAGTAGTTTATACAAGCAGTCAGCACCATCCTAAATGCTTCTAAGCAATGAAACCGATGCAAATAAGTGTGTGATCTCTAACTCAAAATGAAAAATCATGAAGAAGAAAAGCCATATAGCCTGAGTATAGAGACATGTTCCTTCTAAGTTAGGTGCTCCTCACCCGAGCATTTAGCCCAACGATACAAAAAGTCTTTGGAAATCAATAGCATAAGCTTATGTGCAAAGAAGAATTGAAATAGAAAAGAGATCATAGCCACTAACAGGTTGACTTGCCATGAAAGTATATAGATAACGGGCTTAATGTGACTGCGCCAGAACAAACCGGGTAAAACTTGTTGCAAGGAACTTGACGCCAAGCTGCAGTAGCATGATTGGAACTGGCTTGCATAAAAGGGAGGCCTTCGAAGACTTACAACTCAGTGTCACCACCGTATGTGTTTTGTTTCAATTTAAGGCCTGGCCTTCCTAGCTTATGATTTGAAAAACCCTTCGGAAAGGAGAAGCGTGCCGCGTGTTTGCCACATTTTTAACTTTTTCCAACTTTTACTTGAGGACAAGTAAAGATTCAAGTTTAGGGGAGTTTGATAACGCGAAATTGTATATATAAAATGACATGTGTTTTAACTAATATTCGACTGATTTCACTCCGAATTCAGGACATTCCATGCTATTTGTCTAAGTATTATGCAGGTATTCAAAGAACATGTCCAAACAAAGCAATATGAAGAAAAGGAGCAAAAACGGGTGAAAAACAGATGAAAAACCAAGAGAAAAACAGCAGATACGAGTTCTACTGATGTGACGACCGTCACATGGCCGTTACGCTCGTCATACATGTGACAACCGTCACACCTCCATGACGACCGTCATGCACCCAGAACGTACAGAATGAAGTCACGTGCTAAAATTCCCCCTCAAAGACCAAAAGTGTGACCACTAACTCCTACTTTTCTGCCTCAAACCCACCTCCTGAAGGAATAACCGTTAGATACTCTCTCTCTATAAAAGGAAGAAGTTGGGACCTGAAAAAAGAAGTCGCATTCAAGACAACGAAATGCTGCCAATTTATCTTCAGAGCAACCTTACCATTCTTATATTCTTATTTGTTTCTCTTTTTCTTCTCTGTATTCTTGGGTATTTTGTACTTTCCATTTTTTTGTACGATCAATTGGCACAAAGACCAGAATCCTGCCAACATTGTGGAGGATCTGCCCAAAAGCCAATTGGGATATTCACAGGTTTTTATTTTAATCGTAATTGCAAATTTTCATTATGATATATGTTCTTAATTACTGCTCTTATTTATGCATTATCATTTCTTTTTCCATGTCTAGCTAAATTACCGTAATCGATATGTAATAAAAATTCGGACGGGATTTGATAATAATTGGCGTAATCTATCTCTTTTCAAAACTCAGTTATGATTTTAGTTTTTAATTAAAATTTCTAAGTAAACGTTCGTCGCGACAGCGAGAACTTATTTAAAAATAGTTTTGCCACGACAGTGGGAAACCATATTAAGGTACGAACCAACAAGCGACAGCTGAGGCTAGAACCAGATAGTAAAAACTAGGCATTCGATTTAAAAACAGCGAAAGCGCTTTAAAAAGGATTAGAACTTAGAGATTTTCAAAAGGTAACTTTAACCCCGAACGGGATAGCGACAGCATACGTTCTGCCTTAGAGTTGCGACTAGCGTCAACAACCATCGTGAGACAAAAGTCTTTAGATCACTATTTTCTTCTTAAATTAAGTTTGAAAACACTTAATACGCCAGTAATTTGTCGAATCCCCGAAGAACAAAATTATTGCATATCGATTCATAAATTCATATCTTAAGTAAAAGCTTTAGTTCCCTTTAGTTTACGCATCTATTATGCTATTATTCAACTTGAAACCAAACCGACCTAGCTAAACACCGTAACACCCGATAATACTAGATTGATTACGAGTCCATGTGGGATCGATATCTATTATTACTACGCGATAGACTGTGCACTTGCAGTTAGATTTGTTAGACATAGAAAGTCGCGATCAGCCGACTGATTTTAATTGGGATCTATTCAACCCCCCTTATAGTATGAGAAATCAGAGCAAATGTAGTTTGGGTTAACAAGAACACCGGTTGGTTCAAGAGCCGAGTAGGGTAAAAACTTAGTTCTAGCAGTTAAGTGCATGCAGCTCAACCATTAGAGACTTAGGCGTTACCTGTTTGCGGTAGAACCAAGAGTTAACAGAACTCTCCTTATGAAAAAGGTTTTCCCAATTAAGATCCCGAAGGATAAAAAGTTTGAAGTTTGTTTTTGTGTTTTTTAGAGAAGAAGTGCATTGATTATTGTTTGTAATTCATGTTGCACTAAAGACTATGACCTAGGAGCGAATGCGTCGCATATTGTCCATAGGACATACACTAAACACTCTAGATAATTGAGAGGAGGCCCCCCAATCACCATTTCCCAAGTATTTAAGGCTCGTAACATACAACAATCCTTAACCTTTATTAGATGTTTTGAGAAAGTTTGAATATGAGAAGAGAGAGACACTCTAAAAGGAGACTAAGACTCAACCTAATGTTCTCATACAAAGTGCACCTATGGTTGGGATAAAAGGGAATGCTACCTAATGTTATCATGCATGGGTTCAAGCCTAATGTCTATCATAACCTCTCTTAAACAAGAGAGATTAGAGGTCCTAAGGGAGCATAACAAAGAAAGACAAAACAAGAAGAAGAAGAAAGCATAAGAAAAAATGCAATATGAAAACATGTAATGCACAATTAGAATGAAAGTGAGGGAGGAACAAAGTGTGGGGCAGTAGCCTCACTTCTCTGTTGGGGAAATTACCACATATGTCAGCTTGTTGGGGGACTTCGTGTTCTTGAAATGATCTGTTTCAAAATGAGCCTTCGAAGTAGCTTTGCCCCTGTATGATTGATCTTCGAAAAGATTTGCTGACTCTCGACTTGATTGCCCCAGACTAATCAATCCTTAGAGAGACTTCTCAACATAACCGCCACATACTAACTGAATTTTGGGGGAATTCCCTAACATAGCTGCCCCAAATCAACTGAACTTTGGGGGAACTTCTTTACGTAACTGCCCCAGATTGGCATTTTCTGACTGAGCTCATTAGCCTCACGCTTCTCAACATATTTGTCCAGGAATTTCCTCTTGATAGGATAAGACTTCTTGACTGACATTCATTATGTAAACCTCATTGATGCCAAATACCTGTATGCACGCAGAAAATGTTTATTCTGAGAATGAAAATTCTAGTGCAACGCACATGCTACTCTTGAAGTTTTTTGTTGAAAAGGTATCGTCAAACTTGGTGAACAAGTCACTAGTTAAAATGCAATATTGATTTTTTGAAATGATAAATATGCACATGCAATACCAACGAAGTATTTTAGCACAACTCATGGGAGTCAGGAACGATATCTAGTTGAAGTACACCTTCAAAATAAACCCTGCTTCAATTAGGACTTTTGGGGGTTGTAACGTGGCCAGGTTCACGGTTTTAGAAAAAAGGATTTTTGGCTCAAACTTTGTTTTAACCCATCCATTCTCCTTGATGTTCTCCAATCCTATATTCAGCTAATTAGACACAAGCGCTCACCTTTCAAAGGTTAGAATGACAAGAGTGATGGTTTAAGAAATCACAAGTTTTTTTTGGAGTGACAGTCACTCGCTTTTCGTCTTTGGTGTACCTGGAGTCACACGACTTGTTTTTCATCATTCTTTTTTCGATTTCCCTATTTTTGCCTGGACTAACTCTTTTGAGTATATCTTCTTTTCGAAGTCCAGCGGGATATCCTCATTTTTTTCCCTAAGTCGCTTGTTTTCAAGATTCGACTTAGCGGGCTTTTTATTTTTCTTTTTCTTTTGATTCTCCCATTTTTTTTGAACAAGTCGTGAGACACTGGTTGTCTTGATTTCTTCGAAAGGGTTATAACTGTCTCACTTCTGGTTGGTGAGGTCTAACCACTGTGGTTTTTTAGGCACGACCTCTAGAGGTGGGATTGGCCCTCGAACGGGAATAATCCTTTTTCATTTTAGACGCTCGGTCAAATCAACTGACACCTACCCTGCCCCAAGTTAAGATTGAGGGTTTTTTCGTTTTCCAGAAAGAAATTCCTACTACTAGGTTCGAAGGGGTTGACAAAGGATTATCTTCCTTATATCTCCGGTGTTTAGGGATTTGAAATAATGCTTGTACATCATCATCCTCCCTTAAAGAGTTTAAGCAAGAAAGTTGGTATTGTAATGCACAGATATATATATATATATATATATATATATATATATATATATATATATATATATATATATATATATATATATATATATATATATATATATATATATATATATATATATATATATATATATATATATATATATATATATATATATATATATATATATATATACATATATATATATATATATATATATGTATGTATATATATATATATATATATATATATATATATATATATATATATATATATATATATATATATATATGTATATATACATACATACATATATATATATATATATATATATATGTATATATATATATATATACATATATATATATATATACATATATATATATATATACATATATATATATATACATATATATATATATACATATATATATATATATATATATATATATATATATATATATATATATATATATATATATATATATATATATATATATATATATATATATATATATATATATATATATATATATATATAGAGAGAGAGAGAGAGAGAGAGAGAGAGAGAGAGAGAGATCTCCAGAAAGATGAAAAATCATGAAAAGAGAGCTAAAAAGCCCAAGAATATAAGATACGTTTCCTTCTAAGTTAGGTGCTCCTCACCCGAGCATTTAGCCCAACGGCACGAAAAACTCATTGAAAAATCAATGACATCAAATTATGATCAATGAAGAAGATCAAAAACAGAAATGAGATCATATTCACTAACAGGTCGACTTGCCATGAAAGTGTGCGGACAACAGGCTTAATGTGATTGCGCTAGAACAAACAGGGTGAACTTGCCACGAGAACCTTGACACCAAGATACAGTAGCATGACTGAGACCGATTTGCATAAAAAGGAGACCTCGGGAGACTCGTAGTCCAGTGTCGTCATGATACTCGTCTTGTTCCTACCAAGAATCCCGATTTTTCCAAACTCTGCGAACGAAGAAGTTGCCTCGTGCTTGCCGACTTTTCCATGTTTTACTTGAGGACAAGCAAAGATTCAAGCTTAGGGGAGTTTGATAACACGAAATCATATAGATATTTTCATGCATATTTCAACTAAAGTCTAACCGTTTTCGATCCGATTTCGGGTTATTTCCGTGTATTTGTCTGATGTTTTGCAGGTATTCAACGATCACGTCTAAACAAGGCAACATGAAGAAAAGGAGCAATCTCAGATGAAATATGGACGAAAAAGGAGTGAAAACACAATGAAAAGCGCAACAATCAGTTTTTGCTGATGTGACGACCGTCACAGCTTCATGACGACCATCACACCTTGTGACGACCGTCATGCAGGCAAAAACGCCCCACTCAGATTACACGTCAAAAGAGCAGTTCCAATTCCCATTAAGTGGACCACTACTCCCTAAATTATCTGCCTCAAAGTCCATCATCCTTAGAGATAACCGTTGAGATTCCACTTCTATAAAAAGGGAAGCAGGGGACTTCAGAAAGTGTGTTGCATTCATACCACGAAGTGCTGCCGAATTTAATTCCCAGAGCAATTTACTTTCCAGTTTTTATTTTGTATCCATTTCCCTTTACATTTCCTTATTCCCATTTCCGCTCTTTTGTAATTGCTATTGTACTGTACGATCAAATTGGCACTAAAGACCAGAATCCTGCCAACATCTGTGGAGGATCTGCCCAAAGGCCAATTGGCATATTTACAGGTTTTCATTTTGATCGACTTCTGTTTTATTTATAATGCAATTTATTAATTATTATTATTATTTATGTTTTGTTTTTCCCAATTCCATGTCTAGCTAAACTTAGGTAATCGATATGTAGTAATAATTTGAATGGGATTTGATAACTCTTGTTTGAAAACTTTCTTTTCACAAAAGTAATCTATGGTCTAAGTGTTTAAAAATTGATTCACGAAATAAACTTCGTCGCGAAAGCGAGAACTTATTTAAAAGTAGTTTTGCCACGAAAGTGGGAAATTAATTAAGATACGAACCAACAAGCGAAAGCTGCGGTAAGGTCAGATAGTAAACACTAGGCATTTGTTTTAATAACAGCGAAAGCACTTTAAAATGAATTAGAACTTAGAGATTTCCAAAAAATGATTTTAACCCCGAACGGGATACGAAAGTGTACGTTTGGCCCTTAGGATTATGATTAGCGTCAACAACCATCGTGAGACGAGAGTCTTCAAATCTCCATTTTCTGCTTAAATAAACTGTGAAAACTATTTCATACACCAGTGATTTATCAAATCCCTGAAGAACACAATTACTACGTATTGATTCAATTAATTAAAATCTAAATAGTAATCTTAGTTCCCTCTTTTAGTGACAATCTTATTCCCTTAAAACATATTCTACCTAGCTAAACATAGTAACTCCAGAGAACACTAGTTTGATTACGAGTTCCTGTGGGATCGATATCTTTTATTACTACGCGATAGACTGTGCACTTGCAGTTAGTTGTATTAGACATAGAAAATTGCGATCAAGTTTTTGGCGCCGTTGCCGGGGACCCGTTTAGTCAATAGTGTAACCCTCTGTTACGCCGTATAGACTAGGTTAACAATTTTCATTTTTCCTTTACTAGTTCTGTCGATTGTATGCCAAGAAATCGCCCGCAAAGCGATATCGTAAAACCTTCAGTCGCAGAACTAGAACGCTTCTTACATTTAAGAAGTAGAATCATTGAGTACCAACTCAAACAACTCAAACATAACACTCCCGAACCTCTCACTCCCATTCCCAAATCAGAAGAAGAAGAACCAGAGATGGCTGAAGGACCTCCGAACAAACCGCTGAAGGCATACGCTACACCATCTCAGATGGAGCCTAGAAGTAACATTGCTGCCCCAGCTATTACCCGAAATGATTTTGAGCTGAAACCATCATTGTTGTCGGCTGTACAACAAAACCAATTCTCAGGAAACGCAACTGAGGATCCGAACGAACATCTAACGAAGTTTGTACAATACGCAGACACGGTGAAGGCAAATGGAGTAACTCCAGACGCGATAAGACTTCGTCTTTTCCCATTCTCTCTTAGAGACAGAGCATGGACATGGTTACAATCGTTACCATCCAACTCCGTTACGACGTGGGAGCAATTGAAGAACGTCTTCTTAGCGAGATATTTTCCACCAAGCAAAACTGCTATGCTTAGAGCTCAAATCAACGAATTTCGACAAAAAGATACTGAATCTCTTTACGAAGCATGGGAACGATTCAAAGATATGATGAGAACATGTCCTCACCACGGTCTAGAAGACTGGGTGACAATTCATACCTTCTATAATGGGCTTCTATACAATACTAGATTGACAATAGACGCTGCCGCGGGCGGTGCACTTATGGATAAGCCATACGATGAAGCCTATCAATTAATAGAGAACATGTCACAAAACCATTGCCAATGGGGAGGTGAACGCACTCCAGCTGAGAAAACCACAACGAAAGGTGGGATGTACGAAATCAGCAGCCTTGAAAAGTTCAATGCTAAAGTAGATGCACTAGCACAGAAGATTGATAGTCTGACCGTTAACCCCACTGCAACTGTCGTTGCAGTAACTCCAAATTGCGAGTTATGCGGAAGTACCACTCATAATGCACCCGAATGCCCACTGCTAGCCGGAATCCCGCCAGACCAGGTAAATTATGCTCAAGGAAATCCCTACGCAAATACCTACAACCCAGGTTGGCGAAATCATCCAAACTTTTCTTACAAAAGCGAAAATGCATTGCAAATGCCTACTGCTCCGCAAGGATATCAGAAACCAGCTGGCCCAGGGACAGACAACAGCTATGGGCGTGGAGATTCTAAAGTCATGGATTGCAAGATACACTCTTGACCCGATGCAGCTTCAGGGAAGAGAATAGGAACATCCACCTCTTTTGTAGCGACCGGAATAAGACCGCCTAGCACGCTCACACCACCCGACGTGAATTCACCTGCCTTTGAATCAATTAAGTCCTGAACTTTGTGCTTAAGAGCTTTGTAGTTCTCCACATTATGGCCCGGTGTCCCAGAATGGAAATCACAATGGGAACTCATATCATAGCCTGGTGGTTGCTCACCAGTCAATGGAGATAGAGTCCGAAGTTTAACCAATCGAAGTTGAAGCAAGAGTTGCAACAATTGAGTATTAGTCATAGGGATCTGGTCGAAGATTTTGTCGGGCTGCTTCGGCCTCTGAGCATACCTCCTACTCTTAGAATTATCTCGGGACACAGGAGGCAACTGCTGACGGCAAGTCCTGGAACCTCAAGCTGTGTGGAAAATCTTGGAGGCACCTCACGCCTTGGGAGAGATTCCACGGACAAAGGTGGAATAACCATTCTTGCTGCAGTTTCGGGCATCTGATCATCGTCCTTTCTTAGCACATTTCTTATAACTTTTGTGATCAGGCCCATCTGAGTTTTCAGCTGATGAACTTCCTCCTTAAGCATCTTATGATCCTGACACAAAGCTTGCATGTCCACCATGAATTGTCCCATCTGACTTCGGACTTCCCTCAACTCCGCTTGCATCTGTTCCATAGCCATTTTCTGTCTTCTCTGCAAGTTGATGTCTAAAATTCTGAAGAAAAACCGGATCAGGATCACGAAACCCAGCCTCGAGCACCTGGTATGCAAATGAAATGCAAATGTCATGTTCGAGCATTTCCAAGGAATCTGTCTGCTCTGATTCATGTTTTACACAGACAAACCACAAGAAAAAGATTTAATGCTCAACAACGAGTCTCAAAGTTAAGATCCTTGGAAATACATGAACATGTATGTCAAAATGCAAACATGTTATGATGATGCAGATGCAAAAACAAAGGATCAAGGCTACTGTGTTGCTGACTGAGCTGAACCAGAGCTTCGCTTTGGCAATAACATAACACAGTCACTGATAGGAACCCCTTGTATCAAGAACACAGACTCACACTGCAAAGACAACCGGGTAGTCTGAAAGTCAAGGTTTCTTGCAATAACCCAATCCCTCTCACAGGTATGGACCTATCACTGACAAGGTTCGGCATCCTATGCGTTCATCAGCGTCACAGACTTTCGATTTCGAGAAACGGTGATACGTTCACCATTTCTGGTTTGGCATCATAATCTCCTAAAGAGACCTCACTTAGCTGAATCACAAATGATCGGTCCCCAGAGTCGACAATCCTCATATCCAAAATCCCCTCAAGTCCAATGGACCGGAAAGGAAATCATCAAAGAGAATCTCGTCTGAGCGCGAATTTCATGGGAACTAGTGCATGCAAAACATACAGGTTCACCACTACTTTCCACTTCTAATGCTATGTTTGTACTAAAGCCTGGGTTTTGACTTATCTCTCAATGGAACATTCCCCCCAACAGCACAACAAAACTGATATATACAATGCTGAAAGTAAATGCAGAAAGATAAAGTACAACACATATATACACACCTAAAATAAACAACCAAACGCTAGGATTGACTCGCATAGGGGATGTTCTTGTCCCCAGCTGTCGCATCGCTGCAAAAACACCCGACAGGAAAACAGAAGAGTCGTCACTGTTCATAATTTATCCCAAAGAGAGGGAAATGAAACAATCAAAGAAAACCTGATGAAGAAGGAAAAAGACAAGGTCATCGCAACCAAATCTTGGGTTCGGGAGTCGGTTACGCAAGGGGAAGGTATTAGCACCCCTCACGTCCGTTGTACTCAACGGGATCCACGCTGGTTGTCTAATTAAAGGGTGTGTTTATCTATCTAAGCTACAAGCTCACAGGACAAAAGAAAAGAAAAGAGACTCGATAGAGCATCGCCGCTCTATGCCTACGTATTCCCTCGTGCAATGGGAAAGTCAGAGTTAGCGTAGTTCGGAAAACTACGGGCGAATGTGGAGGAAGGTTGCTCTCCAAGACATCGCCGTCTTGTGCCTACGTATCCTCATATGGTATGAGAAATCAGAGCAAACGTATTTCAGGTTAACAAGAACACCGGTTGGTTCAAATGTTTTAGACCCGAGTAGGGTTAAAACTTAGTTCTAGCAGTTAGGTACATGCAGCTCGACCATTAGAGACTTAGGCGTTACCTTTTTGCGGTAGAACCATGAGTTAACAAAACTCTCCTTATGAAAAAGGTTTTCCCAATTAAGATCCCGAAGGATAAAAAGTTTGAAGTTTGTTTTTGTGTTTTTTAGAGAAGAAGTGCATTAATTATTGTTTGTAATTCATGTTGCACTAAAGACTATGACCTAGGAGCGAATGCGTCGCATACCGTCCAAAGGAAATAAGCTAAACACTCTAGATAATTGAGAGGAGACCCCCCCAATCACCATTTCTCAAGTACTTAAGGCTCGTAACGTACAACAATCCTTAACCTTTATTAGATGTTTTGAGAAAGTTTGAAGATGAGAAGAGAGAGACACTCTAAAGGGAGATTAAGACTCAACCTAATGTTCTCATATAAAGTGCACCTATGATTGGAATAAAAGGTAATGCTACCTAATGTTATCATGTATAGGTTCAAGCCTAAGGTCTATTATAACCTCTCTTAAACAAGAGAGATTAGAGGTCCTAAGGGAACATGACAAAGAAAGACAAAAGAAGAAGAAGAAGAAAGCATAAGAAAAAATGCAATATGCGAACATGTAATGAACAATTAGAATTAAAGTGAGGGGGGAACAAAGTATGGGGCAGTAGCCTCCACAAGCACATCTTAACCTCAAGCAATGCAAGCAAAGGCAACAATGCAAATGGTCATCATTTTGAACCACATCCATAAGCATGCATTCAAATGGAAATCGAACACGAGTGTCGACAAAATCACGATTAAACAGTCAAGACCAACGACATATATCCAAAACATCTCACTCCTAATGCATCATACTGATCCATGAAGATTCGAAGTGAAACGATACCAAAACAAGCATGAAAAACAGCAAAATAGACCTGCTGGCACAGTGTTAATCGATTAACACCAGGGGTTAATCGATTAACCACTTACAAATGTTGGAAAATTTTAATATTTGCATTGGTTAATCGATTAACCAATTGGTTAACCGATTAACACTGGGTCAACAGCAGAAAACACCAGTTCAGAAGCACTTTTCAGCAATTTATCCAATGTGCAATCATTCCAATGATCATAAAATCAATTAAGCACGAAATTAAACCAAAAATCAGTGATCTAATCATTATGTAAACACATTAAACCAGCAAGATCACATATCACATGGATCGAATCAACCAAAAGTCAATCAAAAATGAAGATCCACATCGATTATGCAAAATAAGCTCGAAATAGCAACGGATCTAGAATTCCAACCTACGAAGCAGAGAATTGCTTCGGTAATTGTTGATTCAACTTCAATTGATTAGATCCAAGCAAGAAATACGGAAATCCTTCAAGATCCAATTGAGTTCTTGTAGTAGAAATGAAGATCCACCAAAATTAAGCAAGAATTATCCAAATAAGCTCTTCTAGATCCACTTCAAAATTCAGATCCCAATTAACACGAAATTCCAATGATGAATTGAGTGTAATGGAAGCAACGGATGGAGGTTGAGCTCTTGAATTCAATTATTCCAATGGAGAATCAAAGAATTCAATCAAAGAGAGATTTGGTGTAGTTTTTAGTTGTGGAGTAAAAAGTTGAGAGAAAAATTGAGAGAATGAGAGTGAATTCTGAAATGAAATGGAAATTATGAGGATTGTCTTGTGAGGTTTGGAGTAAATCAATTAAATACCCCTTAGGTTTGGATCGAAATGAGGTTTGGAATGTGGTTTGTGAAAATTGGTTTTGGGATTAGGAATGAGAATTTTGAGGGAAACCTGCATAATGATCTGTTTTCAATCGTTTTGAGCTATGTTAAGCCTTTGAAACTTGCTTTTGAATATCAAAACTGTGAGAATGCCTGAGATAGCTTGAGTGTTGCCTCCTGAGCTAAATATATCTTGCAAAACACAAAATAAAATCGACCGCTCGATCGTCGGGCAAAATAAATGTCGGAGCTCCTGATGCTCGTTGTTCAGTCCCTTGCACTAAAAGAGCCCTGAGCCACAGAAAAACCTTGATCCCATGCCTCAAGAACAAATGCTATGATATGAAGAAATGCAAAATGCAGAGAAACAAAAGGCAGTTAAGGTTAAAACAAAAGGGCAAATTTTGGAGTGCAACAGGGGGCAGTTGCAGATAAACTAGGATTCATTGTGGAACAAACACCATTTAACTATCTTGGAGTTCCTAGATCCAAAGGCAAATCTAAAACTCATAATCATCATATCATAGAAGATAGACTATTGACCAAGCTAGCTACTTGGAAGGTCCATATTCTTTCTATAATATGCAAGGTTCAATTAGTTCGCTCAGTTATACAAGGCATGCTATGGTATAATCTTAGAATTTATGAATTTGAAATTAATCTTCTCAACAAAATAGATTCTTGCATCAAATTTTGTGTGTGGGTAGGTAGCATAAATAATAAAAGTTTGATTAATACATAATGAAAGCTTATTTGCTCACCTTTGTCTGAAAGATATCTTGATCTAAGAGATACTAAGACAAAAAATAATGGTTGTCTATCTCTTTATTGGAAGTTGTTGACTATCAATAATAAACCATGCTTATTAGTAGATACTTCATGTACAAAAACCCAATCATGCATCATATTTCTTCTTTAATATATCCTGACATTAAAATTTCTTTTTTTATATAAAAAAACATAGTAGATGACAGGTTAGTAATGGGAAGGAGATTGATTTATAAACTAAAATTTGTTGGGATACAAAATTGAAGATTTACACCTATTATTGCAAGTGAATATTAAATTTTTGCAAACTGCTAAGGTTAGTTCAATTATCCAATGTTAGACGAAGGCGACTTATCTAGAGGGGGTGAATAGATCCTCAATAAAATTTTCTTTACAAAAAAAATTATTTTAAAAAACAATGGCTAGCGGAAGTGACTTGTATCGATTCGTCTAAATTGAACTACTATCGAAAAGCTCGAATATGCTTATATGAAAACTAATCGAAGATAATGGTAAGTTATTCAACCAATATGTTTCAATCACAATCCCTTGAAATCTACTCATCAAGCAATGTTATATCCAATGATAAATCATACAAAAATATTATTGAGACAAATCATCGAACACCTTGTGTGCAATCGATTTTATTTGGAAATTTGTATAGTTTTTAATCTTAAAATTCAACCACAATCTAAAGAATTGTGATTAACTCAACAAAAGGTTTTTCAAATGATTTTCACAAGATTTTATTAAACGAATTAATCGCACAAATGGTGAACTCAGCAATTTGCAAATGAAATGTAAAAGAGATATAGAGAGAAAGAGTACACAAGGATTTTTTTAGACAGTTCCCCATTCGGCCACGCTATGGGTATGTCTACCCCCATTTCAAGCTCGAATTAAGATAATGAAATTAACCTTGCTTTGAAAATTGTAGTATACAAGCGAATTGTAGCAATGCAACCCTACAAACTCTATGTTTGATGTTGATCCTAACGCTTTCTCTTCCCTTGATTTGAGCTTGATCAAGTCACCCAACAATGCCAATTTGATTCACCATCTCATGCTACTCCTTTGGAAGAACCGCGGCTCTTCAAAGCTTTCACTCGGTCGAATTTAAATTGCGATTTATTGTAACCCAAGATTTACGAATTTGATTCATCGTCTCATGCTACTCCTTTGTAAGAACCGTAACTCCTCAAAGACTTCACCCGATCGGATCCAAATATGCGTAATCTTGTCTAAAAACTTCAAATCCCCACTTTGGTCTTGAAGGAAAACCTCACCTTGGTTTTTTTATTTGAAACCCCCTAAATATCTCAACCCAATTTACAATACCACAAGCTAAATTGGATGTTATCAACTTGATTCTAGATGGCACCCAAACAATGAAAGATTATGTGTATTTTGTTGTGTGTATGCATAAAATCAAGGTTGAAGATGAAGAAGACTATTTGTATGTTCCAGGTTTCGTGTATGATTTTATTAAAATCATTGAAAGAAATTATGCATGTAACAGGTATATACATGTGAGAAAGTATGAAGCAAAATGAATGCAAAAGGAATAGAAAAAAAATTAAATTTTCAATATTTTTAATGTACAGGTTGACCTATGCAAGTCATATGTCGACCTATGCAGGTCATGTGTCGACCTGTAGATGCGACACATCTAATAAAGCCTTCGTGCTTTAAACATGCAGCACATAAGTCGACCTTTAAACGTTTGTGTCGACCTGTAGAAGAAATTTACTTCAACATGTCGACTTATAATGTGTATATGTCGACCAGTAGAAGAATTATACTTCTATGTGTCAATCTATGGTGCATATGTGTCGACCTCTAGGTAGTTTTTCACATAAAAATGAGTTTTTGATGCATAAAACCATTTTTTTGATGCATGAAGAAAATTTGAAGATTAACTTGCCATTTGATAATATTACTGCTGATTAACTCATTTGGAAAAGATCTATAAATGATGATCTATCTTTTAAAAATTCCTACAATTGTATCAAGAGGGATCACAATGAGACTTCTTGGACAAAAATCATCTGGCATCCCTACATATCTCCTGCTAAGTCATTAGTGACTTAGAAGTTGGTGCATAATGTTATTGTAACAAAAGATAACCTGATTCAAAGGGGAATACATGTATTTTTGTGATGCTCACTCTCTATAATCGTGATGTGAAAACTAAAAACCACTTATTTCTTAGATTCAAGTACACCTTACTTTTTTTTTTGGCAATGATGAAGTGATTATTTGATATGAATGTTGATATAACTAGTTAGGAAAGCTTATTGAAACTTGTTGGTAGAAGTTAAAGCTCTCAAATTCAGAATATAATCATGACTCTTAAACGGCATCGGGTTTCAAAATGATAAAATTGACTTTGATATAGATATTCTTCATGTTAAACAATTGATTTATATGACATCCATTTCTTTCAAGGGGCACATGTATTCTTCAATTCACGAGTTTCTAATTATTGAATGCTTTAACATCATATATCAACCTATTCCTGCATATAAAATCATATAGGTTAGTTGATGATTTCCTAGTCATAAATAGATCAAGTACAAGACAAATGGAGTTTAAAGAGGAAATCTGCAAATATCAACTCGTGGTGACATATTCTGGAATAATTTAAGAACATTCTTACAAGCTTTCTCAACTAAAATTGGACTTTACATCCTTTCAAGCTAAATTGCATGAAATCATGCTTGCTATCGAATATGTTAATACGAAGAATTAGATATTTTTTTGCTTGAAATTGACTAAATGCTAGTCATTCATGCATTTTATAATATGAATATTATCAATTAACATATTTTAATTAAATGGAAGAATACTTTATAAACTATTCATTCTTTTAGATTCAAGAGATCTCATATTTTACGAGAAGAAAATGTCTATGCAGATCAATTAGTCAATTAATATTTTTTTAATTATGACATTTGATGAGATATGATAGTTTTTTTTCGAGAACAAATTGAATATGTCAAATTATCATTTTTGTTAGTTGATTGATGAGTTATGTTTTATACTCATCCTTTTTATTTTATTTTTTTCAATAAATTAATAAATTGTCATTACTAAATAAATGAAATGATAAAAACAATGGTTAAATATGTTTCTTATTCTTTTAAATATTTTAAATTTTAATTTTAAGTCTTTCAATTTTTTTTAAAAGAATGATCATTTAAAAATTTTTCATTCACACTTTTGATCTTTCCTACAATTTTGCGATAAAATTAACTACAATTTTAACAACTAAATTAACGATAATTTTAACAATGATTTTAACATTAGAAACCAAAAATGAAAATAAATTTTTTTAAAAGAATCATTCTTTAAAAAATATTTTAAATAACTTAAAAACTAAATTTAAAATATTTATGAGAATAACAAAGATAATTAATCCTAAAAACAATAATCAAATATACTCCATATTTTGATTATTAGAGAGATGAGTTCAACATTAGCAGTATGAAATTGATATCTACCCATCTACTTCTTGGCATTTTATTTACCACATAGTCTTAATTTTACACGAGGAATTATAAATGCAGGCTTGTGTTCTCTCTCTCTCTTTCTTGTGGCAGTAAATGACAGGTTCCATAGCAAGAAAACAGAAAGAGAGTTCCCAAAATCAACAACGTTTTTATGTTTAAGACCTTGAAACATGGTGCCAAAAGTAGCTTGGAATCACAAATAGGTATTATCTCTCTCTTCTCACTTTTTCTTCTTTTTTCCTTTTCTCTTGACTATTCTTCCTTCTGCACATTCTGACCTAAGTTTCGAAATTGGGGCCATTTATGATACTCAATTCAATGCTCTCTTTTCATCATTGACTGCATATTTTCCCTTCACCCACCAGTTTCAACAACCTTTTTTTACCTTCTTCTTCTTCTCTCTCTGCTGCCAAACTCGTGTGACATGACATCTAGTACTTCATTTTTTGGAAACTTGAAGTAAATTAAAAAAAATTCAATTTTTTGGTGTTTATGTAACTTTTCAAGAGCTGGGTATTTCTCATTTGTTCAGTTTGGTTTTGAGATTTTGATTTCTTAGCTATTGGTGGAATAGTGGATACTTTGGTTTTGGTATATACATGTTAAGGAAATGAGTGAGAGAGAAGAGTTTGAGGTAGATGGAAAAAAGGGTCCTTTGGATTGGAGGTTTGTGAGTGGCAACCTTGCAAATTCATCTATGGGTTTGGTTTCCATGGAGAATTCTATGATGGGTTGTTCTCCTTCATGTTCTAATTCAATGGTGGATTCATATGGTTCTCACTTTTTGGACCTTCTTCCTAGTTCTGAAAGCTTTGGTTTTTGTGATGTTAATGGCCACAGCAACGGAAATGGAAAAGATGGGCTATGTTTTGCAAGAGTTGGTTGTGATGATAGAACACTAGGGTTTGGATGGAATGTTGCTAGTTCTATGATGAAGAGGGATGGTGTTTTAACAAATGGACATGAGATGTTTCCTCAAAGTTTGTCTCAGTTTCCAACTGATTCTGGATTTATTGATGCTGCACAAATGCCGTGCTTTAATGCCGGCGGTTTCGGAGATATGGTTAACTCATGTAGGATTCCTCAATCTACGGCTCTACACGTGTCTCGGCCTGTTGAGTATCCTGGTAGTGATGGAATTCCACTCCAAAATGATGGAAGAAGTGATTGTCCTGTAATGTCTCTAGATGAAGGGAAGCAAGCACTTGGAGGGTCTTGTGATGAAGTTGATAGGGCTGAATCAACTGGTGAGGGCGATGATGGTGTTGCTGTTGGTAGCCACGATGGTTCCCAAATGTTGGACTGCACAAGTGGAGAGCCTTCTATTAAAGGTCTAAACTCAAAGAAAAGGAAAAGAAGTAGGCAGGTATGTTTCTTTGAGTTTTTTTTAGTGTAGGTGATACCGTAGTTATCAAATTGAGATTCAAAACCTGAATCTGAATATCTATTTCTGATTTGTGAAACATATTTTATTATGAATCATAAGATACATTATCCGTGGTTAATTTTTTATCAAATCAAAATACAACTAGCGTGTTTAGTAAGATATTGATAACCATGGCTGATACTATTTCCCCCTTGTCCATGTGAATTTGTCATGTTAGGATGGTGATAGTGATAATGCCGTTGGAACTCCTGAGTTACCAAAGGAAACTGCAAAGGAGAGTAGACAGAAGGGAGAGCAGCAACCAAATTCAAAAGCGAAGGCTTCTGGGAAAAATGCCAAACAGGGGTCTCAAGCTTCTGATTCTGCTAATGAGGGATATGTACATGTTAGGGCTCGCCGTGGTCAAGCAACAAATAGTCATAGCCTTGCGGAGAGAGTAAGACGCTTTAAAATGTTTTACGTAATGAGGAAAAAATTGTTTGGATGTGGGTTTTCAAATTATTTGGATTTCAACTGCAGGTGAGGAGAGAAAAGATCAGTGAAAGGATGAAGTTTCTTCAAGATCTTGTACCGGGATGTAGCAAGGTACGTTTTAAATAAATTTGCGACCGGAAGATCTCTCTACCTTATATATTCATATGAGGATTTAGAGTATTGTTTACAGTTATTTCTGTCTATAGGTCACAGGCAAGGCATTGATGCTAGATGAAATCATTAACTATGTACAGTCTCTTCAACAACAAGTTGAGGTATGGACAAAATCATATTTCTAACAAGTGACTATAAAGTCTTCGAACTGATTTCCCCATATTTTTCTATTTCTGACAAGTTGAGGATTAGCGTTGTCATTCGTAAATCACCGAAAACAATGGTTTGTTTTAGAACACGTAGTACAAAATAGCGTATCACAGAACAATATTGATTATTTCAAACTCTACGCTCTAGCATCGCTATTGCTGCTATTTGACAATTGACATCATTTGCGATATCAGCGTATTTTCATTTTTCCAGTAGAATTTCTTTTTAGCATCTTTGACTGATATAATGTTGTATTCCCTGGTTGAAGTTGACACCTTTTTCTTCCTCCTGGCAGTTTTTATCAATGAAGCTCGCAACAGTGAATCCACATGTGGATTTTAACGTGGAACGTTTGCTTCCTAAAGATGTATGGTTTTAGTCAATTTCCACACCGGAGAGTTTAAAGCTTACTATTATCTATTATCTATATCTTCCCGACTGACTTTTATACAATTGCGTATTTTCTCAGATTCTTCAACATCGACCTGTTCCGTCATCCGCACTTGGGTTTCTCGCAGAAATGCCAATGGCTTTTCCTCCATTATTACATCCATCTCAACAAGGACTGGTCCGTTCGTCTCTACCTAACATGGCTAATTCATCAGATATACTCGGGCGGACCGTGGAACCACAATTCACACCCTTGACTGGAGAATTTAAAGAGCCAGATCAGGTTAATCCATTGCAAGAAGCCAAGCACTGAAATTACCTCAACACTAATGCTTTATCAATTTCAGTTATATACTTAAAGTTTAGTTTCTACATCATGCTAGTAGTAATTAGAAATGATGGTTGGAGTCAATGGACAGTGATGTTAGTATTTAGTGTGCTATATTGCAGTTATTGCAATATTTGAAAATTTCACCGAAGTTATTTTGTTTCTACTAGGTTCACTTGATTGTTTTATAAACTTATTATGTGTACATATTTGATACAATTTGTAATATAGGTGCATGAAATGTGGGAGGATGAACTTCATAATGCACTTGAGATTAGATTTACGACAACTTCTCCCATTTGAAATGATTGTAAAAGGTAAAAAGAAAAATCAATTATACACTACGCTTATCATTCATCATCACATTGCAATTACTTATTCACTTCATGAATTGGGTTTACAAAGCACTAAGAGGCAAATACAATCTTATATGTAACTAACTTGTAACTTACAATGTAAGTAATACACCTAAATCACTTAATTGAATTAATTTTCACATTCCTCTGAATTCTACTTCTACAAATTAAATAGAAGTTAAACATCTATCTCATTTTCTTGAATTTCTCAATCTTTAAGGACTTGGTTAGGAGATCGTCTCTATCTGATTGCTCCTCCCTCCCATAAACTATGAGATTTTAATGGTTGATCGTTTATATATTTGTTCACCGTGAGTTCTACTTTTTTTTTTTAACAAAGTTGCAACCAAATACCTTGACATGCTGCATTGCTAGATGTGATGTATTCATCTCACATGATAGTAAGGCCGCAACAATTTAATTTTCTTCTGGTAGTACCATGAGATTGGAGAGTTAAAGAGTTTGAACACATATTCTATTGTACTTATCCTTTTCAATTTATCCTCACATCATTCTGAATCACAAAAACCAGTCAACTTAATTATTTGGCAATCACATTTTGGAAAAAAAACATCATGGTTCATTGTGCCTTAGAGATATTTATAATAATTATTTGGCAATCACATTTTGGAAAAAAAACACATCATGGTTCATTGTGCCTTAGAGATATCTATAATCCTTTTAACTGTTTGCATATGCGACAATTTAGGTTTATGCATAAATTTGTTTACTACACCTAGACAGTGGCATATATCAAGTATATAGTTGTAACTTGTAAGTATATCTCAAACATCCCATCATCTACTTGTATAGTGTTGTGATCTCCATTTCCATCTCCATCTTTGCTTAATTTGTATTTTGTTTCATTAAGGGTGCATGTCGAGTTTCAGTTCAACTTGTTGAATCTCTTGAGAATGTCACTGGTGTACGTCCTTTGATAGATTAACATTCGTTTCCGTTATTTTAGAAAACTAAAAACCTCAGTGCTTATTTAAGGTTTTTTATTTCTCAATCTCAATAATTTGATTACTTCTAATTATGAGTAGATCACGCGCGTGCGCGCACACACATATACGCACACACACACACACACACACGTACGTGTGTATGCGCGCGTACGTGCGCGCGCACACACACACGTGCACACGTACGCACACGTACACGGGCGCGCACGCACACTCACACACACATACCCGTCCACCTGCACGCATGTGCACATGTGCGCACACATACACACACATAAAGTTCAATCTTAAAGGTTCTATTATGAGACATTGGAACCTTCAAAATTAACCTACCACCTGTATCGAGAACTCTCATCATCTTGTCTTCGATCGACACATTGTAGTTCTTTTCAACCAGTTGTCCTATAATGAGCAAATTACTCTTCATACCTGGTATGTACAACACATTGGAAATTACTGACCTCTTGCCATCTTTCCGCATAATCAAAACATCACCAATACCTTCAGCTGATAGAGTATTGTCATTTTCAATTTTCACCATATTCTTCATTGAGGGCTTCATGTTGACAAACCAATCTTCCCTTTCAGTCATGTGTGATGAGCATCCTGAGTTCAAGTACCACTGATCCTGGAATCTTTCTTCCTCTCTTGTTGTGACCATCAACAACATCTCTTCTTCTTCATGTTTCGCCGGCTTTGCATCCGTTTTTTTTTATTCTTCTTCTTTTCTCGACACTCATTAAAATAGTGATCATACTTCTGACAATTGTAACATTGAATGTGACTTTTGTCAGGTTTTCGACCACCACCTTCTCCTTTACCTGCAACACCACCTCTTTAGTTACCTTGGTTCCAGGGTTTTCTTTGATTCGACCAGTTTTCTTCCTGCTGATTTCAACTAGTCGAATTGTTGTAGTCTCATCTACCTTTGTTGTCATTCCAGCTTCCTTTGCATTTTTTTTCCTTTTTCTGACTGCACCTGCAAAGCCATATCACTCTTCGACTTTCCTACAACTCTTTTAGCCATCCTTTGTTTATGAGAAGCGTCCCTTGAAGTTCTTCCTTCGTCAATACTGACAAGTCTTTTGACTCTTCTATGGCTACTACCACGTGGTCGAACTTCAAATGACCTCAAGATCTTTGCAACAATTGATCTTGATGTCATCACTTCTCCACATACCTTGATTTGATTCACCAATTTAGTAACCCTAGTGAAGAAATCTGTTATACTTTCACTTTCTTTCATCTGAAGAAATTCATAGGTTCTCTTGTGAGTTTGTAACCTCACCTCTTTCACCTTCTTTGTTCCTCCAAATGAATTCTCCAGAATTTCCCACACTTCCTTCGCTGACTCTACATCACTAACCTTTTTAAAATTATCTGGATCAACACATTAATGGATTATAAAGAGAACTTTATAATCTTTCTTCTTCAATTCTTTGTGTGCAACCTTTTCTTTGTCCGCCGTATTTTTTGGAAGCGGTGCTACTCCTCCCTTCACAAGATCCCAAAGGTCTTGATAACAGAAAATCACATTAATTTGCTTGCACCAATTCTCATAATTATCTTTCTTGAGAATTGAAAGGTGTAGCGACAAAAATCGTCAGTGTAAGCTATTGATTAACTTAACTCGAAATGCAAGAGCCGCCACCACACTTTTATTTTATCCAAGAAGGAAAGGAAAAAGAGCGAACAAAACCTAATCAAGTTCTAAAACAAGAACAGATAAACAAAGACTGGGTAAGGGGGTTGGTTACGCTGAGGTAAGGTGTTAGCACCCAAAACGTCTATAGTACTCTATAGGACCCCTTTGAAACATATACGCTTTTTGGTTTGGAAAGGTTTGTTTGAAATGAGATTGGGGAGATGAGAGGAGAATTATTTTTTAAGATTTTTATGTTTGAAGAGACTTGTCGCCTCATGTCTACGTACCCACAAAGTGCAATATATGATCAAAACCTCGTAGTTCTTGGTATAAATAACACAATAGGTTTGTTGTGGTTGATTTTAATGTAAAGACAAGTCGTCATTTCTAAGCGAATAATTCCGCTTAAAGAGATGAATCATGTCTAAACTTATGGAAAAGTTTTAAAAGAAAAAGTGCATAAGGCACAAAAGGTTTGAGTGAGTTTGAATGCTTTTTATATCTTTTTGAAAAGAGTCAAAGTATGATTAACATTGATTGACATTTATTAAAGAAAGGGAAGTTTGAAAAAGCTCTTGAAAAAAGTCAAGGTTTTATTGTGAAAGAGGTTTAATTTTGAAAGCAAGAAGGTTTTTAAAAAAGAGAGGAGATTTGAAAATTAAAGAAGGGGTGAAGAAGAAGTGACTATCCTAAAGCAAAAAAATAAAGTTAAGGATAAGAACGATCTAACCACACAAGTAAGCTTCATAACATAAGCATTCATTCCTTTAGATTAGACCTTGATCAAAATAAGTCTTCAAAAGAGAACTCCAAGTACCCAGAATTCAAGGCTTGACATCACAAGCCTCCAAGCATAGGTTAAAATCCTAATTCTAGGTCCAAAACTCCATGTTCAATACAAAGGATAGTAGCCATAGTCCAACATTAAGAGAACAAATTTTTAGGGGTTTAAGCCTTTATTAATAATGGAGCATAAAAGAGAGCGGAAACATAAATGGACAAAGTAAAAGAGAGTGGAAGCACAAACAATAATATGATATGAGATGATAATAATAAAGCATAAAAATAAAAGATAAATAGGGAGCAAGAAAGAAGCATAAACAAAATTAGTACAATAATATTGTTAGTGAGTTAGTGATTAGTTGTTAGAACAAATTATTGACGATGGTTAAATAATAAACTTAGACCAAAGTTAATGAAGACTCATTGGAGGATTGATAAAATCAAAGCCTCCTAACAACAAGCTTCACTAGTAATGGACCCAAGACAAAAAATCAACCATACTTGGACTTTGAAACATAAGTTTGAGCCACGAATGATCATTTTCTGATACGGGACAATTTAGCGCTATGTTAAGCAATCGTAATCGGGCTTATGTAGAAGCCACAACTATCTGAGGCCGGTCTATAAAAATGTTTGTACTAATGTACGCTAGAGAGACAATATGTAGATCATCCTCCGAAAGAAATATTGTACGAAAAAAAAAATAGGTAATGATCTCATCTTCATCAAGAACTAAAATAAGTTCCAATGATATCGAAGATTTTCATCGATCAAAAGAAAATAAAAGATAGATGAAGAAAAGCCAAAATGAACCACACAAAGATGTAATCCAAGGAAAAGAATAAAAAGAAAGGGAAGGAAAATGAAATGGAACCAAAACAGTCCCAAAAACAAGAAAAAAAACACATTCTGGACACTGGTTAATCGATTAACCATTTGCATGTGCAAATGTATTAATCGATTAACACTGCTAAGACAACAAAAAATTTGAAAAAAACTTCAGCATTCATGATCCTACCATTTCTTCAAACATCTCATGATCATGAACGAGAATTAGCACGAAAATTCAAGTAAAACAACAACGAAACCACCAATAAAACACAATTTGAAAGATCCAAAGATCAAGCAACAAGAATCAACCATAGATCACATTATGGAAGATGGATCAAGAACAACAATGGTGGAATGAGGATTTACCACTTCAAATCTGAAATTGCTTCAAATTAACTTCAAGAACCACACTCCAAAGCCTTGATCTACTGAAATTGATAATGAAAAAGTGATTGGGTGAAGATTTTAGCTCAAAGATTAGTAAGTTCCAATGAAGAACTTACTAACTTTCAAAAGAAGAAAGAGCTTTGGTGAATTTTGTTGTTGAAGAGAATTAAGAGAAATTTTAGCAAGGTGATTTTGGCTATCAAAGCTTGAAGAAAGAATGAAATGAAGCATCTATTTATAGAATTTAGGCTTGTAAATTTTGGTGGTTTGGAATATGTGAGGGCAATCTTCATAAGGTAGTTGCGCTCGTTTCAATGATGTCAAAACTCAGCGTTATAGAAAAATTTATGGTGGACGTTGTCATCATGTCACATTTGTATGTCTTGTTAATCATAAGTCAAACACTCGTCAAAAACATGATTATTGCATATAAAGATGGCCAAGCCTATGTCTCATGTATGGTTGGTATAGCTAGTAAAGCTTACCATGCTATAGAGTTCATCAAAAATGTCTTAATACATGAAAATAGGCATTTTTCCTATTTCAGGGCTTTTGAGTCGACCCACAGCTAACTCCGGTCGACTCATACAGAGAGTATTTTTTATGAACTACTCTCAGGAGGGCTCGCGTCGAACCTCCGATCGACTCATACTATGACCATTTGTATTTTCCTAAATCTGCATGCTGTGCGTCGACGCATGACATGCCCCAGTCGATGCATGGTCCTGTTTTTTGCATAATCAGGTATACGGGTAAGCTCAGGTCGACCCTCTTACTGCATAGGTCGACCGCTCGATGTGTTCAATCAAAATTATGTTATGTAAAATAGTTTTGGGTGTTTGTTATGTTTATTAAGTCAGTTATGTCTTGTATATAAGATGAGTTGTGCTATTCCTTTCAAACTAACTAAGAAAACAAGAAAAGTGAAATTTACGTGTCGAATTGTTCTCATCATCTTCATCCTCTTCATAGCATTTCACAACAACTACACATAATCATTTTTGTTGTGCATTGTGCATGTTCGAGGTGATAACGTCCAAAGTATAGGATTGGTGTAATCTGGTTTGGGTTGAGTAATCGGCAGGTTTTTCTTGAATAAAACCGTTAGGGTTTTGTCCTCCAAGAATCTTAGATTTTGGGGTTTTTTGCACAAATCGGTCCATCACAGATTCAGCCGAGCGAAGGTAATCGAAGAGCGGGAGGTTCTGTCGGTTTAGTAGCGGTAAACGGAGGATTGTGAGTGGAAGATTCGGGTTCGACACGTGGGTGACTGAAATCAGCCAGGCCAGATTTGAAGATTGTGGGGTTGTTCAAAGAGAGTGCCGTAGTCGGAGGTTTACTCACCGTACTCGAAAGACTTGATACAACTTGAATCAAGGGGCAAGAAGAAATAGGCTCTACAACAACAAATTGTGTTCGATTGTTTAATCTCTATTTGCTTCTTGTATAAACATTGACCAACAAGTTATATCTATCTATATACAAGTCTCAATTCTATTGTTAAAATTGAGGGCAGACGTACCCCGAGCGAGGACGAAGGGAGAACTGCCTCAACAAATCGTTGTATTTTTCTTTACATTTATATTGCTAAAATTCTGAGTTTTTAGTGCAAACGATTGCGTCAATCAAATTCTGATTTGAGTTGTGTTGAACTATTTTTAAGCTAATTACAATCATTGATTGTAATAGAAAACTTGAGCACTCCACTCTAAAAATAGAATTCACTTGGAGTGCCTTGCACTCCAAGTGTTTGATCAATTGTGTGAACTAAAAACAATTGTGCTGTCTTTTCAAACTGTCTATGTTTTAAAGGCTTTGGAACTAGTCACACCTTATAGTGAGAAAAATCTGATTGAAGTGTGATTAAAGTAGTGATTCTCAAATCTAGTTTATCGAATTCCATAGGCTTTACGCATATCCAGTTTTTTCGATAACCGTTCATTTTAGATGAATATAGTTCCTCGGACGCTTGCGCCTCAAACATTTTTAAAAACCAATTTTTGGTAGTACCGACTCTGTTTTAAACAAGCGATCTATTCAACCCCTCCCCTTCTAGATCTGCGCTATCTTCAAATAGAATTTGGTTTGGAACCAAAATTAGGCTTGAAATTTGAATTTGGAGGCAAAATCAAGATCAAATGATGATTAGTGAAGGTTTATGGTGGGAATCAATTATGACGAGGTAGGAGAATTAAAATGAAGTGATCTAGAATATTATCATAATGAAATATTTGAAAATTGGTGTCAAAATGCTGCAGAATTTGAATTTAGCTCATTTTCACAAAAAACGCACTGGTTAATCGATTAACCATTTGCATGTACAAATGTGTTAATCGATTAACATAGTGAAAAAGTGTGAAAATTTGTTTTTTTATGTGTTATCTTGGCTATGGCTCGATTCTTCTGATTTATCAAAGAAGGTATAGAAATAAACACATGAACCTTAGAATTTCTTGAGTAAAAGTCAATCAAATCTTGGGAAAATCTTGATCAAATGATTTGAATTGCTTCTAGATCAACTTTGACTTTGTTCAGATGAAATTTATTCGAGCTGAGGGACTATTGGTTGATGTTCTTGATTTCAACCTCTTCCTGAAAAAGTTAGTAATGGAAAAAAACAAACATATTTTTTGGTATTTTGATTTAAGGTTAGTAAACATAAACAAATAAAGGCAAATAAGGACCACACAGATGCTCGGTGATCCCTGCAAGGTATAAAGCCAAAGATGAAAGGGATAGAGGAACCAAGGCATGCTCTTGTTTGTGATGCAAAGATGCAAATGAGATTTGGGAAATCTGAGGATATTACAGTTGCCCCTATTTAAGTTTCTTCCATCAGGAGATATAAAGGATGAAAACTTCGTCTCGACATGATAGAAGAGACTTAAATACAGAAAACCAAATTTTTAGCCCTGAGATGCCACAAGATGATATGAATTAAAAGGATAAAACACCCTGCGGGGGAATTTAAAACAAGAGATTACGGTAAATTAAGTGAAAAGACACGCTAGGGAACATAAGCTATTTCTGGAGATCTGTCAAGGTGACAAGAAGTATCCATCAATAATTGGAAATAGAGGGACAAAAGTATGTCAATAGATGTCCAAGAGTGGCATTGAACAATAACAGGAAAGTTTCTGGTAAAAACAACAACGTCATCCAAGAATAGCATTGAATGGAGGTGAACAACACTCTTTTGGGGATAAGATATCCAAGAATGGCATTGGATGAAAAGAACTACAACATTCAAGAATGGAATTGAATACTTGAATTGTCGATGTAGATGATACATAGTTGGTTCTCTCAACAACAAACATCAGAGACATCCAAAAATGACATTGGACGGATACAAACTCAACTGACGATATATCAATTAACATCCAAGAATAGCATTGGATGGAATCAAACTTCCATTTGAAAAACTTCACTAGGGACATCCAAGAATGGCATTGGATGAAAAAAGGTAAACATCAGAGGTATTCTAAGAATAACATTAGACTCAACTAAGGAAAAGATATCCAAGAATGGCATTGGACAGAAGGAATCACAACATCCAAGAATGGAATTGAATAAAGTGAGAAAAGTTCTGGAAAATACATCAGAACCATCCAAGAATGGCATTGGATAAAAAGAGTTCAGGATATCCAAGACTAGCATTGAATAAAGTGAGAAAGGACTTTTAGGAATGGTACTGAAAGTAACGGTAAATCACTACATCCAGGAATGACATTGAATGATAGTGAGAAAGACATCCAAGAATGACACTGAATGAAAAGAAGAAAACTCATCCAGGAATGACACTGAATGAACAGATAAAACTTTCAGGAATGACACTAAAATATATCCAAGAAGATCTGGTGGGGATTACAGAAGAGAGACAAGACTTCTAGGAATAACACTGGGAGAAACAAGAGGAATACGATATTCAATAATGGTACTGGAGATCAAAAGAGTCAGACATCCAGGAATGGAACTGGAGTGAAAGAATACAAAGATCTAGGAATAACACTAGAATGAAAGAATACAAACATCTAACAACATCATTAGATGCACAGGGAAACGACAACATCCAGGAATGACACTGAATGAAAAAACAGGTAAGTATTTTTGGTAGACACCAATTAAGTTGGACTTTGATTACAAGGTAAGATGTTGATAGCAATAGAACCTTGGGAAATACATATGAGCGCGAAACACACTTTGAGCTATGCGAATCTTTCTATGGATGATATATGAATGATTTATGCATGTAATGCAAATGATTGGGATAACTGAGATAAACTCTTTTGCGAGGGAAGAATGGAACTCTGATTCCTCAACACAGGGAACACTGCCAACTCTACTTGGAGAGAAGATGTTGAACACATCTCTGTCACAATTATGAATTGTATCAAGATGATGGTCCTTTGAGGAAATAAATAAAGAGCTTCTTGAAGAAGACTGCCCTAGATTGATTGACTGATGAGGATAAACTGATCATGGCTGCAGTTTGACTACTGTAGGGGAAACATTGATCATGGCTTTAATTCTTGAAATGAATGCTGAGGATAAACTGATCATGGCTTTAGTTCTCGAAATGACTGTTGAGAAGGCTAAACTCATTATAAATCTTGAAAGAGATCTTATGGCTAACCAATCCTGAGAATAACTTGCACTGAACAACAAATCTTGAACTAATTCACAACAGAATCTGGAAGTAATGTGCTCCTGATAGGATCACTGACCAAGTTTCTCAACTGTTTGAAATTTCTTGATGAAGAAAGTTTTTTTGCAAATAAAATCATCCAAACATTGTAATTTTAATGTAAAGTTCATGAAATTTTCAAATCAAAATCATTTTTGGCATGATATCATTGATGTATAGCAAATGAATCACTTGTTAAAACACGATGATTTAGACATTCAAAATGAAAGAGAAAGAAAATGTATGACATCAAAACAAATGATTGGTAACAAATTTATGAGTCAATTTACGCAACCTTATTATAGTATCCTTTCAAAAGAAACCTGGCTTCAATTAGGTTTTCTGAGGGTTGTAACATGGTCTGGTTCACGACATTTGAAACAAAGGATACAAGCTCAAAGTTTATTTGTACCCAACCCATTGTTCGTGATGATCTTCAGTCCTATATTTAGTTAGTTCCACGAATGCATTTAGATTCCAAGCAACTTTGGAATTACAACATTGTTATGATGATGACTCAAGAGCCAAGGGATTTTATTTTTTGAGATGGAAGCCACTTTTTATTACAACATTTTGTTGTTTTTGATGAGAACCTCAGTCAACTGGTTTTGTCTTTGAGGATTTTGGTAACCTCTTGATTGATTTTTTTGTTATCCCTAACTTTTGTCTAAACTGTGTCATTTGAGCTTACAGTCAGCGGGATGCCCCTATTTTTGCCTAAGTCTCCTTCATAGGTTTTGACTTAGAGGGCTTTTCTTTTGATTTTTTCATTCTTCTTCTTTTCCTTTTTTTGAAAAGATAGTGATTGTCTGGCTTAATGATTACAGTGAACCATCATTGGCTTTTGATTTGAAAGACATCTTCGACACTTCTTTGATGCATGCGAAGGAAAGCTTATGATTGCAACCTTTATTGGAAGGTATCTTGAATGATTCTTTTGTGTTTAAATTCATAGTCAAATTAACTGAGAACTACCCATCCCTAGGTTAAGATTGCATATTTTTTCAAACGGAAAGAAACTCCAACTTCTAGGCTCAAAGGGGTTGACAAGGGATTAACTTTCTTATTTCTCCAATGTTTGGGAGTTGAAATAATGCATGTACATCATCAGCCAAGTTTTAATTGAAAGCATACAATTTAACAATTCTCGGTATTTCGTTTTCATCATCCTTCCTCTAATCTTTGCATAAAAAAAGCTTGATAGAGAAAGTGAACAGGATATATATTTTTGTTTTGTGAAAGAGAAAGCATAAAGATGCACACAGTGGATGTAAATGAATTGAATCAAAATATTACAATGCTTATTTCATTAAAGTTAACCATGAAAGTACAAATAAGGTTTGAAAGCAAACAGTCAATACAATCAAAGAAAAATGCAAACATAAAGAAACACGACCTAGTGACTAATCAGCAACAAGGATGAACTGTCCGGTCTAAAACACTGGCTTTAGGAGATGATCTGTTTGAACTGTCTCAAACTTCACTTGGCATGCTTTGGAAAAGGATTTTTGACAATATTGGGATTAGTATCATGAAATGTGAGGATCTTGTCTCTGATCAGTTCTTGTACTTTAGCCTTCAATGCGTAGCAACCTTCCAAGTTATGGTCTGCCCCACCTTGATGGAATTCACAGTAAAGATCATCCCTATATCGGCTGGGAGAGGATTTGGAGGAGGAGGTAGAGCCCTGGTTGTAATCAAACCTTTCTAAACAAGATCTGGATATAGCTCAGTGTAGGACATCGGGATAGGATCAAAGTTAGCCCTATTGCGATTCTGGTTTTTTCTAACAGCTTGATGAGGAACTTGAATTGGTTGAGCATTGACAATAGGAGCAACTGCAGCTACATATGGTTGACCATATTCTTGTTAACTGCGATGAGGTTTCCTTTCAACTGAAACAACATGAGTATCGCCATCCTTTTCCTTTTGAAAATTCCCGGTGGACTTTCTAACATCATTAAAGGCTTCAACATTAGTAATCTTTCCTTTCTTGATACCCTATTCTAGTCTTTCTCCAGTAGTGACCAAGTCAGCAAAACTAGCCAAAAGAGTTGTTGAAGAGTGTCCACGAACAATCCAGTCAATTCCTTTTCTGCCAAGGGTGGCTCCACCTGAGCAGTTAGCTCTCTCCAACGCTGAGCGTACTCCTTAAAGGATTCTTTTTATTTCTGAGACATGTTTTACAATTGAAGGCGATCAGGTTCCATGTCTATATTGTACTTATACTGCTTTAAGAAAGCATCGACCAAGTCTTTCCAGCTTTGGATACAGTTCTTCTCAAGTCTCATATACCATTTCAGTGAAGCCCCACTTAAGTTGTCTTAGAAACAATGAATGAGCAGTTTGTCGTTGTTGGTATAGGCAACCATTTTGCGGTAGTACATCACCAAGTGGCTTCTGGGACAGGTGTGCCCCTTGTATTTCTCAAATTCGGGAGTTTTAAACTTGGCTGACATAACCAAGTCTGATACTAAGCACATGTCCATTGTGGCAACACCAAAGACATCACATCCTTCCACAACTCGTATCCTTTTTCCAGAGTTTGCCATTGCTCTCTGAATTCCTTAATGTATCCAGGTTCTCCCTGACTTTTGAATTGTGGACCAGCAACATGGTACACATTAGAAGGATTCTCAAGAGTAGCTTGAGCAACAATATGCATAACAGGCCGAGGTTCAGTGAACAATGAAGCTGAAAATACTGGCGGTGCAGATGGGCCAATCATTGGAGTAGTTGTAAAGGGTGGTGAGTAATTTGAAGGTAACCCAAATTCTGGCCATGTAGAAGCTGGTTTCTGGATTAATGGAGAGTTAACAACAACAATTGAGATTTCGTATATCATAGTCCTCTGAGGTGGTTCTCCTCTAGCAATTAGAACTTGCACCATTTCTGTGAGCTTGGTCATACTGGTCTTCAACTCATCAATTTCCATTATGACTTGTGCATTGTGTTGTTCTTGATTTTCCATTCTCAATTTGACGACAACTCTAGTTCTGTAGTTGTGTTGAGGAAACAGCTTAACGGTGAACAGATAACTGAAGAAGGAGACAGTTGAAATGAGTTCGCTGGAAACTTGAAGGAATGCAAATGTATGCTCATGAATGCAAGAGTGCATGGATGTCACAGACACATACAAGATCATACAAAGCACACAGGTCAAAGGGTCCGAGTCACGAGCATGGAGTCAAGATTAAAAACCAACTTACAAAGGTATGTACTAAGGTTATATCAGCACCTATATAACAATGTTCTAAAAAGTTCCCAGAGTCAAAATTCCATCTTTTGGATATTATCGGCTTAAACGACTAGTCGTCGACCAACAATATTCTCAAGAGAAACTCGTCTGAGTGTGGTATCATGTAACAACTAATTCAAGTCTACACCTGAATAGCCACTGCACCACGTCCTTATAAGGCCAAGATGGGTTAAAGGGTTTTAAGGTCCTCAACTTCTTAGGCTCCCAGGTCGGAAAAAGTAATGCCAAATATGACTAGTTGTATGACATCAGTAATCCCAAAGGGGCTTCCACTGAGTGGGGGATCTTAAATCAGCTTAGTAAGGACTACTCCACGTAAGCCGAGCAAGACTATACCGCCCTCCTATCATAAGTGCACTCAAGTCCGGGTATATGATTCAGTGACCATCATGTCAAACATTAAAAGGTCGTTGATATCCACAAAAAATAAAATAAAGTGATTGTCATTTCAAGCGAGTCTTGAATTCTCATCTTCACTCTTGCACCGTTCAACTCTAGACATGTGTGTACCAAATTAGCTGAACATAGGACTGGAGCTCATCATGAAGAAAGGGTGGGTTAAAATCAAACTTTAAGCCTTATATCCTTTGTTTCTATAACCATGAGCCAGAACATGTTACAACCCTTAAAAAACCTAATTGAAGCAGGGTTTATTCTGAAAGCGTACTACAACAAGGCTGCGTAAACTGACTCCCCATAGATTTGCCAATTTTTAGCATTGGTGTCATATTCTTGCTATATGTTTCACACCAACTAAATCAACACTATGTTTGGACTAATGATCCATTCATCACACACTATCACATCATCTCAATAAATGATTTTTCAAATTTTCATGAGAATCGCATTAAAATTACCATTTGTGAATAAACAATTTAAATTGCAAGTATGTACCTGACATCAAGGAAATTCCAACAAAGAGTAATCAAAGAGGATTTGACCATTCATCAAAGTTGACCAGAATCAAGAGTATCGTGTAGTCCTGTGTGTCGCAACTGCGAAAAACAACCGGCGGAAAAAACAGAAGAGTCGCCACTTTTATTATTTATCCCAAAAAGAGGGAAAGGAAACGATCGGAAAAACCTAAAGAAAAAGGGAAAGACAAGGTCATCGCAACCATGTCTGGATTCGGGAGTCGGTTACACAAGGGGAAGGTATTAGCACCCCTCACGTCCGTCGTACTCGACAAGATCCACACATTGTTGTCTATCTAAAAGGGTGTGTTGATACTATCTAGCCAAAGGCTCAGGGACAAAAGAGAAAGAAAAAAAAAGACTGACTCGGCAGAGCATCACCGCTCTGTGCCTACGTACCCCCTCGTGCAATGGGAAAGTCATAGTTAACGTAGTTCGACTAACTACAGCTAAAGAAAGGGGGAAGGTTGCTCGCCAATACATCGCGTCTTGTGCCTATGTACTTTCATCTGGTATGAAAGATCAGAGCGAACGTAGTTCGGGCTAAAAAGGACCACAGGTTGGTTCAAAAGTTTTTTAGGCCCGAGTAGGGTTAACAGATAGTTCTAGCAGTTGGTGTATGCGGCTCGACCATTGGAGACTTAGGCGTTACCGTTTGCGGTAGAAATAAGAGTTAACGACACTCTTTTATGAAAATGAGTTCCTTGATTAAGATCCCAAAGGATGAAAAAGGTTTGAAGTGTTTTTGAGTTTTTTAGAGAAGAAGTGTTTTGAATTTGATTTGCAACTCATGTCGCACTAGAGACTATGACCTAAGAGCGAATGCGTCGTATATCACCCAAAGGGCGTACACTAAACACTCTAGGTCCTTGAGAGGAGGCCCCTCAATTACCATTTCTCAAGTAGCTTAAGGCTCGTAGCGTGCTACACTTGTCATTCTTTATTAAGTGTTTTATGAATGTTTGAAGATGAGAAGAGACGAAAGAACACTAATGGGAGACTAATCAATCCTAAAAGTTATCATGCAAAGTGGACTTAAAGTTGAGATTCAAAAAGGAACTACCTAATGTTATCATGCATGGTTAGGCACCTAATGTCTATCATAACCTCAATAGGTTAGAGAACTTATGGGGAGCATGGCAAAGAAAGGAAAAAGAAGAAGAAGAAGAAGAAGAAGAAGAATGCATATGCAAAGAAAGATGCAAACATAAGATGCACAAATAGAATGAAAGTGGGAGGAAAATAGTGTGAGGCAGTAGCCTCCATAAGCTCATCTCAACCAAGAATGCATATGGAAATTCAAGAAAAGAGAAGAAGGAGAAAAGCACAAGAAGAAATTAATCAAACAAGAACAAACCACACAAAGATGCACCAAAAGTGGGATGAAATGACCTAAGTCAAACAACATCAACCACACCACCAAACTTAAACCAAATGAAAGGTAAAACAAAACTCAAATCCAAGTGAGGATGGGAGACCAAATGTGGGCAGAAAAGACCCCATAATAGGTACTCAACCATAAGCATCACTTATCAAAAGCAAAGAAGCACCAAAAGTGTCCTCAAGGATTCATCATTCTAGGTATGCTTCAAATACCTCCAAAGGAGGGGCCAAGCCACCTTAAATGAAACTCCAAGGTCATTGGAAAGAAGGGAGATGAAAATAAGAAAGCTCAAAAGCAATATCAAAACAAACCAAGGAGAAATGCAAACAAGAGCACAAAGGAAGCAAGCATACACCACTTAGGAGTTCAAGTTGAAAGCTTGAAAAAAAACACACAAATGAACAAGGAAGAAACAATATCATGACCTAAAATTGAACCAAAATCATACTTAACATGTTAAAAACATGAAACAAAAGGAATTAAGGGTTCAAGGATCCAAAAATGTCATATCCAAGTCAAACTAGGTCAAGGTACATGTGTGAACCTCCCTTGGAGGTAACTTGACTTGCAAGTCACCTCTAAAATAGGAAAATGGTTCAAAAATAATCAAGTAAAATGCACAAGGTAGCTAAACATGTTGGCAACCAGAGGCCAAAAGCTCAAAGAAAATATCCCCTCAAAGCACCATCAAAAGAAACAATTCATTTAGATGTACCACTTTGAGATGGGGGAAACAAAGACAAAAAGAAGAGCCACAAAAGTCAACCCAAAAGTCAACAAACAGGGGCAAAATGGTCCTAAAAAATTTATCAACTCATCATTAAGATGAGGATCAATTTTCATTCATTGGATCAAAAAGGAATGAGAGAAACAAATGCAAAAGTAAACAATGTCACAATTTAATTCAATTAAATCAACTCCAATATTTAATTCTTTTTTAAATTGAAAATAAAATTGAAAAATAAAATAAAAATATCCAAAAAATATTAGACATCTCAAAGTTCCTAAAAAATATTTTTGTTGAATTTTTAGAATATTGGAGCTGTTTTATTTGATTTAAATTGAAACAGAAAACAAAAACAAAAATCAAAAGAAAATAATAAAACAAAAGGTGCGGATAGCAAAGAATTGAAGTTCAAAATGAACTTGGGCCCAGCAGGGGGGCGTGGATAGCATACACGGTCAAGGCCCAGTCAGAAAAAATCCAAACAAAAGCAAATAATCTGGCAATCAGGTGTGGCACAGTCAAACTGAGACTATCATGGAAAGTAATCAGGAGCGCATGATCATAAAGTAATCACATCATGAGGTTGTAATCGCGCCAGCGTATTAATGAGGATTTTAAACATTATCATGTGCAACAAGTCAAAGGTGGTCCATCGTGAGTCTTAATCCTGGACGTTGTTGCAAAAAGTATGCTAATCGTGTGCTTCATACCAAGACACATCATCATCTCTTTCATTTGAAAAAGAGAGGGAACCATAGGTGGCCGGACTGCAACTCCGGTCATCTTCCTCATTGCTCCGGCCACCGTGAGCCAACAACAACACATGGCCAGACCAAAACTCAACCAAATTGGATGAATTTTATATGAAAATTCATCTAAAGATCACGAGGATCTCAAATCCACCATCAAAATTCAATAATCATGCAACATGAGAGCAAACCGAAACAAATAAGATTGTGCACCAAAATCAAAAGTTCACCAAAACTCACTCAATTTGGTTTAAACATCATCTAGAGGTTATGTAGGTTAAAGATCAAGCAACAAACAAGCCAAAACACGCAAGAACAAACCATAACAAATCCAAACATTTTTGAGCTTCATCCAACAGTCAACACAAATGCCAGTTCGTTTTATATATTAATGATCTACATATTGTCTAGGTCTCAAATATGTAGAAATGGCAGTGAATCAATGCATATCCAGAGTGTAAGGTTGAGTTGCAAATACCTAGTGGGGAACTTCCACTGAGCCTTCAACTCTTGCTTAAGCTTGAAGAAAATTGTCCAGAAACGTTCAGTGATCCTTCCTAGAGATGTTTGCAAGCTTAATTTGCCTTGATTCTGGCTAATTCTCCAAATTCGAAATTCAATTTTCACCACTTTTTCAAAGTTGCTTAGCTCCAATTCTCCTCCAATTTCCAGTTCTGATGAGTTGTTCATGATCAAAACCTTATATGTGATGGATCTGGAAAAAAATTAAGCCCAATGACAGCTTGTAGAGCCCAATTGAAAATTCATAGAATTTGAGTTTGGAGCTCTCTCATGTGCATGAAAATCCCTCTAATTTGGCTCCAAAATGCTCCAAATTGCTTGCTGGGAATGTATGGAATGTGAATGGCTAGGATTTAGCCCTTGTTTAATCTCAATGGTTGATGTTTGTTGTGTAACTTCATGATGAAGTAAACTTGGAAATAGCTCACCAAAATCCAATTCAAATTCTACTAATGCCAATGTGTTTAAAATGTAGTTTGCACTCAAAATATGCATTCATTTGCACAAAAATGGTCCAAAGTGAATTAAATCCAATTTTCTCCTTTTAAGCTTTCTTCCATGAAAATTCTCCCATCAATTCTTCATTCCAAGCCTAATCCATGACTTCTCAATATTTGTTTAAACAAATAACACCATTTGGAGCACATTTTATGTTGGAAAGATCTTCATTTGAAGTGTGCAAGTTGGTGAAATGGACCTATAATTTTATGACCTATAATCTCACTTTCCCAATATACCCCTGACTTGCAAGTATCATAACTTGAGTTCTACAAATCAGATGAAAGACTTCTAGTACTGTTTAGAAATCTAAGACCAAGATCTACAACTTTCATGTTTGCCAAAAGTTGAGGAGAAACATCCTTCTAGGTCAAAAATGGCTTGGAAGTTGGTTGACTTTTGTTGACCAAAATCACATCCATCTGATGACCTGTAACTTGTCTGGATCATAACTTGAGTTCTATAAATCCAATCAAGGACTTCTAGTACTCAAAAGAAAGCTAATACCATGCTCTACAAGTTCCATGTTGGTCAAAAGTTGAGATGAAACTTGTATCTTGAGATAGGTGGTCTTGAAGTTGGGTATTAAATATGGGATTTTACCCTGAGAACCCTAATTTAGTAACTTCTCACACTCTTGATTCTTGATGAATTGATCTTGAAATGATATCTCATGTATCTTAACACAACATCCCATGACCATAGAGACCTGGAATTGAGTTTTAATCTCCTCCAATTTCATAATTGACTGAGGATTTACCAGATGAAAACCCTATATGTAACTTTCTTGACTGTGGTTTGTTCCACTTCACACAACAACTTGAATAAGCTCCACATGGCTCTCAAAGCACTCAATGAGCTCTCTCAACATCTTATATCCATAATTATGAATTCACAATCCTCTGATAATCTTGAACTGGCCTCCAAGTTAGGAGCTGACCCACATACATCCACCAATCCTTTCACAAGACTATTGCCCACTTCTAGTTGACTTGATGCCCATCCAAACTTGAGTAACACCCCTTGCTTAGGCTCAACCCTCTGAGTAGACTCCTCTTGATATGCACAAACTCTTGATCCCCTGTTCAATGCAAAATGTTATGCAATGCAAATGCTAGAAAGAAATGAAATGAAACATAAACCAAGTTAAGAAAAGGTTGGGAAACTTTTGGGGTGCAACAGCTGCCCCTATTCAAACGACTTGGACCTGAATGAGTGAAGAGCAAACGGCTTTCACACAATTAAGGTAGAAGACGGTTGAATACCAAAGAACCCGGAAATTTCCCAACCGCAGAAAATAAATTTGCAAACAAGAATCTCTGGAGATAACTGCTCTGATTACAAACACATCGTTGGGGAAAAGAGAAACTTAACGAGTAACTCTGCTTGAGGAAAACATATAAAAAGGGGAATACTTCAAATTGTTGGAATCTGGATATTCAACAAACAAAATGAATCAATGAAGTTTGCCGGAGCCTGAATGCTCAACGTAATAGTCGGAGCCCGAATACTCGACGTACGATTGACCGGAGCCTGAACGCTCAACAAAAGATTGACCTGAGCCTGAATGCTCAACAAACAAACAGATATATCACTTGCAAATTCACCGGAGCCTGGACACTCAACGGAGAAGTCGGAGCCTGAATGCTCAACGCAAAATGGACCGGAGCCTCCACGGACCAAGAAGTACATCAAAAACTGGAATTTTATTGGAGCCTAGATACTCAACGAAATTGGAATCACAAATCAAATGCCGGAGTTTGGATACTCAATGCACAAGAGGAATCATCATATATTGGAAATCGGCCGGAGTCTGGATACTCAACGTAATACATCGGAGTCTGAACACTCAAATAAATCGGAGCCTGGATGCTCGACGAAATAAACCGGAGCCTGAACGCTCAACAAAAGTGACCAGAGCCTGGATACTCAACAGACAAAAGATATCATCATCATACGAACATTACTGGAGTCTGGATACTCGACGAAAAATTAACCGGAGCCTGGATACTCAACGGACCAAATCAAATACTGCGAGTCAAAAATTCACCGGAATCTGGATATTCAACGGAGAAGGAGTACTATCACAAAATTTACCAAAGTCTGGCTTTACCGGAGTCTGGATACTCAGCGGGAAAAGCAATGCTTCACAAACTGACAATATACCGGAATCTGAGTACTTAACGGAGAAACCGGAGCCTGGACGCTCAACAAAAATTGACCAGAGCCTGGATACTCAACGGACGAGAGGAAGATACCACAAATATACTCATTAAAAACTGAACACCACACTGTCCTCACCGGAGTTTGATCACTCGACGGAAAACATAACAATATCAATCACCATGGTCTGGATACCACAACCCTCTTTACCGGAGTCTGGATACTCGACGGAAAAAATAAAACCCTATCAACTAGGAATGGACCGGAGTCTGGATACTCAACGGACGAAAGAATTCATCATAAATGCTCATCATAATCCACTAAGATCCGAAGATACTGCTAGGGAATACCATGAGTCGGGGTCTGGATACCACGCGGGCTAAGAGAAATCACATGGTCTGGACACCAAGGGAAAAGGTCAAATCTTCGAAGATACACCTGAAACAAAGAGATAACAACCTGGCTTATGTTTCACATGCATATGTTTGAAAATGGTGTAATGCTCCATACGAAATGGAAATGCTACGCATTTGGGTAGATCCTATACATGCATGCAGATGCAACGAAACTGAATCAGCAAAATAAATGTTGGAGATACAGAAAACACCCTGCTGGGGCAAGAAAATAACCCTGTCGAAAGAATCAACGATTTTGTCGGGGATAGAGCATAAACTTGCTCATGCCAATAACAACTGGACTTATGCCGAGAGGCAGGCCCTTTCTAGCTTTCTGCAAAGAAAATACCGACGTGACAACATTCCTTCATTCTGCTACGGAAAGGAGAACAAATCAGCCCTCTCAATCTGCTGGGGATTGCTCCGCCAGGGAACGAACCTAACCAGGCTGCAAATTATTCTGTGGGGAGAAAATCCAATCACTACTCGCTGGGGAGTACATATAAGCATCAACTTCCGAAGGAACGCGTGCGTGCTACCTGCTCACTCAAACTCGCATACAAACTCTACTGGGGATAGAGATGCGAACTTCACTGATAGATTCAAGCTGGGGATAGGACGAAATTCATTCATACCTTTTGCTCCAAGGGTAACGAACCTGCAACACTGAACAAACAGACAAGATATCCTACGCGATCGGGATCATCTTAGTCATCATCCGTGACGTTGTTCAATTAATTCAAAGTTTTAACAATTATTGGCCAAGGCCTGCAAGTTTATGTTAGTCCAAGTTTATCAAAACATTGGGCGTTTTCACAAACAAAACAGTAAAAGTTAAAACAAAGCACACAGATCAAGAACTGAATAGTATATGTTTATTGATAAATGACCTGTAAATAGGCGAAGTTTTACAACAGATGCAACTCCTGAAAAGAGGAAGTTGCGCAACAACAAATACAGTTATGTATAGAAATATTCAAAAGTGTACAAAAATATCGGCAATGTGGCACAAACAAACACCATGAGCTGATCCCTCTATGACTCGCCTGGCTCTGATGCTTTCCCGATGCTTCGTCTTCAGAAGAGATTGATTCAGATAAACACGGCCCTTGGGTTCTCCCAATCCACTAAGCAATGAAGTTCTAACGCAGACCGCAGTCATTTGCTTTTTCAATCCCTAACTTTTGCCTGAACCGCCCTTTCGGGTTTTTGATTCACCGGGATACCCATTTTTGCCAAAGTCGCCTTTTCAGGTTTTTGACCTTGCAGGTTTACATCTTTTCATTTTTATTCCTAATTTTTGCCCGAACCTATTTTTCTTTTTTATGGTTCGCCGGGATGCCCCATTTTTGCCTGAACTTTTCTTTTTGTGTCCAGCAGGTCTCTTTTAAGCAAAGTATTTTTTAACTGCGTATGGGTTCACAGGGGATGAGAAATCTTCACCATCCATGGTGGCTAACAACAAGGCTCCTCCAGAGAAAACCTTTCGAACAACATATGGACCTTCATAATTGGGTGTCCATTTGCCCATGTGATCTGATTGTGGTGGGAGAATCTTTTTCAGTACAAGATCGCCCGTCTGAAAGCTTCGAGGGCGCACCTTCTTATCATAAGCTTTCTTCATCCGGCTCTGGTACAAACGGCCATATGCAACTGATGCAAGCCTCTTTTCATCCATCAGGCTAAGCTGATTCAAACGATTCTTTATCCATTATGCCTCATCAAGTTTCACGTCGACCAGAACTCTTAAAGAAGGAATCTCGACTTCTAGCGGTAGGACAGCTTCCATACCATTTACTAGCGAGAAAAGAGTTGCCCTGGTTGATGTGCGTACCGTCGTACGATAACCATGAAGAGCAAAGGGCAACATCTCATGCCAACCTTTGTATGTAACAACCATCTTTTGCACTATCTTTTTGATATTCTTGTTGGCCGCTTCAACAACGCCATTCATCTTCGGCCGATAGGGCGATGAGTTGTCATGTTCAATCTTGAAGTTCTGGCATAACTCCTTCATCATTTTGTTGTTCAGATTCGAACCATTATCAGTAATGATTCGCTCGGGGTATCCATATCTGCAAATGATGTCCTTCTTTATGAATCGAGCTACCACTTGCTTGGTCATATTAGCGTACGATGCTGCTTCAACCCACTTGGTGAAGTAATCAATGGCAACCAAGATAAAACAGTGTCCATTGGATACGGTGGGCTCAATCTTGCCGATCATATCAATGCCCCACATGGAAAAGGCCACGGGGACGCCATAACATTCAATGGACACGGCAACACATGTATTTTATCTGCATAAATCTGGCATTTATGGCATTTCTTCACAAATTTGAAACAATCTGACTCCATAGTGTTGCACCCCAAAATTTGACCAACTACTTATCGCAATTTGGCTCATGCTTTGACTCATTTCATCTTGCATTAGCATACCATGTACATTGCATTTTTTCCAGTCAGATTGACTTTGTCGGGATTACAGCCCTCTGATCGTGCTTCAGGCATTTCGGGCCAATACGAGGACGTATTTTGAGAGCTGATGCTCGTCCCGGTGTTTTCAGCTCTCGCTGTTGTTTTGAGGACATCTCGGTGTCCGGGTTTTTTACCGTTTATTCCGATATAGTTCGCTAATCGATTTAATCAGCCTCCTCAGTATTTTTAGATTTTCCTCTTATTTTCTAGAATTTTTTTGATAGGTTTAATCGATTTTTCTAGGTATTAGATAGATTTTTAAATAGCTTTAATAGATTTTAAATAATTTTTAAATAGATTTTAGAATAAATCATATTGTTTTAGGTGTTAAGTAGATTTTTTAAGTGATTTTTAATATGATTTTCTTTTAATAGAGTTTTTAATTAGAGATTAGAGAATTTTCTATTAGTGGAATTATTAGAGATTAATAGAGTTTTCATTAATTAGAATTAATAGTTTTTCTTCTATTCTTATTAGTTAATTCTCTTTTGTAGATTTAATAGAGTTTGATTAGATTTTAATCTCATTTGTTTAGATGTTAATTAGAGTCTTAGTTAGATTTTAATTGGATTTATTAGTTTTAATTAGGAGTAGATTAGTTTTAATGTTCATTTAAGATTTAATTGCAGTTTTTAATGTTCATTAGTTAATTGAGTCTAATTAGGATTAATTAGCTTAACCAGGTTTTAATTCATTTAATTGTAGTTTTAGGATTAGTCAGATTTTAATTAATCATTAATCACAATCCATTTTCGTTGGGCCCAGTTTTGGAGCCCCAGTCCCAGGCTAGTCCAAGTGTCCAGCATATAAGCACCCCATGTGTGCTTTCCTCACGGGTCCCACTTCACCACCTCATTACTACCACTGCATTGCCACGTTTCCTCTCCTCCAGCATCCACGTTCTCTCCCCACTTCACCATCCAGTTTCCACGTGTGATTCTCACAATCTTCCACTTTGCTCCACGCTCCATTCAATCGCCACGTTGCAAGCTCTGAGAACCCCCACCTCACTTCTCCCATCATCCACCTAGCAACACACGTGTCTCTCTCTCTCTGCACCACACCACCACGCGTCTTCTCAGAGTTCTCCCTCAGCATGCAACTTGCCAAGTGGCCCTCGCCGGGAACCTCCCACCGGCCGGCATGCAAAGCCCTCTAAACGCTCACCGGCCACCGTAACTTCCCACCGGCGACACCGCAACCGTCACCGGAATCTCTAACCACCACCGGAGAATTGTAAAAACACCAGACATTCATCTTTCTTCTTCGATCTTCATCCACAACGCTCATCAGAAATCGCCAACAATCTTCAACCGTTTTCCAGAAGATCTTCAAGATCTTCGTCCAGGTTCATCAATGTTCTTGCAACCGTCCCCAGAAATTCATAATCTTCATCTTTCTTCTCGGATCGCTCAACAGCAGTAATTTTCCAGAACTTTCATTCGCGTGTTCATCAGCATCAATAATCGTCTTCAGGATATTCAACCCCATCGTATCCAAGATCTTCACCTAATACATCAAGAATAGCTTCAAGACTCATCGAGCACTCTCCAGATCCATGAATCCTCAAGATCTTCGTCAATCTTCATAATACTCGCCGTGGAGTTTCCAGATTTGCATCGTCGTTCTTCATCATTTCATCAAGAAATCATCAAAACAACATCAGGTTCCTTTTTATCTTTCCGTCAAGAACATCGTTCGTCAAAGATCTTCATGAACAACTTCGAGAAATCTTCATCGCTCAAATCTTCAAGAACATGCATCAAGAGCCTTCAGCGAACTTCATCGTTTTTCCAGATTCGTTCATCAGTGATCATCGTCCTCAAAGTACTTTCCAGAAACTTCACGTATCCAGCCTCAACCATGATTTATCCACTCATCACTTTGCCCTCCAGATTTCGCATCGTCATCGTCCAAGGTTCGTTCAAGAACGACGAAGTCTTTTCATTAAAGATCCTTCCAAACTGCGATCAATGCTAATTGCTGAATATAGTGTGATTTTCGAGCTTTGTTTGTTTGAGGAAAATTCTTGTAGGAAGGGGTTGGAAGGGACGAACAATGGAGGTTGGGACGAGAGTTTGAGAGGACGAAGTTCAGTGATGACAGCGTGAATAGTTAGGGTTTCTTGGTTGGTTTCTGAAGCTGGAACGAGGAAGAGAGAGGGCAATGGATTGGGCTGGGCCCATTGACTTCTTCTGTCCGTACACCCCCATTTTTGGCCAAGACACCCTCCGTTTCCATTCGTTTTTTTGTTCTTTGATGAACATGGGCCAAGCCTAGCGAATTTCTGTGCACAATCCCTGTTTCATTAGTGCACCCCCCTCCCAGCATTTTTGTTTGTATTCTTAGTGGGCTGGGCCCAGTTCTGCTTGGTTTTTGCTGGCTACCCTCCTGCTGCAGTTTGCACCCCCTTCTGTTTTCTTTGTTTTTTTATTATTATTTTCTTTTATTTTCTTAGCTTAGATTTTCTTTAGAAAAAGAATATAAGAAAAAAATATGTAATGGAAAATATAGTGATATAAAAATGATAGTTTTTTTAATATTTTCTTTTTAGGATATATTTTCTTTTTAGGATATATTTTCTTTTTAGGATAATTTCTACATAGAGTTTATTTTACACTTTTCTTTTAGAAGTAGATTTAAATGTCCACTTGTTAGGGGACTATTTTCCATTAGATTTTCCATATTAGATGGATATGATTTTTTAGGAGTTTATCATTGTAACTTTCCGAATATTAATAAAATGAGATTTGTGCTGTGGTCCCCGTTCTACCCGTAGTTAAGCCGAACTACAGCTGCTCTGACTTTCTCTGATGAGAATATGTAGGCATAGGATGCGATATCCTAGCGAGCACACTAACAACTAACCTTTTGTTCTCTCGCTGCTGTGCGATCGAGACTTTCCCGCTGACAACTGATGTTATCCTTTTCTCTTGCCCGAGTGCATTTGAGACCAGACCGTAATTCTAGTTCCCGTAGGTTCCCATACCTTTAAAACCCGACATACTACGTCCGTTCTACCGCAAACAAGTACGCCTAAGTCTCCAATGATCGAACATCGTCCACCTAACTGCTAGAATGCGCACGCTAGTATCGTCAACTTAATCTCTCACCCCGTGTGACCGAGAACACCCTTGTCTAGCCGTAGTTAGCCTGAACTACGTCATGCTCTGATTTCTCTGAAGAGAATACGTAGGCCCAAGACGCGACGTCTTGCCGAGCAACCTTAACCCGTAGTTTCCCGAACTACGTCGACTCTGATTTCTCTTTCTCTGATGAGAATACGTAGGCATAGAGTGCGACGCTCTATCGAGTCAATTTCTTCCCGTTTAGATCTAGCAGCCATAGATAGATTGTTTTTCACCCGTAGACAAACCAGCAAGCGTGGATCCCGTCGAGTACGACGGACGTGAGGGGTGCTAATACCTTCCCCTTGCGTAACCGACTCCCGAATCCAGACAATGGTTACGACGACCTTGTCTTACCCTTTTTTCGTCAGGTTTTTCCGATCGTTTCCTTTCCCGCTCTGAGGGATAAATAACGAAAGGTGGCAACTCTTCTATTGTGCCGGCACCTTATTTTCGCGCAAGCGACAAATGGCGACTCTGCTGGGGAACCAACGTCCCCTGGCTGCTAAGGACTGCGGTGGTTCCTTATGCATTCGGGATCCAACGTCCCTTAAGAGAGTCAATCCTAGCGCTCGTTTATTTGTCTATTGGATGTTTACTTTTGTGCGTTGTATGTTACTGTATTTACATTTTCCGCACGCTATTATCTGTTGCTATTGTGCTGTTGCGGGATGGGCATTCTGATGAGTGAGAAGCCAGACCCAGGCTTGAGTGCACCATAGACTTAGAGTGGAAATTAGTGGGCGCGTGCTTGCTTTGTAGGCACTAGTGTCTCATGAAATCCACGCTCAGACGAGGTTCATCCGGTTGGCTTCTCTTTCAACCCTTTGGGTTAAGACGGTTGCTGGTTTGGTGGATTGTCGACTCTGGGGACCGATCATTTGTGATTCAGCTAAGTGAGACCGCTTCATGAGCTGGTGATGCCACACCTTCTGGGTATCGTATCACCCCTCTTGAAAGTATGTGACATTGATGAACGCATAGGATGCCGAACTTGTGTCAGTTTAGGTCCATACCCGTGAGTGGGAGGGTTTTTGCAGGAAACTTGACTTCCAGCCTACCCGATATCTTGGTTTTCTCTCGTCAGAGCAGACTATTCCCGTCAGCAGCGCGGCAGCAATCAGAGCTTTGTGGGGGATGTGATCCCGTGTTAGCTGCATCTTGCATTGCATTTGCATGAACATTCCTGCATCATATTGCATGTCATTCTCCAGCTAGTCAGAGCTCTTATCCAGCCGTTGTTTGATTCTGAAGGTGAGTGCTGAAGACGACCAAGGGGCTGAAGCAGATTTGATCAGAGTCAAGCAGTGAAGTCAGTTGACAGTTGTTGGTAGCTATGTCCGAGAGCAGCTTCCATTTTGTTGATACCTTGTCCGGTTTCACGGTGACGTCCAATCCTTTGTATGGATCTACGCATGACGAAGACTTTCCGCAAGTGAACAACCTTACTGCAGCTCAGCCTGTACAACCTTTTGTTGAAGACCGAGGTCTACGTGAGCAGTTTGTTGTCCAAAGTGAACGTTCTCCTTCTGTTGATATCTCCGACTACCAGGGTGTTTCCTTCCCTGTGCCAAAGTCCTGAAGAGAGGTCCTGATAGCAAAGTCCGAAGACCCATTAGCTCCCGTGTATGCTAGAAGGTTTCGTGCATTAGAGGAAAGATTCAAAGCCTTGAAAGGTAAAGACACCGTTAACCCTAGTGCTGCAAACATGTGTCTGGTTCCTGGCCTAGTGTTACCTCCGAAATTCAGAATGCCGAGGTTTGAAAGGTACAAAGGAGATAGTTGCCCAAAGCAACATTTGGTGATGTTCTGCCGAAGAATGACTTCGTTTGTGCACAACGACCAGTTGATAATTCACTGCTTTCAGGATAGTCTGATGGGGGCATCTCTGAGTTGGTATATGCAGTTAGAGAGTAATCAGATCCGATCATGGGTGGATTTAGCCAATGCTTTCCTGAAACAGTATGACTACAATCTTGATGAAGCTCCTAGTCGCATGCAGCTGCAAGAATTGTCTCAAGAGAACAATGAACCTTTCAGGAAGTATGTTCAGAGATGGAGAGAATTTGCTGCTAGAGTGCAACCACCGCTTCTAGACCGAGAGTTGAAAGGCATGTTCGTAAACTCCTTGCAGAGCCCGTACTTCGAAAGAATGCTTGGAAGTGCACCAAATTTCTCTGAGTTGGTAAGGGCAGGAGAACGCATCGAGTATGGTGTAAAGACTGGAAGAATCCAGAATGTTTCAGGCGGTCAGGCTAGTGAGACTGAATCTCTCTGTAGCTTTCAAACTGAAGAAGGAATTGTGATCAGTGCAATCATGAATGATGTTGGGTATCCTCAAGGCGAATCGGTGAAATCTGTTGGCTCTCCATTTTCTCAGCAGTCAGTATCTTTTGTGCCTCGTTATTCTGGACAGACAATTGTGCCTGGGGCACCATGTCGGGAACCTTATGTCGCTCCTCATGCAAATCAGCGAACTCATGGCCGAGGTTATCAGAATCAGCGTCAGAGTCAGAACAGGCCTCGTAACAACTTGGAACGAAGGAATGCTCCTTCTCATCCGGTGCCTGTGCCGTATAGCCAGATTCTGCCACAGTTGATTCAGAATTCTTTGGTGGAACCAAAAGCTCTCAAGCCCGTGCCAGAGCCTTACCCTCCTGGGTACAATCCCCATGCTCAGTGTGGTTACCATGGTGGATCCCCGGGGCATTCAACTGAAGATTGTAAGGCTTTCCAGGCAAAAGTGCAACAGTTGATCGACAAAAGGTGCATTTCCTTTCCAGAGGGAGTTTTGGTTGTGCATGATAATCTCTCAGTTGTCTGAGCTCATAGATTCAGAGGGGTTATTTGCAAGAAGCCAGTGGTCCAGACAGGCAAACATCCTCAGTATTGGCAGTCCCCAGACTTTTTATCATTTGCATTTGTAGTTTCCTTTCTGTTAGTTACTACTTGCTGTTAAACATTGTTTGTTTCGAATGGTAATATTAATAAAGTGACTATGCATTTTTCTGAATTAATCACGTCGTTGTCACTCATTTACTGCATTGCACTGACACTTGCATTTTATTTACTCCACTTTATCGCTATGATTAGTAAAGATTGGAGGGAGGATGACGAAACTGAATGCTCATAACTGATGATCGTATGCTTTCAGATAAAACCTTGCCTATGATGTACAAGGCATTGTTTCAAATCCCCTAAACACCGGAGAGATAAGGAAGAGAATCCCTTGTTAACCACTTCGAGCTGAGAAGTAGGAGTTTTTTTTCGGACTTCTAAACCCTTACATCTTAACCCGGGGCAGGGTAGTTGTCAGTTAGCTTGATCGAGCGTTCAAGTCTTATAGAGGAATGTTGTCTTTCGAGGACCAATCACATCGTATTCCTCCCCAGAGGTCGTACCTCGTCAACCACAATGGTTAAACCTCACCAATCAGGAGTGAGACAGTTATAAACCTCTCGGATGAATCCAGACAGCCAGTGTCGCACAACTTGTTTCGAAAAAAGAAAGGATAAGAAAACCCGCTAAGTAAAGAGAAAAGAAAAGCTGGAAAGCAGCTAATACTTAGGCAAAAATCAGGGCATCCCGCTGGACTTCAAAAGAAGAAAAATCGAAGAGAACTCTGAAGAGTCAGTCCAGGCAAAAATTAGGGAATCAAAAGAATGAAAAAGAAAGGATATAAAAAAAATCCTCGAACAAGGACAAAGTCGTGTAGATACAAACACCGAAACGAAAAAAAGAGTAACTGTCACTCCGAAACACCTTGTGAGTTCTTTAACCACTGCTCCCAATATTCAACATACCTCTCGAAGAGGCGAGCGCTCGAGCCAAGTTAACTGAACTTTAGGATCGGAGATCATCACGTAGAAGGGGTGGGTACAAATCATAATTTGAGCCGAATATCCTTTGTTTCACGAACCGTGAACCCGACCATGATACAACCCTTAAAAGACCTAATTGAGGCAGGGTTTATTCTGAAAGCGCATTACGATCAGGTCGAGTAACCTGACTCCTACATGATTTGCTAATCATATCCTTGTTGTATTTTTTTCACTGATCAAATCAGTACTACGTTTGAACTCTTTGGTTCATTCGTCACTCACTAGCATGACACGTAAATGAGTGACAATACATTTTTTCAAAATCTGCATGAACACTGCATTAAAATTACCATTCGTGAATAAACAATTTTAATTGCAGGTCAGTAGTTGATACGAAGGAATTCCAACAGGGAATAGTCAATCAGGACCGAAGCTTAGCAGTCTGGATCTGAATGGTATACTGCGAAACCCTGTGAATTTGGGGCATTGACTTCCAGTGAGTTTGGAATCAGTTAGTCTGAGGATAAGTCCCGGAGTATCGGTTAATTATGGGACAGATTATTCAAGAAGCAGTTGATCAGAAGTTGATCTTCTCGAGACCCAATCAGAGGCAGTTATCCAGAACTCTTGTGATTTGAGGGCAGATCCCTCCAGTGTTCAATCAGGGCATGTTGAGTCGCTCAACGCTGGTTCAGGGGCAAGCTACTTCAGAAGTATATTGAAACCAACCATGCTGAGAGTTGATTGATTGAGGATGAATCCTTCCGTTGTACAGATGTTGGGGCAAGCCATCTGAAGATTGTCTTGTTGCCAGCTGCTTTCTGTTCAGAATGAATTTTCCCAAAAGTCGGATTGGGGCAAGTTGAATTGCACTGGGGCAAGTTGTTCAAATGAGTTTGTTCACCCTAGCAAGAGTTGAGTGTCGGGGAATCGTGTCATTACCCTGCCAAAACCTAAGCCTTCTGAAGAAGCCTTGCTGTCATTGGATCGTTATCCTGCAGCCTAACCTGTTACTTGGCTGAACCTTGTAACCAAATCGTTTTAAAGTCCAGTTCTCGTCTGGCAAACCGGAGGCCAGTTCTCGTCTGAAATCCAAACCAGAAACCAGCCCTGTCTGGTCACCTTTTCTTTAACCTATTGTTCAACCAGTTCTCGCCTGGCTGACACAGTTTTAAAGCCCAATTCTCGTCTGGCAAACCAGAAATCAATTCCCGTCTGATATCCAAAACCCGTAAGTCAGTTCTCGTCTGACAACCTAACATATTTTGCCATCAGTTCTCGTATGATAGTCCACCTCGAATGCTAGTTCTCGTCTAGTATTTCCCTTCAAATCCACTTTTGTTGGTAACCAGAAATAAACCTATCCCTAAACCAGAAAAGGCCTAAGAGTGTACCTGGCCCGATGATTCCTAGTGACTCGCATGTTGTCACATTCCCCGACACAAAGCTCGAGTGATCCCAACTCCATGATTGGTGTTCTGTATTCCCTGTGTTGATGTTGTTGAATCAGGATTGTTTTCTCAGCCGAGACGTACAGTTTGAGATTGTTCCCCCTGAGACTGCAGCAAGCTGAGATGACATTTATCCCTTATCAGAGTAGGATCAAGATTATCCTCAGCAGGGCGAGATTGATATTCCCGGCAGAGTATGGCCATCCCAAGCATTGAACGTTGATTAGCCTGATGTGCTATTTCCTAAGTGGGTTGAGACTGAAGCTTTCCCTGACCGGCAGATTTGGGTTCATTTCCCCCAGCAGTGGGACTGATGCAATGTTGTATCCCCACAGAGTCCAAGTTTGACTCCGTTCCCCTCCGAGTCCAGGTCATTGACTCATTCCTCAAGCAGAGGTCGACGGTGATTCCCTCACTGAGTAATCTCCAGACGGGTAGATTTTGATAGAGAAGAGTTATTTCTCAGCAGATTGTGGCGTACCCTATAAGGACTTAGGGTGTTCTAAAAAGACCGTTTAGGGTTGTTTTCCTCAACGAAGTGAGATTCAATTTCAGCGATCGATTGTTATCTTTCGCAGCCGCCAGAGGTGTTTCCTTGATAGGATCAGCGCATCTCCATCAGAGTTGTACAATGAGTAGCTAAGGATTGATATCCCCAGCAGTGTTGATACACATGTATTCCTCATCAGACTTGATAGTCCAGCAGGCGTTACCTAGAAGGGTCAGTCTCCGTAAGGCGTATGCAAGATTACCCTCAGCAGATCAGGATTGATATCCCCGATAGAGTTCAGCAGCCTCTCCCGCAGAGTCTGAACACGAGATAAGGAGCATTGATATGTATCCCCAAGCAGAGAAGATTCTCTCCCCAACCAGGTGTATCCTGAAGGATCACCATCTCCCCAGCTGAGTCAGGCGCCGAAGCGCGTGCTCATCCCCCAGCACCGGGTCACAAGTGCAAGTCTCGTAAGAGCCTATTCACTGAAGTGTGTAGCAATTGATAGTGCCAGACTGAAGCCTCCAGGAGAATTGAAATTCCCCGCAGAGTCGTATTCTCCCCTGTAAGCAGGATGATTCCTTCTTCCCCAGCCGAGTTTGCAGATCCCCAAGAGAGCCGAGTCCTTGGAAGCAGTTGGGACCATGATTGATTTTCCCCAATAGAGTGTTGAACAACTGATGCTGTATTTCCCCATCGGAGTCGTCATCTCCAGGAAAGTTTAGCCGCGAAGACCGCGCAGTTTATTTTTGCGATTGACATCGTTTCCCTCAGCAGTTTGTGGTTTGACTACCCAGATGAGCAGGTTCAGGTTCTCGTAGAGCTTCGTTCCCCTGCAGCAGTCAACTGAAGTTCATTTCCCCAGGCGGAGTCCAATTGAGATTGGTGGTTCTTTCTCCTTGACAGGAGGCTTCTCCCTTCAGCATTTATTTTGCTGATGGGGCCATAGCATTTTGCATGATTGCATAGCATTTACCCTGAAAACGCGTAGCATTTCCACTGTGTGGAGCATTACGTCATTGTCAAAGCATATGCATACGAAACATGAGCCAGGTCGCCACCGTTCTTGTTTTGCAGATGTTCCTCCTCAGATTGGTTTGATCAAGATGATTCTTGAACTCCCCAGCGAAGTCTTCCTGATCAAGATGATTCTTGAATTCCCCAGCGAAGTTGTTTGCTTAAGATGATTCTTAAGATCCCCAGTGCAGTCGCCAGAGTGGTTGCTCAAGTTGATACTTAGAGTCCCCAATAAAGGTTGCCTAGGATGATTCCTGAAATCCCCAACAGAGTGTTCGCTCAGGATGATTCCTGAAAGCTCCAGCATGGTTACCGGTGCAAGATGATTCTTGAAGGTCCCCGGCGGAGTTATTTGTCCAAGATGATTCTTGAAGTCCTCAGCAGAGTTGATTCAGTCAGAATGATTTCTGAAACCCCGAAGCGGAGTTACTTGATAGTTCTCCAAAATCCCCAGCGGAGGGGCGTTATCCCCAGCAGGTTTTGAACGGCGAAGTTGAAACCTCCCGTGAAGACTCCATGATTGAAGTCTGACCATGTTAATGAAGCAGTTCTCTCAGCTGATGCGGAGTGCCTGATGGAAGAGGTTTAGATATTCCCAGATGGCTCATGATTAACCAAGAATTCTATTCCCGACTTGCTGATGAAGTCCGGCTGATGCCCGCCAAGTTCTTCGAATGCCTGATGGCATGATCAACCTGATGGTTGAAGTCCGGCTGATGCCCGACCGATGTCTTTAAATGCCTGATGGCATGATCAACCTGATGGTTGAAGTCCGACTGATGCCCGACCGATGTCTTTGAATGCCTGATGGCATGATCAACCTGATGGTTGACCTAGTCCAGCTGATGCCCGACAAGTTCTTTGAATGCCTGATGGCATGATCAACATGATTGTTGACCTGATGGAGTCCGGCTGATGCCCGACAAGTTCTTTGAATGCCTGATGGCATGATCAACATGATTGTTGACCTGATGGAGTCCGGCTGATGCCCGACAAGTTCTTTGAATGCCTGATGGCATGATCAACATGATTGTTGACCTGATGAGTCCTGAGGAATTCTTCCGCTATGACACAGAACGCCTGATGGCATAATCAACCCTGTATTGCCGGTTACCGAGTGACCAGCGACCCCTTGATGAATTAAGGACGAATACCTACAGCAAAATCAGATGATCATCCTGACGGAGATTTTAAATCAGACTTTTCCCCGGTTACCGTGTGACCAATTCCCCAGCAAGTTGCCGTGCAACTGTCCTGCTCAGTTTTGAAGATATTCCTACCAATCAGAGTATCGTTTACCTGTGAGGTTAGCAAATCACCCGTTACCGTGTAACCAGTGATCCCTCGATGATTTGAGGACGCAAGGATATCAGATAAATCAGAGAATCACCCTGACGGAGGTTCAGATCAGTATTTCTCCAGCTAGTTGCCGTGCAGCTATGGTTTCAGTTTCCGAAGATTTGTTCCCACCAGAGTACCGTGTACTTGTGTAGTTGGCAAATTTCCGGGTTCTTTGATATTCAACCGTCTTCTACCTTTGAATGTTTGAAAGCCGTTCGCTCTTCAACCCTTCAGGTCCAAGCCGTTTGAATAGGGGCAGCTGTTGCACCCCAAAATTTGACCAACTACTTATCGCAATTTGGCTCATGCTTCGACTCATTTCATCTTGCATTAGCATACCACGTACATTGCATTTTTTCCAGTCAGATTGACTTTGTCGGGATTACAACCCTCTGATCGCGCTTCAGGCATTTCGGGCCAATACGAGGACGTATTTTGAGAGCTGATGCTCGTCCCGGTGTTTTCAGCTCTCGCTGTTGTTTTGAGGACATCTCGGTGTTCGGGTTTTTTACCGTTTATTCCGATATAGTTCGCTAATCGATTTAATCGGCCTCCTCGGTATTTTTAGATTTTTCCCTTATTTTCTAGATTTTTTTTATAGGTTTAATTGATTTTTCTAGGTATTAGATAGATTTTTAAATAGCTTTAATAGATTTTAAATAATTTTTAAATAGATTTTAGAATAAATCATATTGTTTTAGGTGTTAAGTAGATTTTTTAAGTGATTTTTAATATGATTTTCTTTTAATAGAGTTTTTAATTAGAGATTAGAGAATTTTCTATTAGTGGAATTATTAGAGATTAATAGAGTTTTCATTAATTAGAATTAATAGTTTTTCTTCTATTCTTATTAGTTAATTCTCTTTTGTAGATTTAATAGAGTTTGATTAGATTTTAATCTCATTTGTTTAGATGTTAATTAGAGTCTTAGTTAGATTTTAATTGGATTTATTAGTTTTAATTAGGATTAGATTAATTTTAATGTTCATTTAAGATTTAATTGCAGTTTTTAATGTTCATTAGTTAATTGAGTCTAATTAGGATTAATTAGCTTAACCAGGTTTTAATTCATTTAATTGTAGTTTTAGGATTAGTCAGATTTTAATTAATCATTAATCACAATTCATTTTCGTTGGGCCCAGTTTTGGAGGCCCAGTCCCAGGCCAGTCCAAGTGTCCAGCATATAAGCACCCCATGTGTGCTTTCCTCACGGGTCCCACTTCACCACCTCATTACTACCACTGCATTGCCACGTTTCCTCTCCTCCAGCATCCACGTTCTCTCCCCACTTCACCATCCAGTTTCCACGTGTGATTCTCACAATCTTCCACTTCGCTCCACGCTCCATTCAATCGCCACGTTGCAAGCTCTGAGAACCCCCACCTCACTTCTCCCATCAGCCACCTAGCAACACACGTGGCTCTCTCTCTCTGCACCACACCACCACGCGTCTTCTCAGAGTTCTCCCTCAGCATGCAACTTGTCAAGTGGCCCTCGCCGGGAACCTCCCACCGGCCGGCATGCAAAGCCCTCTAAACGCTCACCGGCCACCGTAACTTCCCACCGGCGACACCGCAACCGTCGCCGGAATCTCTAACCACCACCGGAGAATTGTAAAAACACCAGACATTCATCTTTCTTCTCCGATCTTCATCCACAACGCTCATCATAAATCGCCAACAATCTTCAACCGTTTTCCAGAAGATCTTCAAGATCTTCGTCCAGGTTCATCAATGTTCTTGCAACCGTCCCCAGAAATTCATAATCTTCATCTTTCTTCTCGGATCGCTCAACAGCAGTAATTTTCCAGAACTTTCATTCGCGTGTTCATCAGCATCAATAATCGTCTTCAGGATATTCAACCCCATCGTATCCAAGATCTTCACCTAATACATCAAGAATAGCTTCAAGACTCATCGAGCACTCTCCAGATCCATGAATCCTCAAGATCTTCGTCAATCTTCATAAGACTCGCCGTGGAGTTTCCAGATTTGCATCGTCGTTCTTCATCATTTCATCAAGAAATCATCAAAACAGCATCAGGTTCCTTTTTATCTTTCCGTCAAGAACATCGTTCGTCAAAGATCTTCATGAACAGCTTCGAGAAATCTTCATCGCTCAAATCTTCAAGAACATGCATCAAGAGCCTTCAGCGAACTTCATCGTTTTTCCAGATTCGTTCATCAGTGATCATCGTCCTCAAAGTACTTTCCAGAAACTTCACGTATCCAGCCTCAACCATGATTCATCCACTCATCACTTTGCCCTCCAGATTTCGCATTGTCATCGTCCAAGGTTTGTTCAAGAATGACGAAGTCTTTTCACTAAAGATCCTTCCAAACTGCGATCAATGCTAATTGCTGAATATAGTGTGATTTTCGAGCTTTGTTTGTTTGAGGAAAATTCTTGTAGGAAGGGGTTGGAAGGGACGAACAATGGAGGTTGGGACGAGAGTTTGAGAGGACGAAGTTCAGTGATGACGGCGTGAACAGTTAGGGTTTCTTGGTTGGTTTCTGAAGCTGGAACGAGGAAGAGAGAGGGCAATGGATTGGGCTGGGCCCATTGACTTCTTCTGTCCGTACACCCCCATTTTTGGCCAAGACACCCTCCGTTTCCATTCGTTTTTTTGTTCTTTGATGAACATGGGCCAAGCCCAGCGAATTTCTGTGCACATTCCTCGTTTCATTAGTGCACCCCCCTCCCAGCATTTTTGTTTGTATTCTTAGTGGGCTGGGCCCAGTTCTGCTTGGTTTTTGCTGGCTACCCTCCTGCTGCAGTTTGCACCCCCTTCTGTTTTCTTTGTTTTTTTATTATTATTTTCTTTTATTTTCTTAGCTTAGATTTTCTTTAGAAAAAGAATATAAGAAAAACTATGTAATGGAAAATATAGTGATATAAAAATGATAGTTTTTTTAATATTTTCTTTTTAGGATATATTTTCTTTTTAGGATATATTTTCTTTTTAGGATAATTTCTACATAGAGTTTATTTTACACTTTTCTTTTAGAACTAGATTTGAATGTCCACTTGTTAGGGGACTATTTTCCATTAGATTTTCCATATTAGATGGATATGATTTTTTAGAAGTTTATCATTGTAACTTTCCGAATATTAATAAAATGAGATTTGTGCTGTGGTCCCCGTTCTACCCGTAGTTAAGCCGAACTACAGCTGCTTTGACTTTCTCTGATGAGAATATGTAGGCATAGGATGCGATATCCTAGCGAGCACACTAACAACTAACCTTTTGTTCTCTCGCTGCTGTGCGATCGAGACTTTCCCGCTGACAACTGATGTTATCCTTTTCTCTTGCCCGAGTGCATTTGAGACCAGACCGTAATTCTAGTTCCCGTAGGTTCCCATACCTTTAAAACCCGACATACTACGTCTGTTCTACCGCAAACAGGTACACCTAAGTCTCCAATGGTCGATCAACGTCCACCTAACTGCTAGAATGCGCACGCTAGTATCGTCAACTTAATCTCTCATCCCCGTGTGACCGAGAACACCCTTGTCTAGCCGTAGTTAGCCTAAACTACGTCATGCTCTGATTTCCCTGAAGAGAATACGTAGGCCCAAGACGCGACGTCTTGTCGAGCAACCTTAACCCGTAGTTTCCCGAACTACATCGACTCTGATTTCTCTTTCTCTGATGAGAATATGTAGGCATAGAGTGCGACGCTCTATCGAGTCAATTTCTTCCCGTTTAGATCTAGCAGCCATAGATAGATTGTTTTTCACCCGTAGACAAACCAGCAAGCGTGGATCCCGTCGAGTACGACGAACGTGAGGGGTGCTAATACCTTCCCCTTGCGTAACCGACTCCCGAATCCAGACAATGGTTGTGACGACCTTGTTTTACCCTTTTTTCGTCAGGTTTTTCCGATCGTTTCCTTTCCCGCTCTGAAGGATAAATAACGAAAGGTGGCGACTCTTCTGTTGTGCCGGCACCTTATTTTCGCGCAAGCGACACATAGTTAGCCAATAATACCCTACTCGTAGTAGCTTTCGAGACATGGCATGTCTGCCGGAATGTGTACCGAAAGTACCCTCGTGGACTTCTTCCATAAGCAGCGTTGCTTCTTTTTCATCCATACATCTCAACAACACCAAATCATGGTTCCTTCTGTAAAGCACACCATCTGGGTTTAGGCAAAAGTTGCCAGACAACCTCTTCAGCGTCTTCTTATCCTGAGCCGAAGCCCCTGGTGGATACTCTTGCTTCTTGAGGAAGTTCTGTATATCGTAAAACCATGGCTTGCCATCAGCAGTCTCTTCAATGGCGAATATGAAAGCGGGTCTGTCCAAGCGAGAAATGACTATTCTGGGAGCATCATTACAGAAATTCACTTTGTACATCGAAGATAGCGTTGCCAAAGCATCGACCATCTGATTCTCTGCTCGCGGTACATGGTGAAACTCTACCATGTCGAAGATAGCGTTGCCAAAGCATCGACCATCTGATTCCTTGCATAATCTCTATAAGGAATTAGATTCGGTTGACGAGTCTCCCACTCTCCCCTGATTTGATTAACCACTAGCGCTGAATCGCCATATACATCCAAATTCTTGATCCTTAGATCAATAACTTCTTCCAAACCCATGATACATGCTTCATACTCAGCTTCATTGTTGGTGACTGGAAATGTTAATCTGGCAGTGAATGGGATATGAGTGCCATGAGGGGTTGTAATAATTTCCCCAATTCCACTACCATAGAAATTGACAGCACCATCGAATATCATTTGCCACCGAGAATCCTTCTCTGGACCTTCACCATGCAATGGTTCTTCACAATCTTTCACTTTGAGGAACATGATATCCTCGTCAGGAAATTCAAACTTCATCGGTTGATAATCTTCGATTGGCTGCTCAGCAAGATATTCTAACAGAACACTTCCTTTGATGGCTTTCTAGGAAACATATTGTATATCGTACTTTGTCAGTACCATCTTCCACCTGGCAATTCTTCCTGAAAGCGCTTGCTTCTCGAAGGCATACTTAATCAGATCCATCTTCAAAATCAACATGGTTGTGTGATTGAGCATATATTGTCTCAAACGTTTGGCAACCCAAGCAAGTGCACAATACGTTTTCTCGAGCATTGAGTACCGAGACTCATAATCTGTAAACTTTTTACTCAAATAACAAATCACATGCTCCTTTCTTCCAGTCTCGTCGTGTTGACCGAGAACACAACCCATACTGTTCTCCAGAACCGTTAAGTACATGATTAAAGGCCTTCCAGCTACTGGGGGTATCAATATCAGAGGCTCCTGCAAGTATTCTTTTATTTTATCAAATGCTTTTTGACAATTCTCATTCCAGACAACCGCCTGATCTTTCTTTAACAATTTAAACATTGGCTCACACGTGGCTGTGAGATGAGATATGAACCGAGCAATGTAGTTCAATATCCCCAGGAAGCCACAGACTTCTTTTTATGTTTCCGGTGCTGGCATATCTTGTATGGCTTTTATCTTTGCAGGATCGACCTCGATTCCTTTTTCACTGACAATAAACCCCAATAACTTTTCGGACCGAACCCCAAAAGTACACTTATTTGGATTCAACCTCAATCTGAAATTTCTAAGCCTCTCAAACAGCTTCAACAAGTTAACCAGATGCTCCTCCCTCATTTGGGATTTAGAAATCATATCATCAACATAAACTTCAATCTCTTTATGCATCATGTCATGAAAGAGCGTTGTCATAGCGCGCTGATATGTTGCTCCGGCATTCTTCAAGCCAAAAGGCATCACCTTGTAGCAAAACGTTCCCCACGGTGTAATGAGTGTTGTTTTCTCCATGTCTTCCGGTGCCATTTTTATCTGGTTATAACCCGAGAAACCATCCATGAAGGAAAACACCGAAAATTAAGCCGTATTGTCGACCAATACGTCAATGTGAGGGAGCGGGAAATCATCCTTATGGCTCGCCTTGTTCAAATCCCGATAATCAACACACATCCTCACCTTACCGTCTTTCTTCGGCACGGGTACTATGTTGACGACCCACGGAGGGTAAGTAGTCACAGCTAAAAATCCGGCGTCCCATTGCTTTTGGACCTCCTCTTTGATTTTTACCGCCATATCTAGTCTTGTCCTTCTAAGCTTCTGCTTGACCGGCGGACATTCCTCACGCAACGGTAAGCGATGAACCACTATGTCGGTATCAAGCCCAGGCATATCCTCATACGACCAAGCAAAAATGTCACTATACTCTCGAAGCATCTTAATCAATCCTTGCTTGACGTCGCTCTGTAGCGCGGCCCCTATCCGAACATTTCTGAAAACTTCTTCAGAACCCAGATTAATGACCTCAATTTCCTCCTGATGAGGCAGAATGATTTTCTCTTCTTGTTTCAAAAGTCTGGCTAACTCTTCAGGTAAGTCTTCATCCTCATCAATCTCTTCTTCAGCTTGATATATCAGTTGATCGAAGTCGAAGCGAGTCATAGAAGGTTCTGGATTGGTGTCATCTGCAATAGGAATCCTGCAATGAAAATGGTTAAATGTTTCAAACAATTTGCCAAAAAGTATAAACCACGTTGCCATTTTATTGGGAAAGATAAAAATAAGAAAAACAGAGATCACAAAATTTGTATGAGAAAACGCCCTTTGATTAATTGATAAACAATGTTCAGGCATAAACAAGTAAGGCCCTGAAATAAAATACCACTATGCCCCGGGTAGGACATAGGGTAATACAATAATTGGAAAAACAAAGCATTACTGTTTTGTCATCACTTGAATGAATTCTTCAATTGACCAGTTGCGTAGGCTCTGTCCCGGAATACACGGCTTGATCCAGGCATCCAAATCACAGTCACTGTCTCCAGCTTCATCATCAAAAATGGCACTAATCTGCTCAAAGAAGACACCTCCGCTAGTAAACCTGATCGGCCCCTTGAATTTTGGCGTGCTTTGTGAAGACGATGGGTGGTACCCCAGACCGAATTTGTCTTGCTTCTGAGGTATGTCAATCACCTTCCCTCAGCCTTAAGCTGAACCAGCTTGCACCACAGCCTGTGCTTCTTTAAACGAGGACATAGCCACTTCAGGCTTTTTACTCACAACATGAGACTTGTCTTTAACCTTGACCGCTTCAAAGGCTTGGCAAAGAGTTTCATGGATCTCTCCATCCAATTCAACATACTTAAAGGATGATAAATGGATAACCATGATATCCTCCTCCCCACATATCGTAACAACGCTACCGCCAACCATGTATTTCAGCTTCTGATGCAGCGTCGATGTAACAGCTCCCACTGAATGAATCCAAGGGCGGCCTAATAATCAAATGTAGGCCAGCTGGATATCCATGATGTAAAACACTGCATCAAAGACTTTGGGTCCAACCTGAATCGGCAAAGTTACCTCCCCCAAACACAGATCTTCGGGTTCCGTCAAACGCACGCACCACCAAATCACTTGGCGTGCAAATCAACCCTTTCATATCCAACTTCATCAAGGCCCTCTTCGGAAGCACGTTCAAAGAAGATCCCTTATCCACAAGCACGTGAGACATGACCGTCCCTCGGCACTCTAAAGATATGTGCAGCATACAATTATGATTTCTGCCTCTGGGTGTCAAATCCAGGTCCATAAAGCCTAAGCCATTTCCTGCGTTTACGTGTGCCACCACTCCCTCAAGTTGATTGACTGAAATTTCCTGTGGCACGTAAGAAGTATTTAGTATTCTCAGCAATGCATTCCTATGTGCCTCAGAGCAAAGGAGCAACGACAGGATGGATATTTTGGAAGGAGTTTGCTGCAAGTGATTGACTATCTTGTAGTCGCTTTTCCGAATCAGCCTCATAAATTCCTCCGTGTCTTTCAACAAAGATTCTCTCTCCCCAGATTGAGATGTCTCCTCGACTACTGGTCTTTTCCCCTTGTCCACCTTATCAGCAATCACCTTAGGCGACGAAAAGACTCGGCCACTGCGAGTAATACCTCCTGCTCCCACGAGATTGTCAATTGGACTTGCAGGGGGAACATTCAAATTTACCTTCTGCCCATTACAATACACTTCGGCTACGTAGTTCCACGGAACAACCTTAGTGCTCTCAAACGGCATAGGACCTTCTTTGGTGATAGTTATCGTTGGCGGTTTTGGTGCGTAGATAGTAACAGTCTTGTACGGGATGGAGATTGTCGCAATCTCATCCTTTTCTTCAGCCACTAAGTCCTCAGAACCTCTTCCAACAGAACGGTCAAATTGTAAAACCCCGTCATCCATCATCTCCTGAATACCTCTTCTTAACAGCCCACATCCTCTCTCAGGATCAGTAGAACATTCAACACAGTCCTCAGCACAACCCGGGAAAACACCCCCCTTGAGCAATCTGGCTTTCACAAAGCTTAAGGGTATTTTCAGTTCATCAACATTCGTCACCAAATTCAACACCTCCTCTTTGAGAATTGCATTGACCCCAGCCTGCCCATGATTCGGCATGGGATTCTGCCCACATTGGGAACATCATTGGAAAAATTGATCGCCTTACTGTCAATCATATCTTGCACTTTATGTTTGAAGGCTTTACAATTATCAATATTATGTCCTGGAGCCCCCGAATGAAATTCACAGCGAGCATTCGCATCGTACCCAGGTGGAGGAGGTCCGGTTAATGGAGCCAAAGTCCTTTTCTGAATCAATTGCAGCTTTAGCGAAGCCTGCAATAACTAAGAGTAAGGCATAGGAGGCGCATCAAAATGCCTATTTGCTTCCCGACCTCTATCTTGGTATCTGCCATATCCCTGTTGATTCTGTTGTGGTCGTTGTTGTTGTTGTTGCTGACGCTGTTGTTGTTGTGGTTGTTGAACTGCTGGAATAGTGATACTGGCAATCTGCTGATGTTGCCGATTATGACCTCTATTTCTTCCCCTTGAACTGGATACAGAGTTAGTATCTCCCTCTCGTCTTTTGTTTCCATGATACCATTGGTAGAATTACACAAACGTCTTGCTCAAGCTTGGGCGCTCAAGACGTCTCATGAGAATTGCGAACAGTGCATGTTGAATCCACAAGGTTGTGACCATGTACAGAAGGATGTTCGAACATTGTTAGATCAAGGAATGTTGGAAATTAGCTGCAAAAAAAAGAAAGAGGATATAGCAGTCATTGAACCCGTGTTCAATATGCTTGAGGAACCTGCAAGAGGGCTGTCTTCACAAATCCCGACAACAACAATATGAATGGAAGCAGAAACATCTGGCCTGTATTCCGCGACGATTCGACACCCAGATTTGGGAGGGATCAGTCCAGGTTCGAGCCAAGGAGGGCATTCAGGCCTCATCCTAGAGCCATAACACCAAAAGAATACTATTCCCGGTGTGAAAGTATCTTCAGGGAAAGAAAATAAGGGAATATAGCTAATATTGCCAGTGGGAGTAAAATGACCCGAAGTGGTCACGTGTGTCAACCACGAACAAACAATGCAGTTCCTCCGCTAGTGGTTCCCACTCCCAAGGCCTTCGTTTCTAAGGAACCTATTCTGAAAGAGGCTGTAGCCAAGGGACCCATTCCAAGAGAAATTGTCACTGAAGAACCTACCAACAAAGGGAAGGAGCCCCTCAAGGATGATGAAGAGGAATTCCTAAGGATCATTTGTAGAAGCGACTACCGAGTGGTAGATCAGCTAAACCAAACGCCATCCAAAATTTCCATCTTGTCATTGTTGTTAAGCTCTCTGGCACATCACCAAGCTTTGATAAAGACCATTACAAAAGCTCATGTGACTAAGGACATCACAGTGGGGCAGTTCGACTCTGTGGTGGCAAACATCACGGCCTGTAATACCTTGAGCTTTGATGACAACGACTTGACAGCTGAAAAATGCAAGCATAATCGTGCTCTGCACGTGTCAATCAAGTGTGAAGAGGATACATTGGCTAGGGTGCTTGTAGATACAGGATCTGCACTCAACGTGATGCCAAAGAGAACATTAGCTAAACTATCTTATCAGGGTGCTATATGAGACCTACATCTCTTGTGGTGAAGGCGTTTGATGGTTCCAGAAGAACTGTGATTGGAGAAGTTGACCTGCCTATCATGATAGGCTCATAAATATTTAAGATCACTTTTCAAGTGATGGATATTAACCCAGTTTACAGCTATCTATTAGGGAGACCTAGGATACATGCAGCGGGCGCTGTAACATCCACCCTTCATCAGAAAATGAAGTTCATTATTGACGACTAGTTGGTTATTATTCATGGAGAAGAGGATCTGATGGTGAGCAACCTATCCTCCTTCCGATACATCGAGGTGGATGAGGATTCACTCGAAACAACTTTCCAAGCACTAGATATAGCCCATGTTGTTCTAATTGACGAGTCGGCTATAACTCATGGTCCATACTTCACTTCTGTTTAAAGTATCAAGGCTGCGCTGAAAACTGGACTCCCATTGGGATGGGGAGAAGTGATCAAAGTCAATGCTCGAGCGAAGAACGAGTGACAAGGGTTGGGTTACAAACCAACTCTCGAAGACGAGCCAGAAGAAAGCGTCATGAGGAAAAAGTCCTTGAAATAGATTTTTACCAGTGGTGGACTACAAATAAATGCTATCATCACCGAAGAGGAAGATTGTGATCTTGATCATCTGATAATTCGAAGAGGAGAAGCTCTACGCAATTGGGAGGCTGTGGAAATTCCTGTCTTTTTACCATTAGAGTAATACATTTTGCTTGTTAGCTTTATGTTTTCTGTAAGAATTCCTGGTCTTGCCCGAGGCCTGCGAATTATTTTGTATGGGCCACTTTGCAAATTGAAAATCTATGAATGAAAATTGTTTTTGTTAAAACTCTTGTTTATTTCCTGCTTATCATTTTCACTCTTTTTGTTAAAAGGAAAAATGGCGACCTTTTTTTGAAAATGTAAAAACAACCCTTCATATGCATGTCTGTGTGTGTGTGTCTAATCATTCCTAAAAATATAAAAACATGCAGAACACCTCCATTACCCACAAAACCCCATGATCCTTCAGTTCCTTCTACTAGTGGTTCATCTATCTTCCAAGCTGAAGAAGAAAGTGATGAAGACTCAGAGGTCCCAGAAGAATTAAAGAGGATGACTGAATATGAAGATGCTTATCTCCAGCCGTACAAAGAGCAGATTGAGGTCATCAACTTGGGGTTCGAAGAAGAGAAAAGAGAAGTGAAGATTGGGGCATGATTGGGGCCAGAAGTCAAAAGCAGGCTGACAACACTCCTCAGAGACTATGTTGACATATTCGCTTGGTCTTATCAAGATATGTCAGGGTTGGATACCGACATTGTTATGCACAAGCTCCCCCTAAAGCATGAGTGTCCTCTAGTCAAGAAAAAACTTCGTAGATCAAGACCAGACATGGCTCTTAAGATCCAAGATGAAGTCAAGAAATAGATTGATGCAGGCTTTTTAGAGTATCCAAATATCTGGAATGGGTGGCCAACATCGTGCCAGTTCCAAAGAAGGATGGCAAAGTCAAAATGTGCGTCGACTATAGGGATCTAAACAAAGCTAGTTCGAAGGACGATTTCCCTCTACCACATATGAACACTTTGGTGGACAATACAACTAGTTTCGCAGTGTTCTCATTCATGGACTGATTTTCTAGTTATAATCAGATAAATATGGATCCGGATGACATGGAGAAGATGACCTTCATCACACCCTTGGGCCCCTATTGTTATAAGGTCATGCCCTTCGGTTTGAAAAATGCAAGGGCAACATATCAGAGGGCCACATTCACACTCTTCCATGATATGATGTACAAAGATATTGAAGTATATGTGGAAGACATGATCGCAAAGTCTCGAAGTGAAGAAGACCATTTGGATCATCTATTAAAGTTTTTTGAGAGACTCCAAAAGTACCAGCTAAGGCTAAATCCAGCTAAATGCACCTTTGGGGTTCGCTCAGGAAAATTAATCGGTTTCATTGTTAGTCAACATGGAATTGAAGTGGATCCTGATAAGGTCAGAGCAATCCAAGAGATGCCTGCTCCTAAAACAGAGAAACAGGTCAGAGGTTTCCTTAGACGTTTGAATTACATCTCCTAGTTTATCTCCAACCTAACTCCCACTTGCACACCGATCTTCAAGTTGTTACGAAAAGATCAGACAGTGGTGTGGAATGAAAACTGTCAGTTGTCATTTGAGAAAATCAAGAAGTATTTACAAGAACCTCCGGTATTGATTCCTCTAGTGCCTGGAAGACCATTGTTCATGTACATGACAATATTAGAAGATTCGATGGGTTGTGTCTTGGGCCAAACTGACGAGTCAGGCAAGAAAGAGCACACAATTTATTATTTAAGTAAAAAGTTCACATATTGCGAGAGTCGCTACTCACCGCTAGAGAAAGCCTGTTGTACTTTAGCATGGGCCGCCAAGCGCCTAAGACAATATATGATCTGCCATACCATAATGTTGATTTCTAAGATGGACCCCATCAAGTACATCTTTGAAAAGCCAGCTCAAACGGGAAGGTTGGCCAGATGGCATATGCTCTTGTCAGAGTATGATAATCGGTATGTTGCTTAAAAATCTATAAAAGGGAGTGTCTTGTTAGAACACCTCGCAGAGCATCCCGTGGAAGATTATCAGCCACTCAAGTTTGAGTTCCTAGATGAAGATGTGATGTACATTCAACAAATGAAACCAGAACTTAGTTCTGAAGAAGGTCCCGAGCCTGGGCCCCGATGGGAAATGATGTTTGATGGAGCGTCAAATAAAAACGGACATGGTATTAGAGTTATTTTAAAAAATCCAATCGGAGGGTATACTGCTGTCACCGTCCGACTTTGTTTCTCGTGTACTAACAACATAGCCTAGTACAAAGCCTGTATCCTAGGGTTGGAAGCTGCCATTGATCTTCGTATCAAAATCTTGGAAGTGATCGGCGATTCTGCTTTAGTGATCTATCAACTCAAAGAAGAATGGGAAACTCGAGATGAAAAGTTGATCCTTACAATGCTCATATCCTTGAGATGATCGAGTACTTCGATGAAATTACTTTCAAGCATGTTCCGAGAGCGAAAAATCACATCGTTGATGCTTTAGCCATTTTGGCATCGATGTGGAAGGTCCAGTTTGTTAACGAAGCACCTTTAGTTTGCATCGAAAGAAGAACAACACCAGCATATGTCATGACAATAGAAGAAGAATATGATGAGAAACCTTGGTTCCATGACATCAAGAACTTTCTTCAAAATCAGGAATATCCAGCTGACGCGTCCAGAATTGATAAAAGAGCCATACGAAGATTGTCATCTAAGTTCTTCATCAGCAATGGCATCCTTTACAAGAGAAACCATGACATGGTTTTGCTTCGATGTGTCGATGAAAAAGAAGCAAATCTCATAATGACTGAAGTGCACGAAGGAAAATTCGGTACTCATGCCAATGGCCACGCCATGGCTAAGAAAATTTTAAGAGCTGGTTACTTTTGGTTGACTCTAGAGACGGACTGCATCCTCTTTGCTCGGAAATTCCATAAGTGCCAAGTCTATGCTGACAAAGTGCATGTCCCCCCACACCCTCTCAATGTGATGACATTGATGTGGCCATTCGCAATGTGGGGCACAGACATGATTGGGGAAATAGAACCAAAAGCCTCCAACAACCATCATTTCGTCCTCGTTGCTATTTATTACTTCACCAAATGGGTAGAAGCAGCGTCATATACGAACATAACAAAACAAGTGGTTGCCCGCTTCATCAAAAAGGAAATCATTTGCCGATATGGTATCCCGGACCAGATCATCACCGATAATGGGTCGAATCTGAACAACAAAACAATGAAGGAACTTTGTGATAACTTCAAGATCAAGCATCACAATTCCTCTCCTTATAGACCCAAGATGAATGGCGCAGTCGAAGCTGCAAACAAGAATATCAAGAAGATAATATAGAAGATGGTTGTAACTTACAAAGATTGGCACGAGATGTTACCATTTGCTTTACATGGATATCCAACATCAGTGCGAACTTCAATAGGGGCAACCCCCTTTTCCTTCGTGTATGGGATGGACGTCGTGCTACCCATCGAGGTTAAGATACCTTCTTTGAAAATCTTAACAGAAGCAGAGCTCGAAGAAGACAAATGGATAAAAGAAAGGTTCGATTCATTGAACCTCATCGATGAGAAAAGGATGATGGCCATATGTCATAGCCAGATCTATCAACAAAGGATGATAAGATCATTCGACAAGAAAGTTAGTCTCAAAGAGTATAGAGAAGGAGAGTTGGTGCTTAGAAAAATTCTACCAACACAGAAGGACGTGTGCGGCAAGTGGATGCCCAATTATGATGGACCTTTCATTGTGAAGACCATTTTCTCTGGAGGATCTCTAATTCTTGAGACCATGGACGGCGAACAACTCAAGTACCATATCAACTCAGATGCAGTGAGAAAGTACTACGCCTAAATGGGAAGCCTAGAAAGGTGGATCAACACTTCAGCAAGGCAAAAGCCTGAAGAGCAAAAGCCAACATATGCAGGGGAAAAGCCTTGTGCAAAGTGTTAAGTCAAAATCAAAGACTGTCATTCTCGTTAGAAGCAACGAAGTGAATGGACCACTAGTTAGTAGGACTGGATCATTGTGGGATTTTGTAACCCCTTTTGTTGTCATTTTTCCAAAATGTATTCGTTCCCGAGACTTTACCCTTTGTAAAGTTCTCGTCTATTAATGAAATCAAATTTTTGGGCCAATCATTGTTATGATCTTCTGTTTTTGTTATGCAATTCCACTTATTTGTTAATAAAGATTCTTTCAAAAAGCAAAGTGTTTTGAAAAACTTAAATTTTATTTTAAAGAAAACTAATTTGACAAAACATAATTGAAGAACTCTAGAGGTAATCCGACAATATTACACAACTCTCAGAACCGTAAAAGCTTGTTGTCGCCTCTAACTAAAAAAGTGCGTCCAACAACAATCCCCGCTCTTAAGCCTGGACTTCTCCTCTGCAGGTTTGCAAGAGTATTGTTTATCTTGGAAGATTGTTATCTATCCCGAAGGAAGTTCCATCCATCTTGAAACATTTGAGAATCAGCGTGACGGGTTCCCTCTTTGTTTTCCTCGTTTTGCTCTTTCCTTCTCCCTCGTGGGTCGGTCTGCATTTTACATACATCATCATATCAGCATGTGTATTTGTTTGCATTTGCTTTGGGTTCTGTTTGTTTGGCTGTTGCCTTTGAGATCCTTTGGTCGTTACCTTGCTCTTTGATCCGTTGCCACGGTTTTCGCTTGGCGGTTGTTACCCCAATGTTATTAGTAATCCTGGGATTACTAGTTTTCCTTTGGGAAGCTAGTTGTGACTATCAATATCTAAATTACTAAGATGGTTAGTTTCTACTAATGTTTACCTCTGATTTGGTTGTCACCGATAAAATTCAAAAAGTCTAGTAGTCACTAGCATTGTTAGATACCAATTGTGATCGGTACCTTGGTTTGGTCGTCACCAATAATCTTTCAAAACCCAGTAGTCACTTGTTCTGTTTAAAACCAATCATTATTGGAATCCTTTTTTATTTGGTTATTACCAATCTTTGCTGAAATCTAGTGGTTACTCGTATTGCTTTTAAATCCAATGGTCATTGGTATTTGAGATGGTTGTTACCAATTTTCCCAATAAGTCCAATAATGATTGGCATCGCTTGAAGCCCGTTGTTATCGACACTCTAAGTTGGTTATTACCAATTTTTCCCATTGAAGTCCGGTAGTTACAGGCACCTCTTAACCCAATTGTTATTGGTACTTTAATCTGGTTGACACCAAACCCTTTGAAAATTCAGTAATTACTGGTATTGCTCAAATCCAATAGTTATTGGTATTTGAGTTGGTTGTTACTGATCCCCCCAGTTAAGTCTAGTAGTTACTAGTACCACCATAACCAATTGTTATTGGTATGCCCCGATTTTGGTCGTCACCAGTCCTTTCTAAGTCCAATGGTTACTAGCATTATTTGAAACCTACTATTATCGGTACCAAGAGTTGGTTGTTACCAATTCCCTCAGATAAGGTCCTGTATTTTGCCAATGTTTGTTTGGGAATCCCAATTGTTATTGGAACTCTGGTTCGGTCGTCACCACCACTCCCAAGAAGTCTAGTAGTTACTGGCGCCGTTTGAACGGGTTGTTAAATCTGGTTGACACTAGTATTCCCAGCAAAGTCGTTGCCTTCCCTAGTCGAGTCTCGGAGATCTAGTGGTTACTAGCATCCCCGGTGCGTCTGGTCTTGTTTTTAGTCTTTTCCTGAAGATCCCGCTCGAACTCTTCGCTATAGGAGATTCCTCATTTTGGCTTATCCCTAGTGAGGATCGTGTCTCTGGTCTTTCGCTTCCCCGGTGGAAATTTGCCTTCTTCCCCGGTGGAGTGTGTTCCCTTTCCCCCAGTGAAGATTTGTCTTCCTCGGTGAAGTTTGTGTCCCTGTGTGGAAGATTCCCTTTGAAGTAGCATCATTAGTCATGTATGAACTATTGTAATGTTATGCCCTGGATCTTCCTCAGTGTGTCAGGTCCCCTGTGAGTAGTTACTCGTCGTATTGTCGTTCTTTTATTGTTGCTCGTGCGTCTGCATCTGTCTTGCACTCAAGCATCATAAAGCATCATTTATAAGTCATTGTATGTCAGAATTTGTCCTTTTGCATACCATCTGATCTAAGGGACAAAATTTTTGGTTTTCTATATTTAAATACCTTTCACTACAATTCTATGAGGATTGTCATCTCTCATTGCCATATAGTGAAGATATTTAAATAGAAACAACTGTTGCACCCCATATTTTGACCCCTTAGATCTCCATCATCATTCTAGGATCATATTCATTTGATTATCTAACCATAACCTATTTCAAGTTTGTCTTTGTTAAGGTACAGGTGAATTAGGGTTTCGTACAGTCTAGAATCGAGGTTTCGATGGTTTAATCAATCAATATATTGGATTGATTCTCCATGAAATAGGTCTACACATCATCAAAGATACTCCATTGGGTCAAGTATGAATCCAATTTGAGGTTGTCATCCAAATATTAAAGACAGTGCAGTTCAGGATCCCCGATTAGGGTTTTCAGTTAGGAAAAGTCAACCGTAGTTTGAATTTTGATTTAAAAGGTGTTCCAATGATGGAATTATGGTCCATGAAGCTAATATGGCTTAATGAAGTCCACTCAATAAGTTTCAAGGCCTCAGAAGACCCAGAACATCAACAATCGACTCGGTAGTCATCGATCGATCGTTTCGTTGACCGAAAAGTCAACTCTTCAACCATAAGGAATTTAACCTCAAAGTGTTAAAGCAAAAATTTTCCTAATAACATATTACACCTATCCATGAAGTTTCATGACCATTGGATCAAGGATTGGGGAGTAATCGAAAAAGTCGGGAATTAGGATTTTGAAAGGGGCAAGACCATAACTCCCTAACCACACAACCAAATGAGTTAGTTCAAATCTTTTTGGAAAGGTCTTGACAAGCCCTACAAAAGTGTAAAACTGACCCATGGGCAAAAAATTCATAGATTTGGAGTTATAGCTAAAATCATGTTTTTAGCCAACTTTGAGGGGACTTTTGACCTAGTTCCACTTGGAATTTGAAGATCTTGAAAACATGAAATTTGTAGAGATCTATGAGGGATTTCGAAAAAGTACTAGAACTCCTCCATAGCCCTTGTGAGCTGAGAGTTATGAATCCAGCAAGTTGGGGTTTCAACACTTGAATGCAGCATTTCAACTTTTTCACAAATCCACTTTTCAGCCACTTGAGTCATTCTCAACCATTGGATCATGTCTTAATCTGATAATTAGAGAGGTTGATGGGTACAAATTCAGAAAGAATGAGAGGTTGAAAGCTTTGCAAGTTGGAAAGACAAGTTGCCATTATTTTATTCAAAACAAAGAGGAAAGATAAACTTTTTGGTGAGAAACTTGCAGCTGCAGTCCCCTACACTCTAGCCTCACTTTAGTCACCTCCATATCCTTAATTCCACTTGAGTTTTTCCTTTCATTGAGCCAAGGAAATGATATGCACAGCTGCCTAATGATCTTGGATGGATTTTCTTCCAAAATTTCCCTCCAAAGGCCAAAATGCAAATCTGCCCCAAACTCGTCTCTTAGCCTATAAATAGAGGCTTCATCCCATTCCATTCTTCACACCATAGATATCAAAAACATCATAAACACATAGATCTCCTTCTTTCCCTTTTTACTTGTAAGTGAAGAAATTTCATAAAACCACCAATTTCACCACTTTGCATTTTTCACACCAGTCCTTGTTCCAAACACAAAACAACTACAAAAACCATATATACACCCTTAAAATATCCATTTGAAGTTGTCCCCATCATCACTTTCATCAAAAAAATCATAGATCAAAAAGTCAACCTTCATACCACCATAGTTTAACTTTTATGCATATTATGAGCCAAATCACTACCTAGATCCATTCCTACCACTTTAACACTCAAAACACATCATGTTCATGATATTCTAGCTATCCATAATCACAAAAACCAGCTGGAAGTCTATTTGCTCAAACTGTCCTCAAGAACCATTTGTTGCTTCAAAAGGAAGAAAGCTCAAGGTTTGCTCAAAAGAAGAGGGAATACATTGCTCTTGCTGCTAGCTTGCTCAAGGAGGACTACAAGAGGTATGTAATCCTAAACCTTCTCATTATTGTGCATCATATATGTATGGATTTGGTTTGTTGAATAAGTTAGACATTGTTATGTTGTAAATTTGTTACCAAAATTGTCTTGAAAGATGAGTTTGTCAACTCTTGTTTGTGGATGTTAAAGTTTGTCTCATTGCCAATTGTTGTTTGTTTGGATTAGACTGTCATTTGAATCTTGCCTTAGGTCTATTGTTTAGTGTTTGGTATGGTTATGAAAAAGGGGTTGCATTTATGTGTTAAGAAGGGCATACTGTCATAGGCTTGTATAATGACTTTGAGATTAGAGTTTTGGACTGTTTGTTAAGTGATCTAGACATTATCATGTAGGTTTCACATTTATGTTATCAAAATCTGTTTATGGATCTAAGCTTGTCATTTTTGCTATCAATAAGATGTAGTATTGAATTAGACTTTGGCCTATTTGTTTGACTTGGACATTGGCATGACTTTTATTGTTAGAGTTTGTCTATCATGATAGATTTTGCTTGTGTGAATTAAGAACTGTCATTGGAGTAAACCAGAGGAATTAAACATTGTTATGGTTTTGAAATTCACAATCATGTTGGTAAGGTTGTTCTGGTTTGAGATTGCTCAATCTGTGCCATTTCCTTTGCGTTTAAGTGATGTTTGCATTTCTATTTAAGATTGTTATTTACTCTTGAAAGAGTATGGATGCCATTTTATTTTTTATGTGCAATGTTGGTTTTGATCGTTGAGATCTGTTAACTTCTTGTCTTGAAAGAGTCTTAGTTTGGTTTGCTATGTGATTGGATTGTGGGACTAATTGTTGAATAATGCTAACAGAATCATGTTAGAATTCACAGTTAATACTACTAAGGCTATTTAGATTTTGAACTGGCCAATTCATGATAGCCACATTTAGACTCTTAACTCATTGTTTAAGGTTACAATCAATGGATTTGGTAAGGTGATACCAAAATCTGTGGCTACTATCCATTTTGAGACAGTTGGACTCATGAGATTCAGTTGGCATTGACTATTTGAAGCCTTGATGTATGAGGTTATGGACCAAGTTTATGCTTTGTTTCTATCCAAAACTATTTTGAGATTGGAGTTTGTCAACTCATGTCCATTGTTGTTTCCATTTGGACTACAAGAGGCTCAAAACATTTTGGTGTTGGTTTTGGATAGGTAGCAACCTTCACTTGAAAACAATGTTTTCATTGATGCTTGCACTCCAAGTCTAAATGTTGGTTCTATTTCTATTTTAAAAAAATTGTTTTGAGGGTTGCTTGCTGTTTAATATGATGCTTTTGTTGAGATGATTCACCTAATGCTTTTGGAGCATATTTGGATTTTGATGATCAACACTGTTTAGCATTTGTTGTTGTGTCTATGTTGCTGTATTTTAGAGCTATTTCATGGGAGCTGTCATCATGTTTAATTTGGTTTTAGCATTGGTATGTCAATATGATGCTTTTGTTGAGATGATTCACCTAATGCTGTTGGAGCATATTTGGATTTTGATGATCAACACTGTCTTGCTAAAATACTTTGTTGTTGGTTTATTTTGAAGTTATGAGTTTGTTAACTCATGGTCCATTTCTGTTTTTAAGATTATTTCTCATAACTAAAGCATGTTGTGAAGTAGTAATTGTCTTGAATACTTGTCAAAGTTGGTACTGCATTGGTTTCAAGTTACGTTCTTTGTCTGATTAATGAGTTATGGCTTCATATAGGCCTTGAGCAGTCTTGGATTATGACACTTGTTAATATGTTGCTAATGTTTTTCTTTAAGGTCTGAGTTTGTCAACTCACATTGATAGGCATTAAGGCAAGCTTATTGGTTTGCTGCTTCATTTGATTAACTTTGATACCTTCAAATTCCATCTTTGCAATGTGTGTACAGAAGGCTTTAAATTTTGGTTTCTAGTTAAGTTAATTTGGTAGCTTTCATCTAAAGTATTCTTAAATTAGTATATGAGCTTGACATTATGAGGACCAAAGTTGTTGTTGTCATGAGATGGGGATTTTGGCTGTTTAGTATAGTCAGCCCTTTGCATTTGATAAGACTGTTGTGTGCCTCAAGTTTGCTAGGCATTGGTAAGAGTTGTTCTAGGTAGACTAGATAAGACTAAGAGACTAGGACTCAGTAGGTTTTCTTTGCCTATGTGAGTTAGTAATGTCACTATTTGTTTGTCGAAATTCAAGCCAGTTTTGTTCTTCAACAGTTGGGATTCATGAGTTTGTGTTTGCCTGAGGGTTTTGACTAGCTAAAGCTCTGATGTTTGATTTGGTACATCAACTGGTCCATGTTGCTTGCTATTGGATTCATGCCCTTGAGATTTTGTTTTGGCATGAATACTGTTTGAGATACCACTACTGCTTAGATCATTTAAACTTTGGATTGGTGTTTAATACCTTAAGGATTTTTGCTTTTGGCTTTTTGTTTTCTAGTTAATTTGGTTGTTGTCATAGAATCCTTGATATTGTTGAATTGCAAGTTTCATAAAAAGCACAATTTGCATCATTTGCAACTCACATACCATAATTTGGTTCTAATGTTTTTTGAACGAACTTATTGTTAGAACTCATTCTTTTACATATTTGGAACTTGCTCAAATTATCTCTTGCCTTTAATCATATCTGTTTCAACTCTAATGTTGCAAAATTCATTTCAAAGCTTCATTATGCATAAGCCATCGTGATTTAAATTGTATGCACTTTGTCAAAATTGGAATGGTACCATCATCTTCCTCTTGAAAAAAACAAGTGAGTTAGACTTTTATTTCATCAAATTTGGTTAAGATTTGAAGAGTTTATGATGAAATCGTTTTCACTTTTTTCACTTGGTTTTGGCCTTGGGGTGGCTTGATACAACGGATGTATCACCATCCCAGTAGTTGTAACCTTTCTCATAAGAACTTTGCCATATACAAGCGCGCGAGCTCGACCCTCAGTGAGGGCGTTTTTGCTTATTTTTCATGATTTTTTCAAGTTTATGATATTTTTACTTCTCTTTCTACTCTCTTTTCACACGCGTGGAATTGGTTGATTTGGATAAATTTTAAGCCCATGACCCCAAGGTCTTGGGTTCAAGCCTTGGGGGAGGCATTTCCATTCTTTTTGTAAGTACAGAGTATGCCTAAGAGGGGGGGGGGGGGGGGGGGTGAATTAGGACTTTAGAACTTTTTCCGGTTTTTATGGTTTCTTGAAATTTTACTGGTTTGTGTTCTTGGTTATGAAAGCAGTAGAAAGTAAAAGGACAGTGGACACCAAGATTTATAGTGGTTCCCCTCACAATCCGAGAGTACTCCACTCCCCTTTCAACACGAAAGAGAGTTTTCACTATTGTTTAATAAAGTACAACCTATCACACCATCAACCGGTGAGGCCTACTATCAAACAATAAAACTAACAAGTGTACAAGAACAATCCTCTTGTAAACACTCACCCTTGTGTCCAACAATCCTGGATCACAAGTCAGAATACAAATACTTGTAATGATTTTGTTTTGTGAATAATAATATCAATGTCAAAATTGATCTTCTCCAAATGATCAAAATTCACTCTTATAATTTTCAACACAAGTGTTCAACAGATGAATATGAAATTTTTTATGCAATTATGAACACTTAGAAAGGGTTTTGAAAATGGTGAATTTGATTCTAAGAATATTTGAAAATAAATGTTGGAGGTGTTTTTCAAAATTGAAAAACTCAGAATTTATATGTGTAAACACACCTTTTCCAACAGGTATATTTGAGTATAATTCAAAATATGAACTGGTATAATTTTCAAACCATTTTTGAATTTGAAACAAAGTCATTTTTCAAAATACGTTCAGTGTTAATCGGTTAACACTTGAACGTTATACCAAAATATTTAAAATTTGAAATGGTTAACCGGTTAACCTATATGGTTAATCGGTTAACACTGCTATTTTTTCAGAAAAAAGCTTATAAAAATAGTGTTATACCAATTCTAATAGTTTAAAAAGATATGCTTATGCAATGATTAAATGATAAAGATGTTGAACACTTGTATATCAATTAAATTAATGAATTTTGATATACCATAGCTTGTGTCCAAAACTTGAAAGTTGATCAGTCAAATGTTCATGAAGCTTTGAATGTTGATCACTTCCATTCCACTTGATCTTGGTCTTTTGAAAGCGTTTGCCTTTTTGCACAGATGAATTATTCTTGATCTTGATGTTGACGTCATCAAAACTTTGAGATGAAGCTTGCTTCTACAGTCTCCCCCTTTTTGATGATGACAACCAAAATGATCTTGTGCAATTTTTTGACGATGATTAGCAGTGATCTTGTTTTCTCCCCCTATGTCCATGAACTCCCCCTATCAAATACATAGGCAAAAAATTCTGCACACATAGACATAAGAAAGCCAAAGCTCTTCTCCCCCTTTGTCATAAGCAAAAAGGAAGGAGCTTTCAAGAAAGAAAACTAGATAGACCAATAATGCAAGCAATCACAATAAAATGGAAGCAAAGCATACTTAAATTAAAAGATAGCAATATTGCGAATATTGTACGAGTTACAAAGCCAAATTAAAACAGAGTTCAAACATAAATGAAAGCATAACCAACAAAAACTAGAAAACAATGCAATAAACGACATCAACAACAACATATTCTCTAAAGATCCTCATCAGGCATATCCACATCATCTTCTTCTTCTTCTTCATTATCATCCTCTTCTTCAATCTCTTCGTCCACAACTCGGGTGTTGGAATGTGGAGGGTTAAGAATGAGGTTTCTGAAGGAGGCAATGGCTCGGGAGGTCTCTCTATGCATATTCATTGACTCTCGATGCTGGTTCATCATGGTTGTATAGAGAAACTCACTTGTAAGACCCCCTTCAGGCATTGGATACGCGTGATGGACAGGATCGTCATCGGTATACCTGTAGGTACCGTCAACCGCTTTGATGATTCCAGTATTTTTGACAATATTAATCTCATTGATCTCATTAGTTGTAGGTTTCATCTTGGAGGATGGTTCCCTGTTGAGATCTAGTTCGGTTAATTCCAGGATTCTAGAAATCAACCAAGCATATGGTAACCGTGTGATACACTGAAGTTGCTGCTGCAGATGATACATGATGGTCAGAATCCAATTGACCCTTATGCGATTCTTGATTGCGTACAGAAGCTGCATCTCTAAGTCATTAATCTGAGAATGGTTGGAATCCTTTGGGATGAGGACATAGCAGATAATGTAATGAAGCATTCGATCAGATACCGTCAGATTCTTGGCATAGCACAGCATACGAGCGGTGCGAGAGTTTGCAATAACTGTTTCTTTTGGGAACCTGCAAATCTGATAGTAATACTCCATTTTATCATATTTTGCCCAGGGTCCATCTACATGGTTTACACCTTTCCTCAGGAAGCAGCCTTTTGATGGAATCTTAAGGTGTCTAGCAAGGGTGGATAATTTCTCAACAAACTCATGGTCTCTAATGGTGGAAAGGATCATGTGATTCTCATCCATGTCCAGATATACAGCCATCTTACTCATAAAAGCTTTAACAAGATCAGGATAAATAATACCAGAGTCGGTGACGAACTTGTCGATGCGCTGATATTCCAATAGTGTAGGAAAGTCAAAAGAAATTGCAGGAAAAGCTCGAAGATTTACGTACTTTACCGGCAGAAGTTGACGAACATGAACTTTGAAATCCATCCGCCTCTTTTTGGTGGTTTCCATTGGAATGCTGTCGTCATCAGATTCTGATGCATACTCAGGAAGCTTTCCCTTTCCTTTGCGTGAGGATGCCATGGATGAAAGTTTGAGAGAACTGAGGTTGTGGGTTCTGAGGAAGTTAGGGTTTGAGAAGTTGTGGGGATGGTTATGAGGAGTTATCCAACTTTAGAGAATGGGAGAGAGAAGTTAGGGTTTGAAGAGGGAAGTTCCACAAAACTCTTTAAGAGGGGATATGATTTTGGATATGGATTTGGATTCTTAAGAGAATATGGACCACATAAAAAAAATACATTTATCATATATAATATTTTCAAAAATTTAATTAATTTTCGTTTCTGATTTTTAGAAAATTTAACAGTGTTAATCGGTTAACCATATAGGTTAATCGGTTAACACATCAAAAAAATTGAGTCAGAATTGAAAATTTAACAGTGTTAATCGGTTAACCCATATGGTTAATCGATTAACACACTCGAATTTTTGAAAAATACTTAAAAACAGAATGCATACACATGAAAATACATCACAAATAATGCATACACATATTAGAGAAAAGGTCAGATGTCACCTTCATCAAGAATCCCAAGTTCTCGCCGAATTTTGTAGAATGGTTCTTTCGCCAAGGGTTTGGTGAAGATGTCAGCGAGTTGATTGTGCGTGTCGACGAAAGTAACATCTACATCTCCATTCAATACATGATCTCGAAGGAAGTGATGTCGGATATCTATATGTTTTGTTCTTGAATGTATGACCGGGTTCTTTGTAATATTGATGGCACTTGTATTATCACATCTAAGAGGAATGCAGCCGAGATCTATACCGTAATCGAGGAGTTGTTGCTTGAGCCACAGAATTTGTGCACAGCAACTTCCTGCTGCAATATATTCCGCTTCGGCTGTACTGAGTGCCACACACGCTTGCTTCTTGCAGGCCCATGACACTAATGCATTCCCAAGAATGTGACATGTACCGCTTGTGCTTTTTCTATCGGTCTTACATCCTGCATAGTCAGCGTCAGAGTAACCAACTAAAGAACAAATACTACCTTTAGGATACCATAATCCGACGTTCATTGTCCCTTTGAGATACTTTATGATTCTCTTTACGGCTGTGAGATGCGATTCCTTCGGACTTGCTTGAAAGCGTGCACACAAACAAACGCTAAACATAATGTCAGGACGACTTGCCGTCAAATATAGTAATGAACCAATCATACCTCGATATTTTGTTATATCAACTGGAGTACCGAATTCATCTTGATCAACGTACGTTCCGGATCCCATAGGAGTGGACATTACCTTGCAACTATCCATATCGAATTTCTTCAACAATTCCTTGCAATACTTGGATTGGTTGAGGAAGATGCCATCCTTAGTTTGCTTGATTTGTAGTCCAAGAAAATAATTCAATTTTCCCATCATGGACATCTCGAACTCTCCTTGCATCATAAGTGAGAATTCTTCACAAAGCTCTCTGTTTGTTGATCCGAAGATGATGTCGTCGACATAGACTTGAACCAATAAAGTGTTTCCTTTGATCTTCTTTATGAACAATGTCTTGTCAACCTTTCCTTTTGTAAATCCTTTCTCACATAAGAAATTGCTAAGGCGGTCATACCATGCTCTTGGTGCTTGTTTTAGTCCGTAGAGTGGCTTTTTCAGTTTGTAGACATGTGAGGGATTCTTGAAGTCTTCAAAACCCGGAGGTTGTTTGACGTAGACTTCCTCATTAATGTACCTATTCAGGAAAGCGCTTTTGACATCCATCTGGAACAGCTGAAAATTCATAGAACAAGCGTAAGCAAGTAGTAATCTAATTGCTTCTAACCTTGCTACCAGAGCGAACGTTTCATCAAAATCAATTCCTTCCTCCTGGTTGTAGCCTTGAGCAACCAATCTTGCTTTGTTACGAACTATGATCCCATTCTCGTCAAGTTTGTTCTTGAACACCCATCTTGTTCCTATGATGTGCTTATGGTCTGGTCTTGGTACAAGACTCCAAACTTGATTCCTTTCGAATTGATTGAGTTCTTCTTGCATCGTTACAATCCATTGGTCGTCGCCTAAAGCTTCATCAATCTTGGTTGGTTCAATTTGAGACACAAAAGCCATGTTGAGACAAGCATCCTTTAGATTAAGTTGAGTTGCAACGCCTTGGCTAATATCACCAATAACTTTATCTATCGGGTGATCTCTATGCGTTCTCCATTCCTTCGGAAGATCTTGATGTTCTTCAATGATTTGAGTGATATCTTCTTGTGGTATTTCTTGATTCTTTGAAATCTCTTCTTGTTGTTGTGGAGAACCTACTATATCATCATCATCATTCATAATAATATTATCCTCTTTCGAGGGGTTAGTCTCATCAAACGAAACATGAATGGATTCTTCAATAGTAAGTGTTCTCTTATTAAAAATTCTAAATGCTTTACTATAAAGAGAGTAACCAAGAAATATACCTTCGTCGGATTTCTCATCAAACTTACCGAGATTATCTTTGTTGTTGTTGAGAACAAAGCATTTGCATCCGAATATGTGGAAGAATGCTATATTTGGCTTTCTTCCCTTGAACAACTCATACGGAGTCTTTTTGAGGAGTGGTCGAATATTGACACGGTTGCTTACGAAGCATGCTGTACTAACTGCATCTGCCCAAAAATATTTAGGAAGATTTGCATCGCTGAAAATTGTCCTTGCAAGCTCTACCAGTGATCTATTCTTCCGTTCTACGACACCGTTTTGTTGAGGCGTCCTTGGTGCTGAAAAATTATGAGAAATTCCATACTCTTCGCAAAATTCTTCAAAGTCTGAGTTTTGGAATTTTCCACCGTGATCGCTTCTTATAGAGGCTATGGTGACTGATTTCTCATTCTGAATTTGCTTTGCATATTTCTTGAATGCTTTAAAAGCATCACTTTTCTGCACTAGAAACAATGTCCAAGTGTATCGAGAGAAATCATCAACAATAACTAAGGCGTAGAAATTACCTCCGAAGATTTTTGTTCTCGATGGACCGAAAAGATCCATATGCAACAATTGAAGTGGTCTTGATGTAGAAACCACTTTCTTGGATTTGAAAGTTGTCTTGGTCTGTTTTCCCTTTTGACATGCATCGCATAACTTATCCTTGATGAATTTTATCTTTGGAAGACCAACAACTAGATCATGCTTTATCAACTTGTTTAAATGCTCCATGTGAATGTGAGCAAATCTTTTATGCCAAAGCCATGCCTCGTTGTTGTTCGCCATAAGACACTTCACCTTCAAGGAAGAGTCATCAAAAGAGATCATAAAAATGTTATTATATCTTTTACCTTTTAGCAAAATGTCATGAGTGACTTCATGTTCTATCAAGCATTCCTCCTTTGTGAAGTTGATTCGAAACCCTTTGTCACACAATTGACTTATGCTAAGTAGGTTGGGTTTAAGGCCTTCCATATAAAGAACGTCTTCGATGATTGTACATGGAGGTGCACCAATGGTTCCAACTCCAAGAATTTTTCCCTTATTATCATCACCGTAAGTGACGTATCCTTTGGCCTTTAATGATAGACTTGAAAATTTGTTTATGTCTTCCGTCATATGCTTCGAGCAACCACTATCAAGATACCATTGATTTGTGGTTGTCTTCAAGCATACCTACAAAACAAAATTAGGTAGTGTTAGGTACCCAAATTGCTCATTTTCGTCATCGGAATGGTGAGAGGCCATTAAAGCCATATTTGCGTATTCATCGCTATCTGATTCCGATGATGAGCTCACTTCGTTGTCGTCCCATGCGACATAAGCCTTCTTCATTTTGAAATCCTTCTTGCCTTTCAATTTTCCTTTATTTGCGAGTTTCGGGCAATCTGGCTTTATGTGACCTTGTTTCCCATATTCGTAACATGTAATTTCTTGGTTTGATGTGAGTGCCTCCTTTTTCCTGAAATGTCTATTCTTTTTAGAAAAAGAAGAAATTTTATTATTATTAAAAAACTTACCAAGCTTCTTTACTAGAAGCATGAAATTTTCGTCTTCGGAAGATTCGTCATTTTTATCATCCCTTGTGTCAATCTTCAAGACAATTCCTTTGGACTTCTTGTCTTGACTTTCATGTTTCTCAAGCCTTCCAAGTTCCAGTTCATGCTCTTTTGATGTTTCCCGAATAAGGAAGCGGATGTCATTGTTGAAAGACTTTTCTTTTCCGAAATGGCGGTCACCTTCGGTTGCCATTCTATTGTCAAGGATCTTAGGACTTTTAAGTTGAGATCATCATTGGTGAAGGTCTTCCCGAGAGCAATCAGATGATTTTTTAGATGAACGAACCTTTTTTGCAAGGCAACAATAGATTCACCGGGCTGCATACGGAACATCTCATATTCTTGACTTAACGTGTTAAGTCTTGATCTTTTTACTTCTGCTGTTCCTTCATGCGTTTCTACCAAGGTATCCCAAATCTGTTTTGCCGATTGACACTGTGATATGCGAAAGAATTCATCCATACTGAGAGCGCTTTGAAGTATGTTGATTGCTTTCTTCTCATTCAAGATTCTCTTCTTGTCATCTTCATCATATGAGGATTTGATCTTTGGGGTTCCAACACCATTTACCACACTTGTAGGAACATGTGGACCAGTTTCTACGGTTTCCCATATACCATCTCCTTGAGCCTCAAGATGTGCCTTCATACGGATTTTCCAAAAGTCGAAGTATTCTCCAGAAAAGAGTGGTGGCTTGTTACTACTTCCACCATCTTTGAAAACCGGGTTAGTACTAGCGGAAGCCATTAGGATCGATAGGAACAGGTTACCTTAACCTACTCTGATGCCAATTGTAAGTACAGAGTATGCCTAAGAAGGGGGGGGGGGGGGGGGTGAATTAGGACTTTAGAACTTTTTCCGGTTTTTATGGTTTCTTGAAATTTTACTGGTTTGTGTTGTTGGTTATGAAAGTAGTAGAAAGTAAAAGGACAGTGGACACTAAGATTTATAGTGGTTCCCCTTACAATCCGAGAGTACTCCACTCCCCTTTCAACACGAAAGAGAGTTTTCACTATTGTTTAATAAAGTACAACCTATCACACCATCAACCGGTGAGGCCTACTATCAAACAATAAAACTAACAAGTGTACAAGAACAATCCTCTTATAAACACTCACCCTTGTGTCCAACAATCCTGGATCACAAGTAAGAATACAAATACTTGTAATGATTTTGTTTTGTGAATAATAATATCAATGTCAAAATTGATCTTCTCCAAATGATCAAAATTCACTCTTATAATTTTCAACACAAGTGTTCAACAGATGAATATGAAATTTTTTATGCAATTATGAACACTTAGAAAGGGTTTTGAAAATGGTGAATTTGATTCTAAGAATATTTGAAAATGAATGTTGGAGGTGTTTTTCAAAATTGAAAAACTCAGAATTTATGTGTAAACACACCTTTTCCAACAGGTATATTTGAGTATAATTCAAAATATGAACTGGTATAATTTTCAAACCATTTTTGAATTTGAAACAAAGTCATTTTTCAAAATACGTTCAGTGTTAATCGGTTAACCTATATGGTTAATCGGTTAACAGTTGAACGTTATACCAAAATATTTAAAATTTGAAATGGTTAACCGGTTAACCTATATGGTTAATCGGTTAACACTGCTATTTTTTCAGAAAAAAGCTTATAAAAATAGTGTTATACCAATTCTAATAGTTTAAAAAGATATGCTTATGCAATGATTAAATGATAAAGATGTTGAACACTTGTATATCAATTAAATTAATGAATTTTGATATACCATAGCTTGTGTCCAAAATTTGAAAGTTGATCAGTCAAATGTTCATGAAGCTTTGAATGTTGATCACTTCCATTCCACTTGATCTTGGTCTTTTGAAAGCGTTTGCCTTTTTGCACAGATGAATTATTCTTGATCTTGATGTTGACGTCATCAAAACTTTGAGATGAAGCTTGCTTCTACACTTTTTAGCAATTGACTTTTATGTAATTTTATTTAATTGTCATTAATTTCAAAATTCCATAACTCTTTCATTTTTAATCATTTTTTAATGATTCTTTTTGATAAATTTTTATATTAATGTGTATTTTCATATAATTCTTATTTTAGAAACACTTTGCATTATGAGGAAATTGCGATTCGTTTTAGGGTTTTCACCCTCCTTTCTTTCCCCTTTCATTTCCACTCTGGATTCCATTCTCTTTGAGTTTTATTTTGAAACTTCGCTTGTTAGAATACTTGTGTACTTCAATTTGAATTAAGTTCTTGCTTGTACGAATTTGTGTTTGATCTTCTCTTAAAACTTGAAAGTTTCCCCCATGAAATTTTGAACTTTTCCCTTGCATTGTTGTGACATTGTTTGGTTATGCTTGATGATTGTGAGTACATATGACATTTGTAACTTTAGAAGACCACATCTTTGTTAAGATACATATTTATCTTTGTTAAGATCCCCTTCCATCTTAGTTAAGAAATATCCCCGTCTTTGTTAAGATACGCCTTTGGTTTTTACCTTTTCATCATTTTAAGACCTGTAAGAAACTTCCCCCTTCATGATATTGTAATATCTTAATGCTTGCTTTAGTTGTAACCATTTATCTTGATTGAAATCATTTCTTGATATTGTAATATGTTTGCTTATTCTTGGTTGTAACCATGCCTCTTATCTTCATCATGTTTAAATGATTATTGCTTTGTTAAGTTATTTCCCCAAGTGATGAAACTCTTTAGTTCTCATCCAAGTTGCCTAATCTTTCTCCCTTCCAAAGGAAAGCCTCTCTGTTGACCCTCGAGGTCATGGATAGATCATAACACTTCTCTTGAATTTTTTAAGTCATCTCCCTCTTAGTTAAGTTAGAACTAAGCCACTAGACTTTGCTTAAAGTCTAAAAGACATATCCCTTGGTAGGAGTATCTTTCAACTAGAACTTGTAGGATAGAGTTTGTTAACTTTATGTAAGAATCATTGTCATAATTACTTATTCCCCTCTGGGATTTTGTAAAAGTCAATTCCTTTGAGTTTACAACTTAGATTAGACAGTTTGGTTAAACTCTACACAAGCATTGTTATGTTTGTTCCCCTTTGAACCTTGATCATAATCAAGTGTTCATCTATCCCTAGTGAGATGAACTACGATTGCTCTGATTCTATCCTAGTTAGGATACGTAGGCAGAGGATGCGATGTCTTTGCGAGCAAACTTAGAAACTATCTTTAGGTCTTTACCTACAACTTAGCACTTTTTATCCAATCCCAATGCATAGCAAACATTTAACAAGTATTTAGCATGCAAACATACAAAAGGTTCCTATAGAGTACTACATATGTTTAGGATGTGAAATACCTACCCTAGGCATAACCAACCCCCGATCCCCGAATCTTTAGCTTTGTTGTTACATCGTACAAAAAGGTCTTTCTTTCTTTTACCTTTCCTTTGGATAAATCAAAGTCCGATTGTGAATTTTAAGAATTAAGATTCAAGTTAATCAATAGCTTGGCATCACGATTCTCACTATAACAAAAGTGACAACTTCTATTCTTTCCTTTGTTATGGGGTAAATGAACTGTAATGGTGTTGAATGGAAGTTTCGACTAGAGAGCAGCGACACAGAGATTGGTCGACATGCTAGGTAAAATGTTGATGAAAAGGGTCGACGTCGACAAGAGGAAGATTGTTGGGTCGACCCAGATGCTGTCGATCGACTGGGTCAACTAAATTTTGTGCAAAGAGACTACTATTTGAGCGGGAAATGGATTTGAAATTCAAGAACGTGGGAAGTTACAAAAGTAGTGGGCAAACATGTGGCATCACCAGATTCAACATGTCAGTTATTTATTTCCCTATTTAAAACAATGCATGTTGTCATTTCAAGGGGTGCATTTTTGTAATATTGTAAGAAAAACACTCTGAGTATCAAAGCGTTACTAGAAAAGATTTTTCACTTCTACAAAATGTATGATCGCGTCTACATTCCCCTTTTTATAAGTAATTTAGGTCATTAATTCTAAAAGTGTTTTTGCCTTGTTTCTACTCATTTACATAAGTAATTTCTCACTCCTTTGTACACATGTTTATCTAGTTTTCAGTTTTACTTACAAATAACTCCCAACCTATTTCAAATAAACACCATTCCACCATTTTCCCATATATCCCAAACCAAGTGTTCTAGGACTCGTTTTACCGGTCCTGCAAGTAAACCTGCATTAGAAGGTCAGAGGTTGTTCGCGTGAAAACTGCGTGCGAACAAATTGGCACGTCCAGTAGGAGGCTAGGGTTTGGGTGCTTGCATTTGCATAATGGTAAAATGGTGATACCACGTCCAAACGAAGAGCCGTCTTCAGAGGGAAATACGGTTGTGACTCAAACAACTGACATTAACACTGACACTGTGTTTGTGGTGTCGACGGCTCAAGGTGGGCCAGTTATGACGTTGCGTCGACCTAAACCTAGGCCCACGGTGATAGGGATTGGGGGGCAATATATGCCTAGTTTCACAATGCCAGCCCCCAGGGCCTTTAGGATACCGATAGAGTTTATGTCGAGTCTGCATCACAGTGGCCCACTCTTTGGGGAAAGCTCTTCATCAACATTTTCCCCATATCAGGGTTTAGGGCCTTTGATGAACCAAGTCACGAGGCCCCCCAGGGTTTAGTGTTCCATCACTTTTGTTCCCAACTTTTATGTCAAGTTCTGTCATCGTCATGAGGCAACAAATGAACGAAAGTAACCAAGAAATGGTCCACATGCTGGCCCAACAAATGAGCACCACATTAAGGCCACTAATACACAATTGGACTAAGAGTTACCAACAATTGGCAACTCAGATGACGCAAATAGGTGATTTTTTGGGTGCTCCTAATGCCATAGGTCGACAAACGCCTCCACCTCGACTAGAGATGCCAGTTCGACAAGACGAAGTCTTTGACGAAACAATTAACCAACGGCCCCACGAGGCTGAACACACACCTAGGATGGTCCAAAGTCCTCCCGTTGTTTTATTTCATAGAAACTAGAACCCCGACTATATGGTCAGGCAGGTTCGACACGAAGCCATGGCTGGTGAACCCAACTTAGAAGCCATGGTGGAACGAATCATGGTTCACAATGGGGCGAATTCAGGCCTTCGACGGTCGACGTATACGTTCCCATTACTAGACTTTGTCCTACAAACAGAGTTGCCCAGAGGGTGGAAAGTGCCAAAGTTTACCAAATTTGCTGGAGAGACCGAGGAGTCCACCGTTGAGCATGTTGCCAGATACCAAACCGAAGCTGATGACATAGCAAACAACGAGGATCTAAAATTGAAATACTTCCCCATTTCCCTCACTAAAAATGCATTCACTAGGTTCACCACTTTACCCCCACAGTCCGTTCAGACCTGGGCGCAATTGGAAAGATTATTTCATGAACAGGTCTACATGGGACAATAAAAAATTAGTCTGAAAGAGTTATCCAGTGTCAAATGAAAGACTACAGTGTTAGTAGACCAATATCTTAACAGGTTTAGACTGTTGAAAACACGATGCTTCATGCAAGTCTCTGAGCACGAACTAGTCGAAATAGCGGCTGGTGGCCTACATTATTCGATCAGGAAAAAATTAGATACACAATATCTCATAAATATGGTGCAACTAGCTGATAGAGTCTGTCATGTCGAGCGTCTAAAAAATGAGAAAACCCAGGCCAACAAATACCATAGAAAAGAGAAAGTTTCATATGTAGCTGCTGACGAATACTCATCTACCGATGAGGAACTTTTCGATAATAACGCGGTCAACGTGGTTGAACTAAAGCCAGGACCCCCATATACATGCAAATCATTAAAACCGTTAAATGGAAAAAATTTGGTTGAAACTGAAAAAATAGACAAATATGTTGCAAAAACGTATACTTTCGATGTATCTAAGTGATGAAATATTTGATTTGCTAGTTAAAGATGGTCAGATTATTGTCCCTCATGGGGCAAAGGATCCCTCTTTTGAACAAAAGAAAAAAAGGGGATTATGTAAATTTCATAATTTCCTTGGTCATAAGACATCTCAATGTGTTCTTTTCAGGGACTTGGTTCAGAAAGCTTTGAAGGAAGGTCGGCTTCAATTCGACAAAAGGCCCAAAATGCAAGTAGACGCGGATCCGCTGAAAGTCGAAGATGCCTTGTATTCTGAGTTATACGACTACATGATGGTGGAGGCTTCTGAAGGTCTTAACAGACACCAAACAATTAGAACAGTTGAATGCATGATGGTTGAGACTACTAGTGGTCCCGACAAAAAGGCCGAAGTAAATCTTGAGGCAGTTTACCCTCAAGCTGGCTAGAGTCTGATTGATTTCCAGGAGAAATGCAGGGTGAGCGAGTCAAAGGCTGTGTTATGCCCAAAGTGCAATGCCGTGTTCAACAAAAAGGCTGCTGAGAAGTATAAAGCAACTAAGAAAGTGACACTGCTAGATGATAAGCCACAAATCCCTCAGTTCGCGTTCGACAAAGACGGTGCTCCTCGACAGAATGAAGAGTACAAAAAGTTATTCCGACCAGTACGACCCAATACTTTTGTGCCACCTTCAAATACACCACAAGATAAGTGGATGGCGCCTGTGAGCCAACAAGGGAGCAAGCGACCAAAGTGGAAGGATTTGGATCTGGAGAAGGGGGCAAAGGCCTCAGACCACGATGTTGAGCATAGAGGTTATAGGGTTTCTCCCAACTACAAAGGGAAAAATCCTATGACAAGGACCCAGTGGAGACGATACCAACGAAACAAGAAGGTAGCAAGAGAAGCCTCAACTTCAACTCTGAAACCTATGGGACCCGCTAGCCTTAAAAGGCAGCACCCATAGGCGAGGTGGGTCGAGAAAGGAAAAATTATGACGAACCAGACAACGGCCGTGACGGTCGAGACTTCCGGAGAGAAGGGAGTGGTGTCAACCCAGAGTTTGAAGTACACATCTGGGGGTGGAAACAAGAAAGAGTCAGAGTACTCTCCCTAGTCAGACGAAGAAGAACCGAAGTACACTCCCCAGTCGGGGAAGGAATATGATCCCTCACCAGAAGACAATTTTGACGAAGACATGTATGACGACACAATGATGATACATATGGTGAAGACTTCGTTATAAACTACGACATCGTTTCAATATTTCCAGCAGAGTATGATAAGGTGTCGGAAGTCTCTGAAGCAAAAGAGGATTTCTTGGCGGAGGAGGCTACTGCGGACAAGTCACTATGCTACTACGTGATGAACAACGGAGTGGTGGAGGAGAAAACAACTATGTTTGAAATACCTAGTCATGGGATCATGTACCACTCCATTGTTCATAAAAGCGAAGGTCAACAGGGTAGTCGTCAACAAGGTGTTCGTAGATGGAGGGGCAACCGTCAATCTAATGCTCATTTATTGTTCCAAAAGATTAGAAAAACTGAAGCTGATCTCCAACAACACAACATGGTTCTATCCAACTATGAAGGGAAAACCAACAACATTTTAGGGGTGGTCCAAATTGAACTAGCTGTGGGTACCACTACCTGATCAACGCTCTTCATGGTCATAAACTCGAAGGTGTTGCACCCCAAAATTTGCCCAACATTTCTTTACCTAGCTTGTGTTTCATTTCATTCACATTAGCATTATCATTTGCATTTCATTGACATGTATGCAGGAGATCAAGAGGTATGATTATCAATCAAGAGCTACACAAGAGTTTGAAGCTAGCTAAGAAGGTTATTCAAGTGTTCAAGGGTTGATATCCTTGTCAGAGAAGTTAAAAGAGCCTCAAAAATATTGGTTGAAGCCAAGAGGGTGTGTCTCCTAACTTGAGAGTTGTGGGAAGTCATCAGATGATTCTGAAGCCATGAGGATGGACTTGAGGTCTTGAGAGAGCTCATGAGAAGTGTTGAAGATCACTTTGAGGCCTATACAAGTCATTGTGCAAGATTAAGAAGCCTCAGCCATGAGTGGTGCAATTAGGGTTTGACTGGGTCAACCCTAAGTCAACTAATGATTTGAAGAAGGTTGAGACCTAATCCAAGAGCCATGTGATCATGGATTGATGCATTGAGATGTTATAAGGATGATCCCAAGGTTAACGCAACATGACTGAAGAGTTTGAGAAGTTTCAAGCTAGGGTTTCTAAGGCTTGACAGTGTAAAATCCCCTAGTTTGACCCCTATCTTCAAGGCAATTTAGCTCAAGATGTGATTGTCATCTCACCTTACCCCCAACATGATTGTTGTAGAGAATGGTCTTAGATTTAATTTGATTATTAGAAGTCCTTGATAGGATTTGTAGAACTCAAGTTATGACTTTGACAAGTTACAAGTCATCTGAGGTATGTGAATTTGGGGCTTGAAAGTTGTCCAACTTGCATGAAAGTTTTACCCTAGAAGGATGATTCCTATGGACTTTTGGTCAACATGAATGTTGTTCCTTATTCTCTTAGATTTCTAGAGAGTACTAGAAGTCCTTGATAGGATTTGTAGAACTCAAGTTATGGCTTTGACAAGTCAAGGGTATTTTGGTCATTTAGAGATTATAGGTCATTTCATTCATAAGGCCATAACTCCTATTTGCAAGCTTCAAATGGGAAAATGTTCAACATCAAACTTGTTCAAAATGATGTTTTAAGGCTAGCCAAGTGGTCATGAGAGGTTGGAATTGCTTGTAACTCAAAATTGCAAAATTGACTTAAAAAGGAAGATTTAAAGTTCATTAAAAAGACAAAATTTGGGATTTTTCATTTGGTGACCAAATGAGACAAACCTATATGTCATTTTGATGGTAAAATGCATTTTAAAGACAATGGCAATGGCACTTTTCTCATTTGAGGTCAAAATCATGGAGTTGTATGTTGTTACTTAAAGCTTAAGTTACATAACCCAAACTATGCATAAGTGCAAGACCAATGCTCCAATCCATCAAAACACTTTCAAAATCTCATGTGGAGAGAATTTGGATGAGAATGAAGGCAAGTGCAAGCTGCTAGCGGAATTGGTATGAGAAGGGCATGAGATTGAATTTTCCATGACATGAGATATTGAAATACTCATTGGATTGATCTAGAACTTTCTAGATCATTCATTCATGTCCTATATATGATTATGAAGTGGTTCACAGTGAAGGTTGGTGAGAATTGAGAGAGGAGAGTGAGATTGCATTTTGAACTTGCACATTGCAAATCAAAATCTGTTACAAGGTTAGAGGCCATTTCAGTCCAAGAAATTGATCTCAATAGCTTGCTCTGAGGTTGGTGATTGATCCCAGATCAAATTCAAGGCCAAATTGTGGAGGAATTGTGAGTTAGCCATTAGAGTTGGAAGCTTGCAACTCAGAATCGGGTTCAAGAATCCAAGGCATTTCAACTCTTTTCTTTGCATACAGAAGGTTTATTGGAGGCTAGTGAAGGAGTCTGCAAGTTCTTGAGGGTTGATTTGAAGATTCAACCACTCTGTTCACACGATTTTACCAGGTATGTAGTTCTCATTCCATAGCTCAATTTAGGTAGAATCAATGGGAATTGTTAGGTTAGATGCATTGTAGATTGATGTAGGAAGGTTTTTGGATCATCAATTTGGAGATTAGTGACCAATTAGGGTTGTTGCCATTTTCGGTTGAGATTGTGTTCTTGCAAATCTTGAGCTTTTAGAATGAATTAGTGGCATGAATGAATTCATGAGGAAATTTGGGACAAGATTCATCAAGGAATCGTGGCCAATGGTGGATTCTAGAGAGAGTTAGGGTTGTGGAAGGTTGATCGGAGAATGTCACCGGCGGTGACTCTAGCGCGCGCAGGTGAACTGAGTTTAGAGATTCAAAATGAGGAAGATGATCCCAGAGCCATTGGATTGGAGGTGGACCTTTGACCAAAGGAGGATCTAACGGCCACGAGTGGTTTTCATTTTGTGAAGGATTTCTGAGTTAATATGAAACGCAGCGTTTCATTTATTTGCTGGTTTTGGGCTTAATTCAATAGTTGATACTCCCACCCCCCTTATGGCCCAATCAATAAAATGAACTGAGTTGGTATGCTATTCACACCGCGCGCCTTTCATTTTCTTTTGATTTTTCATTTTAATTTTTCATTTCATACATGGTTATTGGAAAATTCATAAATAATTGAAAAATGACTCAATTAATTCCATTCTTTTTGCCATGGATTCATGATTGAATCTAGTTTTTTTAGATAAAAAAATATTAATATTCCATGCATTTTCTGATTTTATGTGCATTTTTACATTTTAATTGATATTAAAATAATCATGGTTGATGCTTGATCTTGTTGAATTTGGTTTGATCATTTGATGATGATTCATGCCCTGATTTTTTGTGTGTAGATAGCATAGATATGCATGTTCCCCCTAGATATTTCTCACATTTTTGTGATGAATATAAGTGGCAGTTTTAGGTTGAAACTTTAAGAGCTCCATTTTTAGGGTTTATGGTTGATACCTTATGATTTAGGGTTTATTTCTAGAACTTGGTGGATGATTCAACCTCTGATTTTTGCATGGTAGATTCATGATTGAATCAGGATCCCTTAGGAATGTTTGTAGGAATTTAAAATGTGATTTACTATTTTTGTTTGATTTTAGTTTAGATGCTAACTTTAGATGATTCTAATGCACTAATTCAACTAGAATGACTTCTTTAGTTCCTTTAGATTAGGGTTTTGTTTCTTTTGCTATTGGATGATGTTGAAGACAAGCTTGGGATACCATGGATTGCTTGAAGAAGTTTGGATGTGAAGATTTTCCCTTCTTTTGGTGTAGTGTTGATTAGGTGTTAAGATTAGGGTTTGTAGGCAGGGCTCCTAGATAGATTCTCTTCCTTCATAAACATGGAAGATGTTGATCACTTCCATTCTTACCTATGATGTAAGGTCCCCTTGTAAAGGCCTCATCCCTCCTTTGGTAGGATGTGTGGCCCTTTGCAAGTTGGTAGAACCTTTGAGGGTCCCTTTCTCTGATGATAGGATGCTTAGTGGTGACCTTTGGTCTTCACTCTGCTACCAATCATCCAAACTTTGCTCTTGTTAGATGAATCTTCCTCCCTTGCTAGAGGATGAAGTTCCTTGTTAGAAGATTGAAGATGCTAGGAGTTGACACTCCCCTGTGTTTGAAGATTTCCCTTAAGAGCTGAAGCCTGAAGACCAAGTTGACATTTGTGAGGAAGATCAAATTGAAGTTGAGTAAGAGCTGAGGCTTGAAGTTGGAGAACAAGTTGATACTTGTGTATGACACATTGAGAGCCTGAAGGAGCCAAGTTGATACTTGATTTTAGGGGTGAAGCCTAAAATTGGTATTTACTGAAGAGCTGAAGCTTGAAGTTGAAGGAGAGGGATAAGTTGATACTTATGGTGGATAGCTTAGAAGCTTGAAGAAGCAAGTTGACACTTGCTATTGAAGATGGTAGCCTTGAAGAGTGGTTGAGGACTGAGGACTGAACTGCTGTCAAGGGATTGCTTTGCTGTGAAGTTGTGGGAGCTGTTGATTTGCTTTCTTTTCTTGTCTGTTTTCTTTCTATGCAACTGTATTGCTGTGACTTGTTTGATTTGCTTGATGCATTAGAATAAGTTCATATTTAGATTGATTCAAGCTAGGAGCATGATTGCACTAGAGGTTGAGTTGTTCCCTCTGCTTGTATTTTTACTGTATGGCTTTGCTTGCTGGTATTTGGTAGAGCTCTGCTCCCTTGCCTATGTGGTTTGTGTTTGCTTGATAGCATGTTATTTCTTCTGTATGATTGCAGTTGCCCCTATCTTGCTTGATGGCATTTTATTTCTTTCATGATTGCAGTTATTCATATCTGGCTTGAGGTTGAGATGAGCTTGTGGAGGCTGATGCCCCACACACATTTCCTCCCTTACTTGCATTGCATGCATTTTACTGTATATCTGTTTACTGTTTCAGTTGATGCTTTATCTGTTTTTGTTTATCATTGACATGATCCCCTAGGAATCTCACTTCCTTTGATAAGGAAGTGATGATTAGAACTTTAGGTTGAAACCTATGCATGATAACTTCTAGGAGATCCCTGTTTCAAACTTCAACCATAGGATGAATCCTTGGCATGACAACATTAGGACTTGATAGTCTCCCCGTAGTTGTCCCTCTCTCTTCTTATCTTTAAACAAATCAAAAATACAATAATAAAGGTTAACTGACGTCGTACGTTACGAGCCTTAAGCTATCTGAGAAAGGGTTGTTGAAGAGTTTCTTTTCAACAGTCTGGATGTTAAGTATGGCACCCTTTGGGTGACATGCGACACATTCACTCTCAGGTCATAGTCTCTAGTGCGATATTGGTTACAAACAACCACAAAAAACAGTTCTTCCGTAAAAGACAGAAAACGAACTTCAAACCTTTTTGCCCCGTGGGCCCATAATTCAAAGGAAGCTTTTCTGAAGGAAAGAGTGTCGTTAACTCCCAGTTCTACCGCAAACGGTAACGCCTAAGTCTCCAAGGGTCGAGCTGCGTACACCAAACTACTGGAACTGTTTGTTAACCCTACTCGATAAAACAGATGAATCTGAATTCCCGTAATTCGTATTATCCCGAACTACGTAAGCTCTGATCTCTCATACTTGTTGAGAGTACGTAGGCACAATACTGACGTATTGGTGAGCCACCTTCCCCGTTTACCCGTAGTTAGCCGAACTACGTTGACTCTGATTTCTCATTCTCTGATGAGAATACGTAGGCATAAAGTGTGACGCTTTGCCGAGTCATTTTTCTTTTCTTTTCAGACCAGCCTTGATAGGTAGATAGTAAAACCAACCCGTCAGATAAACACAACAAGCATGGATCCCATCGAGTACGATGGACGTGAGGGGTGCTAATACCTTCCCCTTGCGTAACCGACTCCCGAACCCAGACAACAGTTGCGATGACCTTGTCTTATACCTTTTCGTCAGGTTTTTTCGATCGTTTCCTTTCCCGCTCTGAGGGATAAATAACGAAAGGTGGCGACTCTTCTGTTTTGCCGGCACCTTATTTTCGCGGTAGCAACAGAAGGCAAATTTTAACCTCCTGCTGGGTCAAGAATGGATCCATGGGATAGGGGTAGTGCCTTCAACACTCCATCAAAGGTTGAGCATTTGGCGGAAGGATGACGTAATTGAAAACATCAAAGCTTACCAGAGTTATTACAAGATGGATGAAACAAAGGATACCAAGAAATCATTTAACCAGCATCTAGAAAATGTGGCACCTTGTGATGATGGGTCGAGATCTTACACTTTTGTTGACATAGGTCGCGTCTTGAACTTGGATCCTGACTACGGGTTTGTTTGGGATGCTGCTGACGCTACAATGACGCCCACAGAAGAACTTCCACCCACAGGGTGGCCCACAACTGATGAAAATGACTACTAAGTCAGAGAGTTTGACTCAAATTTTGGCATATTTGGCTGAAAACAAACAAAAGTCGGCACTAGAAGTAAGAAAGAAATAGAATATGTCTGGAGACGTCGACAACAATATGCAAATGATTGGCCGATAAGGCAAAACAACAGATTCAGAAAGCCGGAGGCTCGATTGCATTTATGACAATGAGCCTTTGGGGTTTGAGAAAATCCCATCAATCAAGCTGCAAAGAATGCAAGCCTAAAACCCACTCGAAGAGGTCGACCTAGGAGATGGGGCAACAAGGAGACCCACGTACGTAAGCACTAAGATTGAAGTATTGAAGGAATACAAAGATTGCTTCGCCTGGGAGATGAAGTTTAAGCTGATTGAAGTGTTGAAGGAATACAAAGATTGCTTCGCCTGGGATTACGATGAAATTCCTGGGTTAAGTCGGAGTGTGGTGGAACACCGACTTCCGATTCAACCAGGAAAAAGGCCAGTAAAGCAGCAACAACGATGTTTTGCGCCAAAAATCAATGTAAAGATTAAGCAGGAGATTGAGAGACTGCTCAAAAGCCGGTTCATAAAGACTGCAAGATACATCGAATGGTTAGCAAACATAGTCCCAGTTATTAAGAAAAATGGGACTATGAGGGTCTGTATAGATTTTAGAGATTTAAATAATGCTACCCCTAAAGATGAATACTCGATGCCGGTGGCAGAAATTCTGGTCGATTTGGCATCAGGTTTTGAATATTTGAGTATGCTCGATGGGTACTCTGGTTACAACTAGATCCTCATAGCCGAAGATGATGTGCCCAAAACGGCGTTCTGATGCCCTGGGGCCTTGGGAACATATGAATGGGTGGTGATGCCATTTGGTTTAAAAAACTCCAGGGCAACTTATCAAATAGCCATGAATGCTATATTTCATGATTATATTGAAAATTTTATGCAGGTATACATTGACGACATTGTCATAAAATCCTCATCGGGAGATGGTCACTTGAACCACCTTCGACACTCATTTGAAAGAATGAGGAAATATGGATTAAAAATGAATCCACTAAAATGTGCTTTTGGTGTGCATGCAAGGGACTTCTTGGGATTTATAGTCCACAAGAAGGGCATCAAGATCAACCAAAACAAAACCAGGGCAATTTTGGACTTGAAGCCCCCTTCGACGAAGAAGCAACTCCAATCTTTGTTGGGGAAGATAAGCTTTTTAAGAAGGTTTATATCAAATCTAAGTGGTAAAAAAAAGATGTTCACGCGATTGCTCAAGGTCAACAAAGAAAGTGACTTTCACTGGGGGTAGGAGCAGCAAGAGGCCTTCGACACCATCAAAAGATACCTCACAATACCTCCTAGTTTACTGCCACCCAGTATGAATAAAAGCATGAGGTTGTACATCGTTGTGTCAGATGCAACCATAGGAAGCATGTTAGCACAAGAGGATGATTATGGCATCGAAAGACCCATTTATTACCTTATTTGAATGTTGATAGATGCTGAAACTAGGTACACCATGATCGAAAAGTTGTGCCTATGCTTATACTTCTCATGTATGAAATTAAAACAATATATAAAGCCAGATGAGGTTTATGTGTCTTCGTATTTTGATATTATTAAGCATATGTTGTCTAAACCCATTTTGCATAGTCGAATTGGGAAGTGGGCCTTAGCGCTAACTGAATTCGCCTTGATATATATCCTGCTAAGGGCGATGAAAAGACAAATAGTGGCAGACTTTGTCGTCGACCACGCAGTGGTCGAATCACCGTTGTTGGTGATCGAAATGGATCCTTGGAAGTTATATTTCGATGGATCAAGTCATAAGAATAGAACGAGTGTTGGGATCCTAATAATATCCCCGCACGACTATTCTACTAGATTTAAATGTAGGGTCGACGGAAAATGTTCTAATAATGAGGCAGAGTATGAAGCCTTAATCACTGGCCTCAAGATCCTCAAGGATCTAGGTGCTAGGAGGATCGAAGTGAAAGGTGACTCTGAATTGGTGATTAAAAAGATCATGCGAGAGTATGAGTGTGTCAAAGAACACCTCATGGTGTACTTCACGATGGCGAAACGACTTTTGGAACACTTCGAGGTTGTTAGTGTTACGCATGTACCCAAGATAGAAAATCAAGAGGCTAACGATTTAGCACAAATCACCTCTGGGTACAAAGTATCGATGGGAAAGCTAGGAGACTTCATTGAAGTTAAGGAGAAGAGGGTGTCTAAGGTATTACCATTGGCATCTGAATTGTCAGAAGCCGGCGGAATAGACAGTTCGACGGGGAAGGTAGTCGCCAGTTTAGGAAAATATGAGATTTTTGCTATCAGCGATCTGTCACCATCAGACTGGAGGTAGTCATTCGTCTAGTATTTGGAGAATCCAGTAGGGACGGTTGATAGAAAGGTTAAGTATCGATCCTTAAGTTACATCTTAATGGGGAATGAGTTGTGGGAAAAGATGCCAGATGGGGTGCTGCTCAGATGCTTAGGGAATGCAGACGCATACTTAGCAATTTCGGAAGTCCATAGTGGGGCATGCGGGGCTCACCAAGCTGGCCACAAAATGAAGTGGCTATTATTTCGACAAGGAATGTATTGGCCAAATATGCTCAAGGATTGCATAGAATTTGTAAAAGGGTGCCAAGATAGTCAAAGACACGCAAACGTCCAGCACGTACCAGCTAGTGAGTTACACTCCATTATAAGTCATGGCCTTTTCGTGGTTGGGCATTAGACATTATAGGGGAGATTCGACCAGCCTCGTCGAAATAGTAGAAATTCATCCTTGTAGAGATAGATTATTTCACAAAGTGGGTAGAGGTTGTACCTTGATAAAAGTGGACCAAGACACTGTAATTGAATTCATCCAAAACCACATTCTATACAAGTTCGGGGTTCCTGAAACCATCGCAACGGACCAAGGCTCTGTATTCGTTAGCCGGAAGATGCAGGAATTTGCAGAAGAGACAGGGTTTAAATTGACCACTTCAACACTGTATTACGCTCAGACAAACGAGCAAGTCGAAGCGGCCAACAAGGTGTTAATTGAGCTCATTAAGAAGCACATTGCTAAAAAGCCCAAGAACTGGCATATGACGTTAGATCACATTTTGTGGGCCTGTCGAACGTCTCCGAAGGAATCGACCAGTTCAACTCCGTTTCGTTTGACTTTCGATCATGATGTTGTTTTGCCAGCAGAAATTTGTCTGCAGTCAATTAGAGTACAACGTCAGTATGAGATCCTGTAAGAGCAATATTAGAGCATAATGCTAGACGAAATGGTGGACTTAGACAAAGAAAGGATGGTAGCATTTGACAGATTATTGCACCAAAAGGAACGCGTGGCCAGGGCGTACAATAAGAAGATCAAGAAAAAGACCTTTGCAATTAATGATTATGTGTGGAAAACAGTTCTGCCTGTAGATCGATGGGATCGAAAGTTAGGAAAGTGGTCACCAAATTGGGAGGGACCATTCCAAATAATCCAAACGTTCAACAACAATGCATACGAGATTCGAGAGATTGGTGAAGACCAACAAATCATAAGAATAAATGGGAAATATTTGAAAAAATATAGACCTATGTTACAAGAAGTTCAAATCCAAAATAATATTCATTGATAATTGGCCTACGGTGGTGGAAGGCTAACACAGTTACAAAGCGTCTCCAGAATGGAGTTACAACCAAAATATCAATAAAATTTAACAATACAGTTATGCAGGAAACTTGGCTTTGAAGCCTTCAAAAAGGGTCCTCTCATGATCCACCCTGTTTTCCAAAAGAAATTTCCTTTGCCGCATCTAGTCGATGGTCTTTTTGAGTGCAAGGGCAGTTTTGACATGGGCTATCCTTTGAGATACTTCCTGGTTGATTACCTCCTGAGCTGGTAAAGATCCATCGGAATCCAAGAAGCCTTCTACTTCTTAACCTCAGCAATCTTCCTCTCACGTTCCGCCATTTGGACTCGATAGTTAGATATTTGCTGGTCGAGGGCTTGACGTTTGTCAGAATGCTCCTTCTTCGTGGCTTCAAAATCTTCAAGTTTTTTCTCACAAATAGAGCTGAGATACCACACATGTTTCATTTTGTTTGTCTTCCCCCTGATTTGGGCATCAGCCTGCTTACACATCGACAGATCCTTCACCGGCTGAGTAAAGAAAGCCTCAAACTCAATAAAGTACTTGGCTATAGGGGGAGGCACGTTAAAAAGAGAAAGTTCATCTAGGATTTTAAAAATATCGCAGGCCGCCACCGACGCTTCTGCCACCGCGTATAAGAACTCATCCTAAAACAGATATGTCTTCAATTGTTGAAGTTTCAGTTCGAACAAGTCATTCATCTCTGGGCTAAGAGTGGCATGTGAACCAGCAGGGGTGGCGTCCACAGTCGACTGGTGAAGTTTGAGAAGAGCCTTCAAGGCTTCTGCTGGATTGGATTTCTTTATAGCCTGTTGCACCCCAAATTTTGACCCCTTAGATCCTCATCATCATTTTAGGATCATATTCAGTTGATTAACTAACCTTAACCCATTTCCAGTTTATCTTTGTTAAGATGCAGATGAATTAGGGTTCCGTACCGTCAAAATCGGGATTTCAATGGTCTGACCAATCAATGTTTTGGATTGATTCAACTTCAAATAAGTCTCCAAAAGATCAAATATACTCCATTGGATCAAGTATGAATTCAATTTGAGGTGGTCACCCAAGAATTGAGAACAGTGCAGTTCAAGATGCCCGATTAGGGTTTTCGATCAGGAAAAGTCAACTGTAGTTTGAATTTTGGTTTAAAAAGTGTTTCAATGGTGGGATCAAGGTCCATTGAGTTCCTATGGCTTAGTAAAGTCCATCCAAAGAGTTTCAAGTCTTCAGAATGTCCGGATCACCGACAGTCGACTCGGTAGTCACCGATTGATCGAACGGTTGACCGAAAAGTCAACTCTTCACTCATGAGGAATTTGACCTCAAGATGGGAATCAAAAATGGTCCTAATGATATATTATACCTACCCATGAAGTTTCATGACCATTGGATCAAGGGTTAGGGAGTAATCGCAAAAGTTGGGAAATTAAGGTTTTGAAAAGGGCAAAGCCATAACTCCTTAACCACACAAGGGTTTTTGACCTAGTTTCAAGGGGAATGAGTTCCTAACACAAGCATAAATATTGTATTACCTAATTGGGGCTTTCTAAAAAGTACAAGTGGGTTCCATAACTCTTCCTAATTAGAGAGAACCGAGGTCCACAAGTTGGCAAAAACTCACATTGGCAAAACCAGGTCAACATGAGTTTTTTTTTAATTCCAAAACCTCTCCAAATTGATGCTAATCAAAGACTAAGCCTCATTTATGATGTTTACATTGTTAATAAACATGTTTAACTTCAATTCCCACGAAAATGGACCAAAGATCAAAAGAAATCATTATTTAATGCAAGTTGTAAAAGTGAATAGTGAAGAAAGAGAAAAAAAGGTGGCTACCTTTGTCAAATCATCAACTTTAATTCAACAAGTCACCTTCTATCCTATCAAGCATGATGAAAAAAATCTATGGGGCATGGAGAATATCTTATTAGAGTGTCTTAAAGACAAAGATGAAGATTGCATTGGAAAACTCAAAGATTTTCATGATGGAAGGTTAAAATTGGCAATTTGCTTCACTTTTGCCCATACCTTGATCCAAGGCCTTTGGCTATAAATAGAACTCACTTCTTACATAAAAAACACACAAGTTCCATGCTAGAAACCAGCTAGAACTTTCTTTCTTACACAATCACAAGTTCTTACAAAATCTCATTAAGTTTCCAAAATCCCTCAAAATTTGCTTTTGAAAAACACCTTTCAAAACCATTTCCAAACTTCTTCCAACTCAAGAAACACTTCAAACACATAAAGTATGATGTATTGAAGCTATCCAAGTCACTTCCACACTTATGTAACAAGATCTTGGAAGAGCTCTCAAGATCTCTGGTTTTCTTATTGCTTAAGCTTGCTTCAAGAGGTAAACCTAAAACTCATAAATGTGAACTTTCCACTTGCATTCCACATGTTACCATGACTGTTTTTTTACCATAATGATCTTGAAAATTTTCAACTTGTAACTTGATTTTTCTTGTGAGATTGATCTTGTATTATTCTTAAATTTTTGTTAACATGTTTAAATAATCAAATTTGTTTGATTCATTGTCTTATCATGTGCATTTTATTCCTTTTATCATTTAGATTTTCATGTTTTGTTCATCCAAACTTCAAAAATCATAACTCATCCATTTTTCATCATTTTGAACCCATTCTTTTTGCATTGTGTTTGTCTTGATGCCTACTTTCATGTGATATTTTTTAATTCCATGTTTGTTCATATTTTCATACCTTTTGGTTGCTTGTAAGTTGCCTTTGTATTGAGATCGTTATCTCGCGTATGCAGATGAATTTCTTTTTCACCGTGATCATTTGTGTTATGATATTCACTCATTCTTATTCCTCCCATGTTAGTTTACATGCTAGGATACTCTCCTTTGGTTTTTACCATGATTTCATATTAATTCCTCCTAAATTATGAGGTTAAACTAATTTGCTTGTATTTGATTGTCATCGATACATGTGGTTGTTACCTTCAATCTTTGTTAAGATATACCTTTAATCTTTGTTAATATATGCTTTCATCTTTGTTAAGATACATGATCTTTGGTTGTAACCATGCCCCTTTTGTTTAAAGTATTGATTACTTTGTTAATTATTTCTTCCCCAAGTGATGGAACTTTTTTAGTTCTCATCCAAGTTGCCTCATCTCCTCCCTTCCAAAAGAAAGTCTCTCTATTGACCCTTGGGTCATAGATAGCTCAATACCCTCATTGGCCTCGAAAGAGCCTTAACCCCCTTTTTGGTCTGGATAGAACCAATAGGATATAAACTCATAGGTCTGGATAGAACCTTCCCCTCTTTTGGTCTGGAAAGAACCAATTGATTCCTTAGTTTGAGCCCGAACTACGATCGCTCTGATTTCTCATTGGACAATGAGAATACGTAGGCACAAGATGCGATATCTTGACGAGCAACCTTCCCCCTCACTAGGAGTGTTTACAACTAGAACCCTAGGATAGAGTTGTTAACTCTATGTAAGGATCATGGATATGATCACTTACTTCCCCCTTTGAGTGTTACAATATAGACATAGAGAGTTTTGTGAAACTCTACACAAACATTATTATGTTTGTTCCCCTTTGAACCTTGATCGCAATCAAGCGTTCTTCAACCCTAGTAAGGTGAACTACGATTTGCTCTGATTCTATCCTAGTTAGGATACGTAGGCAGAGGACGCGACGTCTTTGCGAGCAAACTTAGAAACTATCATTAGGTTTTAACCTATACCTTTACCCAATCCCAATCCTTAGCAAATATTCATCAAACTTAGCATGCAAACAAACAAAAGGTTCCTGTAGAGTACTACAAATGTTTAGGATGTGAAATACCTACCCTATGCATAAACAACCCCCGATCCCCGAATCTCTTAGCGTTGTTGTGTTGCACCCTAAAATTTGCCTAACCTTATTCACTTGGTTTATGTTTCAGTATCATTAGCATTTGCATATAGAGTCATGTACATAGTCTAATCATCTGCATAGCATAAGCATAGCAAGTCATTCAACAGGGGACTGTTGCACCCTAAAATTTGACCAACTGATTTTCCTATCTGACTCATGGTTTAATTTCATATTCACAGCTCAGATGTATGATTTTTGTGCACAAGCAGGGGATATCAGAGTTTACAGCTTGATTTTTGTCTATCAGATATGGCAGACCCAGTCCAGATCACCAGGGTTTTATTTTCAGGAAATTGTGCGCTCCTCGGTGATTTTTTCAGTGATTTTGGGGATATTCTGATGCCCGGGGATCTCCGTTCGATTCAATCTGGTCTCGTGCGCTTTTATGGGAGTCATTTGCATTCATCTGCATTTTTTAGGGTTTTATAGGCTTTTGTGAATTTTAACAGGCTTTATAGAATTTTTCTGGAATTTAAATAGGGTTTTCGTATATTTTAACAATTTAATTCTCTTTATAGGATTTTATAGAATTCTTAAATAGGTTTTTAGAAAATAAATAAGATTTTAAGTAGTTTTATCATTTTAGAATAATATGGTTTTTCTTTTAAATCATTTTTAGAATTTTTCTATAGATTTTTAATAGGTTTAATAGTTTTTTAGAAAATATAGAAAATAATATAGTTTTCTTTTATAGATTTTAATATTTTTAGATGATATAGAAAATAATATAGTTTTCTTTTATTAATAATAGGTTTAATTGTTTTTAAATCATTTTTAGAATTTTAATAGAAAATTAGGATAATATAGAATTAATTAGACTTTAATCATTTTTTAGGGTTTAATTAGGATTAATTGAATTTTTCAGAATTAAATAGGTTAATGACTTTTTAGAGTTTAATTAGGTTAATTGATTTTTTAGAATTAATTAGGGTTTAAATCTTTTTGTTTAGGATTTAATTGAATTTGTTAGATTTTATTAGGATTAATCATTAGTTAATTAGGTGTTAATAATTGATTAGAGTTTAATTAGTTTTAATTGCTTTAATTCAGTTTGTTGTACAGTTTTTTTTTTCCAGCTCGTATGGGCCCAGTGGGGCGTTTTTTGGTAAGGCCCAGATTTCATCAAGTCCAGAAGATGACTCAGCAGTCCAAGTCTTTCCAGCGAATGTCCAGAACTTTCTAGAGGATTCTGGCGTTTTTCAGTGTAATAAATAGAAGTGACGCGTGTCACACATGCGGAGGCCCCACGTTTTTCTCAATCACCGCGCCACCACCACTCAGAACCCACTCCCAATCCACGCCACGTGGTCCACACCTGTCCCACTCTCTCTCTCTCCCTGAGACACTTGGCGCCCCCACATCATTGCCTGAGTTCCCCACCGGCGGCCATGCATCAGCCGTAGCCCCCACCGCCGGCCACCGTCTCACTCGCCGGAATCTGCAAACAACCAAGAAAACCTCAGATCTTCTTCTTCCTCCTCAGATCCCTTCCGTCACCTTCCTCTTCTCATCGCCGGAAAACTCATAGGCTCGCCGGAATCATCATCCTCCTCTATCAATTTTTTTCCAGAATCACCTTCATCCTCCACAGATTTTCTCCAGAATCACCTTCATCCATCAACGCTCAAGCTTGCCAAGAATTCCACCTCCGTTTTCCAGATTCGTACGATCTTCATCCACCTTCAAGTATCTTCAAGATTCCCAGGAAGAGCTTCCAAGATCTTCGTCGTCTCGTTTCCAGAAAACCATCCTCAATCGCCAGATTTGTTCGTTGATCTGTATGCTTTTTTTTTCCAGAAGGCCTCAAGAACACTCATCCACGATCAAGATTTTCCAGATCATCTTCAAACATCGTCCGGTCTGTTGATCTTCGAGCGCCTTCAAGATCCATCTGCTCTCCAGAACTTCATCCTCGTAAATCGTCTACGAACGCGTTCCTTCAGCGATCTTCACTCAGATTCTTTGAAGATTTTCTTCAGAAGAATTGTAGATCTTCAACGCTACAACGCCTTCAAAGCTATTCACGTGTTCCTTCCGCGACTTTCTCCAGGTTTCATTCTTAGTTCCTCTGAGCTTTTGCATGTTTGAGCAGCTGTTTGTGTAGGTAGATCGTGGGCTTAGATTAGGGTTTGCTGGTCGTAGTGAGTTTGTAAGGGTTTTCTGTTTGATGGTTTCATGAATGCAAGTGTGTTTGAGGTTGAGGGTGAGAGGGTTTTCTCAGAGAGAGAAGAGGGAGAGAGGTTGGGAGCGGCGCTGGGGTTTGGCAGATGAACAGTGGTCAGAATTTTGGGGATGAAGATGGTTTTGTTAGTCAGTAATTGGGTTAAGGTTTGGGCTGGGTTAAGCCCAAGTTTGAGATAACTCTCACACACCCCTCAACTGCTCGTCCCCCCAGCATGTGTGAAGGATCTGAATGGATGAGTTGGGCCTTAGGCCCTTACTGGCTTTCTGCACCCCCCTGGGCGTAGCCCATAATGAAACCAACTAAGAACCTACTAGCTTTGCACCCCCCCCTTGCATTTCAATTCAGTTTTTGTGTTTTCTGGATAATAAGACTTGGGCTCAGCGCCCTACTGCTAATGGCACCCCACCATTGAGGGCCCAATGAATTGAAAGCTGAAATTCTTTGCTGTTTAGACCCCCAGCTCTATCCCATGTTGTTTCTTTTATTTTGACCTCTCTTTTATATTTCCATTAAATAAATCATAAATGTAAATAATTGTGGTTTTTTTAATAATTCTTTTTCCATCCATCTCATGAAAATGTTAAGAGAATTAAATAAAAATAAAAAAAAGGACATTTTATTTTCTATTTTAGTGCATATTTTCCATTTAATTGATTTTTTAATATTTTCAATGCATGCATATCATTAGAAAATTCATAAAAAATGGTAGAATTAGTCAAATAATTCCGTTCTTTTTTCTGTAGACTCGTGATTCAGTGTAGAATTTTATAGCATAAAAACATTAGCTTAATCATGCATTTTCATTTTAATTGATTGGTCTATGAATATGTCTGTGCTGCTGATTTTAATTCTTTCATCTGGTGTTGGATTTTGCTCTGATTTTTCAGTATGTTATCCTAGAGCCATGTAGGTCTCCCATTAGATTTTTGATAGATTTTCATAGGATGTTCTGCTGTGATTTGTCTGAGCCTGAAGATAGGAGAAGTCCTGATGACTTCTGACTTTGAAGTTCAACTGTGGTTGAACTTCAGAGATAGTCTCCTGTGGTTTGTTGGCCTGTGGATTCTTCTTGAAGGTGGGAGCTGTTGGAGGTCCTGTTGGAGCTTGCAGAGATGCAGTAGTTTGAGGCTTAGTCTAGGAGCTTGTTGTCTGTTTGTGAGGTCCGAGATCCTGAGGTTTGAAGGGAGTTTATGGTACTTTCCTGAGGAAGGCACTATGAATGACTTTCAGTCTTCCTTCTCACCTCTTTCTTAAGTATCCAATGATGTCGGAGCCGACTTGTGAGTTTAATTCCTCCTGAGGAGGAATGTAAACTGATCACAGTTGTTGAGCCACGTAGGATACGATTCCTAAGTGTTAGCCTCCTAGTACTTTCCTGAGGAAGGTCCTAGGGGTCTATTCACTTAGTTCCAGTAGTTTGTCTAGGATTTCTCAAGTATCCAGTGATGTTGGAGCCAACTTGTGAGTTTAATTTCTCCTGAGGAGGAATGTAAACTAATCACAGTTGTTGAGCCACGTAGGATACGATTCCTAAGTGTCAGCCTCTTAGTACTTTCCTGAGGAAGGTCCTATGAGTCTGTTCACTTAGTTCCCTTAGTGCATATAGGTTCTTTCCCAAATATCCAGTGACGCCGGAGCCTTCATGTGAGTTTAATCTCTCCTGAGGAGGGATGTAAACTGATCACAGTTGTCGAGCCGCATAGGATATGACTCCTGAGTAGTAATCTCCTGGTACTTTCCTGAGGAAAGCACTATGAGCTTGTCTGCTTAGCTTCCTTTCTCTGGTAAGCTTGTTCTGAAGCTTGGAGAATGGGATTGATTCCTCTTGCCTAGGAGTTTGTTTAGATCCTTGCTTAGGGTTTTGATTAGGTGTTTGCTTAGATCCTTGCTTAGGGTGCTGTATAGAGTTTTGTTTAGAGATAGATTAGGAGATTGTTTCAGGTTTGTTTGAGGCCCTGGTCAGGGTTAGTCTCTTTGTGTTGTTTGACTTGTGTGATATTGTGTTGCATTAGACTTAGGTGTTCATCTAGATAGTTTTGAATAAGTGCATCTTAGAAGTAGACTTTGTGTGCATGAGAAGTTGAGGTGGTCCTCCTTCTGCTTGTTTGTTATTGCGTGGCTTTGCTTGTTGGTATTTGGTAGAGCTGAGCTCCCTTGCCTTTGTGGTTTGTGGCCTCTGTGCCTTGTTCGTCTAGTTGTTGCATTCATGCATATTTTTCAGTATTCATTTACGTTGCAGTTTCTTGTTTGTGGTTTAGTCCTGTTGCCATGATCCCTTAGGAGCTCTGACTTCCCCGCTGCGGAGTTGTTATGATAGACATTAGGATGGTCAACCAGGTGTGGTAGCAGTAGGTAGATTCCCCTTTCTCAGATATAGTTTCTAGGGTTTCCCTTTCCTTTCTGTAGGAGCGTTTGAGTAGCTTGATCCGTAGTTAGCTGAACTACAGCTGCTCTGATTCTTCGTTCCAGACGAAGATATGTAGGCATAGGATGCGATATCCTAGCGAGCACACTAACGACTAACCTTTGTTCTCTCGCGGCTGTGCGATCGAGACTTTCCCGCTAACGACTAATTGTTATCCCTTTCTCTTGCCCGAGTGCAGTTGAGACCAGATCGTAGTTGTAGGTTCCCGAGCCTTAGAGACCAGTTTGTTTTCTCACTGCTGTGTGAGAGCCCCTGTTTACCCGTAGTTAGCCGAACTACGTTTGCTCTGATCTTTCATTTCAGATGAAAGTACGTAGGCACAGGACGCGATGTCCTGGCGAGCAACCTTTCCCCCGTTTAGTCGTAGGAGGTCGAACTACGTTGACTCTGACTTTCCCATTGCACGAGGGAATACGTAGGCCCAGAACACCGTATGTTCTGTCGAGTCCTGTCCTTTTATTTTCTTTTTAGACCAGCCATTAGCGTAGATAGATAATACACCCTTTTACCTATAAACACCAAGCGTGGATCCCATCGAGTACGATGGACGTGAGGGGTGCTAATACCTTCCCCTTGCGTAACCGACTCCCGAACCCAGGTTTTGGTTGCGATGACCATACCTTTTCCCGTCTTTGCGAGGTTTACTTCGAGCGTTTCCTTTCCCGCTCTGAGGGATAAATAACGCACGGTGGCGACTCTCCTGTCAAGCCGGCGCCGATTTTCGCAGTAGCGACAGCTGGCGACTCTGCTGGGGATAATAGCATCTGGGGACTTTCCCATCCCTTATGCTGGGACCGTTTCCCATCCCCTACGCGAGTCAATCCTAGCGCTTGGGTGTTTATTTGTTGGGTGTTGTGCATATTGTATTTTACTTTTCTGCACTTTACTTTTCTGTACCTTTACCTTTCCGCATTTATTTTCCAGCATTATATTATTATGATTATTGCTGTGGGCGAAGGGGGGTTACTGTGAGTGAAAGCCGGACCCGGGCTTGAGTACACACCTAGATATAGTTGTGGAGAAGTAGTAGACGAACCTGTCTGCTGAGCAGGCACAGTTCCCTACGAAAATCTGCGCTCAGACGAGATTCTTGCAGAGGTGCTCCTTTCCGGTCCTGAGGATCTGAAGGGAGTCCAGACGTAAGGATTGTCGACTCTGGGGACCGATCAATTGGAAGTCAGCTAAGTGAGGCCTCTTCATGACTTGATGATGCCACTCCTTCTGGGAATCGTATCATCACTCATGAAAGTCTGTGACGCTGATAACCGCATAGGATGCCGTACCTTTGTCCGTGGATTAGGTCTATCCTACCTGTGAGAGGGACTGGGTTATTGCAGGAAAATTGGCCTTCAGAAACCATGATTCAGTACTTTTATCAGATGGTATTCTTGATTCATCTCCAGTTGTGTTGTATGGGTCAGATGGGTTTCTTATCTGAGGTTGAGGCTATTATCAGATGGTATTCTCGTCAGATACAGAGGTTCAGATGGTTTTCTTACCAGGGGATTGATATTTTGAGTATCAGATGGTAGTTAATGTCCTGAGATTCTGGTGACCGTGTTGGTTTTCTGTTCTTGATCACAGAGATATTCTTCTTCAGGCTACAGCATAGCCCTTGTGTTCGCAGATTGCATTAGTTATCATATTGCATCATTGCATTACCATCTGCATTTAACTAACGTGTGTGTATTGCAGGTACGTATTTTCCCTTCCAGTTCTGGTGTTTGTTCCTAGCAAGACATGGAAAACCTGAAGAGAGTATTGCCCTATAAGTTTCCGTCGCCGAATATCAGTCTATTGTTAGAATTGATTGCTATTGCCAAGAAGAGAGGAATGGGTGACTTCAGAAAGAGATATGGGAGGATTCTGACTTACGTTTATCAGCCATCTGTCTACGAGACCAGCGGCATTTATACTCTGTTACAGTTCTACGACGCGGAGCTCAGGTGTTTTGTATTTCCCGACTTTGTTTTGGCTCCTACCCTGGAGGAATACTCTGCACTTCTGGATATACCGATCCGTGAGCAGATGCCTTTTTATCGTCCGGACGCTGAGCCTAAGCTGGCTGAGCTTTCTACCATCCTGTGCTTGAAAGAGTCTGAGTTGTCTGGGAAGATGATCAGAAGAGGAGACGTATGGGGATTTCCGTTGGATGTCTTAGTGGATAAGGCTCGAGAGTATGCCCAGAAGGGTAAATGGGAGGTTTTTGACGTCATTCTTGCTGTATGTGTGTATGGCATCGTGTTATTCCCGAATATTCCTGATTTCGTTGATTCAGATGCCTTCTATATTTTGGCTGCGGGAAACCCAGTTCCTACTTTGCTGGGAGATATCCACCATTCAACTCACTATCAGAATGAAAAGCGACGAGGAAGGAATGTGTCTTGTTGCGTACCTCTCCTATGCAGGTGGTTCACCAGTCATTTGCCTAAGTCAGGCCCGTTTGTCACATCTATCAATTCTCTAGGATGGCCCGAGCGCTTAATGGGATTAACTGCTGAGAACGTGGTATGGACCAATAAAGAGGTATTTGGAGCTGAAGTCATATTCAAAGGCGAAGGATTCCCGAATGTTCCGTTAATAGGAAGGAAAGGTTGTGTCAACTATAACCCTTCTTTATTGATCAAGCAATTTGGGTACATACCTCAAGGAGCGCCAAAGCCCGAGGAGATACAGGAATCTCTGTATCTCACCGGGGCAATAGGGAAAGAGATGCTGTCTAAACTTGAGAAAGCCTGGAAAAACTTGCACAAGAGAGAGAAGCTTTCAGGTAGCAGAGGGGATACTCGAGGTCCTAGCTCATATGAAGAATGGATTCGTGAGCGAGCTGTGAAGTTCCTTATGCCGTATCCAGCAGTTCAGCCATTGCATCCTCCTCCGGTAGAGGAGCCTACCACTGTGGACATTCAGGTCTACAAGCAGCTGATGGCGGAGAAAGAAGAGCTAGCCAGGACTAAAGAGGCTTTAGAGCAGGAGAATGCCAAGCTTCGGCATGAAAATATTGAAACAGGGTATATTTCTAAGCAACAGGCTGAAACTCTGAAACATCTGAAGACTACGCTATTGGAATTGACTGAAACCAAGAAGCGTCTGGAGTTAGATGTAGACTCAGTTAGTAGTGTGTTGGCCACCAAGAAGCAAGAGCTGGAAAGGGCCTACACAAAGCTAGCCAAATTCAGAGAACACTGGGATCTCACTATGACCAAGCGCAAGGAGCGAGAAGGAGAGCTGAAGACACAGATTGCTCAGTTAGAAGAACAGGTCAAAGTGAAGAATGAAGAGCTTGAAGAAGAAGCCTGTCGCCGATACGAGGCCGAGCGCAAGTTGACAGATGCCATGAAGAATTTGGAAGATTTCCAGCATAGAGCAGATGCCAAGAGACCCAAACCTGGGGATGGTGCTAATGATAAGGCTTGGGAGGACTTTGTCAGAGACATCCAGGGGACAGTCAGGAAGAGGGATCGACTGATAGAAGGTTTGATTTATCAACCGGATCATGCAGAGACAAAGAAGATGGTCGAGGACTTCCGCAACCGTACCCGTATTTGATTTCTCTTGTATTCTGTATGTTGAGATCACCACCAGGCCTGTTGGTCGGGATCCTCTTTGTCATATCAGCTGTATGGAGCATAGTTATGTAACTTCTTGACAAGACTGTTATTCTAATCAATATATGAGGGATTTTCCAAATATTGTCTCTATGGTTTATCTCGTCTTGCTACCACTGACACCGGAATTGGAGGGAAAATATCTCCAATGCACACATGCACGTTAACATTTTTGTATTTCTGTTTGCATAAATCATATTGCATAGCATTTAGCAGGTCAGAACACTTATCCAGCCTTTATTTTTACCAGAAAGTGATTCTCGGGGAACTATTTGAGGCAAGAGTAGAGTGTTGAAGACAACCAAGGGGCTGAAGCAGATTTGAGCAGAATCAAGCAGCGTAATCAGTTACCGGTAGTTGGTGGCTATGTCTGAAGGCAATCTCCAGTCTCCTAATACCCAGGGAGGGTTTACTATGGCGCCCAACCATCAGTATGATTTTATGGAAGGCTTCCCGCAAGCAAACAATATTACTGCAGACCAAGTCGTACAGCCAACTGTTGAGAACCGAGCTCAGCATGAGCAGTTTATTGCCCGAAATGAACGTTATCCTCCTGTTAACAATCAATGTGTTGCTTTCCCTGCGATGAATTACCGGAGAGATATTCCAATGACCGGGTTAGTAGACCCAAGAGCTCTTGACGATGGTAGAAGACTCCGAGTGTTGGAAGAGCAAATGAAAGCCTTGGAAGCGAAAGATGCCGTTAACCTGGATGCTGTAGCCATGTGCTTGGTCCCTGACCTCGTGATGCCGTACAAGTTCAAAGTGCCGGAATTTGAAAAATACACGGGAGATAGCTGTCCGAAGTTGCATTTGATGATGTTCTGTCGAAGGATGACTTCGTTTGTGCGAAATGACAAATTGATGATCCATTGCTTCCAGTATAGCCTGACTGGGGCATCCCTGAGATGGTATGTGCAATTAGAGAGTAATCAGATTCGATCATGGGTGGATTTAGCCAGAGCTTTCATAAAGCAATATGATTACAACTTGGATTTGACTCCTAGTCTCGTAGATCTGCAAGAATTGTCTCAGGCAGAGAATGAATCATTCAGAGCGTATTTGCGAAGGTGGAAAGAATTGTCTGCTAGTGTTCAACCACCGCTTCCGGAAAGGGAACTGGTTGACATCTTCTTGGGTACTCTGAAAAGCCATTATTTTGACAAATTATTCAGTTGCACAAGCTGTGTGGGCCTGATGAGGTTGGGAGAGATTGTGGAAAGAGGACTCAGGAGTGGAAAGTTTCGAGGTGTTCCTTGCATCCCAGTTAATGAGATTGAGTCAGTTGTCAGTTCTCAAGAAGAATGGGAAGGAGATGACGTCACCTCAGAATCTCTAGCATCTCAGGATCAGTTTTCAGACACTTCAAGTCAACGGTCATCCTATCGCCGATCGCGTCAGCATGCTCCACGAAGACCAAGGAAGCCTGAAAGGCAGTTTACTCAGCTACCGGTGTCGTACAGTCAGTTGTTGCCAGATCTGGTCAGAAGTAGATTGATAGTGCCGAAAGAGACTAAGCCGGTAATTCCACCTTATCCTCCAGGTTTTGATGCCAGCGCCCGTTGTGAGTACCATGCTGGGGCACAGGGGCATTCAACCAATGATTGTAAAGTGCTTAGAAGTCAGGTTCAGGATCTGTTAGACTCTAGCCGTATTTGCATCACGCCTCAGGGTTGTGTTCAGATTAATGATTTTCCATCTTCCAGTTGTGGGGGTTCGTCAGTTAATGTCATGGAAGACTCCGCAGGAAGTGTGTGCTCCGAGGATTGTCAATCAGAGAGTTCAGTTGAATATGGGGGAAATTTCTAGAGGTTTTCGCGTCGGATGCCGCATCTGTTTTCTCTGCTTAACCCGTTTAGCTTTTGTGCATCAGTATTTGCTGACCACCACCAGGATTGTTGGCTGGGGTCACTGTATTCGTACTCATTTGTGCTTACCTGCTGATTTTGTTGGTTGTACATTTATGGGAGATGTTCATCTGTTTGCTTATAGCTTGAGTTTCTCTTTATCTCGTTGTGAATATGTGTTTGCTTGCTGCGCTGCATTATCATTTAACAGGTATATCAGAACCGTGGGTCTTATTTCTTCATCATCCAGTTTGTTGCAGGAATTCCCTCAGAGATATGGAACAGAATCAGGTTGAATTGATCGAAGTCCAAAGCCAGCTGGGGCAGATAATGAGAGACATGCAAGAGTTGCGTTCAGAGCAGAAGATTCTCAAAGAGGAGAACAGTCAGCTGAAGACCCAAGTGAGCTTGATCATGGAGGTAGTCAAGAATGTGCTTAGGAAAGAAGACGATCAGCTATTTGAAGCCGCAATGAAGAAGCTCGCGCTACCTGTGCATGTGGAACCTGAGCAGCAGCAACAGAAGATGCATCCGGCTCAACAGAGGATCCAGGAAGGGAAGCCAAAGAGAATGTTTGAGGCACCACCTATGGCATATGCTGAGCTCTTGCAGATCTTATTGAGATTTAATCTGGTTGAGAAAAGAACGTTGTCGCCACCAACGAAAGCGTTTCCTCAAGGGTACGATGCCAGTAAACAATGTGAATTTCATTCCGGGGCATTCGGACATGACATCGAGGGTTGTCATGCTTTCAAGCACAACGTTCAAGACCTGATTGACTCGCACGATATTGAATTCACGCCGGGCGGCGTAGCTGTGCATATTGCTCCTGTCTCAGTCGATGCTAAGATGACAGATGTTTCCAAAGCTGCAGTGGGTCAGAAGCGTATCCTGGATTCCATAGTGTCAGAATCTCCAGGCCCACAATTGTTGCCTATTCCTGGGGCAGATCTGAGAAAGCAAATGGCTAAGCATAAGGAGAGCGTTAATCAGTACATCGAAGATCAAGAAGCCGATGTTGCATTTGATACGAAGGGTGCTCAAAGGTCAACCCGACACCGGCAGCAGCAGCCTCAGCAACAGAATAATCGGGGGTATAAAAGAGGTCAGAATCAAGGTCCTTTGGCAAGCCGTCATTTGGAAACTCCTCCTATACCATACGCACAGCTTCTGCAGACATTGCTTCAGCTCCAATTGGTTCGTAAAAGGACATTGGCTCCCTTAACGGGACCACCACCACCGGGGTACGATGCTGACGCTACTTGCGAGTTCCATACCGGGGCACCTGGCCATACAGTTGAGAACTGTAAAGCATTTAAGCACAAAGTGCAGGATCTGCTTGATAGTGCAGCAATCAGCTTCGGGCCGGGAGGTCCCCACATCATCTGAATGAAGGAGAAAGGGCTCTATAGTTTGGTTGAGTCGTCGAAAGCAGATCAGGACCGCATCGAATTGCCTCTAATAAAGATAGCTGGTTCAGCAGCCGGGCAGATGCAAAAGCCCAGTTCTCGGGAGCTAGCATATTTTCTTTGTTTTAGCTTGTCATTGCTTTACATTTGTAGTTGCTTTCCTGTTTGAATTTGTAAACTTGTTTGTAAAACTTGGTTGTTTTCATTCAAATTGATGATAATGAAATAAATGTGCATGTTTTGATTGAATCCATTCGTGTTCACTAACTGTTTTGCAAATATCCACTGCTTGGTTAAGTAGAATTTGGGGAGGATGACGAAAATGACCGACATGCAAATATCGATAATGTATGCTTTTGAAATAAACCTGCTGATGATGTACAGGCATTGTTTCAAATCCCTAAACACCGGAGATATAAGGAAGATAATCCCTTGTCAACCCCTTTGAGCCTTGCAGTAGGAGTTTCTTTCTGTGAACGAAAAAACCCTCAATCTTAACCCGGGGCAGGGTAGGTGTTAGCTAATTTGACCGAGCGTCCAAATTGCAAAAGAAGTGTCCGTTCGAGGATCAATCACATCCCTAGAAGTCGTACCTAAAAGACCACAGTGGTTCAATCAAGAGTGGGATAGCCACATCATTCCCAAAGATTCAGGCAACCAGTGTCACACGACTTGTTCGAAAGGAAAAAAAAAATGAAAGAAAAAGAATCAAAAGCCCGCTAAGTCAAGAAAAATTCAAAACAAATGACTTAGGCAAAAATGAGGGCATCCCGCTGGACTTTAAAAAATCAAAAGATACTCAAAAGGAGTCAGTCCAGGCAAAAGTTAGGGATATGAAAAAGAAAAGACGAAAAGGATCAAAAGAAAAATCCTCGATGGAAATACAAGTCGTGTGACCACAAATGTCAAAGACGAAAGAGTGAGCGGCTGTCACTCCAAAATCCAGAAGTTTCTCGAACTATCACTCCTATCTTTCAGCCTCTGAGAGGTGAGCGCTAAGGTCGAGTTAGCTGAACGTAGGATGGGAGAACATCAAGGAGAACGGGTGGGTTAAAGTAAACTTTGAGCCTTTATCCTTTCTTTCAAAACCATGAACCTGACCACGTTACAACCTTCAAAAGACCTAATTGAAGCAGGGTGTTTCGAAAGCATACTCCGGTAAAGGTCGCGTCGATTCTGACTCCTAAAAGGTTCCTCTTACCATGTTGATACTGATGTTGATAAATGTTTTGTGCATCATATGCCATAAGCTGTTTTTCCTTTTCCCCAGTGAACAGATTGGATGTCAAAGCTGTCATATGTGTTGCATTAATACATCATTTATGCAGAACAACTTGTTTTACTTGCGAGTAAGCGCTTGACAGCAGAAAAGCTTCCTACAATGGAAAGTATGGTCAAGATAGAATGTGGAGCGCCCGAATGTTCCGAGAGCAGGGGCAAGCTTTATTGTGATCCCCAGTCAGGTCAGCTTTCCGAAGTCAGTCATTTTGGGGCAATCAAGTTGAGATTTGGTGAATACGCCGTAGTCAGGAGGTGCTACTCTGAATCAGATAATCAAGGAGTTGCAGTCAGGGGCAGACCACCTTAAGCGCGCAAAGGTTTGTGCGGGGAGCATTCAAGGTGAAGCATCTCAGAAGTTCAGAACGCTGAGGCATGTTATATCAGACCATCGGGGCAACAGATTTGCAGATTTCCTTTCAAGGACCATCCCCACGGAGATCCCGTAGGCTGAGGCATATCAGAAGCGAAAGGATTGTTGTTCTCTGTATCAGCAAGGCCATTCAGGGTTATTCGAGCAGATGCAGTCGATTTTCGAGAGCGAGATGAATGCGGGAGGTCGTGTCACCATCCCTTGACTCTTCAAGGCTGTGTATTCAGGAAGAATATTTTCCAGCGGCAGTTGTATCTGACCCAGTAAGATAAGCTTAAGAGCTCAAATCCATGTTTGCGATTACTGTGGAGCCCATCCGTGTTGGCACATCGTTTTCCAGATCCGAGCGTCGTCAGTGCGCAGGAGGACTCCCTCCTTTATCTCCAGCAGAGACCAATTTGTCATTGGTATGGGTAAGCTATTCCCAGAGGAGTCCAATCATATTCAGCACGTCTGCTATTTCACAACGGAGTTATATTCCCCAGCAGGGTATTACTTCGTCAAGGTGTTCGGTTAAGTTCCCGGTAGCCCCAGCAGGGTTGATTTCACTCTCCCAGCATTTATTTTGCTAGGACGATTCAGTGATATCCGGGTTTACCCCCAGCGAAGTTGGCCTCGCCTTCAGCATTTATTTTGCTGAAGTGGTTTTCTGTACCCGGCCTCTCCAACAGCTCGAGCCTGCTAACATATTGCATGCATCATATTTGCATCATACCTGCATGACATTTCCAGAATGTGTAGCATTTCCATCCCAAATGGAGCATTACGCCATAGAAAGACTAAAGCATTTGCATAAGCATACAAAGCATAAGTCAGGTTTCTGTCAACCTCATATGGCGCGTGAATTACTCTGTGATCAGTTCAGGGACATTTATTCAGCAGCAGTATTCAGACAGTTCGGCAGGTTATTTGTATCATATCAGGCAGCAATTATGCTTTGATCAGTCAGTCATCTGATGTTGACAAGCTTTTCTTCCCGTCAATTCATATTGGCGATGTGTTCCCCCAATAAGTGGATTTCTCCGTCTAGCATTAGACGTCTTGAGTATGAATGGGGTTTTCTTTCCGTCTATCCATAGACGATGTGAAGTTGCGGGTGATCGCAGTGAGGCTTCAAGAAGGGGTTCCCCCAGGATGTGCTTTTCTTACCGTCTATCAGTAGACGATGTGAAGTTTTGGGTTGATTTTCAATGGAGCTCAAAATAGAACTGTTCTAATAAGTAGCTTTCCTTTCCGTCTGTCAGCAGACGATGTGAAGTTTCGAGCTATTGTTCAGCGGGTTTCTTATTGCCAGATCAGACATATGATGAGGTGTTTCCCCAGCGAGCCTTCTCCGGCTATCCTTAGTTGTTGAGGGGTTTCAAAATGATTTTGGATATTGGTTCTCTTTCTGGTTATTGGATATGATGACGTTCAAGAAAGACTTTTCTGACCATCAATCCCTATTGATGTCGAAGCTCTTCGAAGAATGTTCAGTTTTCGTGATTGTCGATTCTTATTGACGACATGTTTCTTAAAAGGTGGTTTTTCTTCCCGTCAGTCCATACTGACGATGTGGCCCCTTCAAGGATATTGACTTCTCCATCAATTCCCGTAGACAGAAGGATTCTGAAATTCAAAGGATGGTGTTGAATTGCGTTATGGTGACTTCCCGTCTATCTTTAGACGATGTGTGTATGGAGATTCTGGTGTCTTTCCGTCTATCCTTAGACGATGTGAGTATGAAGATTAAGGTTTTCTCCCGTCTGTCAGTAGACAGCGTGAATTCAGAGATTATTTCTTTCCGTCTACCCCTAGACGATGAGAATATTGATTTGTTTCATCAATCAGGATGATACCGTCTACCCTTAGACGATGAGAATAATGATTTGTTCATCAATCAGGATGATACCGTCTACCCTTAGACGATGTGAATAATGAGTTGTTCATCAATCAGGATGATCCCGTCTACCCTTAGACGATGTGGATAATGATTTGTTCATCAATCAGGATGATTCCGTCTACTCTTAGACGATGTGAATTGATTTGAATATCAATCAGGATGATGCCGTCTACCCTTAGACGATGTGAATAACGATTTGTTCATCAATCAGGATGATCCCGTCTATCCTTAGGCGATGTGAATTTGGAGATTAATGTTGTCTTTCCGTCTATCATTAGACGAGGTGAGTATTCAATCAGGGTATCTTCCCGTCCATCTTTGGACGATGTGAGTATATTTTTTTTCCTGCCTATCAGTAGGCAATGTGAAAGAATCAGGTATTTTGTTGCAACCATCAGGGTTTGTTACATGGGGTATCACAAGCAACGGGTATTCAAATCAGGAGTTCTTTATCAGATGATTAATCAGTTTGGTGCCGCAATGACTGAACTCAGTTTTCTGGACTCTATTCTCCAAGCAGTTTATAGTATATGCTCGCGGTTGGCAAATTTTCGGGTTTTATTTGTATTCAACCGTCTCGTACCTCTGAATGTTTGAAGGCTGAGCGCTCTTCAAACCCTTCAGGTCCAAGTCGCTTGAATAGGGGCAGCTGTTGCACCCTAAAATTTGACCAACTGATTTTCCTATCTGACTCATGGTTTAATTTCATATTCACAGCTCAGATGTATGATTTTTGTGCACAAGCAGGGGATATCAGAGTTTACAGCTTGATTTTTGTCTATCAGATATGGCAGACCCAGTCCAGATCACCAGGGTTTTATTTTCAGGAAATTGTGCGCTCCTCGGTGATTTTTTCAGTGATTTTGGGGATATTCTGATGCCCGGGGATCTCCGTTCGATTCAATCTGGTCTCGTGCGCTTTTATGGGAGTCATTTGCATTCATCTGCATTTTTTAGGGTTTTATAGGCTTTTGTGAATTTTAACAGGCTTTATAGAATTTTTCTGGAATTTAAATAGGGTTTTCGTATATTTTAACAATTTAATTCTCTTTATAGGATTTTATAGAATTCTTAAATAGGTTTTTAGAAAATAAATAAGATTTTAAGTAGTTTTATCATTTTAGAATAATATGGTTTTTCTTTTAAATCATTTTTAGAATTTTTCTATAGATTTTTAATAGGTTTAATAGTTTTTTAGAAAATATAGAAAATAATATAGTTTTCTTTTATAGATTTTAATATTTTTAGATGATATAGAAAATAATATAGTTTTCTTTTATTAATAATAGGTTTAATTGTTTTTAAATCATTTTTAGAATTTTAATAGAAAATTAGGATAATATAGAATTAATTAGACTTTAATCATTTTTTAGGGTTTAATTAGGATTAATTGAATTTTTCAGAATTAAATAGGTTAATGACTTTTTAGAGTTTAATTAGGTTAATTGATTTTTTAGAATTAATTAGGGTTTAAATCTTTTTGTTTAGGATTTAATTGAATTTGTTAGATTTTATTAGGATTAATCATTAGTTAATTAGGTGTTAATAATTGATTAGAGTTTAATTAGTTTTAATTGCTTTAATTCAGTTTGTTGTACAGTTTTTTTTTTCCAGCTCGTATGGGCCCAGTGGGGCGTTTTTTGGTAAGGCCCAGATTTCATCAAGTCCAGAAGATGACTCAGCAGTCCAAGTCTTTCCAGCGAATGTCCAGAACTTTCTAGAGGATTCTGGCGTTTTTCAGTGTAATAAATAGAAGTGACGCGTGTCACACATGCGGAGGCCCCACGTTTTTCTCAATCACCGCGCCACCACCACTCAGAACCCACTCCCAATCCACGCCACGTGGTCCACACCTGTCCCACTCTCTCTCTCTCCCTGAGACACTTGGCGCCCCCACATCATTGCCTGAGTTCCCCACCGGCGGCCATGCATCAGCCGTAGCCCCCACCGCCGGCCACCGTCTCACTCGCCGGAATCTGCAAACAACCAAGAAAACCTCAGATCTTCTTCTTCCTCCTCAGATCCCTTCCGTCACCTTCCTCTTCTCATCGCCGGAAAACTCATAGGCTCGCCGGAATCATCATCCTCCTCTATCAATTTTTTTCCAGAATCACCTTCATCCTCCACAGATTTTCTCCAGAATCACCTTCATCCATCAACGCTCAAGCTTGCCAAGAATTCCACCTCCGTTTTCCAGATTCGTACGATCTTCATCCACCTTCAAGTATCTTCAAGATTCCCAGGAAGAGCTTCCAAGATCTTCGTCGTCTCGTTTCCAGAAAACCATCCTCAATCGCCAGATTTGTTCGTTGATCTGTATGCTTTTTTTTTCAGAAGGCCTCAAGAACACTCATCCACGATCAAGATTTTCCAGATCATCTTCAAACATCGTCCGGTCTGTTGATCTTCGAGCGCCTTCAAGATCCATCTGCTCTCCAGAACTTCATCCTCGTAAATCGTCTACGAACGCGTTCCTTCAGCGATCTTCACTCAGATTCTTTGAAGATTTTCTTCAGAAGAATTGTAGATCTTCAACGCTACAACGCCTTCAAAGCTATTCACGTGTTCCTTCCGCGACTTTCTCCAGGTTTCATTCTTAGTTCCTCTGAGCTTTTGCATGTTTGAGCAGCTGTTTGTGTAGGTAGATCGTGGGCTTAGATTAGGGTTTGCTGGTCGTAGTGAGTTTGTAAGGGTTTTCTGTTTGATGGTTTCATGAATGCAAGTGTGTTTGAGGTTGAGGGTGAGAGGGTTTTCTCAGAGAGAGAAGAGGGAGAGAGGTTGGGAGCGGCGCTGGGGTTTGGCAGATGAACAGTGGTCAGAATTTTGGGGATGAAGATGGTTTTGTTAGTCAGTAATTGGGTTAAGGTTTGGGCTGGGTTAAGCCCAAGTTTGAGATAACTCTCACACACCCCTCAACTGCTCGTCCCCCCAGCATGTGTGAAGGATCTGAATGGATGAGTTGGGCCTTAGGCCCTTACTGGCTTTCTGCACCCCCCTGGGCGTAGCCCATAATGAAACCAACTAAGAACCTACTAGCTTTGCACCCCCCCCTTGCATTTCAATTCAGTTTTTGTGTTTTCTGGATAATAAGACTTGGGCTCAGCGCCCTACTGCTAATGGCACCCCACCATTGAGGGCCCAATGAATTGAAAGCTGAAATTCTTTGCTGTTTAGACCCCCAGCTCTATCCCATGTTGTTTCTTTTATTTTGACCTCTCTTTTATATTTCCATTAAATAAATCATAAATGTAAATAATTGTGGTTTTTTTAATAATTCTTTTTCCATCCATCTCATGAAAATGTTAAGAGAATTAAATAAAAATAAAAAAAAGGACATTTTATTTTCTATTTTAGTGCATATTTTCCATTTAATTGATTTTTTAATATTTTCAATGCATGCATATCATTAGAAAATTCATAAAAAATGGTAGAATTAGTCAAATAATTCCGTTCTTTTTTCTGTAGACTCGTGATTCAGTGTAGAATTTTATAGCATAAAAACATTAGCTTAATCATGCATTTTCATTTTAATTGATTGGTCTATGAATATGTCTGTGCTGCTGATTTTAATTCTTTCATCTGGTGTTGGATTTTGCTCTGATTTTTCAGTATGTTATCCTAGAGCCATGTAGGTCTCCCATTAGATTTTTGATAGATTTTCATAGGATGTTCTGCTGTGATTTGTCTGAGCCTGAAGATAGGAGAAGTCCTGATGACTTCTGACTTTGAAGTTCAACTGTGGTTGAACTTCAGAGATAGTCTCCTGTGGTTTGTTGGCCTGTGGATTCTTCTTGAAGGTGGGAGCTGTTGGAGGTCCTGTTGGAGCTTGCAGAGATGCAGTAGTTTGAGGCTTAGTCTAGGAGCTTGTTGTCTGTTTGTGAGGTCCGAGATCCTGAGGTTTGAAGGGAGTTTATGGTACTTTCCTGAGGAAGGCACTATGAATGACTTTCAGTCTTCCTTCTCACCTCTTTCTTAAGTATCCAATGATGTCGGAGCCGACTTGTGAGTTTAATTCCTCCTGAGGAGGAATGTAAACTGATCACAGTTGTTGAGCCACGTAGGATACGATTCCTAAGTGTTAGCCTCCTAGTACTTTCCTGAGGAAGGTCCTAGGGGTCTATTCACTTAGTTCCAGTAGTTTGTCTAGGATTTCTCAAGTATCCAGTGATGTTGGAGCCAACTTGTGAGTTTAATTTCTCCTGAGGAGGAATGTAAACTAATCACAGTTGTTGAGCCACGTAGGATACGATTCCTAAGTGTCAGCCTCTTAGTACTTTCCTGAGGAAGGTCCTATGAGTCTGTTCACTTAGTTCCCTTAGTGCATATAGGTTCTTTCCCAAATATCCAGTGACGCCGGAGCCTTCATGTGAGTTTAATCTCTCCTGAGGAGGGATGTAAACTGATCACAGTTGTCGAGCCGCATAGGATATGACTCCTGAGTAGTAATCTCCTGGTACTTTCCTGAGGAAAGCACTATGAGCTTGTCTGCTTAGCTTCCTTTCTCTGGTAAGCTTGTTCTGAAGCTTGGAGAATGGGATTGATTCCTCTTGCCTAGGAGTTTGTTTAGATCCTTGCTTAGGGTTTTGATTAGGTGTTTGCTTAGATCCTTGCTTAGGGTGCTGTATAGAGTTTTGTTTAGAGATAGATTAGGAGATTGTTTCAGGTTTGTTTGAGGCCCTGGTCAGGGTTAGTCTCTTTGTGTTGTTTGACTTGTGTGATATTGTGTTGCATTAGACTTAGGTGTTCATCTAGATAGTTTTGAATAAGTGCATCTTAGAAGTAGACTTTGTGTGCATGAGAAGTTGAGGTGGTCCTCCTTCTGCTTGTTTGTTATTGCGTGGCTTTGCTTGTTGGTATTTGGTAGAGCTGAGCTCCCTTGCCTTTGTGGTTTGTGGCCTCTGTGCCTTGTTCGTCTAGTTGTTGCATTCATGCATATTTTTCAGTATTCATTTACGTTGCAGTTTCTTGTTTGTGGTTTAGTCCTGTTGCCATGATCCCTTAGGAGCTCTGACTTCCCCGCTGCGGAGTTGTTATGATAGACATTAGGATGGTCAACCAGGTGTGGTAGCAGTAGGTAGATTCCCCTTTCTCAGATATAGTTTCTAGGGTTTCCCTTTCCTTTCTGTAGGAGCGTTTGAGTAGCTTGATCCGTAGTTAGCTGAACTACAGCTGCTCTGATTCTTCGTTCCAGACGAAGATATGTAGGCATAGGATGCGATATCCTAGCGAGCACACTAACGACTAACCTTTGTTCTCTCGCGGCTGTGCGATCGAGACTTTCCCGCTAACGACTAATTGTTATCCCTTTCTCTTGCCCGAGTGCAGTTGAGACCAGATCGTAGTTGTAGGTTCCCGAGCCTTAGAGACCAGTTTGTTTTCTCACTGCTGTGTGAGAGCCCCTGTTTACCCGTAGTTAGCCGAACTACGTTTGCTCTGATCTTTCATTTCAGATGAAAGTACGTAGGCACAGGACGCGATGTCCTGGCGAGCAACCTTTCCCCCGTTTAGTCGTAGGAGGTCGAACTACGTTGACTCTGACTTTCCCATTGCACGAGGGAATACGTAGGCCCAGAACACCGTATGTTCTGTCGAGTCCTGTCCTTTTATTTTCTTTTTAGACCAGCCATTAGCGTAGATAGATAATACACCCTTTTACCTATAAACACCAAGCGTGGATCCCATCGAGTACGATGGACGTGAGGGGTGCTAATACCTTCCCCTTGCGTAACCGACTCCCGAACCCAGGTTTTGGTTGCGATGACCATACCTTTTCCCGTCTTTGCGAGGTTTACTTCGAGCGTTTCCTTTCCCGCTCTGAGGGATAAATAACGCACGGTGGCGACTCTCCTGTCAAGCCGGCGCCGATTTTCGCAGTAGCGACAGGGACCAACCATTATTCTCATCTTTAGAGGCCTATCAAGAGGTTATTATCTTAATTCCATCTCATTCAAGTCATCAAGAAAGAATTTGAAAGCAGAAAGTTCAGCAGATCAAGCCTTGAGTCCATCTCCTAGCTGAGGGTATCTGAGGGTCAATAAGAGGGTTGTGAGCTGTGAGTTGAAGGCATGGAGGGTATCTAGACATCTTGGAGGACTTAGAAAGTCATTTGGAGAAGGAAACAAGTTGTTGATGTGATCACAAGAATTGCAGTTGAAGACAGTCAACTAGGGTTTCATCTGGGTCAACCCTAGGTCAACCCTAGGTCAATTGACTGATTTAAAGGGTATTCAAGGCTATTGGAGAAATGTGGGGATCATCATTTGACATATAAAGAAGGATATGGAGATATGCCAAGAAGAATTCAAGAGAAATCAAGGAGAAGAGGAGTTTCTAAATTAGGGTTTCTGTGTAAAATCCCCTAGTTTAGGTCAAATTTCCAAGCAAGATAAGTCAAAATGCTAGCTTCAAATGGATCCTTGGCCAACATGGAACTTGTGGAGGATCTCAAGACCTTTAATTTGAGTGGTGGAAGATATCAAGGAGATTTATAGAACTCAAGTTATGGTCCTTGCAAGTTACAGGTCATCTGAGGTATCTGAAATTTTGTCTGTGAAAGTGGCTTGACTTCCAAGCTAGTTTTACCCCTCAAGGAGATTTCAAATGAATTTCTGGTCAACATAAGAATTGTTCCTCATTGTCTTAGCTTTCTAGAATGGTATAGTATGCCCTCATATGATGTGTGGAACTCAACTTATGGTCTTGGCAAGCAAAGGGTATTTTGGTCATTTGTGAATTACAGGTCATTTTAACCTATGCCCAAAACTCATACAAGGAAGCTTCAAATGGAAAAACTTACAACATCAAACTTGCTCCAAATGACATTTTGAGTCTAGAAAAGTGACCATGAGAGATTGGAAATGTCCATGGCACAAGGTTTCAAAATTGGTGAATTTAATGAAGGAAAATGGCTTTAAAAATGGTATTTTTCATATCTTGGCCAAATGATACAAAATTATAGGTCATTTTGAATGGAAAAGGCATTCTAAAGACATTGGCTAAAGTGGAATTTTGAGCTTAGGTCATGATTTGTGAGTTATCTATGGTTGCTTGAATTAAAAGTAACATAATCCAAATTGGAAGGGAAAGTGTAAAGGGAAAGTTCTCCAATGTTCTAGGAGGTTCTAATGCAACCTATATATTCATGCAAGCTGGTTCATGCAAGGGTTGGTGCTCCCATTTGCTCAAAATTTCAAGTTTTCCAAATTTTTTCATTCTTGCATAAACTTCTCAAACTCCCTCAATCCCTCACCAATTCTCATCATTCTTGATCTGAATCTCATCACTATCATCCATAGTTTGTGATTCACACATTCATTTGGATGAATCAATCAAAGAGAGTACCATACAAAGTTCATCATTCAAGGTTCAAGAAGTTGGAATCACATGATGCAAGGAGTTTGAGCCCAAATATTTGCATACAGAATCAAAGTGTTGGTGTGTAGATTAATTTCCAGTCCTTGCAAGTATTGAATTGAAGATCTCCATAGCTGTTTCTCCATTTTTAACAGGTTGGTATCTCTGCTCATTTTGCTTGGCTTAAGTAGCATGGTAGGGTTTTGATAGTGTAGAATGGTTAAGATAAGGTAGAGGACTGAATAGGATGAGTTTGAGGAAGTGTCGAGAGATTTGGTCATGGTGCACAAATTCTGTTGAGGCTCATAACACTTGGAATATGGCATGATAATCCTCTCTTTGCAGCTTAAAATGACTAGTATGAGATGTAGAGTAGATGAGGATAGGTTTTGGTACGAATTGAAGCACTTGATGGCAGGTGAAAATGTTGATGCATGACTGTTATTCTCATCGGGTTGATTGATAGAGTGAGTTTTAAGATAAACTATGGTTATAGACTTGTAGAGGGGAAGAAGTGGATGAATTTCGCTTTTTACATCGTGCGTTTTCATGGCGTATGGAGGGAGAATGAGAAGCTTGAAGGTTGTGCATGGAATCAGGGTTTTTCTGCAAACCCTAGCTCAATTGGGGACGATGACTGTGTGCCCTTGGATCGTCCAGAACATTTGACTAAATCATCTCATCGTGTGGCTCCCATTCAATTTCAGAAACGGAGGGAAATTTCAAAAGGTTTGAAACGCTGCGTTTCATTAATTGGGGGGTTGGGCTCAGAGCGCTATCCACACCCCCCATTTTAATAGGCCCATTGATTTGAACATGATTTCCCTGCTATTCAAACCCCCTCCATTTTATTTCATTTTATTTTCTTTTACTTTCTTAAATTTTTTTATGCATTTTCTAAAATTCATAATAAATAGTAAAATAATCATTTTTAATTCATTCTTTTTGCATTATTTTCTTTAGGATGTCTAGAAAATTATAAAAAATAAAAATTGCATTTTATTTTTTATTTGATATTTTTCCCATATTTTCTAAATAAATGACATTTTAAAAAGTTTCATTTCATGCATGATTTTATTAATTTTTGTTCTATTAGAGACTTTCATATTTTTTGTTCATTCTTTTTTAGGTTGTTTAGATTAGACATTAAACTTGTAGATACAATTTAGTTCCCATTTTTAGAAATTAATTTTAGGTGCTTAGTGTAGGTGTGAATAACATGAACAAACTAGGGTTTTAGGTGATGACTTAGGAGAATTAATTCACTTCCCTTAGGACTTAGAGATTGAATAGGTTAGCTATGGGACTATAGGGGCTATGGGTAGTTATTAGATCCCCTTAGAAAAAAGTCAGGACTCCCCTACTGCTATTAATGTACTGTATATATCTGATTGACTGGTGTGGTGTGCCCTCTGGGGATTATTGCTTGTCTGTGTGGGTATTGGGATTGTCTGGGAATTTGGGAGAGCTGGAGATTTGAGGAGATGAAGCCATTGGAGATCCAGATGTTGAAGATCAACTTCCAGAGTTGAAGAAGAGATTCTTGCTAGCAGATGCTGAGGAGACTAGGGTTTAGGAGCTAGGCAGAGCTCTAGATTAGAAAGCTTGTTTCTCAAACATGGATTGCCTTGTCTGCATCCATTCTTCTCTGTGATTCAGAGTCTCCCTAAGACACTCACCCCCTTCCTTTGGAAGGCTTGGTGATAGTGTCTAAGAGATAGAACTCTTGAGAGAAAATGTCTTTTGTGTTAGAAGCAGTTTGTTCACCACCTTTGGTAGTCAACTGATTGCTTAACACCCAATCCACTCTTGTGACTGATCCCTCATCCTGGAGGTTTGAACTTGAAGAAAAGCCATTGCAGATAGAAGGCTGATGATCAAAGCCCTTGCCTGAAGGCCATGAAGATGGAGACTGATGCTTGTTGAAGCCTGTAGCTGATTGGAGATTACTTGAAGCCAGATGTTGATTCAGAGCTGTTGATGCTGTTTCTTTTGTTGTTGTATTTCATTTCTGATGTATTGATTGGTTTTCTGGACTGTATTGTTTGCTGTCTACCCTGTTGGGTTGAAAGTGAAGCCTGTTCACTTTTGCCTATTGTTTTCTAGGTTCGAGGTTGAGTGGGACTCCCTTGCCTCGCTTGTATTGCTGCATTCATGCATTTTACTGTTTTACTGTATATATATGATGTTGTTTCTGTTTTTGCCTATCCCATAGGATCTCTGTTTCTCTCTGCGCGAGAGAGGAGCATGATAGACACTAGGTCTTAACCCATGCATGATAACATTAGGTTAGTTTGTTTCCCTTTCGCAACCGTAGGTTAGAGTTCTGTCTCTTCTTTCTCAAAACAAACAGAAAAACACCATAAAGATTTCAAACACAATAAAAGACACTTCTTCCGTAAAAGAATGTGAACTCACCAAAACGTCATTTTTGTCCGCCGGGACTGCTAATCAAGAAAAACCTTTTTCAGAAGGAATAAAATCAACCAAGACAAGTTTGCGTCGTACGTGGCCCGAACTACGTTTGCTCTGATCTTTCATGCCGTGTGAAAGTACGTAGGCATAGGATGCGATATCCTAGCGAGCAACCTTCCCCTCCTTTCCCGTAGGTAGGCGAACTACGTTGACTCTGATTTCTCGTTCCAGACGGGAATACGTAGGCATAAAGTGCGATACTTTGCCGAGTCATTTTTATTTTCATTTTATTTTCTTTTTCACCCTTGACCTATAGTTTAGATAGAATAACAATCCATACCCGAAAACAAGCGTGGATCCCATCGAGTACGATGGACGTGAGGGGTGCTAATACCTTCCCCTTGCGTAACCGACTCCCGAATCCAGGTTTTGGTTGCGACGACCATACCTTTCCCGTGTTGTGCGAGGTTTACTCTGAGCGTTTCCTTTCCCTCCCGTGGGATAAATAACGCACGGTGGCGACTCTTCTGTTCAGCCGGCGCCGATTTTCGCAGTAGCGACAGCTGGCGACTCTGCTGGGGATCCAACGTCCCCTGGCTGCTAAGGACTGCGATGGTTCTTATGCATTTGGGATCCAACGTCCCTTGAGAGAGTCAATCCTAACGCTTGTTTTCCCGTCGAGGATTTTGTATGGAGTTATTTTATATTTCTAACCTTGTATTTTCAGCTTTATATATTGATTATTGTTGCTGTATCTGGGGTGTGACGGGTGTTCTGATATTGAGAGAAAAGCCGGACCTGGGCTTGAGTGCACCTAGAATTAGAGTAGAAATTAGTGGGCGCCCGCTTGCTTTGCTTGCTTCGGTGTCCCATGAAATCTACACTCAGACGAGGTTCCTCTGGTTGGCCTCCTGCCCCTTCCTTTGGTTGGCGTGGGTTGCTGGTTAGTTGGATTGTCGACTCTGGGGACCGATCATTTGGAAGTTGGCTAAGTGAGGCCTCTTCAGGAATTGATGATGCCACTCCTTCTGGGAATCGTATCATCAACCCTGAAAGTCTGTGACGCCGACGACCGCATAGGATGCCGTACCTCGTGCCAGTTATAGGGCCACCCACCTGTGAGGGGATTCAGGGTTATGCAGGTAACTAGACCTTCAGACCACCGGTTTGTTGATCAGGATCTTGGATATTTATGGAGGGTTCTAAGGTCTGTCAGAGACCAGTTGGTGTGTTCCGAGATCTGTCAGAGACTATTTGGAGATGTGTTCTGAGGTCTGTCAGAGACCAGTGGGGGATATGATCTGAGGTCTGCCAGAGACCATTCAGGTTATGATTATGGGGTCTATCAGAGACCAATATTGGAGCTTTGTTTGAGGTATATCTGAGACCAGGGCTTGAGGACTTCTGGATGGTCTATCTGAGACCTTTCTTGATTGGGTTCAGGCTATTCAGCTACAGCTTTGGTCCCTGTTGCATGTTACTTGCATTGCATCACTGCATATCCATTACCATTTGCATTTCACTAACGGGTGTCTGTGCTGCAGGCGCATTTGCATTTCCCTAGTTCTAGTACCCAGACTTCTGAGTGTTTGATCATGACTAGCTTAAGGAGAACGGTTGCTTACAAATTGCCTACGCCTGATATTGTTCCTCTACTTGGGTTGATCTCTCTTGCTGATGAGGGTGTTCGTAGGAGCTTCCGGATGAGCTATGGTAGACTACTGAGATTGGTGTGCAAACCTACAGAGGTAGAGTTAGATGGGATGTATGCTTTGATGCAATTCTACGACCCTGCTTTGAGGTGCTTTACGTTCTCTGACTTTATTATGGGGCCAACCCTGGAGGAATACGCTGAGTATGTTGAGCTGCCCGTGCAGAACCAGGTTCCATTCATTCATTATGACGCCAAGCCCAAGCCGGAGGATTTGGCAAAAGCCTTGCATATTGATGCTTCTGAACTTGTGACTACTGTTTCCCGTGGAGTTCCAGGCTTCTCACTCCAATTCTTAGTTGGTAAAGCCCAAGAGTATGCCAAGAGCGGGTGCTGGGTTGCTTTCAATGCTGTGTTGGCCTTGTGCATTTATGGCATAGTACTGTTCCCCAATATACCGGATTTTGTGGACTTCGACGCCTTCTACTTGTTTGCCGCTGGTAATCCTGTACCTACCTTACTCGGAGATCTCTACCACTCACTGCATTACAAGAATGAGAAGGGAAGAGGGAAGAATGTTCATCTGTGTGTACCTTTGTTGAGTAGGTGGTTTGAGAGTCACCTTCCTAAGGGAAGATCTATTGCAGAGACTATAGTCCCAGCTGGTTGGCCAGAGCGCCTGATGAGGCTATCGTCGGAAGATATGAAGTGGTTTGATAGAGATCTGCTGGGATCCGAGCTTATCCTCAGTTGTTCTGGTTACCCTAATGTCCCCCTGATTGGAAGAAAAGGGTGTATCAACTACAACCCATCGCTGCTGGTCCGTCAGTTCGGATATGCGCTGAAGAACCCGCCTCAGGAGGAAGAAGTACAGGAATCTCTGTACTTCACAGGTGACGTGAAGGGGGAGTTATTAGCCAAGTTGCAACACGCCTGGACACGTATTAACCGCAAGGGGAAACCGTTGTTAGGAAAGAATGACTGTCAGGCCTATGCACCATACAGAGTTTGGATTCAGGAGAGAGCTAGTCAGTTGAGGATGCCATTTCCAGATGCACCAATTCTTGTTCCTATTCCGGTAGCGGAGCCAACTACTGTTTCTAGGGAAGCCTACGAGCAAGTTGTGAAAGAAAAAGAAGCCTTGAGGAAGATCAATGAAGGGTTAGAGCAAGAGTTAGCCCAGATACGCAGTGAGAAAAACAAGGCCGTGTATGCTTTCCAACAGCAGACTGAGCTAATGAACAGATTAGGGGATGAGTTGACTGAGGAGAGGAAGAAGCGCGAACGTCTGGGGCAAGAGTTCAGAAGTTCCCATGACATGCTTGAGTCTAAGAAGAAAGCGCTTGACGCGGCACACCGAGAGATCTCTTCTTGCAATAAGACTTGGAATGCTACGCTCACTAACAACAAGAAGAGGGAAGATAAGCTGAAGCAGCAAATTTCCGACCTCGAAGAGAAGTTGAAGTCTAGCATCAAGAAGTGTGAGGAGGAAGTGATGACCCGGTATAGTATCCAGCATGCACTGAACAAGGCAATCAAATCCAGAGATGAAGCGGTGTCTCAGAAGCGAAAGTTAGAAGATTGCTTCGGGGAAGCCACATGGGAAGAAACTGCTGAAGACGTACGCCGTGTCCTTAAGAGGAGAAACCAGCTTGTTGAAGGGATGCTTGATCGACCAAGCCATCCGGAGACCAAGAAGTTGATAGAAGAGTACCAGACTTTTGGGAGGATTTGATCATTTCATGTAGTAACTTGTATGCTTTATTTGCATAGTGCTGACCATCACCAGGATTGTTGGTTGAGGTCATGCCTTCTTTGTACTCTCAGTGATTTTGTACCCTGGGCTTATTGATTTTCCCTGCAATATATGAGGCTTTCTAGGATTCAGCTCCGATATTCCTATTGTCCTCACTATCACCGCACTGGCACCTTCACACTAGAACTGGGGGAATGGACTTCCCTAATGCACAGACACATTGCATTGCATTCATATTGCATTACAAGTAATCTTTGAATAGTGTCTTATTTCCTGCTTTTAACAGGTACTTAACAGGATTGCAGATCAACATTCGCACCGCTATTCTACCCGCTCCAATTGTCGAAAAATCATGGACCAAATGCAGAACGAGATGCAAGATGTGCGCAAGAAGCTCGCTCTCTTCATGCAGACCATGGAAGCTATAGCAAAAGGGCAGGAGAATTTGCAGGCCATGGTCCAGCCTCTGTTGGCCCGAAACGCTGGTCATGGTAATGAAGATCATCTGTCTGTACGGGTCGATACTGTTCATGGAGACGGTACTCCCACGCCAGTGGCTCCGCCTGTGATCAACACACCTGCTGCTAATGTTAACAACGCTACCGCTGCTGTAAATGGTAACGTCGGAGTTGGAAATGAGGTTGCTGTCCATAACGTTGGGCTGGGGGATGCCAATTTGGGTGACAATATGGGAGGCAACGGCTTTGTCAACACTGGATTCGGGTTCAACGATCAGGGATTCGATAACACTGGCAAGTATGGCTTTAATGCTCAAGGCTTTGGGCAAGACGGTTATGGCGCGACCAATCAGGGTTACGGAGGCTTTGGAAACGGAAACGGTACCGGATTTATGGCTTTTGGTCCTGCTGGAGGTGTTCAAGGGTACGGCAACAGAGGCCGAGGTCCGGGGATGAATCAGATCAGAGCAGGACGTAATAATGGATATGATGGGTATGGGGCTGGAAATGGTATGTGGCAAGAAGATCAGCAGGAAGACGCCTTCTCCGGAGGAGGTTTTGAAGGGCCGATGGATGATTCCCAAAAGATTAGAATGCTGGAAGAGCAGATGAAGGGAGTCCTAAACCAAAGTGCTGTGGGTTTGGACATGGCAACAATGGGCTTGGTACCTGGCTTGAGGGTGCCAATTAAATTCAAAGCCCCTACGTTTGACAAGTATAAAGGAGACACATGTCCAAAAGTGCATGTACGAGCTTATTACAGAAAGATGTCTGCATACTCAACTGATGAAAGAATGCTAATGCATTTCTTTCAGGATAGTCTGTCGGGTCCTTCCCTAGAGTGGTACATGGGGCTGGAGCCAACTGATATCAAGACGTGGAAGCAATTAGCAGAGGCATTTGTAGCCCATTACAAGTATAACAGCGACTTGGCACCCAATCGGGTCCAGTTGGCCGGGCTGTCGCAAAAGAAGGGGGAGAGTTTTAAAGAGTATGCGCAAAGGTGGCGCGATATGGCTGCCAGGGTCCGTCCCCCGGTGGAAGATAAGGAAATGAATGACATGTTTGTCGGCACATTCACATGGCTGTTCCATGACATGCTGTTTCATACGTCTCTGGCCAGTTTTTCAGACCTGATTCTAATGGGAGAAAAGATTGAACGTAACATTAAGCAAGGAAAGTTCCAAGTCGAGGAATCAACTGCATCTGGCAGTAATAGGAAAGCTTATGGTGGGCGCCGTCAGGGCGAGGCAAGCGCAGTATTTGGAGGCCGAGGTCGGGGCCGAGGCAGGGGACGAGGTCAATATCGTCAGCCGCAGCAGGTGGCGAGTGTTACTATTCCCTATCAGCAACAACCACTCCAGCAACAACAACCGGTTCAGCAGCAACCAATGCAACAGCAGCAGCAGCCTCAGCAAGGGGCACAGCAAGCTCAGCGAAGATTCCAGGGTAGTAAACCAAGAAGAGTGTTTGAGAAGCCTCCCTCGACATATGCCGATTTGTTGCAGACATTGTTGGGATTAAACCTGGTGGAGAAAAGAACCCTGGCACCGATAACAGGAGCTCCCCCGTTTGGGTACGATGCAAGCAAACACTGTGAGTTTCATTCTGGGGCTCCAGGTCACGATATAGAAGGTTGCCATGCTTTTAAGCATGTTGTGCAGGATCTTTTGGACAATAAGACTATCAATTTCGGAACAGCAGGTCCGAATATAGTCCAGAAACCCATGCCTAATCATGGGGCAAACGCCGTTCTGGCTGAGGAAGGGTTGAATCTGATTATGAATGTCGATGATTTGAAGACGCCGCTGAGCAAGATAAAAAGCCGACTGTTACAAGGAGGTGTTTACCCAGGATGTAACGAGTATTGCTTAGACTGTTGGACCCTAGCTGGGGGGTGTAAGGATTTGAAGAAAGGCATTCAGGCTTTAATTGATGAGGGCATATTGCAGTTTGACCAAGCGGCAACTGAAGAGCCTGCAGGGGCAGTAGCGGATAATCAGAGGGATGTGGCCACGGTAACAATTCCTCGGAAGACGATCACTATTGCAGCGCCAGCTCAGCGACCACCGATCACCATAACTAAGGCCGGGCCGACCCCGTACGAGAACACAAAAGCAGTCCCATGGTCATATGGGTTAGAGGTGTATTGTGACGGGATAAAAATTGATGTTAATAAGCAGCCAGCCGAGATTGTGGATAATGTTGTCGGCTCAGGAGGCATGACAAGGAGTGGCAGGATCTTTATATCTCCTGAAGTGGAGGCTGAAAGACTAGCGAAAGGAAAAGGGAAAGCGGTTGAGAATGTTCCAGTGCAAGCGAGTGAAAAAGAAGCAGCATCGAAGGATGTAGAAGAGTTCATGCGCTTGATTCGAAAAAGTGATTATAAGATTGTGGAGCATCTGCAGCAGACACCGTCCAAAATATCTATCCTGTCATTGTTATTGTGTTCGGAAGCTCACAGAAATGCTTTGCTGAAAGTCTTGGATACTTCGTTTGTACCCCAAGACGTCTCCGTAAATCAGCTGGAAGGAGTATTGGCACATGTGAATGCAGGCCACAGCTTGGGCTTCACCGATTTCGACTTGACTCCGAAAGGGAGAGATCATAATATGGTATTACACGTATCTGTTGAGTGTAGAGGATCAGTAATGTCACACGTCTTGGTTGACACCGGGTCATCTTTGAATGTGTTACCCAAGAAGGCGATGATGAAGTTGGATGTTAGAGGAATCTTGTGCACACCCAGTGATCTGGTAGTCAGAGCGTTTGACGGCACGCGGAGAACAGTCTTTGGATCGATCACTTTGCCTCTGCAAGTGGGGCCGGAAGTGTTTGCAACTGAGTTTTATATTATGGATATACAGCCTGCGTACAGCTGCCTGCTGGGAAGACCTTGGATTCATGGGGCGGGGGCAGTCACGTCTACCCTACATCAGAAGTTGAAATATATGGTCGGGGACAGTGTGGTCACCGTGTGCGGAGAGGAGGACATCCTGGTCAGCCAGCTATCTTCATTTAAATATGTGGAAGTCGACGGAGAGATCCACGAAACGCCCTGCCAGGCATTCGAAGGTTTGCGCATCAAGGACAAAGGTCCCGGGCCGAGCAAAGTGCCAGAGATAGCTGTCTCATCGTATAAGGAAGCTCGAGCTCTAGTGGAAGCAGGAGAAGCCAAGGGCTGGGGCAAAGTGCTGGACATTCCTGTGAAGATGGACCGGTTCGGGCTGGGGTACCAACCGTCGTCATCAACTCCTTCCGTGGGGGCGCCCCGTTTCAGAAGGCCAATCACCATCTCTGCCAGTGGAGTATGTCACGAAACTGTCAATGCTGCTTCAGAGTCCGATGAAGGAGACAGCGATTGTGATATGGATGCCTGGATTCAGCCAAGCACGCCAGGACAAGGACTGTGCAACTGGTCTATTCAGGAGCTTGTTCCTGTGACTTTTAAACAGTAATGCTTTGCTTTATTAATTGTTGAATAATTTGATGTCTTGCCCGGGGCATCGAGATTTGCTTAGGGTTGTGTTGTTATAAACATCACGTGTCAATCATTAAATAAATGGCGTTTTTCATGTGCAAATACTGTAATCTCTGTCTTTCTTGTTTTGTATTTTTCAATAAAATGGCAACGTGGTTATTCGCTTTATACGCATTTTGAAGCACTTAACCATTCCTTTTGCAGGATAACATTTTCAGATGATATCCTTGAACCACCTATGACTCGTCCGACTTCGATCACCCGGTATTCCAGGCCGAAGAAGAGGTTGTCGAAGATAGCGACGTTCCTGAAGAACTGTCTTGGTTAGTAAGGCAAGAGGAAAGAGCCATTCTGCCTCACGATGAGGTTATCGAAATTATCAACTTGGGGTCGGAAGGGGTTGAGAAAAATATTCGTATTGGAGCCGCACTGCAGAGTGATGTCAAGCGGAGACTGGTTGAAATGCTCCAAGAGTATAGTGATGTATTCGCTTGGTCGTATGAAGATATGCCAGGGCTCGATACAGATATGGTCGTGCATCGCCTGCCACTGAAAGAAGATTGCCCGCCGGTCAAACAAAAGCTTCGCAGAACTCGACCAGATATGGCAATGAAGATCAAAGAGGAGGTTCAGAAACAGTGGGACGCTGGTTTCCTGGCTGTGACGAAGTATCCTTCATGGGTTGCCAACATCGTACCAGTGCCAAAGAAGGATGGCAAGGTTCGAATGTGCGTGGATTATCGAGATTTGAATAAAGCAAGCCCAAAAGACGATTTTCCACTTCCTCACATTGACGTGTTAGTTGATAATACTGCTCAGTACTCCGTATTCTCTTTCATGGATGGCTTTTCAGGCTATAATCAGATTAAAATGGCGCCAGAGGATATGGAGAAGACTACTTTCATAACGCCTTGGGGAACATTTTGCTATAAAGTGATGCCCTTTGGTTTGAAAAATGCTGGGGCAACATATCAGCGCGCGATGACGACTCTTTTCCATGACATGATGCATAAAGAGATCGAAGTTTATGTTGACGATATGATTGCCAAATCCCAGACGGAGGAAGAGCATCTGGTAAATCTGCTGAAGTTGTTTAAAAGGCTTAGGAAGTTCAGGCTGAGGCTGAATCCTAACAAATGCACCTTCGGGGTGAGATCGGGTAAGCTCCTGGGGTTTATCGTAAGTGGAAGAGGAATAGAGGTCGATCCTGCTAAGATAAAAGCAATTCAAGAAATGCCGACGCCTAAAACAGAGAAAGAGGTGCACGGGTTTTTAGGGAGGTTGAACTACATCGCCCGGTTCATATCTCACCTAACTGCCACGTGCGAACCATTATTCAAGCTGTTGAAGAAAGATCAAGCTGTAACGTGGAACGAAAATTTTCAAAAGGCGTTCGATAAAATAAAGCAGTATTTGCAGGAGCCTCCGATTTTAATACCCCCAGTGGCAGGTAGACCCTTGATAATGTATTTGACGGTTCTTGAGGGAAGCATGGGGTGTGTTCTCGGTCAACACGACGAGACGGGAAGAAAAGAGCATGCGATCTATTACCTGAGTAAGAAATTTACAGATTGTGAATCCCGATACTCAATGCTTGAGAAAACTTGTTGCGCGCTGGCCTGGGCCGCCAAGCGTTTGAGGCAGTATATGCTGAATCATACAACCATGCTCATCTCGAAGATGGATCCTATCAAATATGTATTTGAAAAGCAGGCGTTGTCAGGTAGAATTGCCCGTTGGCAGATGGTCTTGACTGAATATGATATTCAATACGTCTCGCAAAAGGCTATAAAGGGGAGTGTGCTGTCTGAGTATCTGGCGGAGCAGCCTATTGAAGAGTACCAATCGATGAGGTTTGATTTTCCTGACGAGGATATCATGTACCTAAAGATGAAAGATTGTGAAGAGCCGTTGCCAGACGAGGGACCAGAGTTGGGGTCCAAATGGAAGATGATATTTGACGGAGCCGTGAATGCTTACGGCAGCGGAATAGGGGCAATCATCACCACGCCACGCGGGTCGCATATCCCGTTTACTGCCCGGTTGACCTTTGCTGTTACCAATAATGAGGCCGAATACGAAGCTTGTATAATGGGGCTTGAAGAAGCCATTGATTTGCGAATCAAACATCTAGACGTATACGGAGACTCAGCTCTGGTAGTGAATCAGATAAAAGGGGAATGGGAGACCCGGCAACCCAATTTGATACATTACATGAACTATGCAAGGAGATTGTTGCCTTTCTTTGACAAAGTTGAATTGCATCACGTACCGCAGGCAGAAAATCAAATGGCTGACGCCCTTGCCACTTTGTCTTCCATGTACAAGGTCAATTTTTGGAACGAAGCTCCCCGAATCATTATCTCTCGGCTTGACAGGCCAGCTTATGTATTCGCTATTGATGAAGCATCTGACGACAAACCATGGTATTTTGATATCCTTAATTTCCTGAAGAATAAAGAGTATCCGGCTGGGGCATCCAGTCAAGATCAGAAGACTCTCAGGAGATTAGCGAGTAATTTCTACTTGAATCCGGATGGCGTCTTATACAGAAGGAACCATGATTGGATGCTGCTGCGTTGTGTAGACGAAAAAGAGGAAAAGCTTCTCATGGAGGAAGTACACGAAGGTACCTTTGGTACACATGCTGGAGGACATGCTATGACGAGAAAACTGCTGCGGGCAGGTTATTTTTGGCTGACTATGGAAACTGACTGTTTCAAGTTTGCGAGGAAGTGCCACAAGTGCCAAATCTATGCTGATAAGATCCATGTGCCTCCAAGTCCTCTAAATGTGATGTCATCGCCTTGGCCATTTTCAATGTGGGGAATCGATATGATTGGAAAGATCGAGCCGACGGCTTCTAATGGGCACCGGTTCATTCTAGTAGCAATCGATTACTTCACCAAGTGGGTGGAAGCGGCGTCATACGCAAATGTAACGAAGCAAGTGGTGGCCAGATTTATCAAAAGAGATATCATTTGCCGATATGGGATCCCCGAGCGGATAATTACGGACAACGGTTCAAACCTGAACAACAAAATGATGAAGGAACTCTGTCAGAACTTCAAGATTGAACATCACAACTCCTCCCCTTACCGACCCAAGATGAATGGCGCTGTTGAGGCGGCCAATAAAAATATCAAGAAGATCGTTCAGAAAATGGTGGTGACCTATAAGGATTGGCATGAGATGCTACCTTTTGCTTTGCACGGTTATCGTACGACGGTACGCACATCAACCGGGGCAACTCCGTTCTCGTTGGTATACGGAATGGAAGCGGTATTACCATTGGAAGTTGAGATCCCTTCTCTGAGGGTATTGCGAGACGTTCAGCTGGACGAGGCAGAATGGGTAACGAATAGATTGAACCAACTGAGCTTAATGGACGAGAAGAGGCTAGCTTCTCTAGCATACGGTCGTTTGTACCAGAGCCGAATGAAGAAAGCGTACGACAAGAAGATACATCCGCGAAGCTTTCAGACGGGCGACCTTGTGCTGAAAAGGATTCTCCCGCCGCAAGCAGATCACAGGGGCAAGTGGACCCCCAACTACGAAGGGCCATACGTTGTCAGTAAAGTCTTTTCAGGAGGAGCGTTGTTGTTGTCCACCATGGACGGAGAAGACTTCACGTCGCCTGTGAATTCGGACGCAGTAAAAAAATACTTTGCTTAAAATAGACCCGCTGGACAGAAAAAGAGAGTCCAGGTAAAAATGGGGCATCCTGGCGAACCAAAAACAGAATGAAAGGTTCGGGCAAAAGTTAGGGATAAAATTGAAAAAAATGTACACCCGCGAAGTTGAAAACCTACACTGGGCGGCTTCGGCAAAAAAGGGTATCCCGGTGAACTGAAAACCCGTAAAGGGCGGTTCACGCAAAAGTTAGGGATTTGAAAAGCAAATGACTGCGGTCCGAATTTGATAAATGCCATAAGCATCAATGCGGGAGAATACATTTGAGGAGTCGTTTATCTGATACAATCTCGTCGGAAGTGTGGATACCAAGAAAGCGTTAGAGTCGGGCGAGTCATAGGAGGATCAGTTCGTGGTGTTCATCTGCATCCCGTTGCCGACATGTGTACAAGTTTAATTTGTCAATGTATTTAAGCTTCTTGTGCATACTTATATATCTGCTTTGCGTAACTTCCTCTTTTCAGGAGTTACACCCAGTGTACAAAACTCCGCCCATTCAGGGGCCCAATCAATAAAATACGTTATTCAGTACTTAACACTGTTCTTTACTGTTTTGTGCATGATTAACGCCTAAGTTTGATGAAACTAGCATGAGTATAACGCCGCTGGCCCTTGCCAACAGTTGCTAAAGCTTTGAATTAACTAAAAATAACGTCACTAACCTGAGTTGATTTGGTTGTATAGGCTTGTCTTGTCTTGTTTGTGTTGTTGCAGGTTGCATAACCGTACGAAGAAGATGATCAAAAGATTGCAATATCTAAAGACTCAGCCCTCGCGCAGGTCATGCAGAAGGGTAGAACTCTCCAGCTAGTCGTAGCTTGTACAAAAGGATTATCCAGCAAAGTCGTTCATCCTCTATGGAATTGACGATTCAAAGATTGTAGGCTGTATGCAGGCAGTGTGGTGTCCCCCAGAAGGATTCCTTATCTCAAGCAGGATGGTTCAGCCCCAGAAGATTAATATTTCCGAATTGGTGGGCTGTATTCAGGCGGTTTCCCTTTCCCCGTAAGGTCATTTATTCTTCCCCAGTGGAGTCAGTTATTTTTCCCCGCAGAATCATCCCATCCCCAGCGGAGTCCTCTCCTTTCAGTAAACATTCTTTCCTCCCAGTGGAACCCGGAGATCAAGACTCTCCCCTAGTAGAGTTGGTGGTGGGTCCTGTCATTTGTTTTGTCAAGGATACCGTGTAATATCAGTTCACTCTCCAGCAGAAAGTCCGAGCATACTTGGCATACCTGCTATTCCCCAACAAAGTTATATCCCCCAGCAGGGGGTTACCTCAACGGGGTACTTGGTTCAAGCTCCCAACTTCCCAGCATGGTTGACTTCACCCCTCCGGCATTTATTTTGCTGGAATATTTTCGTAGCATCTGGCTATCCTCGGCGGAGTCAGCATTATCTTCAGCATTTATTTTGCTGAAGCAGTTTCTGTTCTCTAGCAGTTCAGGCGGAGAGAACTCTTGCCCAAATGAACCACCAAACGTTCAAGATCTCGGCATGAGACATCCAATGATAATGTTAGTTTCGGCAGCATTCCCCACAGAGTTACCAGGATAAGTCTCTCTTTATTCCCAAGCAGAGTTAGTTGTCATCAAGGGTTCATGAACCAGAATTTCAGAAGTGGCCCCGGGCGCCAGAACAGGCATCCGGTGGTTTGGTTTCCGGATATCCCCAGTAGAGTTCGCCTCAAAGTCGCTGTCACGTTGGTGCTGAGAAGTTTGTGGTTGGGGATCATTGGAGAACTAAGTCCTGACGTGGACAATTTACTCCTGTATTGACGGGATTTCTTCGGAAGTGGGCGTCCTAACGTGGACAGGTTTAGTTCCCCGGGTTAGGGAAGCGTGGGCAGATTCGGGTTCTCGAAATTAGTGGAATGGGAGGTCATGACGTTGAAAAAAAGTGTTTACTCTTTGTGTTGGTGCCCTGACGTGGACCAGTTCCTCTCAGCAGTTATCTTTCTTTGCGTTGGCAAATCATGGGTCCTGACGTGGACAGATCAGACAATGGCGTGAGTCCCTACGTGGACAAGTCTTATTTCCCCAGCGGGTCGAAGGTGCCTGAGTCCGGACGTAGACAAATCAAGACGAAAAAGGGGTCATGACGTGGACAAGTCCATTCCCTGTATGGAAAAAGGGGTTTCAATTCCTGACGTGGAAAGACGAAGTCTTATTCCTTACGTGGAAAAAATGGTGATTCCTTACGTGGAAAAGAGATTGATTCCTTACGTGGAAAGTTTAGTCCTGACGCGGACAGATGGAAAAGAAGTTGATTCCTGACGTGGAAAGAGAAGGTGTTTCCTTACGTGGAAAAGTTTAGTCCTGACGTGGACAGATCAAGGTTTGATTCCTAACGTGGAAAGATCAGAGTCCTTACGTGGACATATCAAGACCATTCCTTACGTGGAAGAAAAATGGTTTCCTTACGTGGAAAGACGAGTTTATTCCTTACGTGGAAAGATTGAGTCCTCACGCGGACATATCAAGATTGATTCCTGACGTGGAAAGAAAGAGATTATGCCTGACGTGGAAGAGTTTAGTCCTGACGCGGACAGATCAAAGAAGTTATTCCTAACGTGGAAGAAGAAGATAGATTCCTTACGTGGAGAGTTTAGTCCTGACGTGGACGGAAAGAAGAAACGGTATTCCTTACGTGGAAAGAAGAATCATTCCTAACGTGGAAAGAAAGATTGATATAGTATTCCTCACGTGGAAAGATTGGGGTTCCTTACGTGGAAAATTTGTGATTCCTAACGTGGAAAAAGAAAGAGTCCTTACGTGGACAAAGCAAAAGAAGACGTATTCCTTACGTGGAAGAGTTTGACAAAGCAGAGAAAAGTCACCCCTGACGGGGAAAAGCGATGTATTCCTTACGTGGAAAGGTGAGTCCTAACGTGGACAATATTATTCCTAACGTGGAACGGTTATTCCTTACGTGGAAAGGTGAGTCCTAACGTGGACAGTGGTATTCCTAATGTGGAAGAGTTTATTCCTAACGTGGACGATTTATCCCTGACGAGAAGGCAGACGAGCCGTCCCCAGCAAAGTTATTGAAGTTTTTTCCGAGTTGACAGCAGATAGAGTCCTGACGTGGACAAGCAAAGGACGAAGTTTCCGATAATTCAATCTTTTTCAGGATGATGAGAATAATCCCCAGCACGGTCGCACGAGATCAGTGGGTTGCCGTAACAGTCATATTCAGCTGATGAATGTCGTTCCTCAAGCAGGAGCGCAATTTAGTTTTGCGGTTGGCAAATTTCTGGTTTCACTAGTATTCAACCGTCTCGTACCGCGAATGTCTGAAGGCTCCGGGCTCTTCACCCAATCGGGTCCAAGCCGCTTGAATAGGGGCAACTGTTGCACCCTAAAATTTGCCTAACCTTATTCACTTGGTTTATGTTTCAGTATCATTAGCATTTGCATATAGAGTCATGTACATAGTCTAATCATCTGCATAGCATAAGCATAGCAAGTCATTCAACAGGGGACCAACCATTATTCTCATCTTTAGAGGCCTATCAAGAGGTTATTATCTTAATTCCATCTCATTCAAGTCATCAAGAAAGAATTTGAAAGCAGAAAGTTCAGCAGATCAAGCCTTGAGTCCATCTCCTAGCTGAGGGTATCTGAGGGTCAATAAGAGGGTTGTGAGCTGTGAGTTGAAGGCATGGAGGGTATCTAGACATCTTGGAGGACTTAGAAAGTCATTTGGAGAAGGAAACAAGTTGTTGATGTGATCACAAGAATTGCAGTTGAAGACAGTCAACTAGGGTTTCATCTGGGTCAACCCTAGGTCAACCCTAGGTCAATTGACTGATTTAAAGGGTATTCAAGGCTATTGGAGAAAAGTGGGGATCATCATTTGACATATAAAGAAGGATATGGAGATATGCCAAGAAGAATTCAAGAGAAATCAAGGAGAAGAGGAGTTTCTAAATTAGGGTTTCTGTGTAAAATCCCCTAGTTTAGGTCAAATTTCCAAGCAAGATAAGTCAAAATGCTAGCTTCAAATGGATCCTTGGCCAACATGGAACTTGTGGAGGATCTCAAGACCTTTAATTTGAGTGGTGGAAGACATCAAGGAGATTTATAGAACTCAAGTTATGGTCCTTGCAAGTTACAGGTCATCTGAGGTATCTGAAATTTTGTCTGTGAAAGTGGCTTGACTTCTAAGCTAGTTTTACCCCTCAAGGAGATTTCAAATGAATTTCTGGTCAACATAAGAATTGTTCCTCATTGTCTTAGCTTTCTAGAATGGTATAGTATGCCCTCATATGATGTGTGGAACTCAACTTATGGTCTTGGCAAGCAAAGGGTATTTTGGTCATTTGTGAATTACAGGTCATTTTAACCTATGCCCAAAACTCATACAAGGAAGCTTCAAATGGAAAAACTTACAACATCAAACTTGCTCCAAATGACATTTTGAGTCTAGAAAAGTGACCATGAGAGATTGGAAATGTCCATGGCACAAGGTTTCAAAATTGGTGAATTTAATGAAGGAAAATGGCTTAAAAAATGGTATTTTTCATATCTTGGCCAAATGATACAAAATTATAGGTCATTTTGAATGGAAAAGGCATTCTAAAGACATTGGCTAAAGTGGAATTTTGAGCTTAGGTCATGATTTGTGAGTTATCTATGGTTGCTTGAATTAAAAGTAACATAATCCAAATTGGAAGGGAAAGTGTAAAGGGAAAGTTCTCCAATGTTCTAGGAGGTTCTAATGCAACCTATATATTCATGCAAGCTGGTTCATGCAAGGGTTGGTGCTCCCATTTGCTCAAAATTTCAAGTTTTCCACATTTTTTCATTCTTGCATAAACTTCTCAAACTCCCTCAATCCCTCACCAATTCTCATCATTCTTGATCTGAATCTCATCACTATCATCCATAGTTTGTGATTCACACATTCATTTGGCTGAATCAATCAAAGAGAGTACCATACAAAGTTCATCATTCAAGGTTCAAGAAGTTGGAATCACATGATGCAAGGAGTTTGAGCCCAAATATTTGCATACAGAATCAAAGTGTTGGTGTGTAGATTAATTTCCAGTCCTTGCAAGTATTGAATTGAAGATCTCCATAGCTGTTTCTCCATTTTTAACAGGTTGGTATCTCTGCTCATTTTGCTTGGCTTAAGTAGCATGGTAGGGTTTTGATAGTGTAGAATGGTTAAGATAAGGTAGAGGACTGAATAGGATGAGTTTGAGGAAGTGTCGAGAGATTTGGTCATGGTGCACAAATTCTGTTGAGGCTCATAACACTTGGAATATGGCATGATAATCCTCTCTTTGCAGCTTAAAATGACTAGTATGAGATGTAGAGTAGATGAGGATAGGTTTTGGTACGAATTGAAGCACTTGATGGCAGGTGAAAATGTTGATGCATGACTGTTATTCTCATCGGGTTGATTGATAGAGTGAGTTTTAAGATAAACTATGGTTATAAACTTGTAGAGGGGAAGAAGTGGATGAATTTCGCTTTTTACATCGTGCGTTTTCATGGCGTATGGAGGGAGAATGAGAAGCTTGAAGGTTGTGCATGGAATCAGGGTTTTTCTGCAAACCCTAGCTCAATTGGGGACGATGACTGTGTGCCCTTGGATCGTCCAGAACATTTGACTAAATCATCTCATCGTGTGGCTCCCATTCAATTTCAGAAACGGAGGGAAATTTCAAAAGGTTTGAAACGCTGCGTTTCATTAATTGGGGGGTTGGGCTCAGAGCGCTATCCACACCCCCCATTTTAATAGGCCCATTGATTTGAACATGATTTCCCTGCTATTCAAACCCCCTCCATTTTATTTCATTTTATTTTCTTTTACTTTCTTAAATTTTTTTATGCATTTTCTAAAATTCATAATAAATAGTAAAATAATCATTTTTAATTCATTCTTTTTGCATTATTTTCTTTAGGATGTCTAGAAAATTATAAAAAATAAAAATTGCATTTTATTTTTTATTTGATATTTTTCCCATATTTTCTAAATAAATGACATTTTAAAAAGTTTCATTTCATGCATGATTTTATTAATTTTTGTTCTATTAGAGACTTTCATATTTTTTGTTCATTCTTTTTAGGTTGTTTAGATTAGACATTAAACTTGTAGATACAATTTAGTTCCCATTTTTAGAAATTAATTTTAGGTGCTTAGTGTAGGTGTGAATAACATGAACAAACTAGGGTTTTAGGTGATGACTTAGGAGAATTAATTCACTTCCCTTAGGACTTAGAGATTGAATAGGTTAGCTATGGGACTATAGGGGCTATGGGTAGTTATTAGATCCCCTTAGAAAAAAGTCAGGACTCCCCTACTGCTATTAATGTACTGTATATATCTGATTGACTGGTGTGGTGTGCCCTCTGGGGATTATTGCTTGTCTGTGTGGGTATTGGGATTGTCTGGGAATTTGGGAGAGCTGGAGATTTGAGGAGATGAAGCCATTGGAGATCCAGATGTTGAAGATCAACTTCCAGAGTTGAAGAAGAGATTCTTGCTAGCAGATGCTGAGGAGACTAGGGTTTAGGAGCTAGGCAGAGCTCTAGATTAGAAAGCTTGTTTCTCAAACATGGATTGCCTTGTCTGCATCCATTCTTCTCTGTGATTCAGAGTCTCCCTAAGACACTCACCCCCTTCCTTTGGAAGGCTTGGTGATAGTGTCTAAGAGATAGAACTCTTGAGAGAAAATGTCTTTTGTGTTAGAAGCAGTTTGTTCACCACCTTTGGTAGTCAACTGATTGCTTAACACCCAATCCACTCTTGTGACTGATCCCTCATCCTGGAGGTTTGAACTTGAAGAAAAGCCATTGCAGATAGAAGGCTGATGATCAAAGCCCTTGCCTGAAGGCCATGAAGATGGAGACTGATGCTTGTTGAAGCCTGTAGCTGATTGGAGATTACTTGAAGCCAGATGTTGATTCAGAGCTGTTGATGCTGTTTCTTTTGTTGTTGTATTTCATTTCTGATGTATTGATTGGTTTTCTGGACTGTATTGTTTGTTGTCTACCCTGTTGGGTTGAAAGTGAAGCCTGTTCACTTTTGCCTATTGTTTTCTAGGTTCGAGGTTGAGTGGGACTCCCTTGCCTCGCTTGTATTGCTGCATTCATGCATTTTACTGTTTTACTGTATATATATGATGTTGTTTCTGTTTCTGCCTATCCCATAGGATCTCTGTTTCTCTCTGCGCGAGAGAGGAGCATGATAGACACTAGGTCTTAACCCATGCATGATAACATTAGGTTAGTTTGTTTCCCTTTCGCAACCGTAGGTTAGAGTTCTGTCTCTTCTTTCTCAAAACAAACAGAAAAACACCATAAAGATTTCAAACACAATAAAAGACACTTCTTCCGTAAAAGAATGTGAACTCACCAAAACGTCATTTTTGTCCGCCGGGACTGCTAATCAAGAAAAACCTTTTTCAGAAGGAATAAAATCAACCAAGACAAGTTTGCGTCGTACGTGGCCCGAACTACGTTTGCTCTGATCTTTCATGCCGTGTGAAAGTACGTAGGCATAGGATGCGATATCCTAGCGAGCAACCTTCCCCTCCTTTCCCGTAGGTAGGCGAACTACGTTGACTCTGATTTCTCGTTCCAGACGGGAATACGTAGGCATAAAGTGCGATACTTTGCCGAGTCATTTTTATTTTCATTTTATTTTCTTTTTCACCCTTGACCTATAGTTTAGATAGAATAACAATCCATACCCGAAAACAAGCGTGGATCCCATCGAGTACGATGGACGTGAGGGGTGCTAATACCTTCCCCTTGCGTAACCGACTCCCGAATCCAGGTTTTGGTTGCGACGACCATACCTTTCCCGTGTTGTGCGAGGTTTACTCTGAGCGTTTCCTTTCCCTCCCGTGGGATAAATAACGCACGGTGGCGACTCTTCTGTTCAGCCGGCGCCGATTTTCGCAGTAGCGACATGTTGTAACATCGCGCAAAAGGTTCTTTCTTTCTTTAGACCTTTCCTTTGGATAAATTAAAGTCCGGTTGTAAAAGAATTAAGGTTCAAGTTAATTCAATAGCTTGGTATCATGATTCTCACCGCAACAGAAATGGCGACTTCACTGGGGAGGATAACTTACTTAATTTGAGGGTTTAGCCTATTTTGTTTAATTGTATGCTATATTTGTGAATATTTGCTTAACATGTATATTTGCCAATATATTTGTTTGATTGTTGGGTATTGGGTGCTTTGAGTGGTGAGACAGTCCTATACCCGGACTTGAGTGCACTTATGATAGGATGGTGGTATATTTAAGAAGGCTTATAGGGAGTTGATTCCCGACCAAGCTAACTTGAGAAACCACCGCTCAGTATAGGCCCTTTTGAAAGTTTAGTATTGTTGATCGAGTATTCGTGAAAACAATGCTACTTTCAATGAAGGAGCCCATGATACTGTGGACTTTTAGAATACATTCTACCCCACTTTGGCCTTATTAGGACGTAGTGCGATGACTATAAGGAAGTATTTCTGAAATAGTTGATACGCGATACTACACTCAGACGAGATTCTCTTGAGAATATTATCGATTACCAAGTTATTTGGGAAGTTGATAATATCCGAAAGATGGGTTGATGACTCTGGGAACTTTGTAGAACCCGTTCGGCAGGTACAAACTAACCCACAGTACAAATCCTTAAGGGATGGGTGGACCTTTGACTCCTTGATTTGATCTTGAGCCTATGAGGTCTTTGTGTATGCATTGTATTTGTGAATACTTGCCATCATGTTATGTGTGCATCATCCCATCATATCACCATAAACATATCATGTCGCAACTAGTTTTGTAAAACTCAGTCAATCTCTGGTATTTTTTAAAAGTTGTAACTTTTCCAATGATTGATGAAATAAGGGTTTTGACCTAGTCAATCTTCTGAGTTTTGTAAAACCAGTTTGCTTTTACATTGCATTTGCATTATGCATTTGCATTTCTCAGCCTTGCGTCGCTTTTGATCAGAGAGATAGAGAAGGGATACCTAGCACATATCTGAGACAAATGGCAACAATGGAGGGGCTTTTGAAAGCTCAGGAAATGCTGAAAGAGGACATCAGAATTATCAAGTGTCAGATGAATTGGGTTCTAGAGACATTGCAGAACATGATGAAAAAGGAAGGTCACCTTGACCATGTGACGTCCAGAGAAACTAGGGATGCATTATCTCCGATGATTCCTCCAACTCAAGGACATTCTCGGTATCAACCACCCGATAATCGTCAATCACGTTAGCACGCCCAACAAAGACCAAGGAAAACAGAGAGTTCGTTTCCAATGTCATACGGTCAGATATTGCCAGACGTGATCCAAGGCGAATTGATAATACCAAAGGAGCTGAAACCAGTAATTCCTCCTTACCCTCTGAACCGTGGTACCAACGCTAAAAGGGACTATCATACTGGGGCGCTAGGGCGTTCAACTGAAGTCTCTCACCAGTCGGTGTTTGTTCCTCCTCAAGGTCCTCAAAACCGGAGATTGAACAAGAAAAATCATGTCAGGAAAAATAAGACTTGCGGTAGACAAACTCCAGTACCATTAAGCAAACTTTACCCGCTACTGATTCAGAACTCACTAGTGACTCCACGATTATCCAATCCTGTGCCAGGACCATGGCATAATGCGAACCTGAATTGTGAATTTCATAAAGGAGCTGAAGGACACAACTTAGATGCATGTATAACATTAAGTTATCTTGTACAAGAGCTAATCGTTGACAAACACTTGATCCTCGAGGAAGACCACCCAGAAGTAGAATGTGGATATCATACTGGGACAACAGGGCACCTAGTTGAAGAGTGTGAAGGTTTTAAACTGAGACTGCAAGAGTTGCTGAAACCTCGGGAGGATAAATCAAATGACAATGCTGCGATTCCTAAATCCAAAGGCAAAGGACCCGTGAGACCCCTCATAATTCTATATCACAATGAGAAAGTGGTGGTTGAAGGTGTTTCCCCACATGGGCCTAAAATTTGAATTTTAATTCCCTAAGGCTGGCAGCTGTAGACTGTTTCAGCATGTGTTGTAACTTCTTTGCATTTGAATTGCTCGTAAGCTGTTGTTTATTTGAATTTGGCAATATTAATGAAATGTTTGTGCATCTTTTGATTAAGTCCATTCGTTTCACTCTTTCTTTTTCCTTTCATTGTTATGAAATACGAAAAATGCAAAATTTTCTTTTCTTTACTAAACTGTTGTTTAAAGCAAAGATTGGGGAGGATGATGAAAATTATATCCATAACTGTTGTTGATATGCTTTCAATTTAACTTTGCCGATGATGTAAGGCATTGTTTCAATCCCTAAACACTGGAGAAATAAGGAAGGTAATCCCTCGTTAACCCCTTCGAGCCTAGAAGTAGGAGTTTTTCCTTCTTTACAAACACAAAAACCTTAAATCTCAAACCTGGGGGCAGGTAGTTCTCAGTTAACTTGAAGATATGTGCATACAAGACACTTTTCATATAAAGGTGGTGCACTCAGGTTTTCCTTCGTGCACAACAAGAAAGTGTCGAAGATGCTTTTCAGCATAAAAGACGATGATGGTTTACCATATCCATTAAATTAGGTAGTCACCTCCTTTCCCAAAAGAAAAAAAAGGAAAAGTGAAAAAAAGCCCGCTAAGTCGAAACCTATGAAGGAGACTTAGGCAAAAATGGGGCATCCCATTGACTGTATATTCGAACAAAGCAGTTCAGACAAAAGTCAGGGATAACAAAAGAGAGGAATTCTGTAAGAGTTATCACTCTTAAAAATCCTCAAATAGCAAAAAGCTATCAAATATTGTAAGGGAGTTGTGACTACCTTAGGTTTGTAAGCCATCACCAACTATCATCAGTCCAATTCTTAAGCCTGTAAGAACCTGAATATATAGTTTGAGTTAACTGAGTGTAGGATTGGAGTTCATCATGGAGAGTGGGTGGGACAAATAAATTTTGAGCCTTTATCCTTTGTTTCATGAACCATGAACCAAGCCACGATACAACCCTTAAAAGACCTAATTGAGGTAAGGTTGTTTTGAAAGCATATTACAGCAAGGTTGGATAACCTGACTCCTAATGATCTTTGATTGTATGTGTTCATCACTTTATCCATCATTTGTTAAATGATTGGATCACTTTCACTTTGATCACTTGATCACTCCGCCGTGTGTGTTTTATTAAAAAAAATGTTTTCAAAAGATTGCATGAATTTTACATTGAAAATTGCCAATTTTTAATGAACAACATTGTGTGCAAAACAATCCAATGTCAAAGGAATCCCAACAAAAGCTTCCAACTAGGGAAATTGACTTGATAAAAAAGGCTCAGCCTGGGGCAATCAATTTGAAGGATTTGTTAATCATTTGTTACAACGTTCAGCTAATCAAAGCTAACCAGGTCAAGATCAGATGAAGCTCTCAATGAACAGTTTAATCTGGGGCAAACCTTTTGCAGTTACCAGCTAGCAGGGGCAAGTTTGTTCCCCAGTCGTTACTTCCACAGTCCGAGACTTTGTTGTGCAAGCACCGTTAAACTGGGGCAATCACGTCGAGATTTGTAAATCTCTCTCTATAAGAGTTTAAAGACATTGAAGCATCTTTATGCTAGTTCTCTCGATGGTTTCTTCCCACAGACCATGTAATCTGGGGCAGAAAAGGTTAAAGACTGTTTGTCGCAATAGTCGTTGCTCACTGAAAGAGGATTGTTATACTATCAATGGGGCAGAAAGATTTTGGTCTCATGATACCCTTTGTCAGCTCTCTGATTAAGTTGTTACTTCGGTTGATCTTGGAACTTCCCTTGGTGATTTTCCTTCAACAAAGAATTCAAACTCATGATGGCAATCCAAGTGAAGTCATGATGTTGTGTCCTAAGTAGATTACTCTCTCCCAGAGATGGTTGTAACTTTGAAGTGGAATTGTTGTTCTTCATGATCATCCCTTTGATGTCCAATTTTGGTTGGGTCTCCGTGTCGAGATGCTTATTTCATCTCCAGTTTTGTTTTGTCTAATTTGTCAGCATAAACATAAGCATGGCATAAAGCATATGCATAACATCCGTGCATTTTTGCTATCTCTGGTTGTCACTTGTTCCTGTTTCACTTTGATTCCCTCCTCGGTGAATGGGTATGTTGTCCCTCTCCAATAGAGTTGTCAGCCCTTAAGCATAAAATGTCCATCCTTTATCAATTCCCCACAGAGTTTAATCCTCGTGGATGATGGTTGCTTCAGTTATCTTTTTCCATGATTGGATAAGATGGGTCCCCATTCGAGTTCATTTCTCAATGGTTGGAGTCTTGTTTGAAAGTTTCTTTCTAGCTTGATCCTAAATTGAACTTCGGTCCCTGTCGGTCGCCGAACCTACCTAGATGTGCATTTATTTTGCACTATCTATCAAGAAGAACATCTTACATGGTAATACAGATAAGTGGCAATCTTTGACAAGAAGCTTATCGTCTTCAGCGATAAATGGCAGTCTCTTCGGAGAAGTTTAATCGTATTCACAGATAAGTGGCAATCTTTGACAAGAAGCTTATCGTCTTCAGCGATAAATGGCAATCTCTTCGGAGAAGTTTAATCGTATTCACAGATAAGTGGCAATCTTTGACAAGAAGCTTATCATCTTCAGCGATAAATGGCAATCTCTTCGGAGAAGTAAAATCGTATTCACAGGTGAGTGGCAGTCTTTTGGAGAAGTTTAACCTTCACCAATGATAAATGGCAGTCTCTTCGGAGAAGTTTAATCGTCTTCAACAGGTGAGTGGCAGTATCTGTAGAGAAGCTTAACCTTCATCAGCGATAAATGGCAGTCTCTTCCAAGAAGTTTAATCGTCTTCAGCGGTGAGTGGCAATCTCTTGGGAGAAGCTTAACCTTCATCAACGATAAATGGCAGTCTCTTCGGAGAAGTTTAATCGTCTTCAGCGGTGAGTGGCAATCTCTTGGGAGAAGCTTAACCATATTCAACGATAAATGGCAGTCTCTTCGGAGAAGTTTAATCGTCTTCAGCGATAAATGGCAGTCTCTTCGGAGAAGTTTAATCGTCTTCAGCGGTGAGTGGCAATCTCTTGGCAGAAGCTTAACCTTCATCAACGATAAATGGCAGTCTCTTCGGAGAAGTTTAATCGTCTTCAGCGGTGAGTGGCAATCTCTTGGGAGAAGCTTAATCATATTCAACGATAAATGGCATTCTTTTCGGAGAAGTTTAATCGTTTTCAGCGATAAATGGCAGTCTCTTCGGAGAAGTTTAATCGTCTTCAACAAATAAGTGGCAATCTCTGAGGAGAAGTTTATCATCATCAAAAATAAGCGGCAGTCTCTTTAGAGAAGCTTATCATCCCAGCGATAAATGGCAGTCAAATTTGAGAAGTTTATCTTAAGGATGTCGACGCACGGTTGTGACTAGCATTGTTTGAAAATCTAGTGGATACCGATATAAATAATTTGGTGGTAACCAATCATATTTCAAGTAAGGCCCGTTGGTAATTGACATTATGAAAATCCATGGACAACAAATACTGACAATTTGGTTGTGTATCAGTCCAAACTAGTCACGATGGTTTCCATCCCAAGCTCAGGTTTCGTACCTTTGGAGATGTATTATACCAAGCTCAGGTTTCGTACCTTTGGAGATGTATTGTTTGATTCCAAGCATAGGTTTCGTACCTTTGGAGATGTTTGTTTCTATCCCGAGCACAGGTTGTGTACCTTTGGAGATAGATGTTTGTTGCCATCCCAAGCTCAGGTTTCGTACCTTTGGAGATGTATTATTTGATTCCAAGCACATGTTTGGTACCTTTGGAGATGTATTGTTTGATTCCAAGCACAGGTTTTGTACCTTTGGAGATGTTTGTTTCTATCCTGAGCACAGGTTGTGTACCTTTAGAGATAGATGTATTGTTTGATTCCAAGCACAGGTTTTGTACCTTTGGAAGAGGTTTGTTTCTGTCCCGAGCACAGGTTGTGTACCTTTGGAGATAGATGTATTGTTTGATTCCAAGCACAGGTTTTGTACCTTTGGAAGATGTTTGTTGCTATCCCAAGCACAGGTTGAGTACCTTTGGAGATAGATGAATTGTTTGATCCCAAGCTCAGGTTTCGTACCTTTGGAGATGTATTGTTTAACTCCAAGCACAGGAAGAGGCTTGTTTCTATCCCGAGCACAGGTTGTGTACCTTTGGAGATAGATGTATTGTTTGATTCCAAGCACAGGTTTCATACCTTTGGAAAATGTTTGTTGCCATCCCAAGCACAGGTTGTGTACCTTTGGAGATGTATACTTTGGATCCCGAGTTCAGAAGTTCCCAGAGACTAAAGTGGTTGCGTTTGCATAAAGTGTTTCATATCCTAATGTATTGAGGATGTTCAGCTTTCATATCCTAATGTATTGAGGATGTGAAGCTTTCTGTATCCTAATGTATTGAGGATGTTTCAACTTTTGTTCCTAATGTTTTGAGGATCTTCGTCCAATCCTAATGTGTTGAGGGTTGTATCTCTTCTATATCCTAATATATGTAGGATATTTAGCTTTTGTTCCTAAGGTATTGAGGGACATATTTGAGCTTCCTGGTCGTCACCAAAACTCTTTGAAATCCAGTGCTTACTAGCATTTTTGAAAACTAATCGTTATTAGTACCGAAAGTTGATTGTTACCAACTTCCCCAACCGAAGTCTTGTGTTTTACCAATATTGTTTGGAAATCCCCAATTGTAATTGGAACTTTGATTTGGTCGTCACCATATCCCCAGGAAGTCTAAGTGGTATTTAGCACTTCTTGGAAACCATTGTTGATTCGGTCGTCACCATCATCCCCAGTAAGTCTAGTGGAAACTAGCACTGTTTGAAACTGTTTGTTGTTCTGGTCATCACCAGTCTCCCCAGTTGAAGCTTTTGACTTTCCAGTCGAGTCTCGGAGAACTAGTGGATACTAGTTTCCCCGGCGCGTCCGGTCTTGTTTCTAACCTTTCCCTGAAGATCCCGTTTGAACTCTTCGTTATAGGAATTTTCTCATCTGGTTATCCCAAGTGAGATTCGTGTCTTTGTTCCGTCTTTTCCCCGGTGAAGCTTCGCTTCCCCAGTGGATTTTGTTCCCCAGCAAGTTTTCCCCAGTGGGTTCCTTCCCCAGTGAATTTTGCGCTTCTTTTCTTTCGTATCCCCAGTGAAGAATTGTGATCTTCCCCGGTGGACTTCCTCATCTGGTTATCCCCAGTGAGGTTCGTATCTCCTCTCCCCAATGAAGATGTGTCTTCCCTGGTGGAATTTGTGTCCCCTGCATGAAAGATTCCCTTGAACAAAGATCATTAGTCATGTCTGAACTATCTTGCTTACTTCGCTCGGAATCTTTCCCCAGTGTGTTGGGTCCTCGTGAGTGGTTACTCGTCGTTTCGCCGTTCTTTTATATTTGCTCGTGTGTCCGCATCTGTCTTGCATTCAAGCATCATATAGCATCATTTAGATTCATGGCATATTTGCGTTCATCCTTTTTGCATACCATCGGATCTAAGGGACAAAATTTATGGTTTACTATATTTAAATACCTTTCACTGCGATTCTATGAGGATTGCCATCTCTCTACACCATCTAGTGAAGATATTTAAATAGGGGCAACTGTTGCACCCCAAATTTTGACCCCTTAGATCCTCATCATCATTTTAGGATCATATTCAGTTGATTAACTAACCTTAACCCATTTCCAGTTTATCTTTGTTAAGATGCAGATGAATTAGGGTTCCGTACCGTCAAAATCGGGATTTCAATGGTCTGACCAATCAATGTTTTGGATTGATTCAACTTCAAATAAGTCTCCAAAAGATCAAATATACTCCATTGGATCAAGTATGAATTCAATTTGAGGTGGTCACCCAAGAATTGAGAACAGTGCAGTTCAAGATGCCCGATTAGGATTTTCGATCAGGAAAAGTCAACTGTAGTTTGAATTTTGGTTTAAAAAGTGTTTCAATGGTGGGATCAAGGTCCATTGAGTTCCTATGGCTTATTAAAGTCCATCCAAAGAGTTTCAAGTCTTCAGAATGTCCGGATCACCGACAGTCGACTCGGTAGTCACCGATTGATCGAACGGTTGACCGAAAAGTCAACTCTTCACTCATGAGGAATTTGACCTCAAGATGGGAATCAAAAATGGTCCTAATGATATATTATACCTACCCATGAAGTTTCATGACCATTGGATCAAGGGTTAGGGAGTAATCGCAAAAGTTGGGAAATTAAGGTTTTGAAAAGGGCAAAGCCATAACTCCTTAACCACACAAGGGTTTTTGACCTAGTTTCAAGGGGAATGAGTTCCTAACACAAGCATAAATATTGTATTACCTAATTGGGGCTTTCTAAAAAGTACAAGTGGGTTCCATAACTCTTCCTAATTAGAGAGAAACGAGGTCCACAAGTTGGCAAAAACTCACATTGGCAAAACCAGGTCAACATGAGTTTTTTTTTTATTCCAAAACCTCTCCAAATTGATGCTAATCAAAGACTAAGCCTCATTTATGATGTTTACATTGTTAATAAACATGTTTAACTTCAATTCCCACGAAAATGGACCAAAGATCAAAAGAAATCATTATTTAATGCAAGTTGTAAAAGTGAATAGTGAAGAAAGAGAAAAAAAGGTGGCTACCTTTGTCAAATCATCAACTTTAATTCAACAAGTCACCTTCTATCCTATCAAGCATGATGAAAAAAATCTATGGGGCATGGAGAATATCTTATTAGAGTGTCTTAAAGACAAAGATGAAGATTGCATTGGAAAACTCAAAGATTTTCATGATGGAAGGTTAAAATTGGCAATTTGCTTCACTTTTGCCCATACCTTGATCCAAGGCCTTTGGCTATAAATAGAACTCACTTCTTACATAAAAAACACACAAGTTCCATGCTAGAAACCAGCTAGAACTTTCTTTCTTACACAATCACAAGTTCTTACAAAATCTCATTAAGTTTCCAAAATCCCTCAAAATTTGCTTTTGAAAAACACCTTTCAAAACCATTTCCAAACTTCTTCCAACTCAAGAAACACTTCAAACACATAAAGTATGATGTATTGAAGCTATCCAAGTCACTTCCATACTTATGTAACAAGATCTTGGAAGAGCTCTCAAGATCTCTGGTTTTCTTATTGCTTAAGCTTGCTTCAAGAGGTAAACCTAAAACTCATAAATGTGAACTTTCCACTTGCATTCCACATGTTACCATGACTGTTTTTTTACCATAATGATCTTGAAAATTTTCAACTTGTAACTTGATTTTTCTTGTGAGATTGATCTTGTATTATTCTTAAATTTTTGTTAACATGTTTAAATAATCAAATTTGTTTGATTCATTGTCTTATCATGTGCATTTTATTCCTTTTATCATTTAGATTTTCATGTTTTGTTCATCCAAACTTCAAAAATCATAACTCATCCATTTTTCATCATTTTGAACCCATTCTTTTTGCATTGTGTTTGTCTTGATGCCTACGTTCATGTGATATTTTTTAATTCCATCTTTGTTCATATTTTCATGCCTTTTGGTTGCTTGTAAGTTGCCTTTGTATTGAGATCGTTATCTCGCGTATGTAGATGAATTTCTTTTTCACCGTGATCATTTGTGTTATGATATTCACTCATTCTTATTCCTCCCATGTTAGTTAACATGCTAGGATACTCTCCTTTGGTTTTTACCATGATTTCATATTAATTCCTCCTAAATTATGAGGTTAAACTAATTTGCTTGTATTTGATTGTCATCGATACATGTGGTTGTTACCTTCAATCTTTGTTAAGATATACCTTTAATCTTTGTTAATATATGCTTTCATCTTTGTTAAGATACATGATCTTTAGTTGTAACCATGCCCCTTTTGTTTAAAGTATTGATTACTTTGTTAATTATTTCTTCCCCAAGTGATGGAACTTTTTTAGTTCTCATCCAAGTTGCCTCATCTCCTCCCTTCCAAAAGAAAGTCTCTCTATTGACCCTTGGGTCATAGATAGCTCAATACCCTCATTGGCCTCGAAAGAGCCTTAACCCCCTTTTTGGTCTGGATAGAACCAATAGGATATAAACTCATAGGTCTGGATAGAACCTTCCCCTCTTTTGGTCTGGAAAGAACCAATTGATTCCTTAGTTCGAGCCCGAACTACGACCGCTCTGATTTCTCATTGGACAATGAGAATACGTAGGCACAAGATGCGATATCTTGACGAGCAACCTTCCCCCTCACTAGGAGTGTTTACAACTAGAACCCTAGGATAGAGTTGTTAACTCTATGTAAGGATCATGGATATGATCACTTACTTCCCCCTTTGAGTGTTACAATATAGACATAGAGAGTTTTGTGAAACTCTACACAAACATTATTATGTTTGTTCCCCTTTGAACCTTGATCGCAATCAAGCGTTCTTCAACCCTAGTAAGGTGAACTACGATTTGCTCTGATTTTATCCTAGTTAGGATACGTAGGCAGAGGACGCGACGTCTTTGCGAGCAAACTTAGAAACTATCATTAGGTTTTAACCTATACCTTTACCCAATCCCAATCCTTAGCAAATATTCATCAAACTTAGCATGCAAACAAACAAAAGGTTCCTGTAGAGTACTACAGATGTTTAGGATGTGAAATACCTACCCTATGCATAAACAACCCCCGATCCCCGAATCTCTTAGCGTTGTTGTAACATCGCGCAAAAGGTTCTTTCTTTCTTTAGACCTTTCCTTTGGATAAATTAAAGTCCGGTTGTAAAAGAATTAAGGTTCAAGTTAATTCAATAGCTTGGTATCATGATTCTCACCGCAACAGAAATGGCGACTTCACTGGGGAGGATAACTTACTTAATTTGATGGTTTAGCCTATTTTGTTTAATTGTATGCTATATTTGTGAATATTTGCTTAACATGTATATTTGCCAATATATTTGTTTGATTGTTGGGTATTGGGTGCTTTGAGTGGTGAGACAGTCCTATACCCGGACTTGAGTGCACTTATGATAGGATGGTGGTATATTTAAGAAGGCTTATAGGGAGTTGATTCCCGACCAAGCTAACTTGAGAAACCACCGCTCAGTATAGGCCCTTTTGAAAGTTTAGTATTGTTGATCTAGTATTCGTGAAAACAATGCTACTTTCAATGAAGGAGCCCATGATACTGTGGACTTTTAGAATACATTCTACCCCACTTTGGCCTTATTAGGACGTAGTGCGATGACTATAAGGAAGTATTTCTGAAATAGTTGATACGCGATACTACACTCAGACGAGATTCTCTTGAGAATATTATCGATTACCAAGTTATTTGGGAAGTTGATAATATCCGAAAGATGGGTTGATGACTCTGGGAACTTTGTAGAACCCGTTCGGCAGGTACAAACTAACCCACAGTACAAATCCTTAAGGGATGGGTGGACCTTTGACTCCTTGATTTGATCTTGAGCCTATGAGGTCTTTGTGTATGCATTGTATTTGTGAATACTTGCCATCATGTTATGTGTGCATCATCCCATCATATCACCATAAACATATCATGTCGCAACTAGTTTTGTAAAACTCAGTCGATCTCTGGTATTTTTTAAAAGTTGTAACTTTTCCAATGATTGATGAAATAAGGGTTTTGACCTAGTCAATCTTCTGAGTTTTGTAAAACCAGTTTGCTTTTACATTGCATTTGCATTATGCATTTGCATTTCTCAGCCTTGCGTCGCTTTTGATCAGAGAGATAGAGAAGGGATACCTAGCACATATCTGAGACAAATGGCAACAATGGAGGGGCTTTTGAAAGCTCAGGAAATGCTGAAAGAGGACATCAGAATTATCAAGTGTCAGATGAATTGGGTTCTAGAGACATTGCAGAACATGATGAAAAAGGAAGGTCACCTTGACCATGTGACGTCCAGAGAAACTAGGGATGCATTATCTCCGATGATTCCTCCAACTCAAGGACATTCTCGGTATCAACCACCCGATAATCGTCAATCACGTTAGCACGCCCAACAAAGACCAAGGAAAACAGAGAGTTCGTTTCCAATGTCATATGGTCAGATATTGCCAGACGTGATCCAAGGCGAATTGATAATACCAAAGGAGCTGAAACCAGTAATTCCTCCTTACCCTCTGAACCGTGGTACCAACGCTAAAAGGGACTATCATACTGGGGCGCTAGGGCGTTCAACTGAAGTCTCTCACCAGTCGGTGTTTGTTCCTCCTCAAGGTCCTCAAAACCGGAGATTGAACAAGAAAAATCATGTCAGGAAAAATAAGACTTGCGGTAGACAAACTCCAGTACCATTAAGCAAACTTTACCCGCTACTGATTCAGAACTCACTAGTGACTCCACGATTATCCAATCCTGTGCCAGGACCATGGCATAATGCGAACCTGAATTGTGAATTTCATAAAGGAGCTGAAGGACACAACTTAGATGCATGTATAACATTAAGTTATCTTGTACAAGAGCTAATCGTTGACAAACACTTGATCCTCGAGGAAGACCACCCAGAAGTAGAATGTGGATATCATACTGGGACAACAGGGCACCTAGTTGAAGAGTGTGAAGGTTTTAAACTGAGACTGCAAGAGTTGCTGAAACCTCGGGAGGATAAATCAAATGACAATGCTGCGATTCCTAAATCCAAAGGCAAAGGACCCGTGAGACCCCTCATAATTCTATATCACAATGAGAAAGTGGTGGTTGAAGGTGTTTCCCCACATGGGCCTAAAATTTGAATTTTAATTCCCTAAGGCTGGCAGCTGTAGACTGTTTCAGCATGTGTTGTAACTTCTTTGCATTTGAATTGCTCGTAAGCTGTTGTTTATTTGAATTTGGCAATATTAATGAAATGTTTGTGCATCTTTTGATTAAGTCCATTCGTTTCACTCTTTCTTTTTCCTTTCATTGTTATGAAATACGAAAAATGCAAAATTTTCTTTTCTTTACTAAACTGTTGTTTAAAGCAAAGATTGGGGAGGATGATGAAAATTATATCCATAACTGTTGTTGATATGCTTTCAATTTAACTTTGCCGATGATGTAAGGCATTGTTTCAATCCCTAAACACTGGAGAAATAAGGAAGGTAATCCCTCGTTAACCCCTTCGAGCCTAGAAGTAGGAGTTTTTCCTTCTTTACAAACACAAAAACCTTAAATCTCAAACCTGGGGGCAGGTAGTTCTCAGTTAACTTGAAGATATGTGCATACAAGACACTTTTCATATAAAGGTGGTGCACTCAGGTTTTCCTTCGTGCACAACAAGAAAGTGTCGAAGATGCTTTTCAGCATAAAAGACGATGATGGTTTACCATATCCATTAAATTAGGTAGTCACCTCCTTTCCCAAAAGAAAAAAAAGGAAAAGTGAAAAAAAGCCCGCTAAGTCGAAACCTATGAAGGAGACTTAGGCAAAAATGGGGCATCCCATTGACTGTATATTCGAACAAAGCAGTTCAGACAAAAGTCAGGGATAACAAAAGAGAGGAATTCTGTAAGAGTTATCACTCTTAAAAATCCTCAAATAGCAAAAAGCTATCAAATATTGTAAGGGAGTTGTGACTACCTTAGGTTTGTAAGCCATCACCAACTATCACCAGTCCAATTCTTAAGCCTGTAAGAACCTGAATATATAGTTTGAGTTAACTGAGTGTAGGATACCCATGTAGAATCATGTCGACTATATTGTCTTGAGTAGTACATCATGAATAAGATACCCATGTAGAAAAATAAACTATATAATGCTTATAGAGGGACACTAAAATACCTTAGCAGTATCTTGTGTTGGAGGGAGTTTGGTGGCTATAGTGGGGGAAACTTCAGTCAAGTTTCCAGGAACAACAAACCTCACTGTCGAGGTGACCGTTCTCGAAGGAGTCCTCTTTATAGAAGCTTTTTTCTTTTTGACTAAGGGAGTGGCAGGCGGAGAGTTCGACGGATCAGAAAGAAAGACCTGGGATTGGGCACTTTCGGCAGAAACACTGCCTTCAGTAGCTGATGGTTTTTCATGACCTAGACGAAAAATAGTGAGTAGACAAGGAGAAACAAAATCAAATAAGCCACCAAAGAGCAAGTGATACCTGGGGATTGAGAGTTTTTGGTTTCTTCGTCATCCTAGTAGAGGTCGACGCTACAGGTGGCTCCCTCTTTCGACCCTGAGAAAAAAGTAGAGAGAATAAGATGGTGACAATTAAAGGACAAAAGGAAAGTAAAAATGTACCTTTTTAGGATCCTCGGAGACACCAACTTTTGCAGGGTTTTCAACAAGAATAAAGATTGTTTTGCCAGGGGCTTCATCCTCTAGAGCAGAGAAAGCGTAGACCATATTCTCCAGAAAGAGATCACGGTCGAAACATTGATCTTGATATTCAGACCACCAAACGTTGAAAGGAGAAAACTGGCAACTCAAGGTGCTGAGTCGACCTAGCAAATTTAAGACAACTCTTGTGACCTACCAAGTTTAACCGTCGACCAGCCCACACGATATCAAAGGTGTGCTGCACCAAAGACTTTGGCAGCATTTGGCTTAAACCAAATTGTCGGGCCACCAGATTGGGCTAATAATTCATAAATCCAAAGCCATTATTCCTCGTTTCGATTCAAAACGACAACATGGTGTCGCTTCCGCGAAAATAAGGTGCCGGCAGAACAGAAGAGTCGCCACCTTTCGTTATTTATCCCTCGGAGCGGGAAAGGATATGATCGGAAAAACCTGACGAAAAAGGGTAAGACAAGGTCATCGCAACCGTTGTCTGGGTTCGGGAGTCGGTTACGCAAGGGGAAGGTATTAGCACCCCTCACGTCCGTCGTACTCGACAGGATCCACGCTTGTGGTGTTTACTGGACGAGTTGGTTTATCTATCTACCTATCAAGGCTGGCTTAAAAAAGAAAAGAAAATGACTCGGCAAAGCGTCGCACTTTATGCCTACGTATTCCCATCAGAGAATGAGAAATCAGAGTCAACGTAGTTCGACCTACTACGGGATACGGGGAAGGTAGCTCGCCAATACGTCAGTATTGTGCCTACGTACTCTCAACAGGCTTGAGAGATCAGAGCTTACGTAGTTCGGGACACTACGGATTATGGGGATTCAGATTCATCTGTTTTATCGAGTAGGGTTAAACAACAGTTCTAGCAGTCAGGGACAAAGCCTGTTTGCGTTGGCACTGAAGTTTAACGATACTCTTTTCTTCAGAAAAGCTTCCTTTGAATTATGGGCCCACGGGGCAAAAAGGTTTGAAGTTTGTTTTCTGTCTTTTACGAAAGAAGTGTTTTTTATTGTGTTTGCAATTTCAATCGCACTAGAGACTATGACCTGAGAATGAATGCGTCGCATGTCACCCAAAGGGTACCATACTAAACACCCAGACTGTTGAAAAGAAACTCTCCAACAATCCTTTCTCAGATAGCTTAAGGCTCGTAACGTACGAAAGAAATCATTCATGATTACTGTATCTTAAGCTGTTTTGAGATGAGAAGAGAACAGGCTCAACTACGGGGAGACTATCAAGTCCTACTGTTGTCATGCCAAGGATTCATCCTATGGTTGAGGTTTGAAACAGGGAACTCCTAGAAGTTATCATGCATAGGTTTCAACCTAAAGTTCTATCATCACTTCCTTATCAAAGGAAATGAGAGTCCTAAGGGATCATGTCAATGATACACAAAAACAGATAAAGCATCAGCTTAAACAGTAAACAGTAATACAGTAAAATGCATGCAATGCAAGTGAGGGAGGAAATGTGTGTGGGGCAGCAGCCTCCACAAGCTCGTCTCAACCTCAAGCCAGAATGAATAACAGTAATCATATAGAAAGAAATAACAACATGCTATCAAGCAAAATACAGTAAACTGCAATCATACAGAAAGAATAAAATCATGCTATCAAGCAAAACGAACCACATGGGCAAGGGAGCAGGGCTCTATCGAATACCCACAAGCAAATCCATACAGTAACAGTACAAGCAGAGGGAACAACTCAACCTCTAGTGCAATCATGCTCCTAGATTAAAGCTAGTCTAGATATGGACTTATTCTAATGCATCAAGCAAGTCAAACAAGGCACATCAGCAATACAGAGAAGAAACAGACAAGAAAGCAGATCAACTCTCACTTCCAAGCTTCAGCTCTTCTAACAGCAATTCAGTCTTCAGACTTCAATCACTCTTGATAAATATCAATTTGCTTCTCCAGGTTTCAACCCTTCAACATATGTTTCAACTTATCTTCTTCTTCAAGCTTCAGCTCCTTAATCAGTTCCACCTTCAGGCTTCACTCTTAACCACAAGTATCAACTTGATTCCTTCAGGATCTCCAAGCATCAAAGTAAGTATCAACTTATCCTTTGTTCTTCAAGCTTCAGCTCTCCAGTCAATCTCAATTGAATCCTCTTCATAAGTGTCAACTTAGTCTTTAAGCTCTCAAGCTCTCTTTGCTTTACCAGTCTCAACTTGGTCTTCTCTTTCTGTAAGCTTCAGCTTCTCAGAGTAATCTTCAATCACTTAGAAGTGTCAACTTCATCCTTCAATCTTTAAGCCTCAGCTCTTCATTCAGTCTTTACTGGATCTTCATTGGGTCTTCAAGTATCAACTTGCTCTTGTTCTTCTTGCTCTTCAAGCTTCAGCTGCAATGGCAATACTCAAGGAATCATCCTCTTCCATACTCTTCAATGAGGTCTTCATCTTCACACTCAAGCCCAACATCTTTCAAGATACTCAAACCAGAAGGAATCACTTAACTGGATAAGCTGGGGTGTTAAACTGCTTATTGACCACCAAAGGTGACCTATAAGGGTTTAACATCAAAGGAATGGTTCCCTCAAAAGTTCTACTTCCTAGGTACCATCACTTATCCCTCCAAAGGAGGGAGGTGAATACCATGGAAGGACTTTGAATCATGGGGAAGAATGGAGGTGAAAGATACCATCCATGTTTAAGAAAGAAATTAGCTAGGTCTAAGCTCTACTTAATCCCTAACCCTAAAACAACAACAAAACAAACAAGGCTTCAAGCTCTAAAGCTCCTTCTTCAACCTTCAAGTCTTCTACTATGCTCCTCCATGCTCCTCAAAGCAAGACCAAGCCCACCAATCCAAGCAAAAGCCCACAAAGCAAGGCAAAACAAAATACAAGCCCACAAGGGCAACACAAACAACAATCAACTACAAATATCAATTAAAAACAGTATACCGTTATATTAAAATCTAATATAATTTCTAAGGGATCCTACATACCTACCCTTAATACCCTATATGTCCCAATATCTATCTTGATCGAGAAACCCAAAATTCTAGTGTTATTGTGGACCTATGTTAAGGATTGACCTAATTCTATGCAACCTAAAGTCATCTAATCAAAACTAATCAAAAATTAATCACAAAATTATGGAATAAATCCAGAGGGGATCTAAAGTCCTAATCTAACTATCCTAAAAAGAATGGCCTAAAAATTCAAAGGGAATTAGCTAAACAAAATTCTACAAATCTATGCATCAACATAAAAGGAATTAAACAGCTATTAAAAGAGAAAATATGCAAAAAAAAATATTAAAAATGCATGAAATGCAAATATTTTGATCTTATAATTTTCTAGACATCAGCATGAAGTAGGAGAAAAAATCCCCATGTGAAAATCATCATTTTTCTATTTAATATGATTTTTCAAAGATTAAAATAAAATGGAGAAAAAGAAATTAAAATGGTAAAACTTTGGTGCAGATAGCAACTATGTTCAGTTCAATTCATGACTGGGCTGGAAATGGGGGTGTGCTTATCAAATGTGCTAGGCTCAATTATTATCAGAAAATCAATCCAGAAATTATAAAGAAAAAGAAAAACATATGGTGCAATAAGTAAAGAAATGCAGTTCAATATGCAAATGGGCCATGAAAGGGGGTGGGCATAGCAAGTAATCCACTTAAGCCCAAAACCTCAGTTTAATGAAACGCCGTGTTTGGTTATGTCTTCAGACTTCTCTTCACACGCGAAATTGAATCTCAGCCACACGATCCAAGTCCCAGTCAATGAGTCTTGCCTCATCCAACGGCCATGGCATTGTCTTCTTCCTCCAGCCATGGAAATGGAGGGAAAGCTCCATAGTTGCAGAGCTCAAATCCCCAATTCGAACTCTATCCAAACTCAACCAAAATCCATGGTTCAAAATCCTAATCCATTCTAAATTCTATGTTGATCACAACCATGGCCTTAAAATCAATTGAAATGCCCTCAATCTCTAAACCCGATCCAAGATCAAAACTATGCTCAAATCTCAATTTTAACAATTCTTGAAATTAATTGGCTCAGAATGATCACCACCTCACACTGGTTAAATCTTGATATCAAACTCATGCTATATCTCACTATCCATCATGTTCTTGATCAAAACAAAAATGGTGTCACTAACTCAACCTTCACCAATTGATCTCAAACTTCCTAGAATCCATCTCCTACTTGTCTCTAACCATTCTAACCTAACAATTCTAACTAATTATGCTTAAATTATGTTGTAGAAGAAAAGTTACAAACCTGTCAAATCTTGAACACCAGATAGGTCAAAGCTCCACTTCAACCTCTCAAACTCTTCAGAAACCTTCCTTGATTGATGATAAAGCTTCTGTTTGCAAAAGATTTGATCAAGAAAGCTTGAATCTCCAAACCCGATTGTGACTTGCAGCCTCCAAAATTCAAATGCTATCTCCTCAATTCTCCATGATTTTGCCCTCAATTTGGTATGCACACATTCAGTATGATCAATGGAAGGTGTTAGGATTGAAAGAAGCAATGGAAATGGTGTGGAAAGTGGAATTTGATTTCAACTTGCAATGGAAGAAATTGAAATGGCTATCTCACTCTCCTCTCTAATCTCTCACCAACCTTGCATCTGAGCAAGTTCTAATCCATATATAGGATGGTTCAGACCCATCTAGAACCTTCTGGACTCATCCAATGAGAATTTGGGATTCTCATGCCATGAGTTTATGATTTCATCTCATCTCACATGCCATCTCATGTTATACCTCTTGCAGCAACTTGTTCTGACTTGAAAATCTCCTTAGATGAGATATATGATGTGTTAAGATACTTAGCTAGCTTGTACCTTGAGTTTCCTTGTGTTTTGCATTTGTACCTTAATATGCAAGCAACCATTTTCCAAAGCAAGTCCATGATCTAGGCCTCAATTCAAAAATGTGGCTGAACCATTATTCTTAGAATGCTTTTTAGAGTCAAAATGACCTATTACATGCCATGGTTTGGATGTGTAGCTTGGAAATTTCAATTTCCAACTTTGACTTATTTAACTTATGCCCCTATTTTAGGTCATTTTTACCATTTTGAGCTACAAGCCTTTTCAACATCTCATGACCTCCTTACTAGCCTTAAAACATCATTTTAAGCAAGTTTGATGTTGAATATTTTTCCATTTGAAGCTTGGAAATAGGAGTTATGGCCTTATGCTTGAAATGACCTGTAATCTCCAAATGACCAAAATGCCCTTGACTTGTCAAAGCCATAACTTGAGTTATAAAAATCCTATCAAGGACTTCTAGTACTCTCTAGAAAGCTAAGAAGATAAGGAACAACATTAATGTTGACCAAAAGTTCATAGGAATCATCCTTCTTAGGAAAAAGTTGGATGCAAGTTGGGTGACTTTCAAGGCCCCAGATTCACATACCTCAGATGACCTGTAACTTGTCAAAGTTATAACTTGAGCTCTACAAATCCTATCAAGGACTTCTAGTACTTAAATTAATGCTAAGAGCAAGCTCTACAACATTCATGTTGGGGGTAAGATGAGATGACAATCACATCTTGAGCTAAACTGCCTTGAAGATAGGGGTCAAACTAGGGGATTTTACACTGTCAAGCCTTAGAAACCCTAGCTTGAAACTTCTCAAACTCCTCAATCATGATGAGTTGACCTTGGAATCATCCTTATAACATCTCAATGCATCAATCCATGATCACATGGCTCTTGGATTAGGTCTCAACCCTCTCCAAATCATCAGTTGACCTAGGGTTGACCCAGTCAAACCCTAATTATACCACTCATGGCTGAGGCTTCTTTAAACTTGCACAATGACCTGTCTAGGCTTCATGATGGATTTCAAGACATCTCATAAGCTCTCTAAAGGCTTCAAGTCCACATTCTTGGCTTCAGAATCATCTGAGGAGCTCCCACAACTCTCAAGTTAGGAGGCACACAACCTTGGTTTCAACCAATCTCTCTGAGGATCTTTTAACTTCTCTGATAAAGATATCAACCCTTGAACATTTGAATAACCTTCTTGGCTAGCTTCAAAGTCTCGTTTGGTACTCATACCTCTTGACCTCCTGCATACATATCAATGAAGTGCAAGTGATAATGCTAATGTGAATGAGAGGAAACACAAGCTAGGTAAAGAAATGTTGGTCAAATTTTGGGGTGCAACAGCTGCCCCTATTCAAACGGCTTGAACCTGACTGGGTGAGAAGCGAACGACTCTCAACCAATCGAGGTGCGAGACGGTTGAATACCAACAAACCCGAAAATTTACCAACTGCACAACTACACGGTACTCTGACGGGAACAAATCTTCGAAAACTGACATGCCAGCTGCACGGCACTAGCTGGAAAATGGGTCACACGGTAACTGGTAATACATGGTCGATCATGCCGTCGGGCATCAAGATTCCTCAGGACTCATCAGGTCAACAATCAAGTTAGTCATGCCGTCGGGCATTCAAAGAAAACTTTCGGGCATCAGTCGGACTCCATCAGTAAGTCGGGAATAGACTTCTCGGTCAATCATGAACCAGTTGGGGGCATCCAAACCTCTACCATCAGGCACCCTGCATCAGCTGAGGGAACTGCTTCGTTAACACGGTCGGACTTCAATCATCAAGTCTTCAGGGGAAGTTTCAACTTCGCTGTTTAGAAACCTGCTGGGGATGACACATCTCCGCTAGGGATTATGGAGAACTATCAAGTAACTCTGCTTCGGGGATCCAGAAATCATTTCGGATGGATCAACTCTGCTGAGGACTTCAAGAATCATCTTGGACAAGTAACTCCGTCGGGGACTTCAAGAATCATCCTGAACCGATAACTATGCTGGAGATTTCAGGAATCATCATGAGCAAACGCTCTGTCGGGGACTCTAAGCATCAACTTGAGCAACTGATTCTGGCGACCGCACTGGGGATTTTAAGAATCATCTTAAACAAATGACCTTGCTGGGGAGTTCAAGAATCATCTTGAGCAAGCGATTCGTTAGGGAGAATTCAAGAATCATCTTGAGCAATCAATTCTGCGGCGGAACACCTGCAAAACAAGAACGGTAGCAACCTAGATCATGCTTATTATGCCCATGCTTCGGCAATGGCGCAATGCTCCACACGGTGGAAATGCTATGCGTTTATGATAAATGCTATGCAGTCATGCAAAATGATGCGATCCCGCCAGCAAAATAAATGCTGAAGGGAGAATCCTCCTGTCAAGGAAAAGGACCACTCAGATAGGGGGAGGAATCATCCTGCTGAGGAGAACAAAGCCACGCCAATCTCAATCGGGCGCTGTGGGGAAGTGAACTTCAGTTGACTGCTTCAGGGGAACGAAGCTCTACGAGAACCTGGACCTGCTGAGGGAAAGCGATGTCAATCGCGGGAATAAACTGCACGGCCTTCACGGCTCCTTCCCCGGAGATAACGACTCTGGCGGGGAAATATGGCATCAGCTATTCAACACTCTATTGGAGAGAACCAATCATGGTTTGCACGGCTTCCAAGGACTCGGCTCTCTTAGGGATCTGCAAACTCGACTGAGGAAGAAGAAATCATTCTGCTTGCTGGGGAGAGTACGACTCTGTGGAGAATCTCAATTCCGCTGGAGACTTCAGTCTTGAACTATCAATTGCTGCACACCTCGATGAATGACTCAGCTGAGGAGATAACGTTCCTTCAGGATGCATCTGATCGGGGAGAGAATCTTCTCTGCCTGGGGAGACATATCAATGCCCATGATCTCGTGTTCAGAATCTGCGGGGAGAGGCTGCTGAACTTTGCTGGAGAAGGAGGAATCATCCTGCTTGGGGATGCGCGCGGCGCACTGCCTGGTACATTCTACTCCTGTAGCAACACAAACAAACAGACAAGATACCCTTCTCAAAGGGACCTATCAAGGTTATCATCTTGTGACAATGTTTAAGTAATTCATTGTTTCAACAATCAGTGGCCTAGGCCAGTAAGTTTATGTATGCGCATTTTATCAAAAACATCGGCGTTCTTTTTCGCAAACAAAACAGATAAATCCTAAACAGGCAAACAGAATTGCTGAATAGTATACATTTTATTGATAACGAACCCCTGAATGGGTAAAAATGTTTTACAACAGATGCAAGCCCCTGGAATGAGGAAGCTTCACAAAAATAAAACATAAATATACATCAGTATATACAAATGTCGGCAACGAGGCGTAGACGAACACCATGAGTTGATCCCTCTATGACCCACTCGACTTCGATACTTCTCCGACGCTTCAGCTTCAGAAGAGATTGACTCAGATAAACGGCCCTCAGGTCTTCCAAACCACTAAACAAAGAAAGTCCACACGTGGAACGCAGTCATTTGCTTTTTCAAATCCCTAACTTTTGCGTGAACCGCCCTTTGCGGGTTTTCAGTTCACCGGGATACCTTTTTTTGCCAAAGTCGCCTATCCGGGTTTTCGACTTTGCGGGTGTACATTTTTTTAATTTATATCCCTAATTTTTTCCCGAACCTTTTTCCTTTTTTATGGTTCGCCGGGATGCCCCATTTTTGCCTGGACTCTCTTTTTACTGTCCAGCGGGTCGCTTTCAAGCAAAGTATTTTTTAACTGCGTCCGCGTTCACCGGGGATGCCAAATCTTCACCATCCATCGTGGACAACAACAAAGCTCCTCCCGAGAAGACCTTGCTGACGACGTACGGACCTTCGTAATTGGGAGTCCACTTGCCCCGGTGATCGGAGTGTGGAGGAAGAATCTTCTTCAGGACGAGATCACCCGTCTGAAAGCTTCTAGGACGCACCTTCTTGTCATAAGCTTTCTTCATTCGGCTTTGGTATAAACGACCATGCGCAATCGATGCTAACCTCTTCTCGTCCATCAGGCTGAGTTGGTTCAGTCGGTTCGTAATCCATTCTGCCTCGTCGAGTTTCACATCAACCAAAACTCGCAAAGAAGGGATCTCCACTTCTAACGGTAGGACAACTTCCATACCGTACACTAAGGAGAAAGGAGTTGCCCCGGTCGACGTACGTACCGTCGTACGATAACCGTGCAATGCAAATGGCAGCATCTCGTGCCAATCTTTGTAGGTCACAACCATCTTCTAAACAATCTTCTTTATGTTCTTATTGGCCGCTTCAACGGCGCCATTCTTCTTCGGCCGGTAAGGAGATGAGTTGTGGTGTTCAATCTTGAAACTCTGGCACAGCTCCTTCATCATCTTGTTATTAAAATTCGAACCATTATCCGTAATGATCCGCTCGGGAATTCCGTAACGACAGATGATGTCCCTCTTTATGAATTTAGCCACCACCTGCTTGGTCACATTAGCGTATGAGGCTGCCTCCACCCACTTGGTGAAGTAGTCGATAGCTACTAGAATGAAGCAATGACCGTTAGATGCAGTGGGCTCGATCTTGCCTATCATGTCGATGCCCCACATGGAGAACGGCCACGGGGAGGACATGACATTTAACGGGCACGGTGGCACATGAACTTTATCAGCATAAATCTGGCATTTATGACATCTCTTCGCGAATTTAAAGCAATCCGATTCCATCGTCAGCCAGTAATATCCCGCTCTCAGGATCTTTCTCGTCATAGCATGCCCGCCGGCATGCGTACCAAATGTGCCCTCATGGACTTCTTCCATGAGCATACTCGCCTCTTTCTCATCTACACATCTGAGTAGCACGAGATCGTGGTTTCTTTTATACAAAACTCCATCAGGATTGAGATAAAAATTTCCAGACAGCCTCCTCAGAGTATTCTTATCCTGGGTTGACGCGCCCGCAGGATACTCCTTAGTCATAAGGAAAGTCTGGATGTCATGGAACCATGGCTTGCCGTCGGCGGCTTCCTCGATCGCAAAGACGAATGCAGGTCTATCAAGATGAGAAAGGACAATTCTTGGAGCTTCATTCCAAAAATTGACTTTATACATCAAAGCCAACGTGGCTAAGGCATCAGCCATCTGATTTTCTACTCTGGGCATATGATGGAGTTCCACTCGATCAAAGAACGTATACGTCTAGGTTCTTGATTCTCAAATCAATTGCCTCTTCTAGACCCATGATGCATGCTTCGTACTCCGCTTCGTTATTGGTGACTGGAAACGTCAGTCTCGCAGTGAACGGGATGTGGGATCCGTGGGGAGTCGTGATGATTGCCCCGATACCACTTCCATAAGAATTAACCGCCCCGTCAAATATCAATTTCCACTGGGATTTCCTATCTGGCTCCTCGTCGGGCAATGGTTCATCGCAATCCTTCGCTTTAAGAAACATGATATCCTCATCAGGGAATTCAAATTTCATCGGCTGGTAATCCTCAATTGGTTGTTCGGCAAGGTAATCAGACAATACGCTGCCCTTAATTTCCTTCTGGGAAACGTACTGAATATCATATTCCGTCAACACCATTTGCCATCTGGCAATCCTGCCCGAAAGCGCTTGCTTCTCGAAGACGTACTTGATCGGATCCATCTTCGAAATTAGCATGGTGGTGTGGTTGAGCATGTACTGTCGTAAACGTTTGGCAGCCCAGGCTAGTGCACAACACGTCTTCTCCAGCATCGAGTAACGAGATTCACAATCGGTGAACTTCTTACTCAAGTAGTAAATGGCATGCTCCTTTCTGCCCGTCTCGTCGTGCTGACCGAGAACACACCCCATACTATTCTCAAGAACTGTCAAGTACATGATTAATGGCCGTCCAACCACTGGGGGTATCAAGATTGGAGGTTCCTGAAGATACTGCTTTATCTTATCGAATGCCCTCTGGAAATCCTCATTCCAGGTAATCGTTTGATCTTTCTTTAAAAGCTTGAACATCGGTTCACACGTGGCCGTGAGCTGAGAGATAAACCTTGCAATGTAGTTTATTTTGCCCAAGAAACCACGGACTTCTTTTTCTGTTTTTGGCACTGGCATTTCTTGTATGGCTTTTATTTTCGCAGGATCAACTTCGATGCCTCTTTCGCTCACGATAAACCCCAGTAACTTTCCGGACCGTACTCCGAAAGTACACTTGTTAGGATTCAGCCTAAACCTGAACTTCCTAAGTCTCTCAAAAAGCTTCAGCAAATTGACCAGATGTCCCTCCTCCGTTTGGGACTTCGCAATCATGTCATCAACATAGACTTCAATCTCATGATGAATCATGTCATGAAACAAAGTAACCATTACTCGTTGGTAAGTGGCCCCTGCGTTCTTCAGACCGAAAGGCATTACCTTATAGCAAAATGTTCCCCAGGGAGTGATAAACGTCGTTTTCTCCATGTCCTCCGGCGCCATCTTAATTTGTTTGTAACCGGAGAAGCCATCCATGAACGAAAACACGGAGAACTGGGCTGTGTTGTCGACCAACACATCAATATGAGGCAGCGGGAAATCATCTTTAGGGCTCGCCCTATTCAAATCCCGATAATCGACGCACATGTGTACCTTACCGTCCTTCTTCGGTACAGGCACTATGTTGGCGACCCACGGAGGGTAAGTAGTGACCGCTAAGAAGCCAACATCAAGCTGCTTTTGCACTTCTTCTTTGATCTTAACGGCCATATCTGGTCTAGTCCTCCTAAGCTTCTGCTTAACGGGAGGACAATCTTCTCGCAACGGCAAGTGGTGGACCACGATGTCAGTATCAAGCCCGGGTATATCCTCGTATGACCAAGCAAAGACGTCACTATACTCTCTCAGCATCTCGACCAATCTCTACTTGACACCATTCTGCAGTGCAACCCCTATCCTGACGTTTCTGGCGAGTTCTTCAGAACCCAAATTCACGATCTCGATCTCCTCTTCATGAGGCAGAATAACTTTCTCCTCTTGTTTCAACAAGCGGGCCAACTCTTCAGGAAGGTCTTCGTCTTCATCAATCTCTTCTTCGGCTTGATAGATCGGGAAATCGAAGTCGAAGTGAGTCGTAGAAGGTCCAGAGTCGATGTCATCTGTTATGTGGATCCTGCAATAACAAGGGTTAAGCTTAAAACAAGGACATGCAGGTTAGCACAAACCCCATTGCCATTTTACTGTTTTTCAAAACAAATATAAAACAGGAATAACAGAGATCACAATATTTGAATACGAAGAAAACGCCTTTGATTTATTAACAAAATGCATGTACATAATCCAACAAGGCCTTGACAATAAAACCACTATGCCCCGGGTAGGACATAGGGTTGTACAATGATTGGAAAAAGTAAATCATTACTCTTCGCTTGTCATCTAGATGATATCCTTGACGGACCAATTGTTGAGGCCCTCGCCTGGCTTGCTTGGCTGGATCCAAGAGTCGAGGTCACAGTCGCTATCTCCACTGTCTTCAGACACCGCGTTGATGCTTTCGAAAATCACTCCGCCACTGGTAAACTGGATCGGCCCTTTACCTCGAGACGCACTGCTAGAAGAAGAAGCTTCATCTCCAGGAGAATATCCCAACCCAAATTTATCTTGCTTGTTTGGTATCTCCAAAATTCGCCCCCATCCTGGGGTAGACCCGGCTTGGACAACGACCCGAGCTTCCTTGAACGAGGAGAGAGTCATCTTTGGCTTTTTTGTGACTACAGGAGCTACGTCCTTCACTTTGACAGCTTCGAACGCTTGGCATAGAGTCTCATGGATTTCGCCATCCATCTCAACATACTTAAAGGACGACAAATGGCTCACCATTATGTCTTCCTCGCCACACACGGTTACGATGCTGCCTCCGACAGCATATTTGAGCTTTTAGTGCAACGTGGAGGTCACGGCACCAGCAGCATGGATCCACGGCCGGCCCAAGAGACAACTGTAGGCAGGCATGATGTCCATAATATAAAAGACCGCGTCAAACGTTTCCGGCCCGACTTGGATTGGCAGGGTCACCTCCCCGAAAATGTGGCGTTTGGTTCCATCGAACGCCTTCATAACCAGATCACTGGGTGTGCAAATCACTCCACGAGTATCCAACTTCATTAATGCCTTCTTCGGAAGAACATTAAGTGACGAACCCGTGTCTACCAACACGTGCGACATAATCGTGCCCCTACACTCTATCGAGATGTGCAGGGCGCTATTGTGATTCCTCCCTTTCGGCGTCAGCTCCAGGTCTGTGAACCCTAGCCCATTTCCAGCATTTACGTGGGCTACAACCTCTTCTAGCTGATTTACCGATATTTCCTGCGGTACATATGCGACGTTCAACACCTTCAGCAACGCATTGCGGTGCGCTTCGGAACACAGCAATAAGTTCAGGATGGAAATCTTCGAGGGCGTCTGATGGAGATGATCCACAATCTTGTAGTCACTCTTTTTAATCAACCGCATAAACTCCTCGGTGTCTTTAACGAGCAAGTCTTTTTCTACCCCACACGGGATCTCCTCAACGACTTTACTTTTACCTTTGTCAGCCGCATCAGCTCTGACCGCTTTATCCACCACGACCTCTGGTGGTGCAAACACTCTTCCGCTGCGAGTAATACCGCTGATTCCCGCAAGGTTCTCCACAGTCGACCCAAACGGTTCTAGCTCCAACTTCTGTCCGTTGCAGTAGACTTCATCCCCATAATGCCACGGGACAACATTAGTGCTCTCGAAGGGTATCGGCCCAGCTTTGGTGATGGTGATCGTGGGCGGCCTGGGCGCAGAAATAGTTATCGTCTGGCGAGGGATGGTGATGGTGGCGACCTCATCGTCTTGCTTCAGCACTACCTCTCCCGATCTACTTTCAGCCTTCCGGCTAAACTGTAAAATCCCTTCAGTCATCAGACTTTGAATTCCTTCTACCAACTGCTCACATCCATCAGAACGTGTGGCACAGTCCATACATAGCTCTCCGCAACCTGGAAAGAACCCTCTTTTCATCAACTTAGCTTTAACGAAGCTAAGCGGCGTCTTCAGATCTCTGACGTCAGTCAACAAATCAAAACACTCGTCTTCGATAATGGCGTTCACTCCGCCTCCCCTATGATTCGGCATAGGATTCTTCATGACATTTGGCACATTATCGGAGAAGTTGATGATCTTGGCATCCACCATGTCCTGCACCTTGTGCTTGAAGGCTTTGCAGTTCTCTATTGTGTGGCCTGGCGCCCCTGAATGGAACTCACAAGTGGCATTCGCGTCGTACCCTGGCGGAGGTGCCCTTGTCAAGGGAGCTAGCGTCCTCTTCTAGATCAACTGTAGCTGAAGCAAAGTCTGCAAGAGTTGCGCGTACGACATGGGCGGTGTCTCGAGGTGGCGGTTCGACAAAGGTGCCCGATTCTGGTACTTCCTGTACCCCTGTTGATTTGGTTGCTGCTGTTGAACTGCCGGGATAGTTATACTGGCCACCTGCTGGTGAGGACCTTTACCCTTCCTTCGAGCGTTGGTCACAGCGCTCGCTTCTCCTTCCCGTCTTTTGCCACTATAAGGTTTCTTTCTGCCTCCCCCAGTTGAGGATGACTCACCTTGAATTTTCCCGATCTTGATCCCATTTTCGACGTGCTCACCCGTGATAATGAGATCTGAGAACGTCCCAGACATACCGCTGACCAACTTCTCATAGTAAACCCCTGGGAGGGTGGCTACAAACATCTGCACGAGCTCACGTTCAACCATCGGCGGCTGAACCCTAGCTGCCAACTCACGCCACCGCTGGGCGTACTCCTTAAACCCTTCATTGTTCTTCTGCGACAGATTCTGCAGCTGGACTCGGTTCGGGGCCAAGTCGCTATTGTATTGGTAGTGGTGCACAAATGCTTCAGCAAGATCCTTCCATGTGCGCATACTAGTAGGCTCCAGACTCATGTTGGCACTGCCGTTGGCACTGCCGTTGCCCCCGGTCACGGGAACACCATTCTGTGGAGTTTCAACTGGTGGAGGAGTAGGCACAGTCCCACCGTGGAGTACGCCATTGCTATCAACCCTCGAAATCAAAGGCTGAACCAAAGTTCTGAGCTGATCTTGGCCATTGGCGACCGCTTGCATGAGCTCCATGAAGCGATCCATCCTTTCGCAGAGCTCCTGAACATCGGTTTGCACTTGCTCCATGATCCTGGTTTGATTAGCTCTAGTCGGATAGCGGTGAATAGGTCTCTGATCAATCCTAGAACCACCTGAAACAACCTGTCAACACAAAAGGGTTAGGAAAAACAACAAAGTGCTCGTTATGCGAATGCTTCATGCAAATGCAAACGTGTGTCTGTGTGTTAGGGAGATCTCCCCCGATCCTAGTGCCTGAGTGCCAGTGCTGATAATAAGAAGTCTGAGTCCAATCATGGAAATAACAATCTCATATATAAAGAAAGCCCATCAAGGCAGTACACAACATCAGCGAGTACAAGATGGATCAACAGCGTGACCTCAGCCAACAAGCCTGGTGATGGTCAGCATACAACAATGATCAAAACAAAAGGAATACAAATAGTCAGGTACGGCCACGGGCGCGATACTCTTCTAACAACTCCTTCGTTTCTGGATGATCAGGCAGAGTGAGTAACCCCTCGACGAGTAATTCCCTTTGCACAATGGTGTACTGAAGTCCTTCGACCGAACCTTCCTATGCTCCTTCGCCGAAACAATCTTCTAACTTCCACTTCTTGGACTCAAACGTCAGTTTGCGCTCCTTCAGGTTAGCAAGAGCCCTGTTGAGCTGGCCTTCGGTGGCGTATCTGCGAGCGGTTTCTTCATCAAACCTCTTCTCACTATCCTTCACCTGGGCTTCCAGCTTGGAGATCTGTAGCATCAGCTTATCCTCCCGCTCTTTCCTGGTGGCCAGGGAAGCCTTCCAGTGCTGGTTGAACTTGGATATCCTCTGATATGCTTCGTCCAAGTGCTGCTTCTTCATAGCCAGTACGTCGTTGACAACTTTGAAGTCCTGACCCATGCGTTCACACTCCGCTATCTGCTTAGTCAGGTCTATCCCCAGCCGGTTCACCAGCTCTGTCTGCCTTTTGAAAGAATGAACGGCTTTGTTCCTCTCGCTTCGGAGCTGAGCCAATTCTTTCTCCAGTTCCTCATTTTCCCGCTTCAATTCATCTCGCTCAGCTAACACCTGATTATGCTGCTGAAGGGGTACAGTGGTAGGCTCTTCAATCATTGGAGGGCTTTCTGGCTTGGCCGGAAGAAACGGCATCCCTATAGCATCTGCTCTGGCTCTGATCCAAGTCACATACGGAGGGTAGGCTTGATTGTTGCTTCTTCCCAACAATGGTTTTCCCCTCTTACTGATACCATTCCAAGCGCACTGAAGCTTGGACAACATATCCCCCTCTAGAAGACCAGTGAGGTACAGAGATTCTTGTACCTCTTCATCCTTCGGCGGAGCTCTCAAAGCATACGCGAACTGTCGGACCAGCAATGATGGATTGTAGTTTATACAGCCTTTCCTGCCTATCAAAGGCACGTTTGGAAACCCGCTGCAGCTGAAGATAATCTCGGTACCCAGCCTATCTCTGTCGAACCAGTCGATATCCTCTGCAGATAAACTCATCAGACGCTCAGACCACCCAGCTGTGGCTGCAGACGAAACGAAAGGACCCCTTTTGGGCAGATGACTATCAAGCCATTTATAAAGCAAGGGCATACAGCATGAGACATTCTTGCCCCTTCTGTTCTCGTTTTTGTAGTGGATAGAATGGTAGACATCTCCTATCAAGGTAGGGACTGGATTCCCTGAAGCAAAGATGTGAAATGCATCGAAGTCTACAAAATCGGGCATATTGGGGAACAGAATGATGCCATATATCCACGGAGCGAGAATGGCGTTGAACGCGACCCAACATCCGTCTTTGGCGCACTGCTGAGCCTTTCCCACTAAAAACTGCAGGGAGAAACCGGGAACCTTGTTCCAACTAGACAATACCAACTCAGAGGCATCCAGATGAAGTGATGGAGCTAGACTAGCCAGATTAGGCTCAACATCCATATGAACAAAGGGCATCTGACTCTTGATGGGCACACCTAACAAATCAACATACTCCTCTAGCGTGGGTGCGAGAACAAAATCCTGGAAAGTAAAGCATCTCAACGGAGGATCGTAGAACTGCAACAGAGCGTGCAACCCATCCAACTCAAATGCAGAAGGTTTACGAACCAAACTGAGCAGTTTGCCGTAAGACTTTCTGAACTCATCTCTCACAGAATCATCTGCTAAAGCAATCAAACCAGCCAGCTGAACAACATCAGGCGCAGGGAGCTTGTAAGCCACGGTCTTCCTCAGAGAACCCATAACAATACAATAGGAGGCAAGAAAACCTGGATCGGGGGAAATGGTACCTGCAACACAGACACACGTTAATGAAATGCAAATGGGTATGCGAAGCAATGTAAAATGCAATCATGCAGCAGGAGATCAAGACAACTGTGCTGTGGAGATTCTGTATCAACAAAACTATAATACTGCTCTGTCAAGAATAACCACCATATCTGATAATAAGAAAACCCTGGTATCGGACCACAAATCTGCTCTGTTAAGAACACACATATCTGATAATAAGGACCTCTGATACAGGACCAAAACTTTGCTATGTCAAGAACACATATATCTGAAAATAAGGACCTCTGATACAGGACCATAACTCTGCTCTGTCAAGAACAATCGTACATCTGATGATGAGAACCTCTGATACTAACAAAACTGATTCACTATCAAGAAAACCAGGTAGTCTGAAGGCTAAGGTTTCCTGCAACAAACCCAACCCTGCTCATAGGTATGGACCTAAACTGACACAAGTTCGGCATCATATGCGGTCATCAGCGTCACAGACATTCAAGAGGGGTGATACGATACCTAGAAGGTGTGGCATCACCAGCTCATGAAGCGGCCTCACTCAGCTGAATTCCAAATGATCGGTCCCCAGAGTCGACAATCCTCCAAACCAACAACCCTCTCAACCCAAAGGGCTGAAAAAGAAGTCAACCGGGAGAACCTCGTCTGAGCGTGGATTTCATGAGACACTAGTGCCTGCCAAGCAAGCACGCGCCTACTAATTTCCACAACTAATGCTAAGTAAACTCAAGCCTGGGTCTGGCTTCTCACAAATCAGAATGCCCCTCCCACAATAGCACAGATAATCATATCATACTGAAAATAAAGTGCGGGAAGTAAAGTGCGATAAATAAACACAACCCAACAAGTAATCATACAAGCGCTAGGATTGACTCTCGCAGGGGACGTTGGATCCCCAAACTGACTCGCATAAGGGACGTTGGATCCCAAGAAACTATAAAGTCCCCAGCAGAGTCGCCAGTTGTCGCTTCCGCGAAAATAAGGTGCCGGCAGAACAGAAGATTCGCCACCTTTCTTTATTTATCCCTCGGAGCGGGAAAGGAAACGATCGGAAAAACCTGACGAAAAAGGGTAAGACAAGGTCATCGCAATCGTTGTCTGGGTTCGGGAGTCGGTTACGCAAGGGGAAGGTATTAGCACCCCTCACGTCTGTCGTACTCGACGGAATCCACGCTTGTTGTGTTTACTGGACGAGTTGGTTTATCTATCTACCTATCAAGGCTGGCTTAAAAAAGAAAAGAAAATGACTCGGCAAAGTGTCGCACTTTATGCCTACGTATTCCCATCAGAGAATGAGAAATCAGAGTCAACGTAGTTCGACCTACTACGGGATACAGGGAAGGTAGCTCGCCAATACGTCAGTATTGTGCCTACGGACTCTCAACAGGCTTGAGAGATCAGAGCTTACGTAGTTCGGGACACTACGGATTATGGGGATTCAGATTCATCTGTTTTATCGAGTAGGGTTAAACAACAGTTCCAGCAGTCAGGGACAAAGCCTGTTTGCGTTGGCGCTGAAGTTTAACGACACTCTTTTCTTCAGAAAAGCTTCCTTTGAATTATGGGCCCACGGGGCAAAAAGGTTTGAAGTTTTTTTTCTGTCTTTTACAAAAGAAGTGTTTTTTATTGTGTTTGCAATTTCAATCGCACTAGAGACTATGACCTGAGAATGAATGCGTCGCATGTCACCCAAAGGGTACCATACTAAACACCCAGACTGTTGAAAAGAAACTCTCCAACAATCCTTTCTCAGATAGCTTAAGGCTCGTAACGTACGAAAGAAATCATTCATGATTACTGTATCTTAAGCTGTTTTGAGATGAGAAGAGAACAAGCTCAACTACGGGGAGACTATCAAGTCCTATTGTTGTCATGCCAAGGATTCATCCTATGGTTGAGGTTTGAAACAGGGAACTCCTAGAAGTTATCATGCATAGGTTTCAACCTAAAGTTCTATCATCACTTCCTTATCAAAGGAAATGAGAGTCCTAAGGGATCATGTCAATGATACACAAAAACAGATAAAGCATCAGCTTAAACAGTAAACAGTAATACAGTAAAATGCAAGCAATGCAAGTGAAGGAGGAAATGTGTGTGGGGCAAGAGCCTCCACAAGCTCGTCTCAACCTCAAGCCAGAATGAATAACAGTAATCATATAGAAAGAAATAACAACATGCTATCAAGCAAAATACAGTAAACTGCAATCACACAGAAAGAATAAAATCATGCTATCAAGCAAAACAAATCACATGGGCAAGGGAGCAGGGCTCTACCGAATACCCGCAAGCAAAGCCATACAGTAACAGTACAAGCAGAGGGAGCAACTCAACCTCTAGTGCAATCATGCTCCTAGATTAAAGCTAGTCTAGATATGGACTTATTCTAATGCATCAAGCAAGTCAAGCAAGGCACATCAGCAATACAGAGAAGAAACAGACAAGAAAGCAGATCAACTCCTCTCACTTCCAAGCTTTAGCTCTTCTAACAGCAATTCAGTCTTCAGACTTCAATCACTCTTGACAAATATCAATTTGCTTCTCCAGGTTTCAACCCTTCAACATAAGTTTCAACTTATCTTCTTCTTCAAGCTTCAGCTCCTTAATCAGTTCCACCTTCAGGCTTCACTCTTAACCACAAGTATCAACTTGATTCCTTCAGGATCTCCAAGCATCAAAGTAAGTATCAACTTATCCTTTGTTCTTCAAGCTTCAGCTCTCCAGTCAATCTCAATTGAATCCTCTTCATAAGTGTCAACTTAGTCTTTAAGCTCTCAAGCTCTCTTTGGTTTACCAGTCTCAACTTGGTCTTCTCTTTCTGTAAGCTTCAGCTTCTCAGAGTAATCTTCAATCACTTAGAAGTGTCAACTTCATCCTTCAATCTTTAAGCCTCAGCTCTTCATTCAGTCTTTATTGGATCTTCATTGGGTCTTCAAGTATCAACTTGCTCTTGTTCTTCTTGCTCTTCAAGCTTCAGCTGCAATGGCAATACTCAAGGAATCATCCTATTCCATCCTCTTCAATGAGGTCTTCATCTTCATACTCAAGCCCAACATCTTTCAAGATACTCAAACCAGAAGAAATCACTTAACTGGATAAGCTGGGGTGTTAAACTGCTTATTGACCACCAAAGGTGACCTATAAGGGTTTAACATCAAAGGAATGGTTCCCTCAAAAGTTCTACTTCCTAGGTGTTGCACCCCAAAATTTGATCAACAATTATTTATTCATTGAGTGTTTGAAAGTCGATACCTTCATCAGAAAGTTCAAGAGATCTTCAGAGGAATTGGTTGAAACCAGGGTTGTGTGCTTCATAGCTTGAGAGTTGTGGGTGCTCCTCAGATGATTCTGAGACTTTGAGAATGAACTTGGAGATTTGAGAAAGCTCATGAAATGTCTTGGTAGCCATCATGAAGCCCAGAGAGGTCATTATGCAAGAATTCAGAAGATTCAACCATGAATGGTAGAATTAGGGTTTTGACTGGGTCAACCCTAGATTAACTGAAAATTTGGAGAAGGTTGAGACCTAATCCAAGGGCCATGAGATCATGGAATTATTCATAGAGATGTTATAAAGATGATTCCTAGACCAACTCATCATGATTGAGGAGTTTGAGAAGTTTCAAGTTAGGGTTTCCAAGGATTGTCAGTGAAAAAACCCTAATTTGACCCCTATCTTCCAGGCAGTTTTAGCTCAGGATGTGATTGATATCTCATCTTCCCCAATACATGAATGTTGTAGAGCTTGTTCTTAGCTTTAATTTTAGTGGTGGAAGTCCTTGATAGGAGTTACAGAGCTCAAGTTATGGTTTTGACAAATTACAGGTCAGCAGAGGTATGTGAATCTGGGTCCTTGAAAGTCACCCAACTTGCAGACAACTTTTGCCCTAGTAGGATGATTCCTATGATCTCTTGGCCAACATGAATGTTGAAGGGCATCTTCTTAGATTTAATTTGAGTGGTAGAAGTCCTTGATAGGATTTGCAGAACTCAACTTATGGTTTGAACAAGACAGGGGTATTTTGGTCATTTGTCAGTTATAGGTCATTTTTAAGCAAAGGCCATATCTCCTATTTCCAAGCCTCAAATGGAAAAACTCAAAACATGAAAGTTGTTCAAAATGTGATTTTAAGTCTAGAAAGAAGGTCATGAATTGTTGTATAAGCTCATAGCATGGATTTGCATGATTGGTTAAAAATGAACTAAAAATGGCTTATAAGTTTAAAAAGTTGAATTTGAAAATTGGTTTGGAGGATATAGGAATCCAAAATAGGTCATCCAATATATCATTTTGATTGGAAACATCATTTTGAGAACATTGGTTTAAATAGAATTTTCATTTGAAGCTTTGAAATGGGACATGCTTTGGAAATTTCATACTTGCATATTAAGGCATCTTTGGAAATCATAACACAAGGCAAGGAATAGGCTTGTTTTTGTACATTCCTTCTCAATATCTCACATAAGGAGATTTTGGCACCAATTTGCAAGGTTTAAGGCATGATGCATGAGATTTTCAACTTACCATCATATGAGATTTCAAGGACTTTCTAGCTCATTCTAGAAAGGTCTAGGAGTTTCCATTGATCATTATAAGAAGAGTGAATCATGGAGGGTAAAAGGTTGGTGATCATTGTTGATGAGAGGTGAGATTAGAGTGTGAAAAGCAAGATTCTTCCATTTGCAATTTGATATCCAACCTTCATTCTCTTCAATCTCCATTCATTTCTCCACCACAAACCTATTCTTCTGATCATTGTGATTGAGTACATGCTGAGGTAGAAGAAGATCCATGGCAGTTTGAAGCTATTTTGAGGAAATTGCAAGAATTGCATTTTGATATCAAGCACGAGTTTCAAGCCTTGATCATTCATCCTGCTGCATACAGAAGTCATAATGGGCATTGGAGAGTAATCAAGGAAGGTTTCAGGCACTGAATTGCAAGAAAACCACATCCTCCATTAAAGTGTAACAGGTTGGTAATCTTGCTCGAATCTCATAGTTTATGTGCATTCTGCCATAGTTATAGGTGTAGAACTGTTAAGCTAGGGTAGAAGACCATTTTCTGAGGATTAGGGAGCATTTCATGGAGTTTGATAGCAGGTGCAAGAATCTGTTATGATTGAGAACAGGCTGGATTAGTGGCTTTAGAGCACGATTGATAGCTCATGGTGGTAGGCATAACATAAAGAACAAGATTGGATCATCAAATTTGAGTTTTAGAAGAGTTGATTTCAGAGAAATATGGTGGTACCCGAGCTTTGAAGTTTTCTGTTTGAGTGATTCAAGGAGAATTAATGAAAGCTACGCGTATAGTCTTGTTCCTTGTAATCTGTAGACAATTTTCTTTTTTGGAATTTTTGATTTTCATTGAGTATGGAGGGAGAACGAGGAAGAAGAAGTATGTTGCATGGAGGAAGGGTTTCCTGAAAACCCTAGAATCATTTGGGACGATGGCCAGCTGCCGTTAGATTGGTCCCTCAATTTGACTAATTCACCTCAATCCACGGCCCAGATTAATCAAGAAAACGGAGGGAAAATTTAAAAAACTGAAACACCGTCGTTTGGTTTAATGAGGCGCGTGTGGGCCTATCCAAATCACTATCCCCACCCCCCATATTCTGGCCCATTGAATATTGAACTGGGGCGCCCTTGCTTATCACACCCCCTCCCCCTTTATTGAATTCTTTTAATTTTTTAATTTCTTTTATTGTTTGTCTTTTATAAAATTCATAAAAAATAGGAAATTAAATATTTTTTAATTCTTGTTTTTTTCATATGTTAGTAAATCTGTCTAGAAAATTTTAAATAAATAAAATGTCCATTTTATTTTCTTTTCATATTTTTAATAGATTTTTCTTTTAAATAGCTTTTAAAATAGGATTATTTTTGTACATGATTTTGTAGAATTTGTTTTAGGACCTTCCTTTAATCTTTTTAATTCATTCTTTTTTGTGTAATTGGATATTGAATCATAGTTCCCCATAGGATTTAATTCTTGATTTTTAGATTAAATTTGATGTAGTTTGATGGTTAGACATTTAGGTGCTCTAATTAGGGTTTTAAGTTGTATAGGTAGACTTGAACAAATTTGTTTTGGGGTTTATAGGCCAAATTAGTGTATGGGGAATACATGGGTTAAAGGTAAGTATGTATAAAATTCCCTAGAATTTTGCTAGAATATTGTTTGGTGTTTTAGTATTTTTCATTGATTTTTGAATGTATGGATAGCATGTGTGTTGCTTAAAGGCATAAGTTGTATTGTTGTGTTTTCCTTCCCCCTCTTTTGAGTGTGTGAGCTTTGAAGATTGAGTTGAAGACCTTGTGGATCATCATGGAAGCTTTGAAGACCTTGCAGAGGAGTTTAGCATAGCTTTTGTTGTTTTGTTTATAGGTTTATAGGTGCATAGGCAGAGCCCTAGATAGAATACTTTGTTCAATAAACAAGGAGTGTCTTGTTCACCTCCTTTCTTCTCTGTGACATAGAGTCCCTTAAGGGTATTCACCTCTCTCCTTTGGGGGGATTAGTGACCTTACCCTCTAAGGTAGAACTTTGAGAGAGCCTCTCCTTTGATGTTAAGCCCTCAATGGCATCCTTTGGAAGTCAGTGAGTACTGTAACATCCCCCACTCATCTTGTTGACTGAATCTTGTTTGCTGGAGCATTGGAGCCATTGAAGATAGAAGCTGAGGCCTTGAAGAGGATGATTCCTTGAAGATTATTGGAGTCTGAAGACTCTGTGAAGATCAAGTTGATGCCTGAAGATCCCTGAAGATAGTGAAGCCTGAAGGTAGAGCTGATCAAAGGAGCTGAAGCTCAAAGGGAGAAGATGAGTTGATACTCATGTTGTAGGGTTGATACCTGGAAAGCAAGTGATCTCTGAAGTCTGAAGACTGGGTTTCTGCTGGAGGAGCTGAGGCTTTCTTCTGTTTTCTTTGATGTATTGTGTGTTTTGTCTGACTTGTCTGCTGCATTAGACTAAGCACATTTAGAATAAGTTCAGTCTAAGAGCATGAGTGCATCTGATTGTATTGTTATTGCTTGGCTTTGCTTGCGGGTATTCGATAGAGACCAGCTCCCTTGCCCATGTGTTATTTTGCTTGATAGCACTTCATTTCTTTTGTCTGTATGATTATAGTTTACTGTTTTTTGCTTGATAGCATGTTGTCTATTTCAGTATGATTATTGTTATTTCATGACTGGCTTGAGGTCGAGACGAGCTTGTGGAGGCTGAAGCCCCACACACATTTCCTCCCTCACTTGCATTGCATGCATTTTACTGTTAAGGCTGATGCTTTGTCTGTTTTGGTGTATCATTGACATGATCCCTTAGGACTCTCATTTCCTCTGATGAGGATTTGATGATAGACTTTTAGGTTGAAACCTATGCATGACAACATCTAGGAGTTCCCTGTTCAAACCTCAACCATAGGATGAATCCATGGCATGACAACAGTAGGACTTGATAGTCTCCCTCCTAGTTGGGCCTGTTCTCTTCTCATCTCAAAACAGTTTAAGATACAGTAATCATGAGTGATTTCTTTCGTACGTTATGAGCCTTAAGCTATCTGAGAAAGGATTGTGGAAGAGCTTCTTTTCCACAGTCTGGATGTTTAGTATGGTACCCTTTGGGTGACATGCGACGCATTCACTCTCAGGTCATAGTCTCTAGTGCGGTTGAAATCGCAAACACAATAAAAAACACTTCTTTTAGGAGATAACCCGTAGTTAGCCGAACTACGTTTGCTCTGATCTTTCATACCAGATGAAAGTACGTAGGCATAGGACGCGGCGTCCTAGCGAGCAACCTTCCCCCGTAATCCTTCGTAGGCCGAACTACGTTGACTCTGATTTCTCATTCTCTGATGAGAATACGTAGGCATAAAGTGCGACGCTTTGCCGAGTCATTTTTCTTTTCTATTTCAGCCAGCCTTGATAGGTAGATAGATTATAACCAACCCGTCCAAGTAAATAAACAAGCGAGGATCCCGTCGAGTACGGCGGACATGAGGGGTGCTAATACCTTCCCCTTGCGTAACCGACTCCTGAACCCAGACAATGGTTGCAACGACCTTGTCTTACCCTTTTTCGTCAGGTTTTTCCGATCGTTTCCTTTCCCGCTCTGAGGGATAAATAACGAAAGGTGGCGACTCTTCTGTTGTGCCGGCACCTTATTTTCGCGCAAGCGACAACTGGCGACTCTGCTGGGGACTCCAACGGTTCCCTGTGCGAGTCAATCCTATCGTTTGTGTGTTTGCTTGTTGGGTTGCGTTTATTTATCGCATTTTTTACTTCTCGCACTTTATTTCCCGCATGTTATTTTCAGTATAATATGATTATTTGTGTTGTTGTGGGATGGGAGTTCTAATGAGTGAGAAGCCGGACCTGGGCTTGAGTGCACCTAGACTTAGAGTGGAAATTAGTGGGCGCGTGCTTGCTTTGCAGGCACTAGTGTCTCATGAAATCCACGCTCAGACGAGGTTCATCCGGTTGGCTTCACTTTCAACCCTTTGGGTTGAGACGGTTGCTGGTTTGGTGGATTGTCGACTCTGGGGACCGATCATTTGTGATTCAGCTAAGTGAGGCCTCTTCAGGACTTGATGATGCCACTCCTTCTGGGAATCGTATCATTAGTTTTGAAAGTCTGTGACGCTGATGAACGCATAGGATGCCATACCTTGAGTCAGTCTAGGTCCATACCTGTGAGTGGGACTGGGTTTATTGCAGGAAACTTAGACCTTCAGACTACCTGGTTTTCTTGACAGTAAATCAGTTATGTTGGGTTCTCAGTTGCAGACATGTTCTTGATAGAGCAAGAGGTTTTTGATCGGAGGATCTTGTCGCCGGATGTTTGTCTGTTCTTAATAGAGCAGGTTTTGATCAGTATGTTATCATCAGTGGTTTGTTCTGGATGGAGCAAATTTTGAGTGAGGTCTGAAGATCTCATCAGTAGCCGTGTGTTTGTTCTTGATAGGGCAGATTTTGATTTGGGGTCTGAAGACTTCAGCAGATGTTCCTTGATCTTGCACCCGGGGTCCTCATTATCAGTCACTTACTCTTGTCAGAACAGAATTTTGATCTCGGTCCTATCAGATGGTTATTCTCAGCAGATCCGATTAGTGGTTTTACACCGGGGTTTCCCTCTCATCAGTGACTGTTGATACTGAATCTCCACAGTAGCCACCTGGATATATTATTGCATACCTGCATCTTGCATTAGTTTGCGCATTCATCTGCATTCCATTAACGTGTGTCTGTGTTGCAGGTACCGTTTCCCCGATCCCGGATTTCTCGTCTTCTGCTGTTATTATGGCTTCTCTCAGGAAGACTGTTGCATACAAGTTCCCGACCCCCGATGTGTCGAAGCTGACCGGTTTGATAGCCCTGGCAGAGGATTCAGTGAAGGATAGGTTCAGGAAGTCTTATGGCAGGTTGCTTAGCCTGGTTTACAAACCTTCTACGTCCGAGTTGAATGGGTTACATGCTCTTCTGCAGTTTTATGACCCTCCTTTGAGGTGTTTCACCTTTCATGACTTCATTCTCGCACCGACATTGGAAGAGTATGCTGATATGCTGGGTGTGCCTATCAAAGGGCAAATGCCTTTTGTCCACATGAATGCTGAGCCTGATCTGGTTGGTTTGGCTTCCTCACTCCATTTGAGCGCTTCTGAGTTAGTGGTGACGAGTTGGAACAAGGTCCCAGGGTTCTCTCTGCAGTTTCTGATAGCTAAGGCTCAGCAGTGTGCTAAGGACAAATGTTGGGACGCCTTCAGCGCCATCCTTGCTTTATGCATATACGGCATTATCCTATTTCCCAGCATGCCTGATTTCGTAGACTTTGATGCATTCCATATCTTTGCCTCAGGGAATCCAGTCCCTACTCTGATCGGAGACGTCTACCATTCAGTGCATTACAAGAATGAGAACCGGAGAGGGAAGAATGTTTCATGCTGCGTGCCGTTGTTGTACAAGTGGTTTGACAGTCATTTGCCTAAGAAGGGTTCTTCTGTCTTGTCTGCAGCCACAGCTGAGTGGCCTGAACGTCTGATGAGTTTGTCGGCAGAAGACATTGATTGGTTCGTTGGCAGAGACAGATTAGGCACCGAGATGATCTTCATTTGTAGTGGGTTTCCTAATGTACCTCTGATAGGTAGGAAGGGTTGCATCAACTACAACCCATCATTGCTAGTTCGTCAGTTTGCATATGCTTTGAGGACTCCACCGAAGGAAGAAGAGGTACGGGAATCTCTGTACCTCACGGGTATTCTAGAGGGGGATTTGTTGTCCAAGCTTCAGTATGCGTGGAACAATATCAGCACGAGAGGAAAGCCTTTGTTGGGGAAGAGCAACAACCAAGCCTACCCTCCTTATTCAGATTGGATCAGAGCCAGAGCCAGCGCCATAGGGATGCCATTCCCTCATGTCAGACCAGAGAGTCCTCCACCAGTCGAAGAGCCTACCACTGTGTCCATTCATCAACACAACCAGGTATTAGCTGAGCGTGATGAACTGAAGAGGGCAAATGCAGAATTAGAGAAGGAGTTAGCTCAGCTTCGAAGTGAGAGGAACGAAGCCGTGCATGCTCTCAAAAAGCAAACAGAGTCGGTGAGCCAGCTGAGTGCAGACTTGGCAAAGCAGATTGCTGATCGGGAACGCTTAGGTCAAGACTTCAGAGCTGCTAACGATGTGCTAGCTACAAAGAAGCAGCATTTGGAGGAAGCATATCGGAGAATATCTAAGTTCGACCAGCATTGGAAGACTTCCATGGCCACCAGGAAGGAGCGAGAAGACAAGTTGACGCTGCAGATTTCTAAGCTAGAAGCCGAGGTAAAAGACAGTGAGCGGAGGTTTGATGAAGAGACCGCCCGCAGGTACTCCGCTGAAGCCCGTCTCAACAAAGCTACTGCTAGCCTGAAGGAGCATAAGCTGATGTTTGAGTCTAAGAAGCGGAAGCTGGAGGATTGCTTTGGCGAAGGCGCTTGGGAGAGTTCAGTTCAGGGGCTTCAGCATACTATCAGGCAGAGGGAACTACTCATCGAGGGGTTGCTCACTTCGCCAAATCATTCAGAGACAAAGGAGTTATTAGCAGAGTATTGCGCCCGTGGCCGTGCTTGACTAGTTATATCCCTGTTGATTTTGATCTTTGATGTATGCTGACCATCACCAGACTTGTTGGCTGAGGTCATGCTGTTGATCTGTTTATACTCGCTGATACTGTGTACTGCCTTGACAGGCCTTTCCATATATATATGAGATTGATATTTCCATGATCGGGCTCGGGTTTCTTCTTCCTATTATTATTACCAACACTGGCACTAAGGCACTAGGATCGGGGAAAACCTCCCACGCACACAGACACACGCATGCATTTGCATGAAGCATATTTGCATGGTGTATATCTTATTGCTTTTCCTAAACTTTATTGTTAACAGGTTTTTCAGGTTCCGAGCTGTCTCCGGTCTCCATGATTGATCAAAGACTCATCCACCGCTACTCAACTCGCGCTAATCAGACAAGGATAATGGACCAGGTGCAGTCAGATGTTTAAGAACTCCGTGAACGGATGGATCGTTTTATGGAGCTGATGCAGGTGGTCGCGAATGGTCAAGACCAGCTTCGTACTCTGGTTCAACCTCTGATCTCCCGGGTTGACAGTAATGGCATACTGCATGGAGGGGCCGTGCCCACTCCTCCTCCAGTGGATACTCCACAGAACGTTGTTCCTGCTGCCGGGGGCAACGGCAGTGCTAACGGCAATCTGATGATTAATCTCGGACTCAACGCAGCAGGCGTCGGCAATGGTAGTTTGGGAGCCAATGTTAACATAGGGCCGGTCAACGGCAACGCTGGTACAGGAAATCTGTTGGGGCCTCAACCGTGGCTGGAGGACCATCAGGATGACATATTCTCTCAGAGAGGTGTAGAAGCAGAGTTGAATGCTGAAGCTCGACTCAGGTTCAAGGCGCTGGAAGACAAGATGAGAGGCATCGAAAATCAGAACACATTGGGCGTTGACATGTCCAAGCTCGGGTTGATTGCTGACTTTAAAGTACCTCACAAGTTCAAGGTGCCTACCTTTGAGAAGTATAAGGGTACTACTTGCCCCCGGGTCCACCTCCGATCTTATTATAGAAAGATGTCCGCCTATTCTGACGATGAGAAGGTGCTGATGCACTTCTTTCAGGATAGTCTTTCTGGTCCATCGCTCGAATGGTATATGGGTTTGGAGCCCGCTACTGTGCGCACCTGGAAAGATCTTGCAGAAGCGTTTGTCCTCCACTATCAATACAATAGCGACTTGGCTCCCAACCGAGTTCAGCTTCAGAATCTCTCACAGCGGAACAATGAAAGCTTCAAAGAGTACGCCCAGCGGTGGCGTGAATTGGCTGCTCGGGTTCAACCGCCGATGGTTGAGCGCGAGCTAGTGCAAATGTTCGTGGCTACCCTTCCTGGAATCTACTATGAAAAGCTGGTCAGTGGCATGACTGGAACATTCTCGGCTCTCATCACTCTGGGCGAGCATGTTGAGAACGGTATAAAGATCGGAAAAATTCAGGGCGAATCATCCTCAGCCGGAGGAGGTAGCAAGAAGCCTTACGCTGGCAAGCGTCGAGAGGGAGATGCCAGTGCTGTCACTAATGCTAGGAGAAAGGGCAAGGGCCCTCAACCTCAGATTGCTAACATAAATATTCCAGCTGCTCCACCGCAGTAGCAGCAGCAGCAGCCTCAGCAGCAGAATAATCAGAGGTATAAAAGATATCATAATCGGGCTCCTATGGCAAGCCGTCATTTTGATACTCCACCTATGTCGTATGCACAGCTTTTGCAAGCGTTGCTTCAGCTCCAATTGGTTCAAAAGAGGACGTTGGCTCCCTTAACAGGGGCACCACCACTAGGGTATGACGCCAGTGCTACTTGTGAATTCCACACTGGGGCACCTGGCCATACGATTGAGAATTGTAAAGCTTTTAAGCACAAAGTCCAGGACTTGGTGGACGCCAAGGTTATCAACTTTTCTGACAACGTGCCCAACGTTACCAAAAATCCAATGCCTCATCATAAGGGGGGCGGAGTGAATGCTGTTATCACTGAGGAGAGTTCAGACTTGCTGACTGATGTCAAAGATTTGAAGACACCACTTAGTTTTGTCAAGGCTAAGTTGCTGAAGAAAGGCTTCTTCCCTGGATGTGGAGGGTTATGTATGGCTTGTGCTACACTCCCTAATGGGTGTGAGCAGCTGATCGAAGGTATCCAAAGTCTGATGTCCGAGGGTATTTTGCAGTTCAGCCGGAGCGTTGAGAGTGCATCAGGTGAAGTCGTGCTAAAGCAGGCAGATGAAGTCGCTACCATTACTATTCCTCGTCACCCTATCACTATTTCAGCACCCCGTCCGCCTACAATCACTATCACCAGGGCCGAACCGATCCCATTCGAAAGCACTAATGCCGTTCCATGGAATTACGGCGCCGAAGTTTATTGTAATGGTCAGAAGATAGAGCTAGAGCCATTCGGATCGACTGTGCAGAATCTTGCCGAGGTCAGTGGTATCACTAGGAGCGGTAGAGTGTTTGCGCCAGCAGAGGTTGCAGCAGAGAAAGTGGTCCGAGCTGACGCTGTGGATAAGGGTAAAGGTAAAGCTGTCGAAGAGGTCCCTGCAGGGGCAGAAAAAGATTTGCTAGTCAAATATGCTGAAGAGTTCATGCGACTAATCAAGAAGAGTGACTACAAAATTGTAGATCATCTTCATCAGACTCCGTCAAAGATCTCGATTCTTAACTTGTTGCTGTGTTCTGAGGCGCACCGCAACGCCTTGCTGAAAGTATTGAATGCTGCATACGTGCCGCAGGAGATATCAGTAAATCAACTCGAGGAGGTAGTAGCCCATGTTAATGCTGGTAATGGGTTGGGATTCACGGATCTGGAGCTGACTCCCAAGGGAAGAGATCACAACAACGCCTTGCACGTCTCAATAGAGTGCAGAGGCACGATTATGTCACATGTCCTGGTGGATACGGGTTCCTCGCTTAATGTGCTTCCGAAGAAGGCACTGATGAAGTTGGATACTGTTGCACCCCAAAATTTGACCAACACTTATTTATTCATTGAGTGTTTGAAAGTTGATACCTTCATCAGAAAGTTGAAGAGATCCTCAGAGGAGTTGGTTGAAATCAGGGTTGTGTGCTTCATAGCTTGAGAGTTGTGGGTGCCCCTCAGATGATTCTGAGACTTTGAGAATGAACTTGATGTTTTGAGAAAGCCTATGAGATGTCTTGATAGCCATCATGAAGCCCAGAGAAGTCATTATGCAAGAGTTCAGAGGATTCAACCATGAATGGTAGAATTAGGGTTTGACTGGGTCAACCCTAGATCAGCTGAAAATTTGAAGAGGGTTGAGACCTAATCCAAGGGCCATGAGATCATGGAATGATGCATAGAGATGTTGTAAAGGTGATTCCTAGACCAACTCATCATGATTGAGGAGTTTGAGAAGTTGTGAGTTAGGGTTTCCAAGGATTGTCAGTGAAAAACCCTAATTTGATCCCTATCTTCCAGGCAGTTTTAGCTCAAGATGTGATTGATATCTCATCTTCCCCATAACATGAATGTTGTAGAGCTTGTTCTTAGCTTTAATTTTAGTGGTGGAAACCTTGATAGGAGTTGCAGAGCTCAAGTTATGGTTTTGACAAATTACAGGTCAGCTGAGGTGTGTGAATCTGGGTCCTTGAAAGTCACCCAACTTGCAGACAACTTTTGCCCTAGTAGGATGATTCCTATGATCTCTTGGTCAACATGAATGTTGGAGGGAATCTTCTTAGCTTTAATTTGAGTGATATAAGTCCTTTATAGGATTTGTATAACTCAACTTATGGTTTGAACAAGATAGGGGTATTTTGGTCATTTGTCAGTTATAGGTCATTTTTAAGCAAAGGCCATATCTCCTATTTCCAAGCCTCAAATGGAAAAACTCAAAACATGAAAGTTGTTCAAAATGTTATTTTAAGTCTAGAAAGAAGGTCATGAATTGTTGGAAAAGCTCATAGCATGGATTTGCATGATTGGTCAAAAATGAACTAAAAATGGCTTATAAGTTTACAAAGTTGAATTTGAAAATTGGTTTGAAAGATCTATGAATCCAAAATGGGTCATCCAATATATCATTTTGATTGGAAACATTATTTTGAGAACAATGGTTTTGGCACAATTTCCATTTAAGGCTTTAAAATGGGTGATGCTTTGTTAATTTGAAACTTGCATTATAAGTCATCTTTGGAAATTTCAACACAAGGCAAGGAAAAGCATTGTATTTGCTCATATCTCTCCAATATCTCTTATGATGACATTTTAAGGCCATTTTGCAAGGCTTAAGGCATGGTGCATGAGATATTCAAGTTACCATCACATGAGATTTTCAATACTTTCTAGATCTTTCTAGATGAATCCAAGAGCTTCCATCCATCATTATATAGAGAGTGATCCACAAGGAGTTCAAGGTTGGGTGATAGAGAGAGATTTCAGAGGAGAGAGAGAGAGAGAGAGAGAAATAGCCATTGAAGCACTTTCTTCAAGTTCAAGCAATTCAAGAAATCTTCATCTACAAGCCATCTCTTTCACAACAAGTGCAAACAGAAACTTGTGCATCACAAGAGGATCTCATTGCAGCCATTACAAGCCTTGAATCCATTCCCACGAGCACCTACCATCATCACTTGACAGGTTGGTTTCTCTCCATAATTCTCCTAATTTATGCACTTTCAAGTAGTTCTTTAGGTATAGGATTGATGCATTAGGTTAGTTGATTAAACCCTAGGAGTTAGAGCAAGATTCGTGAGGTTCCATAACAGGTGAATGATCCTTTAAACTCCAAGAACTAACTGTTTAGGGAGTTTTAATTAGCATGGATTAGGTTAGATTAACTAGGGTAACGTGTAGAACAAGTTCAGGCCCTTAGGTTGAAGCTTTACCATGGTTGATCTCAGATGAACATGGTGGAACCATGATCTTAAGGTCCTCTGTTTGAATGATCTAGGGGGAGTTAATGAAAACTACACGTAAGGTTGGATTCCTCGTGTTTAGTAGATCACTTTTGCTTTTAGAATTTTTGAAATTCATCAATTGTGGAGAGAGAACGAATCAATGGAAGTTTGATGCATGAATTCTGGGTTCTGAAAACCCTAGGGTTTCGTTTGGGGACGATGGCTGTCCATCGTTGGATTAGTCCCCAGATTTTGACTAATTCCAGTCATCCAACGGCCCAGATCACTTGAAGAAACGGAGGGAAATTCAAAATGGAAACGCAGCGTTTTGTTAAGTGAGGCGCGCCTGGGCCTATCTCAGAATTCTATTCGCACCCCACCATGATCTGGCCCAAATGAATTCAACTGGGGCGCCCCTGCTACTCACACCCCCTCCCCTTTAATTGTTTTCTTTTTCTTTTTTAATTCTTTTAATATTGTTTGTCCTTTGTAAAATTCATAAAAAATAGAGAATTTAATATTTTTCAGTTCTTGTTTTTTTCATGTGTTAATAAATCTGTCTAGAAAATTCTAAATAAACAAAATCTCCATTTTATTTTCTTTTCATATTTTTAATAGATTTTTCTTTTAAATAGCTTTTATAATGTTTAGTTTGATATCATGATTTTGTAGAATTTGTTTTAGGACCTTCCTTTAATCTTTTTAACTCATTCTTTTTTGTGTAATTAGATATTGAACCATAGTTCCCCATAGGATTTAATTCTTGATTTTTAGATTAAATTTTGATTATTTTAATTAGGGTAGCATTAGGGTATCCTAATTAGGGTTTAGGTTATGCATAGGTAAGGAAATTCATTTTCTTTAGATAGTTTTGTCTTGATTTTTGGGTAGGGGCCTATGTGGATGTTAAGGGTAGATGTTATAGACCCTTGTGAATAATTGTTAGATTTTTCCCCCTTGTTTTGGTATTTTTAGGTATTTTCTGAAGTTGCCTGATGGTTTTATCTGTTCTGTGGTTATCTGTTCATCTCTGGGGGGTTGTTTTGGGGAAGTTGTTATGGGGTTTGTGTTGTCTTGAAGACCTTGTTGGAGAGCATGATGAAGTGAAGATTGTAGATCAAGACTCAGAGCCCCAGAGCTTGGTTTTTTCCCTGTTTGTGAGGTTTGAGATCCTGAAGTTTGAAGGAAGTTCATGGTACTTTCCTGAGGAAGGCACTATGAATGACTTTCATCATTTCTTCTCACCTCTTTCTCAAGTATCCAATGATGTTGGAGCCAACTTGTGAGTTTAGTTTCTCCTGAGGAGGAATGTAAACTGATCACATGTTGTTGAGCCACATGGGGTACAATTCCTAAGTGGAAGCCTCCTAGTACTTTCCTGAGGAAGGTCCTATGGGTCTATTCACTTAGTTCCATTAGTTTATCTAGGATTTCTCAAGTATCCAATGATGTTGGAGCCAACTTGTGAGTTTAGTTTCTCCTGAGGAGGAATGTAAACTGATCACATGTTGTTGAGCCACATGGGGTACAATTCCTAAGTGGAAGCCTCCTAGTACTTTCCTGAGGAAGGTCCTATGAGTCTGTTCATTTAGTTCCACTAGTTCAGATAGGATTTCCTAAGTATCCAGTGATGTTGGAGCCTGCTTGTGAGTTTAATTTCTCCTGAGGAGGAATGTAAACTGATCACAGTGGTTGAGCCACATAGGATATGATTCCTGAGTATACACCTCCTAGTGCTTTCCTGAGGAAGACACTATGGGCTTGCTTACTTAGCTCCCTTTCTTTGGTAAGCTTGTTCTGAAGCTTGAAGATTGGGATTGTTTTCTCTTTTGGTTAGGTTTTGCTTTAGGGCTTTGCTTTCATTTTGATTCAGACTCTGTGATTAGGGTTAGGATTAGAGAGTAGATATAGATTCTTTCTTTCTCAAGCCTGTGTTTTGTTTGCCTGATGGCAACTTCATTTCCCTTATCTGTTATTGCTTGACAGCATGTTGTTTATCTTCAGTATGATTACTGTTATTTCATGACTGGCTTGAGGTCGAGACGAGCTTGTGGAGGCTGAAGCCCCACACACATTTCCTCCCTCACTTGCATTGCATGCATTTTACTGTTAAAGCTGGTGCTTTTGTCTGTTTTGGTGTATCATTGACATGATCCCTTAGGACTCTCGTTTCCTCTGATGAGGATTTGATGATAGACTTTTAGGTTGAAACCTATGCATGACAACATCTAGGAGTTCCCTGTTCAAACCTCAACCATAGGATGAATCCATGGCATGATAACAGTAGGACTTGATAGTCTCCCTCCTAGTTGGGCCTGTTCTCTTCTCATCTCGAAGCAGTTTAAGATACAGTAATCATGAATGATTTCTTTCGTACGTTACGAGCCTTAAGCCATCTGAGGATGAATGTTTAGTATGGTACCCTTTGGGTGACATGCGACGCATTCACTCTCAGGTCATAGTCTCTAGTGCGGTTGAGATCACAAAACATAATAAAAAACACTTCTTTCAGGAGATAATTCGTAGTTTCCCGAACTACGTTTGCTCTGATCTTTCATACCAGATGAAAGTACGTAGGCATAGGATGCGATATCCTAGCGAGCAACCTTCCCCATCTTCCCCCGTAGTTAGGCCGAACTACGTTGACTCTGATTTCTCGTTCCAGACGAGAATACGTAGGCATAAAGCGCGACGCTTTGCCGAGTCATTTTTCTTTTCTTTTTCAGCCAGCCTTGATAGGTAGATAGATTATAACCAACCCGTCCAAGTAAACAAACAAGCGAGGATCCCGTCGAGTACGACGGACGTGAGGGGTGCTAATACCTTCCCCTTGCGTAACCGACTCCCGAACCCAGACAATGGTTGCGACGACCTTGTCTTACCCTTTTTTCGTCAGGTTTTTCCGATCGTTTCCTTTCCCGCTCTGAGGGATAAATAACGAAAGGTGGCGACTCTTCTGTCATGCCGGCACCTTATTTTCGCGCAAGCGACAGCTGGCGACTCTGCTGGGGAACGAACCCAGAATCTCTGGTTCTCCGGTTCCCTATGAGAGTCAATCCTATCGTTTGTGTGTTTGCTTGTTGGGTTGCGTTTATTTATCGCATTTTTACTTCCCGCATTTTTACTTCCCGCATTTTTACTTCCCGCATTTTATTTCCCGCATTTTATTTCCAGTTTGATATGATTATCTGTGCTGCTGTGGGAGAGGGATGTTACTGTGAGTGAAAAGCCGGACCTGGGCTTGAGTACACACCTAGATATAGTTGCGGAGAAGTAGTAGACGAACCTGTCTGCTGAGCAGGCACAGTTCCCTACGAAAATCTGCGCTCAGACGAGATTCTTGCAGAGGTGCTCCTTTCCGGTCCTGAGGATCTGAGGGGAGTCCAGACGTGAGGATTGTCGACTCTGGGGACCGATCATTTGGAAGTCAGCTAAGAGAGGCCTCTTCATGACTTGACGATGCCACTCCTTCTGGGAATCGTATCGTCACTCATGAAAGTCTGTGACGCTGATAACCGCATAGGATGCCGTACCTTTGTCCGTGGATTAGGTCCATACCTGTGAGTGGGGTTGGGATATTGCAGGAAACTTTGACCTCCAGACTACCTGGTTTTCTTGATAGTGAATCAGTTATGTTGGTATCACGGTTCTCGGTGGCAGATTTGACTGTTCTTGACAGAGCGGGTTTTTGATCAGAGGACTTTATCATCGGGTGTATATCTGTTCTTGATAGAGCAGGTTTCGATCAGAGTATTGTCATCAGAGGTTTGTTCCGGATAGAGCAGATTTTTGAGTGGGGTCTGAAGATCTCATCAGCAGATGTTATTTGTTCTTGATAGGGCAGATTTTGAGTGAGGTCTGAGGATCTCATCAGCAGCTGTGCATTTGTTCTTGAGAGGGCAGGTTTTTGATTTGGGGTCTGAAGACTTCATCAGCGGACATTTTCTGATCATACATCCCGGGGTCCTTATTATCAGGCACTTATTCTTGTCAGGGCAGAATTTTGATCTCGATCCTATCAGATGGTTATTCTCAACAGATCAGATTAGTGGGTTTACACCGGGGTTTTCTTCTCTTCAGTGACTGTTGGCACCGAATCTCCACAGCAGCCACCTGGATATATTGCTGCATGCCTGCATTTTGCATTAGCTTGCATAATCATTCGCATTCCATTGGCGTGTGTCTGTGACAGGTACTGTTTCCCCGATCCAGGATCTCTCGCCTCTTATTACTGCAGCCTCTCTCAGAAAGACTGTTGCGTACGAGTTCTCGGTCCTTGATGTGTCGAATCTGACTATTGCTGATACCATGTGTGAGATTGCTGTTTCCGTGATTGGGCCCAGATTCCCCTCCTTATTATTGTCAGCACCGGTACTAAGGCGCCAGGATCGGGGAAATCTCTCAAGCACACAGACACACGCATACATCTGCATAAAGCATTTTGCATGACATACATTATGTTGCCTTTCCTAACCTTTAATGTTGACAGGTTTTTCAGGTACACAGGTTCCGAGCTGCTTTCGATCTCCAGGATTGATCAAAAACTCATTCACCGCTACTCAACTCGCGCTAATCAGACAAGGATAATGGACCAGGTATAGTCATATGTTCAAGAGCTTCGTGAACGGATGGATCGTTTTATGGAGCTGATGCAAGTAGTTGCGAATGGGCAAGACCAGCTTCGTACTTTGGTTCAACCTCTCATCTCCAGGGTTGACAGTAATGGAATACTTCACGGCGGGGCCGTGCCCACTCCTCCTCCAGGGGATACTCCACAGAACGTTGTTCCTGCTGCCGGGGGCAACGGCAGTGCTAACGGCAATCTGATGACTAATCTCGGACTCAACGCGACAGGTATCAGCAATGGTAGTCTGGGAGCCAATGTTAACATAGGGCCGGTCAACGGCAATGCTGGTGCAGGAAATCTGGTGGTGCCTCAACCGTGGCTGGAGGACCATCAGGATGACATATTCTCTCAGAGAGGTGTAGAGGCAGAGTTGAATGCTTAGGCTCGACTCAGGTTCAAGGCGCTGGAAGACAAGATGAGAGACATAGAAAATCAGAACACATTGGGCGTTGACATGTCCAAGCTCGGGTTGATTGCTGACTTTAAAGTACCTCACAAGTTCAAGGTGCCTACCTTTGAGAAGTATAAGGGTACTACTTGCCCCCGGGTCCACCTCCGATCTTATTATAGAAAGATGTCCGCCTATTCTGACGATGAGAAGCTGCTGATGCACTTCTTTCAGGATAGTCTTTCTGGTCCATCGCTCGAATGGTATATGGGTTTGGAGCCCGCTACTGTGCGCACCTGGAAAGATCTTGCAGAAGCGTTTGTTCTCCACTATCAATAAAATAGCGACTTGGCTCCCAACCAAGTTCAGCTTCAGAATCTCTCACAGCGGAGCAATGAAAGCTTCAAAGAGTACGCCCAGCGGTGGCGTGAATTGGCTGCTCGGGTTCAACCACCGATGGTTGAGCGTGAGTTGGTGCAAATGTTCGTGGATACCCTTCCTGGAATCTATTATGAAAAGCTGGTCAGTGGCATGACTGGAACATTCTCGGCTCTCATCACTTTGGGCGAGCATGTTGAGAACGGTATAAAGATCGGAAAAATTCAGGGCGAATCATCCTCAGCTGGTGGAGCTAGTAAGAAACCTTACGCTGGCAAGCATCGAGAGGGAGATGCCAGTGCTGTCACTAATGCTAGGAGAAAGGGCAAGGGCCCTCAGCCTCAGATTGCTAGCATAAATATCCCAGCTGCCCCGCAGCAGCAGCAGCAGCCTCAGCAGCAGAATCAGCAGGGGTATAAAAGATATCAGAATCGGGCTCCTATGGCAAGCCGTCATTTTGATACTCCACCTATGTCGTATGCACAGCTTCTGCAAACGTTGCTTCAGCTCCAATTAGTTCAAAAGAGGACGTTGGCTCCCTTAACAGGGGCACCACCACCGGGGTATGATGCCAATGCTACTTGTGAATTCCACACTGGGGCACCTGGCCATACGATTGAGAATTGTAAAGCTTTTAAGCATAAAGTCCAGGACTTGGTGGACGCCAAGGTTATCAACTTTTCGGACAACGTGCCCAACGTTACCAAGAACCCGATGCCTCATCATAAGGGGGGCGGAGTGAATGCCGTTATCACTGAGGAGAGTTCAGACTTGCTGACAGATGTCAAAGATTTGAAGACGCCGTTGAGCTTTGTCAAGGCTAAGTTGCTGAAGAAGGGCTTCTTCCCTGGATGTGGAGAGTTATGTATGGCTTGTGCTACACTTCCTGATGGGTGTGAGCAGCTGATCGAAGGTATCCAAAGTCTGATGACCGAGGGTATTTTGCAATTCAGCCGGAGCGTCGAGAGTGCATCAGGGGAAGTCGTGCTGAAGCAGGCAGACGAAGTTGCTACCATTACCATTCCCCGTCACCCTATTACTATTTTTGCGCCTCGTCCGCCTACTATCACCATCACCAGGGCTGGACCAATCCCATTCGAGAGCACTAATGCCGTTCCATGGCATTATGGCGCCGAAGTTTACTGCAATGGTCAGAAGATAGAGCTAGAGCCATTCGGATCGACTGTGCAGAATCTTACCGAAGTCAGTGGTATCACTAGAAGCGGTAGAGTGTTTGCGCCAGCGGAGGTTGTAGCAGAGAAAGTGGTCCGGGCTGATGCTGTGGATAAGGGTAAAGGTAAAGCTGTCGAAGAGGTCCCTGCAGGGGCAGAGAAGGACTTGCTGGTTAAAGATGTTGAAGAGTTCATGCGGCTAATCAAGAAGAGTGACTACAAAATTGTAGATCATCTTCATCAGACTCCGTCAAAGATCTCGATTCTTAACTTGTTGCTGTGCTCTGAGGTGCACCGCAATGCATTACTGAAGGTATTGAATGCTGCATACGTGCCGCAGGAGATATTAGTAAATCAACTGGAAGAAGTGGTGGCCCATGTTAATGCTGGTAATGGGCTGGGATTTACAGATCTAGAGCTGACTCCTAAGGGAAGAGATCACAACAGCGCCCTGCACGTCTCAATAGAGTGCAGAGGCACGATTATGTCACATGTCCTGGTGGATACAGGTTCCTCGCTTAATGTGCTTCCGAAAAAGGCACTGATGAAGTTGGATACCCGTGGATTGTTGTGCACGCCCAGTGATCTGGTCGTGAAGGCCTTTGACGGAACCAAGCGTCACGTCTTCGGAGAATTGACCCTGCCAATTCAAGTTGGTCCAGAGACGTTCAATACGGTTTTCTATATCATGGATATCATGCCCGCCTATAGTTGCCTCTTAGGTCGACCATGGATCCATTCTGCTGGTGCCGTGACGTCCACGCTGCATCAGAAGCTTAAGTATGCTGTCGGGGGCAGCATAGTAACCGTCTGTGGTGAAGAGGACATCTTGGTGAGCCACCTATCGTCCTTTAAATACGTTGAAATGGATGGCGAGATCCATGAAACGCTCTGCCAAGCATTTGAAACCGTCAGGGTGAAGGAGGTAGCTCCTGTCGTCGCAGAGAAGCAAGAGATGAGTCTCTCCTCGTTTAAGGAAGCTCAAGCCGCTGCCGAAGCCGGTTCCACCCCAGGCTGGGGGCACGTCTTGGATATACCAATCAAGCAGGATAAGTTTGGATTGGGGTATTCTCCTGGAGCTGAAGCTTCATCTTCTTCTGGCAGCTCGTCTCGTGGGAAAGGGCCGATCCTATTCACCAAGGGGGGAGTAATTTTCGAGAGCATCAACGCTGCGTCGGAGGACAGCGGGGACAGTGATTGCGATCTTGACGCCTGGATTCAACCGAGCAAGTCGGGAGAGCACCTCCACAATTGGACCATCAAGGAGATTATCAAGCTGACAAGTGAAGAGTAATGATTTGCTTTTTACAATCTTTGTACAACTCTATGTCCTGCCCGGGGCATAGTGGTTTTACTGTCAGGGCCTTGTTGGATTATGTGTATGCATTTTGTTAATAAATAAAAGGCGTTTTCTTCGTAATCAAATATTGTGTTCTCTGTTATTCCTGTTTTATGTTTATTTCGAAAAACAGCAAAATGGCAACGAGGTTTGTGCTAACCTGCACATTCTTGCTTTAAACTTAACCCTTGTTATTGCAGGATCCACGTAACAGATGACATCGACTCTGGACCCTCTACGGCTCACTACGACTTTGATTGCCCGATCTATCAAGCCGAGGATGAGATTGATGAAGACGAGGACCTTCCGGAAGAGTTGGCCCGCTTGTTGAGACAAGAGGAGAAGGTTATTCTGCCTCACGAGGAGGATATTGAGATCATAAATCTGGGTTCTGAGGAGCTTATCAGGAATGTCAGAGTAGGGGTTGCGCTGCAGAATGATGTCAAGCATAGACTGGTCGAGATGCTTCGAGAGTATAGTGACGTCTTTGCTTGGTCATATGAGGATATGCCCGGACTCGACACTGATATCGTGGTTCATCGCTTGCCATTGCGAGAAGATTGCCCTCCAGTCAAGCAGAAGCTTAGGAGGACGAGACCAGACATGGCTGTAAAAATCAAGGAAGAAGTCCAGAAGCAGTTGGACGCAGGATTTCTAGCCGTTACCACTTACCCTCCGTGGGTCGCCAACATAGTGCCTATACCGAAGAAGGACGGTAAGGTACGCATGTGCGTCGATTATCGGGATTTGAATAGGGCGATCCCTAAGGATGATTTCCCGTTGCCTCATATCGATGTGTTGGTCAACAATACAGCCCAGTTCTCCGTGTTTTCGTTCATGGATGGCTTCTCCGGTTACAATCAAATTAAGATGGCACCGGAGGACATGGAGAAAACGACGTTTATCACCCCCTGGGGAACATTCTGCTATAAGGTAATGCCCTTCGGTCTGAAGAACGTAGGGGCCACTTACCAGCGAGCAATGGTAACTTTGTTTCATGATATGATTCATCATGAGATCGAGGTCTATGTTGATGACATGATTGCAAAGTCCCAAATGGAGGAAGAGCATCTGGTCAACCTATTGAAGCTGTTTGAAAGGCTTAGGAAGTTCAGGCTGAGGCTGAATCCTAACAAGTGCACTTTCGGAGTGCGGTCTGGAAAGCTATTGGGGTTTATCGTTAGTGAACGAGGTATTGAAGTTGATCCTGCGAAGATAAAAGCTATCCAAGAAATGCCAGCGCCGAAAACAGAAAAAGAAGTTCGTGGTTTCTTGGGCCGAATAAACTACATTGCAAGGTTTATCTCTCAGCTCACGGCCACTTGTGAACCGATGTTCAAGCTTTTAAAGAAAAATCAGGCGATTACTTGGAATGAGGATTGCCAGAAGGCATTCGACAAAATAAAGCAGTATCTTCAAGAACCTCCAATCTTGATACCCCCAGTGGCTGGACGGCCATTAATCATGTACCTGACGGTTCTGGAGAATAGTATGGGGTGTGTTCTCGGTCAGCACGACGAGACGGGCAGAAAAGAGCATGCCATTTATTATTTGAGTAAAAAGTTCACTGAGTGTGAATCTCGATACTCGATGCTGGAGAAGACGTGTTGTGCATTAGCTTGGGCTGCCAAACGTCTACGACAGTATATGCTCAATCACACCACTATGCTAATTTCGAAGATGGATCCGATCAAGTACGTCTTCGAGAAGCAGGCTCTTTCAGGCAGGATTGCCAGATGGCAAATGGTGTTAACGGAATATGACATTCAATACGTCTCTCAGAAAGCCATTAAGGGAAGCGTATTGTCTGATTACCTTGCCGAACAGCCAATCGAAGACTACCAGCCGATGAAGTTCGAATTCCCTGACAAGGACATTATGTTTCTCAAAGCGAAGGACTGCGATGAGCCATTGCCCGATGAGGGGCCAGATAGGAAGTCTCAGTGGAAGTTGATATTCGACGGAGCGGTTAATTCCTATGGAAGTGGTATCGGGGCTATAATCACGACTCCTCACGGATCCCACATCCCGTTTATTGCGAGACTGACGTTTCCAGTTACCAACAACGAAGCCGAGTATGAAGCATGTATTATGGGTCTAGAAGAGGCAATTGATTTGAGAATCAAGAATCTAGACATATACGGTGACTCAGCGCTTGTAATCAATCAGATTAAAGGGGAGTGGGAAACTCGTCAAGCGAATTTAGTGCCGTACATGAATTATGCCAGGAGGCTGCTTCCGTTCTTCGACCGAGTAGAGCTTCATCATGTACCCAGGGCCGAAAATTAGATGGCTGATGCCTTAGCCACGCTAGCTTCAATGTATAAAGTCAATTATTGGAATGAGGCTCCAAGAATTGTACTTTCGCGTCTTGATAGACCGGCATTTGTCTTTGCAATCGAGGATGCCACTGACGGCAAGCCATGGTTCCACGACATCCAGACCTTCCTTATGACCAAGGAGTATCCTGCGGGTGCGTCAACCCAGGATAAGAAGACTCTGAGGAGGCTATCTGGAAACTTTTATCTCAATCCTGATGGAGTGTTGTATAAGAGAAACCACGATCTCGTGCTACTCAGATGTGTAGATGAGAAAGAGGCAAGTATGCTCATGGAGGAAGTCCATGAGGGCACATTTGGTACGCACGCCGGCGGGCATGCCATGACGAGAAAGATCCTGAGAGCAGGGTATTACTGGCTGACTATGGAGTCGGATTGCTTCAGATTCGCGAAGAAATGTCACAAATGCCAGATTTATGCTGATAAAGTTCATGTGCCGCCGTGCCCATTGAATGTCATGTCCTCCCCTTGGCCGTTCTCCATGTGGGGAATCGACATGATAGGCAAGATCGAGCCCACTGCTTCTAATGGTCATCGTTTTATTCTGGTAGCTATCGACTACTTCACCAAATGGGTGGAGGCAGCCTCGTACGCTAATGTGACCAAGCAGGTGGTAGCTATATTCATAAAGAGGGACATCATCTGTCGTTATGGAATTCCCGAACGGATCATTACTGATAATGGTTCGAATTTGAATAACAAGATGATGAAGGAGCTGTGCCAGAGCTTCAAGATTGAACACCACAACTCATCTCCCTACCGGCCAAAGATGAATGGCGCTGTTGAAGCGACCAACAAGAACATCAAGAAGATTGTTCAGAAGATGGTTGTGACGTATAAAGATTGGCACGAGATGCTGCCGTTTGCCTTGCATGGTTATCGTACTACGGTGCGCACGTCGACCGGGGCAACTCCTTTCTCCTTGGTGTACGGTATGGAAGTTGTCCTACCGTTAGAAGTGGAGATTCCTTCTTTGCGAGTTTTGGTTGATGTGAAACTCGACGAGGCAGAATGGATCACGAATCGCTTGAACCAACTCAGCCTGATGGACGAGAAGAGGTTAGCATCGATTGCATTTGGTCGCCTGTACCAAAGCCGAATGAAGAAAGCTTATGATAAGAAGGTGCGTCCTAGAAGCTTTCAGACGGGTGATCTCGTCCTGAAGAGGATTCTTCCGCCACACTCCGATCACCGGGGCAAATGGACTCCGAATTACGAAGGGCCGTATGTCATCAGCAAGGTCTTCTCAGGAGGAGCTTTGTTGTTATCCACGATGGATGGTGAAGATTTTGCATCCCCGGTGAACGCGGACGCAGTTAAAAAATACTTTGCTTGAAAGAGACCCGTTGGACAAAAAAAGAAAGAGTCCAGGCAAAAAAGGGGCATCCCAGCGAACCAAAAACAAAATAAAAGGTTCGGGCAAAAATTAGGGATATATTGAAAAAATGTACACCCGCGAAGTCGAAAACCTACACTGGGCGGCTTCGGCAAAAAAGGGTATCCCGGTGAACTGAAAACCCGTAAAGGGCGGTTCACGCAAAAGTTAGGGATTTAAATAAGCAAATGACTGCGTTCCGCGTGTGGACTTTCATTGTTTAGTGGTTTGGAAGACCTGAGGGCCGTTTATCTGAATCAATCTCTTCCAAAGCTGAAGCGTCGGAGAAGTATCGAAGTCGAGTGGGTCTTAGAGGGATCAACTCATGGTGTTCGTCTACGCCTCGTTGCCGACATTTGTATATACTGATGTATATTTATGTTTTCCTTTTGCGCGGCTTCCTCATTCCAGGAGCTTGCCTCTGTTGTAAAACGTTTTTGCCCATTCAGGGGTTCATCATCAATAAAATGCACATTATTCAGCAATTCTGTTTGTCTGTTTAGCATTTATCTGTTTTGTTTGCGAATGAAAACGCCGATGTTTTTTGATAAAATGCGCATACATAAACTTGCGGGCCTAGGCCCATTGATTGTTGAAACAATTGATTAACTGAATATTGTCACGAGATAATAACCTGGATAGGACCCTTTGAGAATGGTATCTTGTCTGTTTGTTTATGTTGTTGCAGGTGTAGCACCTTCCAGAGGATATGCCGTGCGTATCCCCGAAGCAAGGCGAGCCCTCCTTCTCCAGCAGAGTTCGGTAGTCTCTCCTCCGTAGAATCTGAACGCAAGATAGTGAGCATTGATATGTCTCCCCATGCAGAGATGATTCTCTTCCCCAAGCAGACGCATCCTGAAGGAACGTCACCTCATCAGCTGGACTAAGCACCGAAGAATGATGGCATCTTTCCCCAGCACCGGGTCACAAGCGCAGATTCCATAGAAGTGTTCGGGTGCCGAGGCTCGTGATTTCCCAGTAAAGTCGCCGAAGCAGGTGTATCCCCCAGCACCGGGTCACAAGTGCAGGTTTCGCAGGAGGCTGTTCGTATGCCGAAGGATGCAGTAACTGATGGTGCCAGACTGAAGTCTCCAGTGGAGTTGAGATTCCCCACCAGAGTCATGCTCTCTCCTGAAGATGGATGGTTCCCTCTTCCCCAGTAGAGTGTTGGAATGGCTGATGTTGTATTCCCCGGCAGAGTTGTACTCTCCCCCGAAGTCAGATGATTCTTTCTTCCCCAGTGGAATCGAATTCCTCGTCAGAGTCGTACTCTCCAGTGAAGTAGAATGATTTCTCTCCCCGGCTGAGTCCGCAGAAAAGCAGAATCCTTGGAAGTTGATCAGATCATGATCAATTTTCCCCAGCAGAGCGTGGGGCAGCTAATGTTGTGTTTCCCCAGAGTCGCACTCTCTCCAGCGAAGCAGACTGATTTCTCCTTCCCCAGCCGAGTGTGCAGATGCCCGAGAGAGCCGAGTCCTTGGAAGTTGATCAGATCATGATTGGTTTTTCCCCCAGTGGAGTGTTGAGCAGCTGAAGTTGTTTCCCCATAGAGCGGTTATCCCCAGAAAAGTAGCAATGGCGGCCGCGCAGTTCATTCTCACGATTGATATCAGCAAGTCCAGGTTCTCGTAGATCTTCGTTCCCCTGCAGCAGTCAGCTGAAGTTGTTTGCCCTGCAGCAGTCCGCGGAAGATCAGTTCCCCAGACAAAGCCTGATTGATATTGGCGTGCCCACGTTCTCCTCAGCAGGAGGATTCCTCTGTCTGAGTAGTTCTTTCTCCTTGATAGGAGGATTTCCCTCTCGGCATTTATTTTTGCGGACGGGATCGCATCATTGTGCATGACTGCATAGCCTTTAACACTGCATAGCATTTAACGTTGCATAGCATGGTGCATGATTGCATGGCATTTAGCATAAACGCATATCATTCCCACCGTGTGGGGCATAGCGCAGAAGCATATAAGCATGATCTAGGTCATTATTACTCTTGCCTTGCAGGTGTTCAGCCGAAAGACTAGTTGCTCAGGATGATTCCCGATATTCTCCCCAACAAGGTCGCTTTCTTAGGATGATTCTTAAGACCCCGGTGTAATCCCCACAGTCGCTCGCTCAAGATGATTTTTGAGATCCCCAGCGAAGTCTTCAGTTCGAGATGATTCTCGAATGCCTCAGCAGAGCCGTATGCTTAAGATGATTCTTAAGACCTCAGTACAGCTTCTCGAGTTGTCTGCCTAGTATGATGCTGGAGTTCCCCAGTAGCGTCCCCAGCAAGAGTTGCCCAGGAAGGTTCCTGGAATACCCCGCAGAATAAAGCCTCCAAAATGGTTATCGGTTCAAGATGATTCTTGAAGGTGCCTGACGGATTTGTTTGTTCAAGATGATTCTTGAAGTCCTTAGCAGCGTGATATGTCTGCTCCAACAGTGTTGTCTAATCTGAAGATTGACTGCGTAAACGCCTGAAGGCGGTATCAGAAGGTTCCTGTGAGCTCAGATGTCCTTGTTGATGAATCAACGTGTGGCTGAAGACAAGGTTCCAAAGTTTGTAGATATACCAAGATGATCCGTGTTGGTCTGAAGACCAAGTCAGTTGCCCTGAGGTGATAATTGATCGCGATCTAGTGAATAGTGTTTCTTCTGACTGAAGTCGAAGATGTTTCTCCAGCGGAAGCGGAGTTTTGCCTGAAGGCAAAGTGTTTGAATCCCCGTAGAGTCATGAATGGCTCAGGATACCATTTCTTTGACTGAAGTCACAGATTTCCTAAGCTGAAGCGAAGGTGCCTAAGGGCAAGGTTATCCCCAAGGTCATGAATGACCTAGGATTCATTTTTCGGACTGAAGGCCGAAATATATCCCTGACTGAAGTCACGGATGCCCTATAGCAGAGGTGGAGTTGCCTGAAGGCAGATCCATGTATCCTTGAAGGCCAAGGACCATTTCTTTAGACTGAAGTCGAAGATGCCTCCTGCAGAGTTGCCGACGGGCAAAGTTTGCATCCTTGAGGGCCAAGGATGTTTTTCTAGCTGAAGCTGAAAATAGCCGACGGGCAGGGTTTCATCTATCTTCAGAAATACTTGAAGATTCTCCAGCGGATCTGGAGTGGCCAGGGGCCAGGGTTTCATCTATCTTCAGAAATACTTGAAGATTCTCCAGCGGATCTGGAGTGGCCAGGGGCCAGGGTTTCATCTACCTTCAGAAATACTTGAAGATTCTCCAGCGGATCTGGAGTGGCCAGGGGCCAGGGTTTCATCTACCTTCAGAAATGCTTGAAGATTCTCCAGCGGATCTGGAGTGGCCAGGGGCCAGGGTTCCATCTATCTACAGAAATACTTGAAGATTTTTTCTAGCTGAAGCTGGAAATGGCCAGGGGCCAGGGTTTCATATATCTTTAATGTTGAAGTTCTACAGCGGGCAGTGTGCAGCAGTATTCCGATGTTCGTTATGGTTCTGAGGGTGAACCCCAGATCAGAGTGTGCTCGGTTAAGTCTCTCATTCCCAGCGGAGTAGTTTCAAATACGCAAGTGTACCTTTTGTTCCATTCACCAGGGGTGAACCCCAGGTCAGAGTTGTTCAGGGTTGCAGATTTGTCCGGCGGCGAGGTTGGATGTTTGTTCGACGGCGAGGTTGAACGTTTGGATTTGACGGCGAGGTCAGATCATGTTTGTTCGACGGCGAGGTTGAACATTTGGATTTGACGGCGAGGTCAGATCATCATTTGTCCGGCGGCGAGGTTGGATGTTTGTTCGACGGCGAGGTTGAACGTTTGGATTTGGTGGCGAGGTCAGATCATCATTTGTCCAGCGGCGAGGTTGGATGCTTGTTCGGCGGCGAGGATGCACGTTTCGATTTGACGGCGAGGTCAGATCATCATTTGTCCGGCGGCGAGGTTGGATGTTTGTTCGACGGCAAGGTTGAACGTTTGGATTTGACGGCGAGGTCAGGTCATATTTTGTCCGGCGGCGAGGTTGGATGTTTGTTCGACGGCGAGGTTGAACGTTTGGATTTGACGGCGAGGTCAGATCATCATTTGTCCAGCGGCGAGGTTGGATGCTTGTTCGGCGGCGAGGTTGAACGTTTAGATTTGACGGCGAGGTCAGATCATCATTTGTCCGGCGGCGAGGTTGGATGTTTGTTCGACGACGAGGTTGAACGTTTGGATTTGGCGGCGAGGTCAGATCATCATTTGTCCAGCGGCGAGGTTGGATGCTTGTTCGACGGCGAGGTTGAACGTTTGGATTTGACGGCGAGGTCAGATCATCATTTGTCCGGCGGCGAGGTTGGATGTTTGTTCGACGGCGAGGTTGAACGTTTGGATTCGACGGCGAGGTCAAATTATGTTTGTTTGACGGCGAGGTCAGACTCTTTAAATCCCCAGTAAAGATGATGTTTGTACGACGGCGATGTCGAGTGTCTCTAAGAGGATGTTTGTTTCCGACGGCGATGTCAGATTCAGTCTTCCAGCGGCGATGTTGGGCGTGTCAAGGTGATCCAGTCTTCCGACGACAATGTTAGGCGACGCAGATCCTTTAGTTCTCCAGCGGCGATGCGGGGTATTTTGACAGATTTAGTTCTCCAGCGGCGATGCGGGGTGTTCTGTCAGATGTGTTTCTCCAGCGGCGATGCAGGGTATTCTGTCAGGTGTAGTTCTCCAGCGGCGATGCGGGGTATTTTGACAGATTTAGTTCTCCAGCGGCGATGCGGGGTGTTCTGTCAGATGTGTTTCTCCAGCGGCGATGCAGGGTATTCTGTCAGGTGTAGTTCTCCAGCGGCGATGCGGGGTACTTTGTTTAGAGATGTATTTTCTCCAGCGGCGATGCAGGGTATTTTGTTCAATGTTATATTCTCTCCAGCGGCGATGCGGGGTATTTTGTTCATTGTTGTATTTTCTCCAGCGGCGATGTTGGATATTTTGGTGATTCAGGTTTAGGTCTCCGGCGGCGATGTTGGGCGCTTGTTTCCCCGAGTTATGGTTGTTCTTGACGGCGATGTCAGATGATTTGATGTTCCAGCGGCGATGTTGGGCGTTCCTCAGAATCTTGTTTGACGGTAATGTCAGGTGGTTTAGTCTTCCAGCGGCGATGTTGGGTGATGTGGTTGTCTGAAGGCAATATCAGAAGAAGTTAACGAGGATAACTGGCGGCGATGTCAGATCAGTATCTCTCCAGCTAGCGGCCGTGCAGCTAGCATTGCAATGTTCGAAGATTTGTTCCCCGCAGAGTACCGTGTGCTCGTGCAGTTGGCAAATTTTCGGGTTTACCGGTATTCACTCGTTTCGCACCTTGATTGGTTGAGAGCCGTTTGCTTCTCACCCAGTCAGGTTCAAGCCGTTTGAATAGGGGCAGCTGTTGCACCCCAAAATTTGACCAACACTTATTTATTCATTGAGTGTTTGAAAGTTGATACCTTCATCAGAAAGTTCAAGAGATCCTCAGAGGAGTTGGTTGAAATCAGGGTTGTGTGCCTCATAGCTTGAGAGTTGTGGGTGCCCCTCAGATGATTCTGAGACTTTGAGAATGAACTTGATGTTTTTAGAAAGCCTATGAGATGTCTTGATAGCCATCATGAAGCCCAGAGAAGTCATTATGCAAGAGTTCAGAGGATTCAACCATGAGTGGTAGAATTAGGGTTTGACTGGGTCAACCCTAGATCAGCTGAAAATTTGAAGAGGGTTGAGACCTAATCCAAGGGCCATGAGATCATGGAATGATGCATAGAGATGTTGTAAAGGTTATTCCTAGACCAACTCATCATGATTGAGGAGTTTGAGAAGTTGTGAGTTAGGGTTTCCAAGGATTGTCAGTGAAAAACCCTAATTTGATCCCTATCTTCCAGGCAGTTTTAGCTCAAGATGTGATTGATATCTCATCTTCCCCGCAACATGAATGTTGTAGAGATTGTTCTTAGCTTTAATTTGAGTGGTGGAAGTCCTTGATAGGAGTTGCAGAGCTCAAGTTATGGTTTTGACAAATTACAGGTCAGCTGAGGTGTGTGAATCTGGGTCCTTGAAAGTCACCCAACTTGCAGACAACTTTTGCCCTAGTAGGATGATTCCTATGATCTCTTGGTCAACATGAATGTTGGAGGGCATCTTCTTAGCTTTAATTTGAGTGGTAGAAGTCCTTGATAGGATTTTTAGAACTCAACTTATGGTTTGAACAAGACAGGGGTATTTTGGTCATTTGTCAGTTATAGGTCATTTTTAAGCAAAGGCCATATCTCCTATTTCCAAGCCTCAAATGGAAAAACTCAAAACATGAAAGTTGTTAAAAATGTGATTTTAAGTCTAGAAAGAAGGTCATGAATTGTTGGAAAAGCTCATAGCATGGATTTGCATGATTGGTCAAAAATGAACTAAAAATGGCTTATAAGTTTAAAAAGTTGAATTTGAAAATTGGTTTGAAAGATCTATGAATCCAAAATGGGTCATCCAATATATCATTTTGATTGGAAACATTATTTTGAGAACAATGGTTTTGGCACAATTTCCATTTAAGGCTTTAAAATGGGTGATGCTTTGTTAATTTGAAACTTGCATTATAAGTCATCTTTGGAAATTTCAACACAAGGCAAGGAAAAGCATTGTATTTGCTCATATCTCTCCAATATCTCTTATGATGACATTTTAAGGCCATTTTGCAAGGCTTAAGGCATGGTGCATGAGATATTCAAGTTACCATCACATGAGATTTTCAATACTTTCTAGATCTTTCTAGATGAATCCAAGAGCTTCCATCCATCATTATATAGAGAGTGATCCACAAGGAGTTCAAGGTTGGGTGATAGAGAGAGATTTCAGAGGAGAGAGAGAGAGATAGAGAGAGAGAGAGAAATAGCCATTGAAGCACTTTCTTCAAGTTCAAGCAATTCAAGAAATCTTCATCTACAAGCCATCTCTTTCACAACAAGTGCAAACAGAAACTTGTGCATCACAAGAGGATCTCATTGCAGCCATTACAAGCCCTAATCCATTCCCACGAGCACCTACCATCATCACTTGACAGGTTGGTTTCTCTCCATAATTCTCCTAATTTATGCACTTTCAAGTAGTTCTTTAGGTATAGGATTGATGCATTAGGTTAGTTGATTAAACCCTAGGAGTTAGAGCAAGATTCGTGAGGTTCCATAACAGGTGAATGATCCTTTAAACTCCAAGAACTAGCTGTTTAGGGAGTTTTAATTAGCATGGATTAGGTTAGATTAACTAGGGTAACGTGTAGAACAAGTTCAGGCCCTTAGGTTGAAGCTTTACCATGGTTGATCTCAGATGAACATGGTGGAACCATGATCTTAAGGTCCTCTGTTTGAATGATCTATGGGGAGTTAATGAAAACTACACGTAAGGTTGGATTCCTCGTGTTTAGTAGATCACTTTTGCTTTTAGAATTTTTGAAATTCATCAATTGTGGAGAGAGAACGAATCAATGGAAGTTTGATGCATGAATTCTGGGTTCTGAAAACCCTAGGGTTTCGTTTGGGGACGATGGTTGTCCATCGTTGGATTAGTCCCCAGATTTTGACTAATTCCAGTCATCCAACGGCCCAGATCACTTGAAGAAACGGAGGGAAATTCAAAATGGAAACGCAACGTTTTATTAAGTGAGGCGCGCCTGGGCCTATCTCAGAATTCTATTCGCACCCCACCATGATCTGGCCCAAATGAATTCAACTGGGGCGCCCCTGCTACTCACACCCCCTCCCCTTTAATTGTTTTCTTTTTCTTTTTTAATTCTTTTAATATTATTTGTCCTTTGTAAAATTCATAAAAAATAGAGAATTTAATATTTTTCAATTCTTGTTTTTTTCATGTGTTAATAAATCTGTCTAGAAAATTCTAAATAAATAAAATCTCCATTTTATTTTCTTTTCATATTTTTAATAGATTTTTCTTTTAAATAGCTTTTATAATGTTTAGTTTGATATCATGATTTTGTAGAATTTGTTTTAGGACCTTCCTTTAATCTTTTTAACTCATTCTTTTTTGTGTAATTAGATATTGAACCATAGTTCCCCATAGGATTTAATTCTTGATTTTTAGATTAAATTTTGATTAGTTTAATTAGGGTAGCATTAGGGTATCCTAATTAGGGTTTAGGTTATGCATAGGTAAGGAAATTCATTTTCTTTAGATAGTTTTGTCTTGATTTTTGGGTAGGGGCCTATGTGGATGTTAAGGGTAGATGTTATAGACCCTTGTGAATAATTGTTAGATTTTTCCCCCTTGTTTTGGTATTTTTAGGTATTTTCTGAAGTTGCCTGATGGTTTTATCTGTTCTGTGGTTATCTGTTCATCTCTGGGGGGTTGTTTTGGGGAAGTTGTTATGGGGTTTGTGTTGTCTTGAAGACCTTGTTGGAGAGCATGATGAAGTGAAGATTGTAGATCAAGACTCAGAGCCCCAGAGCTTGGTTTTTTCCTTGTTTGTGAGGTTTGAGATCCTGAAGTTTGAAGGAAGTTCATGGTACTTTCCTGAGGAAGGCACTATGAATGACTTTCATCCTTTCTTCTCACCTCTTTCTCAAGTATCCAATGATGTTGGAGCCAACTTGTGAGTTTAGTTTCTCCTGAGGAGGAATGTAAACTGATCACATGTTGTTGAGCCACATGGGGTACAATTCCTAAGTGGAAGCCTCCTAGTACTTTCCTGAGGAAGGTCCTATGGGTCTATTCACTTAGTTCCATTAGTTTATCTAGGATTTCTCAAGTATCCAATGATGTTGGAGCCAACTTGTGAGTTTAGTTTCTCCTGAGGAGGAATGTAAACTGATCACATGTTGTTGAGCCACATGGGGTACAATTCCTAAGTGGAAGCCTCCTAGTACTTTCCTGAGGAAGGTCCTATGAGTCTGTTCATTTAGTTCCACTAGTTCAGATAGGATTTCCTAAGTATCCAGTGATGTTGGAGCCTGCTTGTGAGTTTAATTTCTCCTGAGGAGGAATGTAAACTGATCACAGTGGTTGAGCCACATAGGATATGATTCCTGAGTATACACCTCTTAGTGCTTTCCTGAGGAAGACACTATGGGCTTGCTTACTTAGCTCCCTTTCTTTGGTAAGCTTGTTCTGAAGCTTGAAGATTGGGATTGTTTTCTCTTTTGGTTAGGTTTTGCTTTAGGGCTTTGCTTTCATTTTGATTCAGACTCTGTGATTAGGGTTAGGATTAGAGAGTAGATATAGATTCTTTCTTTCTCAAGCCTGTGTTTTGTTTGCCTGATGGCAACTTCATTTCCCTTATCTGTTATTGCTTGACAGCATGTTGTTTATCTTCAGTATGATTACTGTTATTTCATGACTGGCTTGAGGTCGAGACGAGCTTGTGGAGGCTGAAGCCCCACACACATTTCCTCCCTCACTTGCATTGCATGCATTTTACTGTTAAAGCTGGTGCTTTTGTCTGTTTTGGTGTATCATTGACATGATCCCTTAGGACTCTCGTTTCCTCTGATGAGGATTTGATGATAGACTTTTAGGTTGAAACCTATGCATGACAACATCTAGGAGTTCCCTGTTCAAACCTCAACCATAGGATGAATCCATGGCATGATAACAGTAGGACTTGATAGTCTCCCTCCTAGTTGGGCCTGTTCTCTTCTCATCTCGAAGCAGTTTAAGATACAGTAATCATGAATGATTTCTTTCGTACGTTACGAGCCTTAAGCCATCTGAGGATGAATGTTTAGTATGGTACCCTTTGGGTGACATGCGACGCATTCACTCTCAGGTCATAGTCTCTAGTGCGGTTGAGATCACAAAACATAATAAAAAACACTTCTTTCAGGAGATAATTCGTAGTTTCCCGAACTACGTTTGCTCTGATCTTTCATACCAGATGAAAGTACGTAGGCATAGGATGCGATATCCTAGCGAGCAACCTTCCCCATCTTCCCCCGTAGTTAGGCCGAACTACGTTGACTCTGATTTCTCGTTCCAGACGAGAATACATAGGCATAAAGCGCGACGCTTTGCCGAGTCATTTTTCTTTTCTTTTTCAGCCAGCCTTGATAGGTAGATAGATTATAACCAACCCGTCCAAGTAAACAAACAAGCGAGGATCCCGTCGAGTACGACGGACGTGAGGGGTGCTAATACCTTCCCCTTGCGTAACCGACTCCCGAACCCAGACAATGGTTGCGACGACCTTGTCTTACCCTTTTTTCGTCAGGTTTTTCCGATCGTTTCCATTCCCGCTCTGAGGGATAAATAACGAAAGGTGGCGACTCTTCTGTCATGCCGGCACCTTATTTTCGCGCAAGCGACAGATACTCGTGGATTGCTGTGCACGCCCAGTGATCTGGTCGTGACAGCCTTTGACGGAACCAAGCGCCACGTCTTCGGAGAGTTGACCCTGCCAATTCAAGTTGGTCCAGAGACGTTTAATACGGTTTTCTATATCATGGATATCATGCCCGCCTATAGTTGCCTCTTAGGTCGGCCATGGATCCATTCTGCTGGTGCCGTGACGTCCACGCTGCATTAGAAGCTCAAATATGCTGTTGGGGGCAGCATAGTGACTGTCTGTGGTGAAGAGGACATCATGGTGAGCCACCTGTCGTCCTTTAAATACGTCGAAATGGATGGCGAGATCCATGAGACTCTTTGCCAAGCATTTGAAACCGTCAGGGTGAAAGAGGTAACTCCTGTCGTCACAGAGAAGCAGGAGATGAATCTCTCCTCGTTTAAGGAAGCTCGGGCCGTCGTCGAAGCCGGTTCCACCCCAGGCTGGGGGAACGTCTTGGATATACCAATCAAGCAGGATAAGTTTGGATTGGGATATTCTCCTGGAGCTGAAGCTTCATCTTCTTCTGGCAGCTCGTCTCGTGGAAAAGGGCCGATCCTATTCACCAAGGGGGGAGTAATTTTCGAGAGCATCAACGCTGCGTCGGAGGACAGCGGGGACAGTGATTGCGATCTTGACGCCTGGATTCAACCGAGCAAGCCGGGCGAGCACCTCCACAATTGGACCATCAAGGAGATTATCAAGCTGACAAGTGAAGAGTAATGATTTGCTTTTTACAATCTTTGTACAACCCTATGTCCTGCCCGGGGCATAGTGGTTTTACTGTCAGGGCCTTGTTGGATTATGTGTATGCATTTTGTTAATAAATAAAAGGCGGTTTCTTCGTAATCAAATATTGTGTTCTCTGTTATTCCTGTTTTATGTTTATTTCGAAAAACAGTAAAATGGCAACGAGGTTTGTGCTAACCTGCATATTCTTGCTTTAAACTTAACCCTTGTTATTGCAGGATCCACGTAACAGATGACATCGACTCTGGACCCTCTACGGCTCACTACGACTTTGATTGCCCGATCTATCAAGCCGAGGATGAGATTGATGAAGACGAAGACCTTCCGGAAGAGTTGGCCCGCTTGTTGAGACAAGAGGAGAAGGTTATTCTGCCTCACGAGGAAGATATTGAGATTATAAATCTGGGTTCTGAGGAGCTCGTCAGGGATGTCAGAGTAGGGGCTGCGCTGCAGAATGATGTCAAGCATAGACTGGTCGAGATGCTTCGAGAGTATAGTGACGTCTTTGCTTGGTCATATGAAGATATGCCCGGAATTGACACTGATATCGTGGTTCATCGCTTGCCGTTGCGAGAAGATTGCCCTCCAGTCAAGCAAAAGCTTAGGAGGACGAGACCAGACATGGCTGTAAAAATCAAGGAAGAAGTCCCAAAGCAGTTGGACGCAGGATTTCTAGCCGTTACCACTTACCCTCCGTGGGTCGCCAACATAGTGCCTGTACCGAAGAAGGATGGTAAGGTACGCATGTGTGTCGATTATCGGGATTTGAATAGGGCGAGCCCTAAGGATGATTTCCCGTTGCCTCATATCAATGTGTTGGTCGACAACACAACCCAGTTTTCTGTGTTTTCTTTCATGGATGGCTTCTCCGGTTACAATCAGATTAAGATGGCACCGGAGGACATGGAGAAAACGACGTTTATTACCCCTTGGGGAACATTTTGCTACAAGGTAATGCCCTTCGGTCTAAAGAACGCAGGGGCCACTTACCAGCGAGCAATGGTAACTTTGTTTCATGATATGATTCATCATGAGATCGAGGTCTATGTTGATGACATGATTGCAAAGTCCCAAATGGAGGAAGAGCATCTGGTCAACTTGTTGAAGCTGTTTGAGAGGCTTAGGAAGTTCAGGCTGAGGCTGAATCCTAACAAGTGCACTTTCGGAGTGCGGTCCGGAAAGTTATTAGGGTTTATCGTTAGCGAACGAGGTATTGAAGTTGATCCTGTGAAAATAAAAGCTATCCAAGAAATGCCAGCGCCGAGAACAGAAAAAGAAGTTCGTGGTTTCTTGGGCCGAATAAACTACATTGCAAGGTTTATCTCTCAGCTCACGGCCACTTGTGAACCAATGTTCAGGCTTTTAAAGAAAGATCAGGCGATTACTTGGAATGAGGATTGCCAGAAGGCATTCGACAAAATAAAGCAGTATCTTCAAGAACCTCCAATCTTGATACCCCCAATGGTTGGACGGCTATTAATCATGTACCTGACGGTTCTGGAGAATAGCATGGGGTGCGTTCTCGGTCAGCACGAAGAGACGGGCAGAAAGGAGCATGCCATTTATTATTTGAGTAAAAAGTTCACTGAGTGTGAATCTCGATACTCGATGCTGGAGAAGACGTGTTGTGCACTAGCCTGGGCCGCCAAACGTCTACGACAGTATATGCTCAACCACACCACTATGCTAATTTCGAAGATGGATCCGATCAAGTACGTCTTCGAGAAACAGGCTCTTTCGGGCAGGATTGCCAGATGGCAAATGGTGTTAACGGAATATGATATTCAGTACGTTTCTCAGAAAGCCATTAAGGGAAGCGTATTGTCTGATTATCTTGCCGAACAGCCAATCGAAGACTACCAGCCGATGAAGTTCGAATTCCCTGACGAGGACATTATGTTTCTCAAAGCAAAGGATTGCGATGAGCCATTGCCCGATGAGGGGCCAGATAGGAAGTCTCAGTGGAAGTTGATATTCGACGGAGCGGTTAATTCCTACGGAAGTGGTATCGGGGCTATCATCACGACTCCTCACGGATCCCACATCCCGTTTACTGCGAGACTGACGTTTCCAGTTACCAACAATGAAGCCGAGTATGAAGCATGTATTATGGGTCTAGAAGAGGCAATTGATTTGAGAATCAAGAATCTAGACATATATGGTGACTCAGCGCTTGTAATCAATCAGATTAAAGGGGAGTGGGAAACTCGTCAAGCGAATTTAGTGTCGTACATGAATTATGCCAGGAGGCTGCTTCCGTTCTTCGATCGAGTGGAACTTCATCATGTACCCAGGGCTGAAAATCAGATGGCTGATGCCTTAGCCACGCTAGCTTCAATGTATAAAGTCAATTATTGGAATGAGGCTCCAAGAATTGTACTTTCGCGCCTCGATAGACCAGCATTTGTCTTCGCAATCGAGGATGCCACCGACGGCAAGCCATGGTTCCACGACATCCAGACCTTCCTTATGACTAAGGAGTATCCGGCGGGTGCTTCAACCCAGGATAAGAAGACTCTAAGAAGGCTATCTGGAAACTTTTATCTCAATCCTGACGGAGTGCTGTATAAGAGAAACCACGATCTCGTGCTACTCAGATGTGTAGATGAGAAAGAGGCGAATATGCTCATGGAAGAAGTCCATGGGGGCACACTTGGTACGCACGCCGGCGGGCATGCCATGACGAGAAAGATCCTGAGAGCAGGATATTACTGGCTGACTATGGAGTCGGATTGCTTCAGATTCGCGAAGAAATGTCATAAATGCCAGATTTATGCTGATAAAGTTCATGTGCCGCCGTGCCCATTGAATGTCATGTCCTCCCCTTGGCCGTTCTCCATGTGGGGCATCGACATGATAGGCAAGATCGAGCCCACTGCATCCAATGGTCATCGTTTCATTCTGGTAGCTATCGACTACTTCACCAAGTGGGTGGAGGCAGCCTCGTACGCTAATGTGACCAAGCAGGTGGTAGCTAAATTCATAAAGAAGGACATCATCTGTCGCTATGGAATTCCCGAACGGATCATTACTGATAATGGTTCGAATTTGAATAACAAGATGATGAAGGAGCTGTGCCAGAGCTTCAAGATTGAACACCACAACTCATCTCCTTACCGGCCAAAGATGAATGGCGCTGTTGAAGCAGCCAACAAGAACATAAAGAAGATTGTTCAGAAGATGGTCGTGACGTATAAGGATTGGCACGAGATGCTGCCGTTTGCCTTGCATGGTTATCGTACGACGGTGCGTACGTCGACCGGGGCAACTCCTTCCTCCTTGGTGTACGGTATGGAAGTTGTCCTACAGTTAGAAGTGGAGATTCCTTCTGTGAGAGTTTTGGTTGATGTGAAACTCGACGAGGCAGAATGGATTACGAATCGTTTGAACCAACTCAGCCTGATGGACGAGAAGAGGTTAGCATCGATTGCATTTGGTCGTCTGTACCAAAGCCGAATGAAGAAAGCTTATGATAAGAAGGTGTGTCCTAGAAGCTTTCAGACGGGTGATCTCGTCCTGAAGAAAATTCTTCCGCCACACTCTGATCACCGGGGAAAATGGACTCCGAATTACGAAGGGCCGTATGTCGTCGGCAAGGTCTTCTCAGGAGGAGCTTTGTTGTTATCCACGATGGATGGTGAAGATTTTGCATCCCCGGTGAACGCGGACGCAGTTAAAAAATACTTTGCTTGAAAGAGACCCGCTGGACAAAAAAGAAAGAGTCCAGGCAAAAAAGGGGCATCCCGGCGAACCAAAAACAGAATAAAAGGTTCGGGCAAAAATTAGGGATATATTGAAAAAATGTACACCCGCGAAGTCGAAAACCTACACTGGGCGGCTTCGGCAAAAAAGGGTATCCCGGTGAACTGAAAACCCGTAAAGGGCGGTTCACGCAAAAGTTAGGGATTTGAATAAGCAAATGACTGCGTTCCGCGTGTGGACTTTCATTGTTTAGTGGTTTGGAAGACCTGAGGGCCGTTTATCTGAATCAATCTCTTCCGAAGCTGAAGCATCGGAGAAGTATCGAAGTCGAGTGGGTCTTAGAGGGATCAACTCATGGTGTTCGTCTGTGCTTCGTTGCCAACATTTGTATATACTGATGTATATTTATGTTTTCTTTTTTGTGCGGCTTCCTCATTCCAGGAGCTTGCCTCTGTTGTAAAACATTTTTTCCCATTCAGGGGTTCATCATCAATAAAATGCACATTATTCAGCAATTCTGCTTGTCTGTTTAGCATTTATCTGTTTTATTTGCGAATGAAAACGCCGATGTTTTTTAATGAAATGCGCATACATAAACTTGCGGGCCTAGGCCCATTGATTGTTGAAACAATTAATTAACTGAATATTGTCACGAGATAATAACCTGGATAGGCCCCTTTGAGGAGGGTATCTTGTCTATTTGTTTGTGTTGTTGCAGGTGTAGCACCTTCCAGAAGATGTGCCATGCGAATCCCCGAAGCAGGGCGAGCCCTCCTTCCCCAGCAGAGTTCAGTAGTCTCTCCTCCACAGAATCTGAACGCAAATAGTGAGCATTGATATGTCTTCCCCAGGTAGAGATGATTCTCTTCCCCAAGCAGACGCATCCTGAAGGAGCGTCACCCCCATCAGCTGAGCCAAGCACCGAAGAATGATGTCGTCTTTCCCCAGCACCGGGTCACAAGTGCAGATTTCATAGAAGTGTTCGGGTACCGAGGCTCGTGCTTTCCCAGTAGAGTCGCCGAAGCAGGTGTCTCCCCAGCACAGGGTCACAAGTGCAGGTTTCGCAGGAGGCTGTTCGTATGCCGAAGGATGCAGTAACTGATGGTTCCAGACTGAAGTCTCCAGCGGAGTTGAGATTCCCCACCAGAGCTATATTCTCTCCGGAAGTTGGATGATTCCCTCTTCTCCAGTAGAGTATTGGAACAGCTGATGTTGTACTCCCCTGCAGAGTTGTACTCTCCCCCGAAGTCAGATGATTCTTTCTTCCCCAGAGGAATCGAATCCCTCATCAGAGCCGCACTCTCTCCAGCGAAGCAGAATGATTTCTCCTTCCTCAGCCAAGTTTGCAGATGTCCAAGAGAGCCGAGTCCCTGGAGGTTGATCAGATCATGGTTGATTTTCCCCAGTGGAGTGTGGAGCAGCTGAAGTTGTTTCCCCACAGAGTGGTTATCCCCAGAAGAGTAGCCGAGACGACCGCGCCGCTCGTTCCCGCGATTGATATCAGCAGCAGATCAACTGAAGTTGTTTTCCCTGCAGCAGTCAACCATAAGATCGTTTCCCCAGACGGAGCCGATTGATACCAGCGGGTCCATGTTCTCATCAGCAGGATGATTCCTCTACCTGAGTAGTTCTTGTCTCCTTGACAGGAGAATTCCCCTTCGGCATTTATTTTGCGGACGGGATCGCATCATTGTGCATGACTGCATGGCATTTAGCATTGCATAGCATTGTACAGGATTGCATAGCATTTAACATAAAACGCATAGCATTCCCACCGTGTGGGACATGGTGCAGAAGCATCATAAGCATGATCCAGGTTACTATCATTCTTGCCTTACAGGTGTTCCACCAAAAGACCAGTTGCTCAGGACGATTCCTGATACTCTCTCCAACAAGGTCGCTTCCTTAAGATGATTCTTAAAGACCCCGGTGTAATCCCCACGGTCGCTCGCTCAAGATGATTTTTGAGATCCCCAGCGAAGTCTTCAGTTCGAGATGATTCTCGAATTCCTCAGCAGGGCCGTTTGCTTAAGATGATTCTTAAGACCTCAGCGCAATTTCCCGAGTTGTTTGCTTAGTATGATTCTTGAGCTCCCCAGTAGCATCCCCAGCAAGAGTTGCCCAGGAAGATTCCTGGAATACCCGCAGAATAAAGTCTCCAGAATGGTTATCGGTTCAGGATGATTCTTGAAGGTGCCCGACGGAGCTGTTTGTTCAAGATGATTCTTGAAGTCCTTAGCAGCATGATATGTCTGCTCCAACAGTGATGTCTAATCTGAAGATTGACTTCGTAAACGCCTGAGGGCGGCATCAGAAGGTTCCTGTGAGTTCAGATTTCCTTGTTGATGAATCAACGTGTGGCTGAAGACAAGGTTCCAAAATTTGTAGATACAGATGTCATTTGCAAGATGATCCGTGTTGGCCTGAAGACCAAGTCGGTTGTACTGAGGTGATGATTGATTGAGATCAAGTGAATGATATTTCTTCTGACTGAAGTCGAAGATGTTTCTCCAGCTGAAGCGGAGTTTTGCCTGAAGGCAAAGTGTTTGAATCCCCGTAGAGTCATGAATGGCTCAGGATACCATTTCTCTGACTGAAGTCACAGATTTCCTAAGCTGAAGCGAAGGTGCCTAAGGGCAAGGTTATCCCCAAGGTCATGAATGACCTAGGATTCATTTTTTCGGACTGAAGGCCGAAGTATATCCCTGACTGAAGTCTCGGATGCTCTATAGTAGAGGCGGAGTTGCCTGAAGGCATATCCATGTATCCTTGAAGGCCAAGGACCATTTCTTCAGACTGAAGTCGAAGATACCTCCTGCAGAGTGGCCAGGGGCCAGGGTTTCATCTTTCTTCAGAAGAACTTGAAGGTTCTCCAGCGGATCTGGAGTGGCCAGGGGCCAGGGTTTCATTCATATTCAGAAGTACTTGAATATTTTTCCAGCGGATCTGGAGTGGCCAGGGGCCAGGGTTGCATATATCTTTAATGATGAAGTTCTACGGCGGGCAGTGTGCAGTAATATTCCGATGTTCGTTATGGTTCTGAGGGTGAGCCCCAGATCAGAGTGTGCTCGGTTAAGTCTCTCATTCCCAGCGGAGTAGTTTCAAATGCGCAAGTGTACCTTTTGTTCCATTCACCAGGGGTGAACCCCAGGTCAGAGTTGTTCAGGGTTGCATTTTGTCCAGCGGCGAGGTTGGATGTTTGTTTGACGGCGAGGTTGAACGTTTGGATTTGACGGCGAGGTCAGATCATCATTTGTCCAGCGGCGAGGTTGGATGTTTGTTCGACGGCGAGGTTGAACGTTTGGATTTGACGGCGAGGTCAGATCATCATTTGTCCAGCGGCGAGGTTGGATGTTTGTTCGACGGCGAGGTTGAACGTTTGGATTTGACGGCGAGGTCAGATCATCATTTGTCCAGCAGCGAGGTTGGATGTTTGTTCGACGGCGAGGTTGAACGTTTGGATTTGACGGCGAGGTCAGATCATCATTTGTCCAGCAGCGAGGTTGGATGTTTGTTCGACGGCGAGGTTGAACGTTTGGATTTGACGGCGAGGTTAGATCATCATTTGTCCAGCGGCGAGGTTGGATGCTTGTTCGACGGCGAGGTTGAACGTTTGGATTTGACGGCGAGGTCAGATCATGTTTGTTCGACGGCGAGGTTGAACGTTTGGATTTGACGGCGAGGTCAGATTATGTTTGTTCAACGGCGAGGTTGGATATTTGTTTGACGGTGAGGTCAGACTCTTTAAATCCCCAGTAGAGATGATGTTTGTAAGACGGCGATGTCGAGTGTCTCTAAGAAGATGTTTGTTTCCGACGGTGATGTCAGATTCAGTTTTCCAGCGGCGATGTTGGGCATGTCAAGGTTATCCAGTCTTCTGACGGCGATGTTAGGTGATGCAGATCCTTGTGTTTCTCCAGCGGCGATGCGGGGTATTCTGTCAGATGTGTTTCTCCAGCGGCGAGGCGGGGTATGTGGATTGTCCGACGGCGATGTCAGATGCAGTTCTCCAGCGGCGATGCAGAGTACTTTGTTCAGAGATGTATTTTCTCCAGCGGCGATGCGGGGTATTTTGTTCATTGTTGTATTTTCTCCAGCGGTGATGTTGGGTATTTTGGTGATTCAGGTTTAGGTCTCCGGCGGCGATGTTGGACGCTTGTTTCCCCGTGTTGTGGTTGTCTGAAGGCAATGTCAGAAGAAGTTAATGTGAACGACTGACGGCGATGTCAGATCGATATTTCTCCAGCTGGTTTCCGTGCAGCTAGCATTGCAATATTCGAAGATTTGTTCCCCGCAGAGTACCGTGTGCTCGTGCAGTTGGCAAATTTTCGGGTTTACCGGTATTCAATCGTCTCGCACCTTGATTGGTTGAGAGTCGTTCGCTTCTCACCCAGTCAGGTTCAAGCCGTTTGAATAGGGGCAGTTGTTGCACCCGAAAATTTGACCAACAATTATTTATTCATTGAGTGTTTGAAAGTTGATACCTTCATCAGAAAGTTCAAGAGATCTTCAGAGGAATTGGTTGAAACCAGGGTTGTGTGCTTCATAGCTTGAGAGTTGTGGGTGCTCCTCAGATGATTCTGAGACTTTGAGAATGAACTTGGAGATTTGAGAAAGCTCATGAAATGTCTTGGTAGCCATCATGAAGCCCAGAGAGGTCATTATGCAAGAATTCAGAAGATTCAACCATGAATGGTAGAATTAGGGTTTTGACTGGGTCAACCCTAGATTAACTGAAAATTTGGAGAAGGTTGAGACCTAATCCAAGGGCCATGAGATCATGGAATGATTCATAGAGATGTTATAAAGATGATTCCTAGACCAACTCATCATGATTGAGGAGTTTGAGAAGTTTCAAGTTAGGGTTTCCAAGGATTGTTAGTGAAAAAACCCTAATTTGACCCCTATCTTCCAGGCAGTTTTAGCTCAGGATGTGATTGATATCTCATCTTCCCCACAACATGAATGTTGTAGATCTTGTTCTTAGCTTTAATTTGAGTGGTGGAAGTCCTTGATAGGAGTTACATAGCTCAAGTTATGGTTTTGACAAATTACAGGTCAGCAGAGGTATGTGAATCTGGGTCCTTGAAAGTCACCCAACTTGCAGACAACGTTTGCCCTAGTAGGATGATTCCTATGATCTCTTGGACAACATGAATGTTGAAGGGCATATTCTTAGCTTTAATTTGAGTGGTAGAAGTCCTTGATAGGATTTGCAGAACTCAACTTATGGTTTGAACAAGACAGGGGTATTTTGGTCATTTGTCAGTTATAGGTCATTTTTAAGCAAAGGCCATATCTCCTATTTCCAAGCCTCAAATGGAAAAACGCAAAACATGAAAGTTGTTCAAAATGTGATTTTAAGTCTAGAAAGAAGGTCATGAATTGTTGGAGAAGCTCATAGCATGGATTTGCATGATTGGTTAAAAATGAACTAAAAATGGCTTATAAGTTTAAAAAGTTGAATTTGAAAATTGGTTTGGAGGATCTAGGAATCCAAAATAGGTCATACAATATATCATTTTGATTGGAAACATCATTTTGAGAACATTGGTTTAAATAGAATTTTCATTTGAAGCTTTGAAATGGGACATGCTTTGGAAAATTCATACTTGCATATTAAGGCATCTTTGGAAATCATAACACAAGGCAAGGAATAGGCTTGTTTTTGTACATTCCTTCTCAATATCTCACATAAGTAGATTTTGGCACCAATTTGCAAGGTTTAAGGCATGATGCATGAGATTTTCAACTTACCATCATATGAGATTTCAAGGACTTTCTAGCTCATTCTAGAAAGGTCTAGGAGTTTCCATTGATCATTATAAGAAGAGTGAATCATGGAGGGTAAAAGGTTGGTGATCATTGTTGATGAGAGGTGAGATTAGAGTGTGAAAAGCAAGATTCTTCCATTTGCAATTTGATATCCAACCTTCATTCTCTTCAATCCCCATTCATTTCTCCACCACAAACCTATTCTTCTGATCATTGTGATTGAGTACATGCTGAGGTAGAAGAAGATCCATGGCAGTTTGAAGCTATTTTGAGGAAATTGCAAGAATTGCATTTTGATATCAAGCATGAGTTTCAAGCCTTGATCATTCATCCTGCTGCATACAGAAGTCATAATGGGCATTGGAGAGTAATCAAGGAAGGTTTCAGGCACTGAATTGCAAGAAAACCACATCCTCCATTAAAGTGTAACAGGTTGGTAATCTTGCTCGAATCTCATAGTTTATGTGCATTCTGCCATAGTTATAGGTGTAGAACTGTTAAGCTAGGGTAGAAGACCATTTTCTGAGGATTAGGGAGCATTTCATGGAGTTTGATAGCAGGTGCAAGAATCTGTTATGATTGAGAACAGGCTGGATTAGTGGCTTTAGAGCACGATTGATAGCTCATGGTGGTAGGCATAACATAAAGAACAAGATTGGATCATCAAATTTGAGTTTTAGAAGAGTTGATTTCAGAGAAATATGGTGGTACCCGAGCTTTGAAGTTTTCTGTTTGAGTGATTCAAGGAGAATTAATGAAAGCTACGCGTATAGTCTTGTTCCTTGTAATCTGTAGACCATTTTCTTTTTTGGAATTTTTGATTTTCATTGAGTATGGAGGGAGAACGAGGAAGAAGAAGTATGTTGCATGGAGGAAGGGTTTCCTGAAAACCCTAGAATCATTTGGGACGATGGCCAGCTGCCGTTAGATTGGTCCCTCAATTTGACTAATTCACCTCAATCCACGGCCCAGATTAATCAAGAAAACGGAGGGAAAATTTAAAAAACTGAAACACCGTCGTTTGGTTTAATGAGGCGCGTGTGGGCCTATCCAAATCACTATCCCCACCCCCCATATTCTGGCCCATTGAATATTGAACTAGGGCGCCCTTGCTTATCACACCCCCTCCCCCTTTATTGAATTCTTTTAATTTTTTAATTTCTTTTATTGTTTGTCTTTTATAAAATTCATAAAAAATAGGAAATTAAATATTTTTTAATTCTTGTTTTTTTCATATGTTAGTAAATCTGTCTAGAAAATTTTAAATAAATAAAATGTCCATTTTATTTTCTTTTCATATTTTTAATAGATTTTTCTTTTAAATAGCTTTTAAAATAGGATTATTTTTGTACATGATTTTGTAGAATTTGTTTTAGGACCTTCCTTTAATCTTTTTAATTCATTCTTTTTTGTGTAATTGGATATTGAATCATAGTTCCCCATAGGATTTAATTCTTGATTTTTAGATTAAATTTGATGTAGTTTGATGGTTAGACATTTAGGTGCTCTAATTAGGGTTTTAAGTTGTATAGGTAGACTTGAACAAATTTGTTTTGGGGTTTATAGGCCAAATTAGTGTATGGGGAATACATGGGTTAAGGGTAAGTATGTATAGAATTCCCTAGAATTTTGCTAGAATATTGTATGGTGTTTTAGTATTTTTCATTGATTTTTGAATGTATGGATAGCATGTGTGTTGCTTAAAGGCATAAGTTGTATTGTTGTGTTTTCCTTCCCCCTCTTTTGAGTGTGTGAGCTTTGAAGATTGAGTTGAAGACCTTGTGGATCATCATGGAAGCTTTGAAGACCTTGCAGAGGAGTTTAGCATAGCTTTTGTTGTTTTGTTTATAGGTTTATAGGTGCATAGGCAGAGCCCTAGATAGAATACTTTGTTCAATAAACAAGGAGTGTCTTGTTCACCTCCTTTCTTCTCTGTGACATAGAGTCCCTTAAGGGTATTCACCTCTCTCCTTTGGAGGGATTAGTGACCTTACCCTCTAAGGTAGAACTTTGAGAGAGCCTCTCCTTTGATGTTAAGCCCTCAATGGCATCCTTTGGAAGTCAGTGAGTACTGTAACATCCCCCACTCATCTTGTTGACTGAATCTTGTTTGCTGGAGCATTGGAGCCATTGAAGATAGAAGCTGAGGCCTTGAAGAGGATGATTCCTTGAAGATTATTGGAGTCTGAAGACTCTGTGAAGATCAAGTTGATGCCTGAAGATCCCTGAAGATAGTGAAGCCTGAAGTTAGAGCTGATCAAAGGAGCTGAAGCTCAAAGGGAGAAGATGAGTTGATACTCATGTTGTAGGGTTGATACCTGGAAAGCAAGTGATCTCTGAAGTCTGAAGACTGGGTTGCTGCTGGAGGAGCTGAGGCTTTCTTCTGTTTTCTTTGATGTATTGTGTGTTTTGTCTGACTTGTCTGCTGCATTAGACTAAGCACATTTAGAATAAGTTCAGTCTAAGAGCATGAGTGCATCTGATTGTATTGTTATTGCTTGGCTTTGCTTGCGGGTATTCGGTAGAGACCAGCTCCCTTGCCCATGTGTTATTTTGCTTGATAGCACTTCATTTCTTTTGTCTGTATGATTACAGTTTACTGTTTTTTGCTTGATAGCATGTTGTCTATTTCAGTATGATTACTGTTATTTCATGACTGGCTTGAGGTCGAGACGAGCTTGTGGAGGCTGAAGCCCCACACACATTTCCTCCCTCACTTGCATTGCATGCATTTTACTGTTAAGGCTGATGCTTTGTCTGTTTTGGTGTATCATTGACATGATCCCTTAGGACTCTCATTTCCTCTGATGAGGATTTGATGATAGACTTTTAGGTTGAAACCTATGCATGACAACATCTAGGAGTTCCCTGTTCAAACCTCAACCATAGGATGAATCCATGGCATGACAACAGTAGGACTTGATAGTCTCCCTCCTAGTTGGGCCTGTTCTCTTCTCATCTCAAAACAGTTTAAGATACAGTAATCATGAGTGATTTCTTTCGTACGTTACGAGCCTTAAGCTATCTGAGAAAGGATTGTGGAAGAGCTTCTTTTCCACAGTCTGGATGTTTAGTATGGTACCCTTTGGGTGACATGCGACGCATTCACTCTCAGGTCATAGTCTCTAGTGCGGTTGAAATCGCAAACACAATAAAAAACACTTCTTTTAGGAGATAACCCGTAGTTAGCCGAACTACGTTTGCTCTGATCTTTCATACCAGATGAAAGTACGTAGGCATAGGACGCGACGTCCTAGCGAGCAACCTTCCCCCGTAATCCTTCATAGGCCGAACTACGTTGACTCTGATTTCTCATTCTCTGATGAGAATACGTAGGCATAAAGTGCGACGCTTTGCCGAGTCATTTTTCTTTTCTTTTTCAGCCAGCCTTGATAGGTAGATAGATTATAACCAACCCGTCCAAGTAAACAAACAAGCGAGGATCCCGTCGAGTACGACGGACGTGAGGGGTGCTAATACCTTCCCCTTGCGTAACCGACTCCCGAACCCAGACAATGGTTGCGACGACCTTGTCTTACCCTTTTTCGTCAGGTTTTTCCGATCGTTTCCTTTCCCGCTCTGAGGGATAAATAACGAAAGGTGGCGACTCTTCTGTTGTGCCGGCACCTTATTTTCGCGCAAGCGACACTAGGTACCATCACTTATCCCTCCAAAGGAGGGAGGTGAATACCATGGAAGGACTTTGAATCATGGGGAAGAATGGAGGTGAAAGATACCATCCATGTTTAAGAAAGAAATTAGCTAGGTCTAAGCTCTACTTAATCCCTAACCCTAAAACAACAACAAAACAAACAAGGCTTCAAGCTCTCAAGCTCCTTCTTCAACCTTAAAGTCTTCTACTATGCTCCTCCATGTTCCTCAAAGCAAGACCAAGCCCACCAAGCCAAGCAAAAGCCCACAAAGCAAGGCAAAACAAAATACAAGCCCACAAGGGCAACACAAACAACAATCAACTACAAAAATCAATTAAAAATAGTATACCATTATATTAAAATCTAATATAATTTCTAGGGGATCATACATACCTACCCTTAATACCCTATATGTCCCAATATCTATCTTGACCTAGAAACCCAAAATTCTAGTGTTATTGTGGACCTATGTTAAGGATTGACCTAATTCTATGCAACCTAAAGTCATCTAATCAAAACTAATCAAAAATTAATCACAAAATTATGGAATAAATCCAGAGGGGAGCTAAAGTCCTAATATAACTATCCTAAAAATAATGGCCTAAAAATTCAAAGGGAATTAGCTAAACAAAATTCTACAAATCTATGCATCAACATAAAAGGAATTAAAAAGCTATTAAAAGAGAAAATACGCAAAAAATATTAAAAATGCATGAAATGCAAATATTTTGATTTTATAATTTTCTAGACATCACCATGAAGTAGGAGAAAAAATACCCATGTAAAAATCATCATTTTTCTATTTAATATGATTTTTCAAAGATTAAAATAAAATGGAGAAAAAGGAATTAAAATGGTAAAACTTTGGTGCAGATAGCAACTATGTTCAGTTCAATTCATGACTGGGCTGGAAATTGGGGTGTGCTTATCAAATGTGCTAGGCCCAATTATTACCAGAAAATCAATTCAGAAATTATAAAGAAAAAGAAAAACATACGGTGCAATAAGTAAAGAAATGCAGTTCAATATGCAAATGGGCCATGAAAGGGGGTGGGCATAACAAGTAATCCACTTAAGCCCAAAACCTCAGTTTAATGAAACACCGCGTTTGGTTATGTCTTCAGACTTCTCTTCACACGTGAAATTGAATCTCAGCCACACGATCCAAGTCCCAGTCAATGAGTCTTGCCTCATCCAACGGCCATGGCATTGTCTTCTTCCTCCAGCCATGGAAATGGAGGGAAAGCTCCATAGTTGCAGAGCTCAAATCCCCAATTCGAACTCTATCCAAACTCAACCAAAATCCATGGTTCAAAACCCTAATCCATTCTAAATTCCATGCTGATCACAACCATGGCCTTAAAATTAATTGAAATGCCCTCAATCTCTAAACCCGATCCAAGATCAAAACTATGCTCAAATCTCAATTTTAACAATTCTTGAAATTAATTGGCTCAGAATGATCACCACCTCACACTGGTTAAATCTTGATATCAAACTCATGCTATATCTCACTATCCATTGTGTTCTTGATCAAAACAAAAATGGTGTCACTAACTCAACCTTCACCAATTGATCTCAAACTTCCTAGAATCCATCTCCTACTTGTCTCAAACCATTCTAACCTAACAATTCTAACTAATTATGCTTAAATTATGGTGTAGAAGAAAAGTTACAAACCTGTCAAATCTTGAACACCAGATAGGTCAAAGCTCCACTTCAACCTCTCAAACTCTTCAGAAACCTTCCTTGATTGATGATAAAGCTTCTGTTTGCAAAAGATTTGATCAAGAAAGCTTGAATCTCCAAACCCGATTGTGACTTGCAGCCTCCAAAATTCAAATGCTATCTCCTCAATTCTCCATGATTTTGCCCTCAATTTGGTATGCACACATTCAGTATGATCAATGGAAGGTATTAGGATTGAAAGAAGCAATGGAAATGGTGTGGAAAGTGGGATTTGATTTCAACTTGCAATGGAAGAAATTGAAATGGCTATCTCACTCTCCTCTCTAATCTCTCACCAACCTTGCATCTGAGCAAGTTCTAATCCATATATAGGATGGTTCAGACCCATCTAGAACCTTCTGGACTCATCCATTGAGAATTTGGGATTCTCATGCCATGAGTTTATGATTTCATCTCATCTCACATGCCATCTCATGTTATACCTCTTGCAGCAACTTGTTCTGACTTGAAAATCTCCTTAGATGAGATATATGATGTGTTAAGATACTTAGCTAGCTTGTACCTTGAGTTTCCTTGTGTTTTGCATTTGTACCTTAATATGCAAGCAACCATTTTCCAAAGCAAGTCCATGATCTAGGCCTCAATTCATAAATGTGGCTGAACCATTGTTCTTAGAATGTTTTTTAGAGTCAAAATGACCTATTACATGCTATGGTTTGGATGTGTAGCTTGGAAATTTCAATTTCCAACTTTGACTTATTTAACTTATGCCCCCATTTTAGGTCATTTTTACCATTTTGAGCTACAAGCCTTTTCAACATCTCATGACCTCCTTAATAGCCTTAAAACATCATTTAAGCAAGTTTGATGTTGAATATTTTTCCATTTGAAGCTTGGAAATAGGAGTTATGGCCTTATGCTTGAAATGACCTGTAATCTCCAAATGACCAAAATGCCCTTGACTTGTCAAAGCCATAACTTGAGTTCTACAAATCCTATCAAGGACTTCTAGTACTCTATAGAAAGCTAAGAAGATAAGGAACAACATTCATGTTGACCAAAAGTTAATAGGAATCATCCTTATTGGGTAAAAGTTGGATGCAAGTTGGGTGACTTTCAAGGCCCCAGATTCACATACCTCAGATGACCTGTAACTTGTCAAAGTCATAACTTGAGCTCTACAAATCCTATCAAGGACTTCTAGTACTCAAATTAAATCTAAGAGAAAGCTCTACAACATTCATGTTGGGGGTAAGATGAGATGACAATCACATATTGAGCTAAACTGCCTTGAAGATAGGGGTCAAACTAGGGGATTTTACACTGTCAAGCCTTAGAAACCCTAACTTGAAACTTCTCAAACTCCTCAATCATGATGAGTTGACCTTGGAATCATACTTATAACATCTCAATGCATCAATCCATGATCACATGGCTCTTGGATTAGGTCTCAACCCTCTCCAAATCATCAGTTGACCTAGGGTTGACCCAGTCAAACCCTAATTATACCACTCATGGCTGAGGCTTCTTTAAACTTGCACAATGACCTGTCTAGGCTTCATGATGGCTTTCAAGACATCTCATAAGCTCTCTCAAGGCTTCAAGTCCACATTCTTGGCTTCAAAATCATCTGAGGAGCTCCCACAACTCTCAAGTTAGGAGGCACACAACCTTGGTTTCAACCAATCTCTCTGAGGATCTTTTAACTTCTCTGACAAAGATATCAACCCTTGAACATTTGAATAACCTTCTTGGCTAGCTTCAAAGTCTTGCTTGGTACTCATACCTCTTGACCTCCTGCATACATATCAATGAAGTGCAAGTGATAATGCTAATGTGAATGAGAGGAAACACAAGCTAGGTAAAGAAATGTTGGTCAAATTTTGGGGTGCAACACATGGTAAAAGTCAAGAACGCTCGTCATATTGAATTCAACATGGTTGCTGTCTAGGGCGAAGCACTAGGGAAAGGGTTTCTAAACCACGACGGACCAAACCGTCGGTGCACAAAAGGGGCCATGCCGAGAACGAAGACGTTCACCTCAGCAAACATAGTGAGGTATTTCATAAAGAGAGTTTTTGTTGGGGGTTTCTTGTGTAGTCAGCATAGCAAGTCGAACGCCTTCGACTGGACGATCCACATCGAGGCGATGCATGGTAGAAGACACAGGATAACCCATCTGATGTCCAAAAGTGGCATTGAGCCAGTGCTGCAATAACCACATGGTCCCTGAAACGTTTAGGGATTTGACGGTTTCATGAAGAAGTTTTATTCTCAAGGCCGACAGGCCAAGAGAATGGTAAAGGGAAGACAACAACAATTTACCCAAGGAGACTTGTTGACCCTCGTGTATCTGGATTTCCAAGCTAATGTAACTCTTGGCTATCTATAATGAGTCAGGGCAGAAGAGATAGTAAGAAAACCAAAGAGTCAGGAAGGCAATATGTTATTCGTTTGATACCTCAGCAGAACCTTTGTCATGGTGATCTTCTATGCAGTTCTGGAAGCCAACCCTGTTGAAGTCAAAATGGTATCCATCTCCAAATTTGGGTCGAACGTGTTTCCCATAGGGGAGAGACCTATAATAGCCGCCACGTCAAAGAGAGTTGGCGTCAACATTCCACAAGGGAATTGAAAGGTGTTGGTCGAACCTTTCTAGAAAAATGTTGCAGCCAGCAAGAGACAAGGGTTGACCCTGTGGGAATTTCGAGACAGCTGGATAGCGTCGAAGATGCCAGCCTTCTTCCATTTGTTTTGGACTTTTTTCAGCCAGGAGATGTAATCCTTATTGCCTGGGGTGAGCATCGATCGAAAGACACAAGCTTTGGGTGCCATGAACTTTAAGTCGATAGTGCCTCCTTTCTGGAAAGCTGGGGGGACGGTGGACATAAAACAAGGGAAAAACGCCTGTAGTTCCTCATGGCTACGCTTGTTTGTAGGATATGGCCCATGGAAAGCATGCAGCTTTCCGACGACGGTGAAGGGGATGACCATCTGACGCCTCCATGTAGCCACCACCTTTTCGTCATCCGACGTAGGATTTGGAAGAGGCTTGAGAGAATCATCCTTAGAAAGAACAAAGGCTATGGGGTTATTCCCAGTGGTGTGGGTTTTGGAGACGTTGAAAGAAGCCATTGAAACAGGAAGTGGAGAATTTTGAAATGTTGAAGACAAGGAAGTTTTTTTTTTCTTCAGAAAATAGAAACGAGATAAGGGTAGAGAAAGAGAAACAAAGGGACGAAAATGTGATATTTATAGGCAATGCTGCATGTAAGGGAAGAGGCAAAACGGTTGTGATTCTGAAAGTTAGTGAGGGTGGGTCAAAGACCCATGATGTTGGGATGTGACCAACATGATTAGCCATGTCTTAGAAATTGTGGCACAAAAAGGCACCATCATTACTTCAGACTATAGACGACGCGTGACGGAATCGACAGAAAGCAATGATGATTTTTGTTGCGTCATACCCAAACACGGTCAAAATTCCATAGAACCAAAATGCTCAGTTTCTTGGTCGACAGAGTATCTCGTCGAAACTAGATTTTGAGAGGGCATCTTGTTGACTGGAAGTTTTGACCAGAGAGCAGCGACACAGAGATTGGTCGACAGGCTAGGTAAAATGTTGATGAAAAGGGTCGACATCGACAAGAGGAAGATTGTTGGGTCGACCCAGATGGTATCGGTCGGCTGGGTCAACTAAATTCCATGTAAAGAGGCATCTATTTGAGCGAGAAATGGATTTGAAGTCTAAGAACGTGGGAAGTTACAAAAGTAGTGGGTGAACACGTGGCATCACCAGATTCAACATGGCAGTTATTTATTTCCCTATTTAAAGCAATGCATGTTGTTATTTCAAGGGGCGCGTTTTTGTAATATTGTAAGAAAAACACTCTAAGTACCAAAGCGTTACGAGAAAAGAGTTTTCACATTCTCCTTTTTATAAGAAATTTATGTCATTAATTCTAAAAGTGTTTTTTTCCTTGTTTCTACTCATTTACATAAGTAATTTCTCACTCCTTTGTATACATACTTATCTAGTTTTCAGTTTTACTTTCAAATAATTCCCAGCCTATTTCAAATAAACACAACTCCACCACTTTCCCATACATCCCAAACCAAGTGTTTCGGGACTCGTTTGACTGGTCCCGAAAGTAAACCTGCGTTAGGAGGTCAGAGGTTGTTCGCGCGAAAACTACGTGCGAACATATGGTTTCTGATTAAGCATCTTCTGATTTTTTTCATTTTGATCTTCTTAAGCAGCTCCATTACCTTTAACATTCTAAAAAGGTAATTTCTGGATTTTCAATCTTCCATTAAGCTATGGATAACATTCTGACAAACTTAAGCTTGTTCAACTGAGATACCTTTCTCAAGCTAACATGAATTAATTTGTCTTACGCTTCAGCCAATTTTCTTCATAGACACACATACGACAATAATCAGAAAATCGTAAGTTGCTCTTTCTTGAATGCACTTCTGACAACTAAAAAACATCCCTTCTGATCACTTCAGAATCCTGTGAAGTTTCTATAGCAGCTAGTCAGAATCCTGATAGCCATATCCAATGTTTATCTGCAGTCATGATTTAAAATCTTGATGACAAGATTTCTAACATCATCAACATGACACAAGCATTCTCTTTTCTTTACATGAAAGAGTTCCTAATGAGCAATACTGAGAAAGTCAACGGTAGACAAAGTCTGTTTTTTGAAAACATCCCATACTTAGAAAGAATTAACCTTCAGCAAACAAGATTTCTTACTTTCGGATGATTCTTGTAGATCTCTTCTAGATCATATTTCTTAAGCCTTGTTTAGACTTCACCTTTGAGGAGATACGTAGCTCTCAACTAACTTATTTCAAGAATAACATTCATCAGATTCTTCTAATTATCTGATGAGTCTATTATCCTTTTACCAGCTGATTCTTCATCTTGCTTTCAATCTTATTGCAAGCGCCATAAGAGAAGATTATGTTGTCAACAACAACCAGCTCTAAGAATCAGTGACACAATCCAAAATGAACCTTTCTTATTTGTCATTTTATTACTCAATCTTTTTATCATCGTATGAGACTAAAATTGTAGATGGTGCAGGAGATTAGCCAAAGCGTTTCTCAAAGCTCATTTGGATATTTATCTGACACAGTTAAGTGTTTGATGAGCATCAATAACAGAACCGGAGCTCTGATACTAATTGAAGGTTGAGAAACACAAGAAATGGGGGTTTGATTTGGGTTTCATATTTCGTCCCCTTTTTGCGGAATTAAACTAATGACATTAACATGTAAACAAAAATAAATGAACACAATTATTTTTATCCTGGTTCACTGTTAACAAAGTTACTCCAGTCCACCCACCAAGGTGATTTTTCCTTAGACAAGGGCTTAATATAATAATCATCAAAATGATTACAACCTCTAAGCTATTAAATAATATGTTTAACCCTCTCAAGCATCCTGACTTTCACTTAGCCACTCAAGGAACATCATCAATTAAGCTATTAGAAACACACTTGGTTATCTCAAGCACTTTAGTCTTCACTTGATCACTCAAGGAACATCATCCACTAAGCTGTTAGAAAAACGCCTAGTCATCTCAAGCATTCTGGTCTTCACTTGACGTCTCAAGGAACAACACCTTTTACAAGGATTTTTCTTGTGCACTAATATGCTTTTACAATCTGATTACACAAATGAAGTACATGAACACCTAAGTGTTTCTTAGCAAGATATGAGCAACAAATCCTTGCTTTCTAATACAAAAATATCTTAAGAATAAATCTCTAAGAGATTATAAAGCACGCTAGTTCTGTATTGCTTAAAATCTTTATTATTGAGCACTACGACTTCTTTTCATGAGCTTTAAGCTTCTTTTGATGAATTCCTTTCTTGAGCAGGTAATGCTTCTTCCAACTTAACCATCAAGATCAACTAAGTTACTATGATTCACTTATTGATGTTTCACTTGACTAGTTATACATGGTTTTAGCATTTTGCATCGTTGTACACATATTCAAACAGTTTGTTTCAACTTCTTCTTCATTGATCATTCTTAATTTAAGCTTCAACTTGTAGCATTTTCTTCAGCACTTTGACTTTGCATAGCAGTGTACTATCACCAGAAACCAGCTACTGCAACCAACAATTCTTTAAGCTTCTTGATCTTTAATTTATAGAGCTTGAGAGAATATATCCGTTAAGGGAAATTCTTGGAAACATATTCCAACATCAATATCACAATGTTCACATGAAGGAATGTTCAACATCACTGTACAAAAAATTGTCCTTGCACCACCTTATCGAGGTAAAGGTCACAAAGTTTTAGTACTATTATATTCAGCTCAAAATCATTCTTATCTTTAGTCTTTCTAATGTCTTTTAGTGGCTTCAAATAAAACGTTGATGAAATATGTTGTAGAAGAGTCAATTTTTTGTAGCTTCAGAAACTTAGTCTTTAGAATTCCAAGATCATTGTTCAGCAGAACTATCTTGAGAATCTTCAGCACTCGTTCTTTTAGAAGTAATATCTCTAGTGTCTTTAGAACATGTTCCTACAGAACCTTGTCTTTAGAGTCTTCAGAATTCATTAAGCACATTGTTGTCTTCAGAGTCTTCAGTACTTCGTTCACCTGAACCTTGTCTTTAGAATCTCTTCAGAACTTGACCTTCAGATATTGTGTCTTCAGAATCTTTATAGCCATGTTCACCTGAATCACGTCTTCAAAATCTTCAGAACTTGTAACATTAGAAGCGCATCACCTTAGAAAGCCTTATAGGTCTTTCTCATAAATTATCAATTAGAATGTCCAGAACTAACATTCATTAGAACCGTTGTATTAGAAACATTCATGAGTCTTGACTTTATCTTGCACACACATATGTTTTCTTCTAGAGTGTTGATAATAGAGTCTGATGACATCACACATCTTCTTATCAGAGAATAATCATATTGACAACAATCACACATTAGACAGAAATCATATCATACAAAATTGTTCTCTTAGATAACATATACAGTTATCATCGAAACTCAAAGGCCATATGTAGAACCAAATCTTGTTTTTACAGTAATAACTTCGAAATTGAAAATATCACAACCATATAAGAAAACCTGAATCATTATTTGGCAGAGTTGAGAAGCAGATATGTCCAGCAATTCGTTACATTCACGATCCCAAAAAACAAAAAGCGCTGAACTTCCATTACCAATAACTTTAGTTTCAATTTTATACCTATAATGTTATAACTTAGCAAAAGTTGTTTGAAATAAGAAATGTAATTGAATTAAGTCATGATATTGTTATACCTATAAATTTATGTCTCTGTTGAATGGTCATCAACACATATATAAGGGGGAGCGTCTCTCTTAGCTACTTTTGGACACTTGTAGAATGCGTGATAGTACCAACCATTTGCAGTTGCTTTCAGTTTCTTTATGGTTGCTACGATTACACACCATCACATATGGTTCATGTAATATAAATGAATTAACATAATTCAATAATAACATATTTGCAAGAACTTTATAATTTAAACACACCCATTAAAATACTTATGTCAGGAAGGTTAATTAGATCTCGTAGAGAGAGAGGGGTAGCATTCATCATGAATTTGTCATATGAATTAATTTGAGAACCAACTGAGTTTTGTGACCACACATTAAATTGTGTGCACATCACTTGAGTTAAACTTCCAAGGTTGTTGTCCTTCGGTAGCCTTTGAAACCAAACAATAACATTCTCATTTTCTTGTCCTTTGGTTGATTTACAAACAAAAAAAAAACAATAAGACAGAAAAACATTTTTCATTTATTATGCTTTCATTGAATGTATTACCTTTTCCAAAAATCAACTATACTTGGTACGTCTTCATTAATGAGCATATTTGTTATGTTGCACATGTTCAATATAGAAGCGATGTTTCCCTATATAAAAATAACGTTTTTTTATATTAAGAATGGCATAATGTTATTTGCATAAAATATACTTAAAGAATTTTGAATACTATTTATACCTTCGGCTTTCACCTACGCATATTGTAATAATATGATTGTAGGAACCGAATTTGTGTTCTTCTGCACAAAGTTCATGAACTTCAAAGCATATGTCTCCCATAGAGTACAATTCAAAGTGTCATTGCTACACATGTTAAAAGATTAGATTAATCAAAACTTGAATAGAACGATTAGAATAATAGTTAACGCTTAATGAAACTATTAGGATAATGAAGAACACTAACCCAAGGTCTTTTAAAATTATATTGACCTGTTGTTTCTTTCCGACACTCATCCGTGCATAGCCAATCTCTTCCACGACTCCAATAACATTTATCTACAAATAGCTTATTAGTTAAAATATTAATATTAACTACAAGTAAAACCTTAAAATTATTTAATCAAAACAACTTACCTATTAATAAATTGTTCCTCCAGTTCCCAGATATAATTTCCGCAAGCGGCTTCAACTTCAAATTTTTTGCAGGTATTTGATGTTTATTTATATCAGACACACGAGTTCTAGGGGTAAATTTAATAACAAATAGATGTTTCAAGGTCTTGAATAGAATATCATTTAATTGAGGCATGAAATCTATAACAGTATATGCGTTGTTAACCAACATAACAACATCATATGTTGCTTTTAAAGCGGTTGGTACTATGACATGAATATATGTGCCCTACAAATCCATCACAATATAGTGTGGTGTTAAGACAATCTCAAAATAAATTTATATCAAAATCAACCATTCACACTTGCCTCGGCATCAACAAATATAAGCTCAAAATGCTCTTTATTGCTTGAGATTACATCTCATTTATGGTGAACTCTTATTGCAATCTTCCATAGCTCTTTCGTGTCATTAATATCAGCAATCCTTTCAAATGGCCTTGCCGTCACTTTCAACCTGCATTTTATAATAAAAAATCATTTTAGTTTAAAAAATTGAACACCATTCATAAATCTCTATAGCTTAGCATCTACCAAAATGCAGTAAAAACGAAACTTTTTTGTTCATTGTTTCAAAATTACAAACACAATGATATCAAACATAACCATTTCATATGTTTCATAAATACAACTTAACTTAATAAGTTTGAATAAAAAACCATTTTTTTAAAAACGTTAGATGTCTTCAACATGAAGAAGACAAAAAACTGCAACCCTAAAACAAACCATGAATAACTTGCTTGTTCATCTCAAAACATCCAATATCATCTATAATGATGCAAAGTCAGTGAAGAAAACAAAGATGCGCTAGAGAGAGCCGAAACATAACGATATGTTAATAGTTGCGGTAAAGTGTGGATCTTCAGAAAATCAAACATGCATGCACAAAAGCATATCAGAAACTCTAATCTGAACAACAAGCATATATTTCAATAACATGCAGAAGATGAACAACTCAAAATACAACTGTAAACTAAACAATGAAGCAGTTGAATGTTCAACTGAAAACTTTAAACCTCACCGGCAGAAGATGAGCAATTGGTGAAAAAAATTAACTTTTCTTGCAATATGGTTTGCTTCGGACACAAATGAGTATAGAGAGAGAGAGAGAGAGAGAGAGAGAGAGAGAGAGAGAGAGAGAAACAGAAAAGGAATGAAAAATGGAGACACAAAATGAGGCAGGAAGGACAAACTTGGAAAAGTGAAATGAATAAAGTGAGTCGGTGGATTTGGTACAATTCACATTGGGACTAACAATTAATTAACTTTATTTTTTATTCTAGTTACTTTGAAATAACAAACATGTTGCAAACATTAAAGTTGAAGACATTTGCAAAGGAATATCTAACTATATCATTTGGAAAGGTGTTTTGGTTGGAAAAAGTATTATTTAGACACAAAATGCCCTTAAAATAATGGAGTGGAAACATTTAAGGCAAAGGCGAAAATGGCTTTTCTAGAGCATCTAATTTTCTTATATTATAGATGGGATGTATGATTTCCATGTGGTTAAAGCAGTTGAAAGATTTAAGGAAACACAACGGAAGATGTATCTACATCAGATATAACAATGAGGATTGTCAAATACTATAACCAGTATATGCTGCATAACTTGGATTGCGGATACTCAAGAAAAGATCTCGGGGTGAGCTATATTAAGGTGTTATTTTGGTTTATATCTCTTTGATATTTTGTTAGATTTTTTTCTTTCTAAAAGCAATTGATATTAATAAGAATATAAGGGGTATTCAATCCATTACAACCCCAACAATAAAATAGAGAAATTCCCTACCAACACAAAACTAGCTCAAACATCTAAATGGTTTCAAGCATAAAGCATGAAAATTAGAGTTCGAATAAGGAATTTCCCCAATACAAGACCATTTCAAAACATAAAATTTAATGTTCCAACATATATCATCTATGTTATAAAACCCATTATTAAAAATCTTGTCATTCCTCACCTTCCAAAGACACATGACAATTGTCAACCAAATGGAGCCCAACTTCAGATTTTCATCTCTACAATTTTCCATCATGCGCCAAACCATAAAAGATTTTCAAATGCATCTAGCATAAAGACTTTCAAACTGATAACACGAAATCGTATATATATTAATGCATACTTCAACTGATGTTTAACTGTTTTCGATCCGATTTCGGGTCATTTCCGTGTTATTTGTCTGAGATTTTGCTGGTATTTGATAATCACGTCTAAACAAAGCAATATGAAGAAAAGAAGCAATCACAGATGAAATATGGACGAAAACCGGATGAAAACAACATGAAAAACGCAGAATGCATATTTTGCTGCTGTGACGACCGTCACAGCCCCATGACGACCGTCACACGGGTGATGACCGTCACACACCGTGACGACCGTCATGCAGGCAAAAACACCCAACTTCAAATGCACGTGCAAGAGGCAGTTCCAAGTCCCAAATAGTGGACCACTACTCCCTGATATTTCTGCCTCAAAGTCCACCTTCTTCAAGTTATAACCGTTAGAATTCCATTTCTATAAAAAGGGAAGGAGGGGAACTGAGAAAGAGAGCCGCATTCAAACAACGAAGTGCTGCCCAATTTCATTTCCAGAGCAAAAGTTCAGTTTTATTTCTTTCTATTTTTTTGTTGCCTTTCATTTCTTTTGTTATTCTTATTTCCCTTGTATGATCAATTAGCATAAAGACCAGAATCCTGCCAACATTTGTGGAGGATCTGCCCAAAGGTCAATTGGAATATTTACAGGTTTCTAATTTTAATCGTAATTTCCGTTTTCATTATGATGCATGTTATTACTTATTGTTTTTATTTATGTTTTACCTTTCCCAAATCCATGTCTAGCTAAATCAAAGTAATCGATATGTAATAATAATTCGGAAGGGATTTGATAATAACCGGTTGAAAACTTTCTTCTTCAAAAGTTGTTTATGGTCTGAGTGTTTAAATTAATTTACTGAATAAACTTCGTCGCGAAAGCGAGAACTTATTTAAAAGTAGTTTTGCCACGAAAGTGGGAAATTAATTAAGGTACGAACCAACAAGCGAAAGCTGCGGCAAGACCAGATAGTAAACACTAGTCATTCGTTTTAATAACAGCGAAAGCACTTTAAAATGAATTAGAACTTAGAGATTTCCAAAAAATAGTTTTAACCCCGAATGGGACACGAAAGCGTACATTTGGCCCTTAGAATTATGATTAGCGTCAACAACCATCGTGAGACGAGAGTCTTCAGATCACTATTTTCTGCTTAAATAAACTATGGAAAATATTTCATATACCGGTAACTTGTCAAATCCCCGAAGAACATAATTACTGCATATCGATTCACTTAATTATACTTTAAGTAACATTCTTAGTTCCCTTTAGTGACAATCTTATTCCCTTAAACATTATCTACCTAGCTAAACATAGTAACTCCCGAGAACACTAGTTTGATTACGAGTCCCTGTGGGATCGATATCTATTATTACTACGCGATAGACTGTGCACTTGCAGTTAGGTTGTATTAGACATAGAATGCCGCGATCAAGTTTTTGGCGCCGTTGCCGGGGACCCGTTTAGTCAATAGTGTAACCTTCTGTTACGCCGTATAGACTAGGTTAACTATTTTCATTTTTCCTTTACTAGTGCTGTCGATTGTATGCCAAGTAATCGCCCACAAGGCGATGTCTTAAAACCTTCAGTCGCAGAACTAGAGCGCTTCTTACATTTAAGAAGTCGAATTATTGAGTACCAACTCAAACATAACATTCCCGATCCTCTCACTCCCATTCCCAAATCCAAAGAAAAACCAAAGATGGCTGAAGGACCTCCAAACAAACCGCTGAAGGCATACGCTACACCCTCTCAGATGGAGCCTAGAAGTAGCATTGCTGCCCCAGTTATTACTCGAAACAATTTTGAGCTGAAACCATCATTGCTGTCAGCTGTACAACAAAACCAATTCTCAGGAAATGCAATTGAGGATCCAAACGAACATTTAACGAAGTTTGTACAATACGCAGACACAGTGAAAGCAAATGGAGTAACTCCAGACGCGATAAGACTTCGTCTTTTCCCATTCTCTCTTAGAGACAGAGCGTGGACATGGTTACAATCTTTACCATCCAACTCCGTTACGACGTGGGAACAATTGAAGAATGTCTTCTTAGCGAGATATTTTCCGCCAAGCAAAACTGCTATGCTTAGAGCTCAAATCAACGGATTTCGACAAAAAGATACTGAATCTCTTTATGAAGCATGGGAACGATTCAAAGATATGATGAGAACATGTCCTCACCATGGTCTAGAAGACTGGGTGACAATCCATACTTTCTATAATGGGCTCTTATACAATACCAGATTAACAATAGACGCCGCCGCGGGCGGTGCACTTATGGATAAGCCATACGACGAAGCCTATCAACTAATCGAAAACATGTCTCAGAACCACTGCCAATGGGGAGGTGAACGCACTCCAACAGAGAAAACCACAGCGAAAGGTGGGATGTACGAGATCAGCAGCCTTGAAAAGTTCAACGCTAAGGTAGATGCTCTAGCACAGAAGATTGACAGTCTGACCGTTAACCCCACTGCAACCGTCGCTGTCGTAACTCCAAACTGCGAGTTATGCGGAAGCACCACTCATAATGCACCCGAATGCCCATTGCTAGCCGGAATTCTTACAAAAGCGATAATGCATTGCAAATGCCTACTGCTCCGTCAGGATATCAGAAACCAGCTGCTGCTCAGAATGCACCTAGGAAATCAAACCTCGAGTTAATGATGGAAAAATTCATAGCTACTCAAGCTCAAACAAACAAAGAATTCCTGAATCAAAACATACACACTAGCGAGCAAATTAAACAGTTGACCGGAAAAGTAGACGCTTTAGCCACCCACAACAAAATGTTAGAAACACAGATATCACAAGTGGCTCAACAACAAGCCTCTGCTGCCGTACCCGCTGGCACATTTCCTGGACAACCCGAACAGAATCCAAAAGGCCAAGCAAATGCTGTCATATTAAGAAGTGGAAAAGAATTGGACGAACCGATCGATCCAAGGACCGAAAACTCAGCCATGCAACAAAAACCAACTGAACAAACAGAAAAGGAATCCAAGTTAGAGAAGAAGGAAGACAACGAGAAGGAGGATACCGCAAGTGAAAAAACTCAAGCACCTCCAGCGCCATATAAACCACCTATCCCTTATCCTCAAAGATTAATAAACTCTAAAACTTCAAGACAGTTTAAGAAATTTGTAGAGCTCCTTAAACAGTTGAATATCACTATTCCTTTTACAGAAGCGATAACTCAAATGTCGTCATACGCTAAATTTCTCAAAGAAATCCTGTCAAATAAGAGAAAGATCGAGGGTAACGAGACAGTTACACTTACTGCAGAGTGTAGCGCTATAATTCAAAACCGCATGCCTCCTAAATTAAAAGACCCAGGTAGTTTTTCCATACCCTGCGTCATAGGAAAGTTCGTAATAGACAAAGCTCTATGCGATTTAGGAGCCAGTATCAGTGTTATGCCTTTATCTATATGCAAAAAGCTGAATATGGGCGACCTAAGACCAACCAAAATGCCCGTACAATTAGCTGACCGATCAGTGAAATACCCCGTCGGAATACTGGAAAACGTTCCAGTACGCATAGGACAATTCTACATCCCAACCGACTTCATAATCATGGACATCAAAGAGGACTCTGTTACCCCAATTATCCTAGGAAGACCGTTCCTAGCTACAGCCGGAGCTATTATAGACGTGAAGAAAGGAAGGCTAACATTCGAAGTAAGAGAAGAAAAGATAGAGTTCATTCTCACCAAGTTCTTACAAGCACCAGCCATAGACGATACCTGCTATTTAGTAGATGAAATTGACGAATGCATAAGAGAACTTGAAAATGAAGAGACCACGTATTCAGAAATAATAAAGATTCAAATACCCGATATTTCTGAAGACGATGATTGGCGTAAACCGTATAAAGACGACAGCCTAAGCGAAAGCTTAGCACTGACCCCAAACCATATGCCAGGTCCGAAGAACCCATCTTTAGAACTTAAAACACTACCCAAAAACCTTAGATATGAATTCCTAGACGATGAAATAAAAAGACCAGTGATAGTCAACGCTGACTTAGGACAACCAGAAACCGAAAAGCTATTAGAAGTCCTAAAGAAGTACCCCACCGCGTTAGGCTATAACATAAGCGATCTAAAAGGTATAAGCCCTTCAATCTGTATGCATCGAATTACAATAGAGGAAGACTCTAAAACCTCTAGAGAGCATCAGAGAAGACTGAACCCCATCCTAAGCACTGTAGTCAGAGATGAAGTAAAGAAATTGCTAGATGCAGGAATCATCTATCCAATCTCCGATAGTGAATGGGTTAGCCCAGTTCATGTCGTACCAAAGAAAGGAGGAGTCACAGTAGTTAAAAACGAAAAAGGAGAATCAATAACAAAAAGAGTCGTGACTAGAAGCAGGATGTGCATTGATTATAGGAAGCTTAACAAGGCCACACGAAAAGATCACTTCCTGTTACCCTTCATAGACCAAATGTTGGAAAGATTAGCCAAACATTCGTATTTCTGCTATCTAGATGGTTATTCAGGATTTTTCCAAATTCCCATTCATCCTGATGACCAAGAAAAGACTACATTCACCTGTCCTTATGGTACTTTTGCTTACCGCCGAATGTCGTTCGGACTCTATAATGCTCCAACAACCTTCCAAAGATGCATGATGGCAATCTTCGCAGACTTCATAGACGACATCATGGAAGTATTTATGGACGATTTCTCGGTATGTGGACAAAGTTTCAAAGGATGCCTACAAAACTTAGAAATGGTATTAGAACGTTGTGTAAAAGTGAACCTCGTCCTAAATTGGGAAAAATGCCATTTTATGGTCCGACAAGGAATAGTTCTAGGACATGTCATATCAAATAAAGGAATTGAGGTCGACAAAGCTAAAATAGAGATTATAAAAGATCTCCAACCTCCAAAATCCGTGCGAGAAATACGGAGTTTTCTAGGACATGTCGGTTTCTACCGAAGATTTATAAAAGACTTTTCAAAAATCACAAAACCTTTGACCGGCCTGTTGATGAAAGATACTGAGTTCGTCTTTAACGACGACTGTCTAAAAGCGTTCGAAACATTAAAATCAGCCCTAATCACCGCACCGATTATGCAACCACCCGATTGGCGACTACCGTTCGAAATCATGTGCGATGCGAGTGATTATGCCGTAGGCGCAGTTCTAGGACAAAGGAAGGACAAGAAACTACATGCCATCTACTATGCCAGTAGAACCTTAGATCCTGCTCAAATGAACTACGCCACAACAGAAAAGGAACTTCTAGCAGTTATATTTGCGCTTGACAAATTCCGTTCTTACTTAGTAGGAGCAAAAATTATTATATACACAGACCACGCTGCCATTAGGTACCTAATAAGCAAAAAGGATGCCAAACCAAGATTATTGAGATGGATCCTGTTATTACAAGAGTTTGACTTAGAAATCAAAGATAAGAAAGGAACCGAGAACGTTGTTGCAGATCACTTATCCCGAATAGAAGGCATCAAACATGAACCAGTACCGATAAATGACGATTTCCCGTACGAACATCTGATAGACAAATTAGAAAGTGACATGCCTAACTCAATCTCGGAAGATCCAGAACTCGAAAAAGCCGTAGAAGCTGTCTATGCCCAAATCACATTACCTTGGTATGCTGACATCGTTAATTACCTCGCTGCAGGCGTGCTTCCACCGAATCTCACTTATCAGCAAAAGAAGAAATTCTTCCACGATCTGAAACACTATTATTGGGACGAACCTCTACTCTTCAAGAGAGGGGCCGACAACATATATCGTCGCTGTGTCCCAGAGAAAGAAATAGAAAATATCATTTCCCAATGCCATTCAGCACCATATGGTGGTCATGCTAGTACATCCAAGACGTGCGCTAAGATTCTCCAAGCCGGCTTATTCTGGCCTAACCTCTGGAAAGACGTTCACATCGCTGTGCTAAAATGTGATAGATGCCAACGAACTGGCAACATCTCACGACGCGATGAAATGCCTCAAAAAGGAATCCTAGAGGTAGAAATCTTTGACGTATGGGGAATAGATTTCATGGGACCATTCCCACCTTCTTTTGGTAATAACTACATACTCGTCGCTGTAGACTATGTGTCTAAATGGATAGAAGTCATTGCTGCTCCAACAAATGACGCACGAGTAGTAATCAAACTCTTCAAAAACACAATCTTTCCTAGATTCGGTGTACCCAGACTCGTCATTAGTGACGGCGGATCACACTTCATATCGCGAATATTTGATAAACTTCTTTCTAAATATGGAGTCCGACACCGAGTAGCTACACCCTATCATCCGCAAACTAGCGGACAAGTAGAGGTCTCGAACAGGGAAATAAAACAGATATTGGAAAAGACTGTCGCTACCTCAAGGAAAGATTGGTCATCAAAGCTAAATGAAGCTTTATGGGCTTATAGGACCGCTTTTAAGACACCAATAGGTACTACACCCTACAAATTAGTTTACGGTAAATCCTGTCATCTCCCTGTAGAATTAGAGCATAAGGCCTTCTGGGCCATGAAGACACTCAATTTCAACTACACCGAGGCAGGAGAGAAACGAATCTTGAATTTACACGAATTAGAAGAACTTCGATTGGACGCTTACGAAAATGCCCGTATCTACAAAGAACGAACTAAAAAGTGGCATGATAAACGTTCAGTCAAGAAATAATTCAGTGTGGGAGACATCGTATTGCTATTTAATTCAAGATTAAAACTCTTCCCAGGTAAACTAAAATCTAGGTGGTCTGGACCTTATGAAGTGACTAAAGTACTTCAGAGTGGAGCTGTTGAAATTACCGATAAGACGAATGCACCGTTTATCGTAAATGGGCAACGTCTAAAACACTATAATAAGAACGAAAATAGCCCTCAAGTATGCAGTATAGCATTGCTTGAGCCTCCAGCTCAAACACCCGAATAGCTTGTCACCAAGCTATCGTCAGGCTTTAGACGTTAAAAACAACGCTTACTGGGAGGCAACCCAATTTTTCCCGCATTTTCCTCGTTACTATATTTCATTCTCATTTTTATTTTATTCTACTTTGAAACTTTAACAAAAATTCTAAACTTAAAATTATTACTATTTTTACTTTCTTTTATTTTCATATTTTATCTTTCTCTTTTATCTTTTGTTTTTACCGCCTTTTGTTTTTAAAAATCCTGACTTCAAATTTCTGTTTTAAACTTTTCAGGATTTTAAAAGTCTTCAAACCTTCCTCCTGTTTTTCTCCGACTTACCTGCGAGTATGGCTGCGTACGACTTCACAAAGGTTCATTTTCGAGGACTAGCTCAAAAGGCAAGATTTGAAGCATTGACTGAGAGAGAAATAGCCTTAACGTTGTATTATGATAAGTCTACCATGGAGAAACTAGGGATCACGGATAGCATCCAATACCTGTTCAATCAACTGGGTTGGGAGAACACTGCTTTGAAAACCCGTTTTGCTACCTATAAGGACCTCACCTACGAATTCCTTAGTTCCTTCAGGTATTTACCCAACTATGGTTTTGGATCCAACATAGAGCTGATTACCTTTAGGATGTTTGGAATGGACCAAACCCATAGCCGGATGTCATTAGCCAACCTCCTAGGATTTCCTAGCGGACCACATGTGTTCATCAGTGCAGAAGATGACGATATTGATTTTGAACTCAACTAATTCTGGGGTAGAATCACAGGCGACTATCACCCTGAACCAGACAGAATGTATAATGATGAGATTCATAACCCAGCTTTCAGATACTTTCATAAGATACTAGCTCACACCCTTTTCGGGAAAGAAGAAAATATTACTACAGTATCTAAAGAGGAGTTGTTTATCATGTTTTGTGCTTCTCAGGGACGTACAGTGAATGCAGTACCTTTCATGATGAGATCCTTCTGACGCCTCACTCAAGATCCACAATCACCTATTCTAATAGGAGGCCTCGTGACAATGATTTCCCACGAGCTTGGCCTTAGATTCCACCTAAATGCAAGCACTAGTTTTGGCACAATCCGACCCATGAATATCCAGTTTTGCTTTAACAGGCGCATTTTAGGAACTATGGGACCTGGACCTTACGAGTACCTCATCAATGAAAAACCTGTCCAGCTATTCACATTGCCTAATCATCAGATGACAAGTATCCACAACAAGGACAACTGGCTTTATGAATTGGATGAGCCTATGGGACCTCCTTCACCTCAATCAACACCACAGAACTACATGTACGACAGTGATCACATCTCTGAAGCACACGACTATATGTACTATGAGGATGTTGTATCAGAAGCTGAAGTAGACCCTACGACTCCTCCGCACTACAACACCTACCCTGAGCCCATTCCTGAGGAGACCACTGACAAAATGGATACTGTTCTGCTCCGATTGGACAATGTTGACGCAGCTCTGACTACTGTAAAAGACGACATCGCAGGCATACACAGCGAACTCGTAGTCTTCATGGACTTAGTCTGTGACCAGCTCGACTACTACGCACGGAAGTTCGATGAATTGAAGGCACGAAAGGACTAGATATTAGTTTTAGTTTAGTTTGGTTTAGTTTAGTTTTTCTACTTTCCGTCCGTTTTCAATCATTTGGATTTTTGCATTGCTAATTTCCCTATGTATTACATTACAACAATTCTAATTACTTGTTATTTCAATTATAGTCTTTATTCATTTATTCTGTTTTTACGTTATTCTTTGTTTATTGGTCGATATAATACATTGCCATATCACTTATAGGCCTAAAAATCATTGCAAGAACACCCCCAAAGCAAAACTCTGCGTTCTGCAGATTTTGCTGGTGTGACGACCGTCACAGGAGCCTGACGACCGTCACGAGCCCAAAACTGTTATCTGATATAACAGGGGTTGCGTTTCCTCTCCCACTCATCTCCTTTCAACTTCCAATCATCAAGAACTCACACCCCACTCCCAATTTTCGTTTTCCCCACCTTGCACCATATATTCCAACTCCCATCTCAACTTCCTACTACACTTCTGCCACATTTTTCCCACTCCACAGAACCACCTCAATCCACATTTCCTCTGTACCCTCCAACAATGGCGAGAAACAACGAAACCCCAGACCTCAGCAACATTGTGTTCAGCAACGGTGACTCAGGAGAGAGACAGCGAGCCAACTATATCGCCTTCCACCAACGGTCGCTACAGCCGACCCACTATCCACATATCCCATTGCTCACGGAGCTCGGACTCCTTGAAGGCGTCACTTGGATGCTTCAAAAAGCCGGCATCTAGAACCTCTGCACCAATCCGCTGCCGACGTACGAACAACTCACCCTCGAGTTCCTAAGTTCGTTCACCTACGTCACTTCCAGCGGCGACCTCAGCCAACACTCCGGTGCCGCATGCTTCCGGATGTTCGGCACGAACTATCAAGTGAACCAGAATCAGATTGCCGCTATCTTACAATTCCCTCGTGGCGACAATGCTCACCGCCGCCTCACCGATCAGTTCCAGCACGAAGCCTTCGCGCTCTGGTACCAGTTAACCGGCATCAATGCCGATGGTTGGGATTCTCTGCACGCAACGCATATCCACAACCCGACCATCCGGTATTTCCACCGAGCATTGAGCAACACCATCTTCGCCCGGGATAGCAACCATAAGGTGAACTCAAAAGGGCTCTTCTTTCTCCGTTGTATCTTCAACAACGAGCCCATCAACGCCGCTCCGTTCCTCCTGGCCCACATTCAGGCCAACTGTAACCGTGGCTCTAAGCCATTTTACTTTGGCGGGATTGTCACTGCCATTGCACTTGGGCTGAACCTCGGTGACCGCCTCCAGCATCTCCACGCCATTCCCTCCGTGTTCCTCGACACCGACCACTGCAGAGCCTCTCACCTCATACGTTCCAGAGCCGATGGCAAGTACCACCCGGTAGTGCGTGGCAAAACCGTCCAAAACATCATCCTTCCATCACGCACCCGAATGCACCCAGAGGATCGTACCAACTGGCTATTTGACCTCACTGTCCCTCCTGCTGCCGCTGCTCCAACTCAGAGCCACACCAAAGGTTCTGATGACGAAATCCAAGCTGAGTTGGACAGACCAGAGCAACCGGAGGCATCGCAACCACTTCCTTCCGAAGGTACATCCTACCGCCGCCGCCGCCATCGTCCAGAGCCCGACTACTCAGAAGAAGACCTCTGCCGCTCTCTCGACCAGCAGGCCCAGATACTCGCTATGATGCAGCAGCAGAATCAGTGAGCAGAGCAGTTCGAAGCTTGGCATCGGACCTAAATGCAACAACTCCAAACCGGCCAAGAAACCATTACTGAGAACTTGGCGAATCTGACCTTGCAGTTCGAAGGACTCCGCGACTATGTCTACCACACCGGAGCAATGAGTTTTGAGGACCGAGTCGACCAAGTCAGAGCCAGAGGACGCGAGCGAGGACGTGACCGAGGCAGAGGCCGTGATTAGTTATCATTTTCCTTATTTGTTTACTATATTTTCAGTTTCTTTGTACTTTCATTTCCGTTGTATCTCCCTCTCGCATTCTTTCAAATCAGTGGGGACACTGATTGAGATAGTGTGGGAGCGGAGCGTTTATTTCCCATTCCATTGTACTTTGAATTCCGTAATTTCTATTCAAACATTTTCACGTTTTAGAAAATAAAAGCTCTTTTATATATCTTTTTCCCGTTACGCAAACATCCCCACTTTATTCGACGTAAACAAAAAATTTTCCGTTCGTTCCTCAAAAGCAAAAGCATCACGAGAATGCGCCCAAGTTCAAACCAAGTTTTGAAACTCCGAGGAAACGACAATTCTAACAAAACTAGTACCGTCCTGACACCTTAGATCTCCGGTTTATGCGAGTTGGTTTCACTACCTACGTGTACCAAAGTTTCAAGTGTCTACGCAAACTCGGCCCCAAGTAGTTTATACTAGCAGTCAGCACCATCCTAAAACACTTCTAAGCGAGCGACCGATGCAAATAAGTGTATGATCTCCAAAAAGATGAAAAATCATGAAAAGAAAGCCATATAGCCAAAAATATAAAGACACGTTTCCTTCTAAGTTAGGTGCTCCTCACCCGAGCATTTAGCCCAACGGCACGAAAACTCATTGAAAAATCAATGGTATAAGCTTATGATCAATGAAAAAGATCAAAACAGAAATGAGATCATATTCACTAACAGGTCGACTTGCCATGAAAGTGTATGGACAACGGGTTTAATGTGATTGCGCTAGAACAAACAGGGTGAACTTGTCGCGAGAACCTTGACACCAAGCTACAGTAGCATGACTGGGACCGATTTGCATAAGAAGGAGACCTCCGAAGACTTATAGTCCAGTGTCGTCACCGTACTCGTTTTGTTCTTACTAAGAATCCCGATTTTTCCCAACTTTGCGAACGAAGAAGCTGCCTCGTGCTTGCCGACTTTTTCCTGTTTTACTTGAGGACAAGCAAAGATTCAAGCTTAGGGGAGTTTGATAACACGAAATCGTGTATATATATATATATATATATATATATATATATATATATATATATATATATATATATATATATATATATATATATATATATATATATATATATATATATATTAATGCATAATTCAACTGATGTTTAACTGTTTTCGATCCGATTTCGGGTCATTTCCGTGTTATTTGTCTGAGATTTTGCAGGTATTTGATAATCACGTCTAAACAAAGCAATATGAAGAAAAGAAGCAATCACAGATGAAATATGGACGAAAACCGGATGAAAACAACATGAAAAACGCAGAATGCATATTTTGCTGTTGTGACGATCGTCACAGCCCCATGACGACCGTCACACGGGTGACGACCATCACACACCGTGACAACCGTCATGCAGGCAAAAACGCCCAACTTCAAATGCACGTGCAAGAGGCAATTCCAAGTCCCAAATAGTGGACCACTACTCCCTGATATTTCTGCCTCAAAGTCCACCTTCTTCAAGTTATAACCGTTAGAATTCCATTTCTATAAAAAGGGAAGGAGGGGAACTGAGAAAGAGAGCCGCATTCAGACAACGAAGTGCTGCCCAATTTCATTTCCAGAGCAAAAGTTCAGTTTTATTTCTTTCTATTTTTTGTTGCCTTTCATTTCTTCTGTAATTCTTATTTCCCTTGTACGATCAATTGGCATAAAGACCAGAATCCTGCCAACATTTGTGGAGGATCTTCCCAAAGGTCAATTGGAATATTTACAGGTTTCTAATTTTAATCGTAATTTCCATTTTCATTATGATGCATGTTATTACTTATTGTTTTTATTTATGTTTTACCTTTCCCAAATACATGTCTAGATAAATCAAAGTAATCGATATGTAATAATAATTCGGAAGGGATTTGATAATAACCGGTTGAAAACTTTCTTCTTTAAAAGTTGTTTATGGTCTGAGTGTTTAAATTAATTTACTGAATAAACTTCGTCGCGAAAGCGAGAACTTATTTAAAAGTAGTTTTGCCACGAAAGTGGGAAATCAATTAAGGTACGAACCAACAAGCGAAAGCTGCGGCAAGACCAGATAGTAAACACTAGTCATTTGTTTTAATAACAGCGAAAGCACTTTAAAATGAATTAGAACTTAGAGATTTCCAAAAAATAGTTTTAACCCCGAATGGGACACGAAAGCGTACATTTGGCCCTTAGAATTATGATTAGCGTCAACAACCATCGTGAGACGAGAGTCTTCATATCACTATTTTCTGCTTAAATAAACTATGAAAAATATTTCATATACCGGTAACTTGTCAAATCCCCGAAGTAGATAATTACTGCATATCGATTCACTTAATTATACTTTAAGTAACATTCTTAGTTCCCTTTAGTGACAATCTTATTCCCTTAAACATTATCTACCTAGCTAAACATAGTAACTCCCGAGAACACTAGTTTGATTACGAGTCCCTGTGGGATCGATATCTATTATTACTACGCGATAGACTGTGCACTTGCAGTTAGGTTGTATTAGACATAGAAAGTCGCGATCACAAACCCACACTGTTCGCCCACTTTTTCCCAAACAGACTTAGAAACTGGACACTAAAAAAGGAGGTGTTTTAACTCTTCTTCCCCTTCAGCACAAAGAACACAAGCCCTATCAATGTTGGAAAAGCCTCTTTTGAATAATTGGTCATTTATTGCCAATCTATTCCAAAATAACCTCCACCAAAAAAGGCAATTCTCGACGACACATTGATCTTCCATAAGCATACGAACGCTTTATCTTGCTCATTAGAAAACAACTCCTGAACTATATTACCTAACATCAATTGATAATCCCCACTAACATAATAAACAACAGCATCACCGTTTATCTAACCATTGCAATCGTTCGACCCATGTCTTGGTGAACAGGCAGCTAACACACTATTCAAAGACTAAATCTTGGCTAAACAAGACTCCTGCAACATCAGAGGAATACCAATGTCCCCCGTCTCCAAAACCCATCACACCAAAAACCCATGGTATTCACAAATGCTTCTTTTTTCTTCTAATTTCGAATAGATTAGGAAACATGTCAACAAGGGAAGAAAAAAAGTTCCAATAAGCCGACCAAAATGGAATTGTCTTGCCTTCTCCCGTCTTAAAACAAAATGATCCTGCAAAACATAAACCAAACTTAGTTGTTACTGAACCTGTCTTGATCAGGTCCTTCCACCATGCTGATGATAAGTTCCTCGTGAATACATGTTCTGACAAAACATGATTCTCTATTGCTCCATATCTTGCTATAAGAATCTTCTTCCATAACGATTTTTTTGTTGTCTAAAATCCTCCACATCCACTTCGATAAAAGCACAAGATTGAATTCCTCCAAAACTTTAATGTCAAGCCCACCCTTCTTCTTAGAACTGCACATTGTTTCCCTCTTCACCCAATGGATTTTCAACTTTTCTACAGATCCACCCCACATAAATCTCTTCTTGATCTTGTCAATATCACTCAAATTTTTTGACCAGAACTTTATAAAAAGAGAACCAGAAAATAGGTAGACTTGATAGAACATAATTAATAAGCGTGATTCTACCAACCAAAGACAAGAACCTACCTCTCCACAACACCAGCTTCGATATGAATTTTTCAACAATTAGAATCCAAGTTTTGATCTTCTTAGGATTACAACCAATGGGTATTCATAAGAAACTGAAATAAGAATTCTCTAACTTACAAGAGAGAAAGTTAGAAGCCACCATAAGGAAGTGCCTACTCACATTTATGCTAATAAGCCTGCTCTTATGGAAGTTCACCTCTAGACCCGAAACTAAATCAAAACCCCTAAGAATAGCTTCAATACTCCGTAGATTCTTCCACCCACCTCCTCTAATAATCAAGGTATCATCAGCAAATTGTATAATTTCCGCAGAAGTTTCCTCATCAACACGAAATCCATTGAAATCACCCAAATCAATAGCTTTTTTTATCAAACACGACAAACCTTCTGTGACAATAACGCAAAGAAAAGGAGACAACAAATCTCCCTATCTTAAACATCTTTCCACTTCAAAATCTTTCGTGGGACTACCATTAATAAAAATAGAAAGATGACACTTAAAAATGCAAGCCTTCATCCATGTCATCCAAGTTCTCCCAAACCTCATTTTGATCATCAAAGCTCGAAGAAAATCCCAATTTACCCAATCATATGCTTTTCCAAAATCGACTTTGAAAAGTACAGATTATTTTTTGTCCCTAGTAGTTTTGTCTATGATTTCATTAGCTATTAGAACTCCATCCAACAATTTCCTTCCAGGAACGAAAACTGACTGACAACGAGAAATGAGACCACCAATAACCGTCTTCAACCTAGCTGCCAATAATTTTGCCAATATTTCGTACAAACATCCTACTAAAAAAATGGGCCTATACTCACCAAGATTGATGGGATGAGATACCTTAGGAATGGGCATATGCTTATCATATTTCTTTTTCATCTGTAAATCTATATTCCTTGTGTTAGATAAAGACGGCTCTTTAGACGTACACATGTCTTTTATAGCCCAACCAATTGAAAATACCTCTGCCAAGTACATATTACTTGTCACATATGTTGAACCTGGTACGCGCAAAGTGGAAGCCTTAAAACTTCCAAAAATTGAGTGACCTCACGTGCTTTCTCTAAATCTAAAATGGTAGGAATGCCACTCCCTTTCTCAAGTTCTTCACAATACTTCGCATCAATAATCTCAATTTCAACAAATTCTAATTCAAGTTGTAGAGCAACCTCCAACATGTCATATGTTGAATTCCATCGAATATCACAATCGAATTGAACACCACCAGTGTATTCAATCTATCTACTTCTAACACATGCCAAAAACTTATGTTCCCGACTCAAAGAAGATTTAACATACTTAATAATGCCCCTGATTCTATAAATTAAAATATAAATTTCTTTTAGACATTCTTAAACCACTAAATTCATGATGTGTGCACAACATATTGTATGAAAGCAATCTCCATTCAAAACCAACTTCTTCCTCAAATTTAGCCACCTTTTGAGATTTTCAATCCCACAATCATTTGATGACACATTATCAACTATCACACTCAAAAAAGTGTTCAAGTCTCAATTGTCCAAGCATTTTGCAATCGTATTTTCCATTACCTCTTCCGAATGTCTTAAGACTTGAAAAAAAGTGTGTTGTTATGCACATTAGCTCATGTTTTGACATGAAATCCAACCATATGTAGTCAAGCACACACATCGACAATGTTGAGAAAGAAAGCTCTTTAAATTTTCCCTTTTAAAATCCCACAAAGACAAAACATCGTGTGCTACAGTGCTTCGGGAGATTGGAATATATCTTGGCTGAAATACATTATACAACGACGAAAAGTTTTATGATCCACATGCATATATAGAAGCTCCATTTCCACAATCATGGAAACCAATACCTAACAAAATTTCTCTTGGTCAAATTTGACTAACCCCATTGTTGAATGGGAAGCCACATTTGTTGTTGATGATGAAGTTGTTTTCGATCTCTTATTAGCTTCACTATTTGGGTTACTCTTACAAATCTTTGAATGAGCAGTCATGGAAGATGTTATATTATTGGACTTTAGCTTAGAGCCATAATAGTTGTATCTAACTATACTATTCAAGTCTAAATCATGAGTGAAGTAAGTCCAGACAGAAGATTTGTTTCTTCGATGGGGTGGTGCCAAAGTAAAAGTAGTTCTAATATTTTGTGTTGTCTCACCCGTCGTAAGATTCAATTCAGAAATTTCCTACTTTGGAAAGAACAACCAAATGTCAAATTAATTCAAAGAAAGATTACCATGATTTTCTTATATAATTACAAGAATGCTTGTGATTTTAAATACTGCTAGTTATTAACAAAAGAAAGACACAATACACATCATGAAAATGCAGAGCAACTAAAGGAAAATGATCTTAAGAAAAATAATAATACAAGAATATATTTATCATCCTGTCATAAGTACCATACACATCCCAAACTAAGTAAGAGATGCATAGTAAACAAGAGTGAGCACATAGACACATCCATGATCCATGTCACGTAGAAATTGCTTTCTAATGCTAAATTACCATTATTTATTTACAAGCTAAAAGACTTCAAGTTTTCTTATGCTAAACTAATTAAAAGATTTGGATTTTATTAGGTTTTATAACGTCAAAGTTGTGTAATGTACTGAATCAAGTTGTTGATCCAACATTAAAAATTAGAAACATATTTTGTTACATTGATTGTTCCAATAATAATAATAATAATGTTCCGGCCTGGGCCCCGCTTGACCGAGAAGGCCCAGCCCACTTATACTTGGTGAAAGGCCCAAATGAGTCCCCCTCATCTGTGTCGAGCACGAGGCTCCTGTCAGCCAGGAATTGCCCCGTCGGGCATGACGCTTATCCCGTCGGGCAGAAAGACGTGTGCCTCACATGTTCTCCACGTGCCCCCTCCGCGGGGACACGTCACCAACCAACTGCCCACCTCCGAAAGAGTAGGTCAAACCTACTTTCCGGAGATCACGGGACAGTTGAACTAGGGAAAAGACCATGTCCTGGTCTTCACTACGCCACGTAAGCCCTAGCCGTCACTTGGGTTGGGCCTGGCCATCCAACCCAACTCAAATGACCGTTGGCCCTGCGTTGGGGTCTCTCTATAAATACCCTCTTTCACTAGAAGGTCAGGTATTCTCTTCTCAACCTACTTTCTGTATTTTCTCTCACTCTGTCCAATTCCTTACTTTAGCATCGGAGTGTCTTGCAGGTACACCCCCATCTCCCCTTCAACACCGGTGAACTGGGAGTAAGTCAAAGACGCATGGCAGTCCAGTGATTCCCTTCTGATCAGGTCAGATCAGTGGCGCCGACTGTGGGAACATAAACTTCCCCGTCCCTCCAAGCAGAGAACCAAAGTTTCATCTCAACCCTTCTGAATCATGACTAGCCCGCGCCACGATAACGCCGTGCACAACTCCTCCGTCGTTCCGCCCACCAAAGGCAACGGTCACATTGGGACATCTCAACCACGTGAGACCGACGCCAGGGACGGTTAGACTGCCTCCCCTTCCCCCGAGGGAACCCCACATCGTGAAGTTCCTCGGGCACGAAGCCCGACAGTGTTCCAGCCTATCCCTACTCCGGCCGGCGTGGACCTGACGATGGTCTCTCTCTTTGCAGCCATCAATCAGACAAATCAGATGATGTTCCAACAGAATCAGTGCATTGGCGCGCTCGAACACGAAGCTCCATCCCGCTCCCCTTCATGGGAAGAGCAGGACGGGAACTCGAGGAGTCATCACCTCGTCCACGGAATCGCAGACCACAGTTGGAGAGGCCCCAACCCGTTGTCTCCAAGAAACGGACAAGGTCGCCGGCCAGGAAAAAGAAGCGAGCCCAGAAGCTCAGGATGATGGGGACAGAACCCCCAGTTAGGCAACCGAGGGTTCGACACGGGCCTTCACCTCCTCCGTCCATGATTCTCAGTGACGAGGACGACTATCGAACCCCCTTGTCTCTGGAGATCATGGCAACTCCCATCCCCCAAGGGATGGTAAAGCCATCGGTACTCTCAACATACGACGACACCTCGGACCCAGATGATCACTTGGAAGATATCGAAGCTATGCTCGACTACCATAACGTCCGAGGAGCCATCAAATGCAGGCTCTTCCCGACGACCCTACGGAAAGGCGTTATGACATGGTATAAGAGCTTAGAGTCGGAGTTCGCCACATCGTGTAGGGTCCTAAAGGACCTCTTTTCGCGACATTTCACGGCGTTCAGGCGCCACCCGAAGACCGAAGTCGCGCTAGGCGCGATCATCCAGGCCCCCGACGAACCACTCAGGAACTACATCGAGAGGTTCACAAGGGATGCAGTGCAAGTAACGACTTCAAACGAGATGAAGTGTTACCAGATGGAGCAAGGCCTGCGCCGGGACTCCAAATTCTACGAGGCCGTGGCCATCCATCGGCCAGACTCCCTCCAGGACTTCCTCGACCGGGCTCGCCATTACATCCGGTTCGAGGAAACGCAAGCTGCCAACTCTGCCCGTGACACCAGGGATAGAGAGACCCCCCGCGGGTCCAGAGACGACGGAGCCTCGAGCCACCGACGAGGGGGAGACCGACGACGGGATGACCGCCCCCGAGAATCTCAAGAGCAGCGGGGCCCAACCGGACGGTTCACGGAATACACCGCGTTGATCGCTTCCTGCGAGCGCATACTGGCAGAATGCGCCAAAACGGAGTTTGTCCAGGGAGGGGTCCGTTTTCCAAAACCGGCGCCCACCAAAGCCAACATGGACAAATCGAAATACTGTCGATTCCACCTGAGCCACGGTCACGTAACATAGGATTGCATCCACCTAAAGTACGCGATCGAGATTCTGATCAAGGACGAACACCTTAAAAGATATGTCCAAGGAGGAGAGGCCCCGCGGAAGGAGGCCCCCGAAGCGAAAAGAGTCGAGGACCTCCCTCCCCTAGAAGGCGAGTCCGGTCTACAGGTGGCCCTCAGCGTCAGCCGACCTGAGGACTGGTTCACCCTCAGGGAGTTCAGCCTTCCCGCCGAAATCGAACTACCCGAGGAGCCAATGCGCCCCACCAGCAGGTGGGAGTATTTCCCGAGGGCAATGGTCATCTCCGAAGGAAACCCGAGCAAGCTGTTTATGGGGTCAGTCAAACGGAAATTCGACGAGCTTATCAGCAGTAGCTCCGGCAAGATGAGCACGCTCGACAAGTTCCGAGGCCGTTCCAACCCGATCACCTTCTACCTCGAGGAACTCCCCGGGGGAGCCCCAAACTCCAACATTCCCTTACTGATTCGGGCGCAGATGGCTAACTTCGACGTCCGGCGCATCTTGGTCAACGGGGGGAGTTCAGTGGACATTATGTACACCCATCTCTTCGCGACACTTCAGCTCGACGAATCCAACTTGTCCCCGTACCTAGGCTCGGATCTACAGGGCTTCAACGGGACGACCACGAGACCATGGGGGTACGTGGAGCTCAAGGTCACATTCGGGGAGAAGGAAACGGCCAGAGAAATCAACGTCTGTTTTCTGGTCGTCGAATTCCCGTCACTATATAATTGCATCTTGGGCAGAACGACCATGGCTGAACTCACCGCGGTGCCATCGACCGTCCACCTAAAGATGAAGTACTACACCAGAATTGGAGCCGTTGTCACTCTCAACGGAGATATCGAAGCCGCCCGACAATGCTTCGACGCAGCGATGAAGGGTCTCAGCACAATCGCCCCCACGACCAAATTGACCAGGACACCTCCTGCCCGAGAGATCAAACCAAAGGATCACGTCGATGTTGTGGACCTCGACTGCCGCTTCACCGAAGAGCCTTCCCACGAGGACGAATCCGACGAAACCAACGGGCAGCCTTCCCACCCAATGCGCCCCATTCCAGACGGAGACTTCGAGCTCGTAACCCTCGGGGCAGACACAACGAAGACCATAAAGATTGGGGCAGGGCTGCTCGACATCGCGACGAAACAACTAGAGGCCTGCCTCCGGGAGAATGCCGATCTCTTCGCCTGGAGCGCCGCAGAGATGCCCAGACTCGACCCCGGGGTCGCCTGCCACCAGCTCTCCGTCAACCCGGCCGCTAAGGTCGTAGTTTAACATAGGCATAGGCAGTCCCCCGAAAAGTCGGCGGCGGCTGAAAAAGCTGTAAAAGACCTTTTAGAGGCAAATTTTATTTTGGAAGCCCGGTATTCCACCTGGTTGTCCAACGTTGTACTCGTTAAGAAAAATAATGGAAAACGAAGAATGTGCGTCAATTACACAGATCTTAACCGGGCATGTCCCAAGGACGCCTACCCTCTTCCCAACATAGGCAAGCTCGTCGACAACTCGGCGAGCTTCAAACTCCTATCCTTTAAGAACACGTACTCGGGGTACAACCAGATACCCATGGTCGAGGCTGACAAACAGAACATGACTTTCATGACTGAGTCGGGCAATTACTACTACAATGTAATGCCATTCGGCTTGAAGAACGCTAGCGCCACATACCAACAGATGATGAACAAGGTCTTCCGAGGAGAGATCGACGACATGCTCGAAGTTTATATGGACGACATGATCGTCAAATCCTGCTCAGAGGTCGACCATACAGCTCACCTCAGGAAAGTATTCGAGACCGCGAGGGGATGCAGGATGCGGTTCAACCCGAAGAAATGCACCTTCGGGGTGCGCGCGGGGAAGTTCCTCGGGTTCTACCTTACCGAGCGCGGGATCGAAGCAAACCCGGACAAGTGTCAGGCATTTTCCAAGATCACAACGCCGATATCGAAGAAAGCGATACAGTCCCTCATCGGGGTGCTCGCATCACTTTCCCGCTTCATCGCCAAATCCATGCATCACGTCCTTCCCTTTTTCAAACTACTAAGAAAGGAAGCCGCGTTCGAGTGGACAGAGGATTGCGAGCAAGCCCTCCTCCACCTCAAACACATCCTATCGGAGTCACCCGTGCTGACACGGCTAGAGGCCGGGGAAACCTTGTACCTATATCTGGCCGTAGCAAACGAGGTCGTCAGCACCATACTGATCCGGGAAAACCCTGAGGGGCAGAAACCGATCTACTTCACGAGCAAAGCCCTCCACGGCTCGGAAACAAGGTACCAACAGATCGAGAAAGTCGCCTTAGCACTCATCAACATGTCCAGACGACTCCGACACTATTTCCTGGCCCACACTATCATAGTCAGAATCGAGCAACCTATTAAACAGCTGCTCAGCCGACCCGACATGGCGGGGCGCATGCTGAAATGGTCGTTGGAGCTTTCTGAGTTCAACATCATCTACAAAGGCAGAAAAGCCCTGAAGGCCCAAGTCTTGCTTGACTTCGTCGCTAAGATGACACCCGCGCCAGAATCCACCCGGGCACTCATAAATGGACTATTTTCGTCGATGGTGCATCGAGCTCCTCAGGAAGTGGCGCGGGCATCATCCTTGAAAACGAGGAAGGCACTATCGTGGAAGTCTCTCTAACACTGGCCTTCCCAATGACAAATAACCAGGCAGAGTACGAGGCCTTCCTGGCCGGTCTCCACCTAGCAGAAGACCTCGGAGCCAAGGAGATAAAAAATTTCATGGACTCCCAGCTGGTCGCCTTGCAAGTACGGGGAGAATACCAAGCGAAAAAAGACAACCTGGCCGAATACTTAGCCCTCATAAGAGAGCGGATGGAGAATTTTGATTCTATGGAGGTCCAACACGTGCCGCGCGAGCAGAACACACGGGCTGACATCCTGTCGAAATTGGTGAGCACCAAGAAGAAGGGCAGGCACAAATCTGTCATCCAGGAGATCCTCACGCAGCCAAGCACGGAGATAGCAAAACCGCTGCTCGACGTCAATGCCATCGGGGACGCCAATTGTTGGATGATCCCCATACACGCCTACCTCGACAGGGGGAGCCTCCCTGCCGACGCGAAGGAAGCCAGCACCGTCAAGTGACGATCCTGCTCATATGTCCTGCTCGACGACAAGCTCTACCGCGGAGGCTTCTCGATCCCACTCCTCAAGTGCATCGACCAAACCCAAGCCCCGGCCATCTTACAAGAGGTCCACGAGTGCATCAACGCGCAGCACCTCGGAGGATGATTCTTGGCAAGGAAAGCCCTCTAGGCCGAGTATTACTGTCCGACGATGCAGGAAGACGCAAAAGAGCACGTCAAGAAGTGCGACAGGTGCCAGCGGCACGGGGACATGCACCTCGCTCCTCCGAGCGAGCTCAAATCCATCTCCTCGCCTCGGCCATCTCCTCGCCTCGGCCATTCGCCTGGTGGGGGATGGATATCCTCGACCCGTTCACCTTAGGCTCATATCAGAACAAGTACCTGATAGTGGGCATCGACTACTTCACCAAGTGGGTCGAAGCCGAAGCTCTAGCTAAAATCACGACACACAACATAATTTGGTTCTATAAAAGGAACATCCTTGCCAGGTTCGGTGTCCCGCTCGCCATAGTCACTGATAACGAGACACAATTCACTGACAGAAACTTCTGAGACTTCTTCACCAAGCTCGGAACCATGCACCACTTCACCCCAGTCGAACACTCAAAGATAAACGGCCAAGCCGAGGCCATGAACAGAGTAATCCTCCGAGGATTAAAACGAAGACTCGGCGACGCCAAAAGAGGGTGGGTCGAGGAGCTCTACAGCGTGCTCTGGGCATACCGAACAACGCCTCACTCGACTATCGGGGAATCCCTATTCCGCCACACGTACGGAACCGAGGCCGTGATCCCAGTCGAAATTAGGGAACCGTCTAGAAGGACTGAGGCGCCTCTCGAAGAGGAAGCCAACGGCGAAGCTCTTCAGGAGGAGCTCGATCTAGTCGAGGAGATCCGGCCAGGAGCGGCCCTCCGCGAGGTCAGGTTAAAACAAAAAATAGCCCAACGCTACAACAGCAGAGTCTTGAGGCGCGAATTCCAGATTGGCGACCTGGTCCTACGAAGAAACCAAAAGGACTCACACGAGGGCAAGCTCGCCGCGAATTGGGAAGGCCCCTATTGTGTGCGAGACAAAATGGAGCACAGGGCCTATTACCTCGAAAATCTCCATGGGGACCAACTAGCTCGACCATGAAACACTGAGAAGCTGGAAAAATACTACAGTTAAAATGCTGCCCACGACGACAACCGCCGCGACCACATGTGGGGCGACATGGTACCATCGTGCCTCCTCGCGTCTCCCCGAGACCAACGAAATAGCAAGCCCTACCTTTGTATGTGCGAGTATTGTTGCACCCCAAAATTTGACCAACAATTATTTATTCATTGAGTATTTGAAAGTTGATACCTTCATCAGAAAGTTCAAGAGATCCTCAGAAGAAGTGGATTGAAACCAGGGTTGTGTGCTTCATAGCTTGAGAGTTATGGGTGCCCCTCAGGTGATTCTGAGACTTTGAGAAGAAACTTGATGTTTTGAGAAAGCCTATGAGATGCCTTGATAGCCTTCATGAAGCCCAGAGAGGTCATTATGCAAGAGTTCAGAGGATTCAACCATGAATGGTAGAATTAGGGTTTTGACTGGGTCAACCCTAGGATAACTGAAGATTTGGAGAGGGTTGAGACCTAATCCAAGGGCCATGAGATCATGCAATGATGCATAGAGATGTTATAAAGATGATTCCTAGACCAACTCATCATGAGTGAGGAGTTTGAGAAGTTTCAAGTCAGGGTTTCCAAGGATTGTCAGTGAAAAACCCTAATTTGATCCTTATCTTCCAGGCAGTTTTAGCTCTAGATGTGATTGATATCTCACCTCCCCCATAACATGAATGTTGTAGAGCTTGTTCTTAGCTTTAATTTGAGTGGTGGAAGTCCTTGATAGGAGTTACAGAGCTCAAGTTATGGTTTTGACAAATTACAGGTCAGCAAAGGTGTGTGAATCTGGGTCCTTGAAAGTCACCCAACTTGCAGACAACTTTTGCCCTAGTAGGAGGATTCCTATGATTTCTTGGTCAACATGAATGTTGAAGAGGATCTTCTTAGCTTTAATTTGAGTGGTAGAAGTCCTTGATTGGATTTGTGGAACTCAACTTATGGTTTGAACAAGACAGGGGTATTTTGGTCATTTGTCAGTTATAGGTCATTTTATCCAATGCCTAAAACTCCTATTTCCAAGCCTCAAATGGAAAAACTCAAAACATGAAAGTTGCTCAAAATGTGATTTTGAGTCTAGAAAGAAGGTCACAAATTGTTGGGAAAGCTCATAGCATGAAGTTACATGATTGGTCCAAAATGAACTAAAAATGGCATATAAGTTTGAAAAGTTGAATTTGGAAATTGATTTGGAAGATCCACAAATCCAAAATAGGTCATCCAATATATCATTTTGATTGGAAAAACCATTTTGAGAACATTGGTTCAGCTAGAATTTTGAATTGAAGCTTTAAAATAGGTGATGCTTTGAAAAGTTGTTACTTGAAAAAGAAGGCAATGTTGAAAAACCCTACACAAGCCAAAGATGAGCTTGTTTTTCACTCATCCCTTCTCAATATCTCATGTAAAGATACTTTAAGACTAAATGGCAAGGCATAAGGCATGGAATATGAGAAATTCAACTTGTCCCCACATGAGATTTTCAAGAACTTTCCACACTTTTCTAGATGATTCTAGAAGGATCCAGCTTCTTCCATCCATCATTATAAGAAGGATGATCTTCATAGTGTTCAAGGTTGGTGATAGAGAGTCAAGTCAGAGGAGAAAGAGAGAGATACATTGCCATTAAAGAGCTACCTTCACAATCAAGCAACTTGAGTTTTCTTCCATCACAAGCATCTTCCATCAACAACTCTTGCAAACAGAAGGTTGTGGATCATCCAAGGAGCATCTTGAACCAATTCCAAGGCCTGCAAGCATCCTCACGAGCCCTCACCATCATCCCTTTGACAGGTTCTTTCTTCTCCTTGTATCTCTTAAGTTAGCTAGTTTCAATTAGTTTCGTAGGCATGGAATGATTGTATTAGGGTAGATGATCAAATACTGAAAGTTAGGGCACGATCCATGATGGTTTGTAACAGGTGCATGAATCTTTGATGTGCAAGAATGAACTGTGTGCTAGGCTTTAATCAACATGACATGGATTATAGTGATTAGGGTGGCATAGGGAACAAGATTGCAGCTTTAGTTTTGAGTTTTATTAGGATTGATCTCAGAGAAATATGTTTGAACCATGATCTTGAACCTCTCTGTTAGGAGGATCTAGGAAGAATTATGGAAAACCACACGCATGGTTGTGTTCTAGGCAATTAGTAGATCATGTTTGCCCTTGGAATCTTTCGATTTCGTTGAGTGAGTGGAGAGAACGAGCCAGTTGAATCTTAGGGCATGGAGGAGAGGGTTCTGAAAACCCTAGTTTTGTTTGGGACGATGAAGGAGGTCCATTGATTTGGTCTCAATATTTGACTTGTTATGTTAATCCAACGGCTGTGAGTGAGTCTGAAGAATGGAGGGAAAGATTCAAATAATTGAAACACGGTCGTTTCATTAAACCGCGCTTGGGCTTGCTGGCTTCTATTCGCACCCCCCCTGTTATCTGGCCCATTCTGATTTCAACTGGCGCGTGTGCTATTCCAACCCCCCCTCCCTTTATTTATTTTAATTGTTTTAATATTGTTTTAATATTTTTCTGTTTTGATTAATTCATAAATAAATGATAAAAAATGATTTTTGACTTCTTCTTTTTTCTATGATTAGATGATTTTGTGTAGAAAAATATAAAAATAAAAAATGGAATTTTATTTTTAGTGTGGAATTTTTAGTGATATTTTCTTTAACCTAGTGTATTTTCCTTATTTTAGTTGATATATGATTTTGTAGGAATTGTTTTAGGACCTTCCCTTAGGTTTTTTTTATCCATTCTTTTTTGTGCAATTAGATGATGAATCATAGTTCCCCATAGGATTTTTTCTAGAATTTTAGAATTAAATTTTGATTAGTTTAATTAGGGTAGATGTAGGGTATCCTAATTAGGGTTTAGGTTGTGCTTAGGTGAAGAATTCCCTTTCTTTGATAAGTTTTGTCTTGATTTTTAGGTAGAGGCCTATGTAGATGTTATGGGTAGATGTTGAGGACCCTTGTGTATAATTGTTAGATTTTTTTCCCATTGGTTTAGTATTTTTAGGTATTTTCTGAAGTTGCCTGTTGATTTTGTCTCCCCTGTGGTTATCTGTTCATCTTTGGGGTTCGTTGTGGGGAATTTGTTGAGGGGCTTGTGTTGCCTTGAAGACCTTGATGGAGAGCATCATGAAGAGAAGATTGTAGATCAAGACTCAGAGACCCAGAGCTTGGATTGTCCCCGGTCTGTGAGGTTTGAGATCCTGAAGTTTGAAGGAAGTTCATGGTACTTTCCTGAGGAAGGCACTATGAATGACTTTCATTCTTTCTTCTCACCTCTTTCTTAAGTATCCAATGATGTTGGAGCCAACTTGTGAGTTTAATTTCTCCTGAGGAGGAATGTAAACTGATCACATGTTGTTGAGCCACATGGGATACAACTCCTAAGTGGAAGCCTCCTAGTATTTTCCTGAGGAAGGTCCTATGGGTCTATTCACTTAGTTCCCTTAGTTTATCTAGGATTTCTCAAGTATCCAATGATGTTGGAGCCAAATTGTGAGTTTAATTTCTCCTGAGGAGGAATGTAAACTGATCACAGTTGTTGAGCCACATAGGATACAACTCCTAAGCGGAAGCCTCCTAGTACTTTCCTGAGGAAGGTCCTATGAGTCTATTCACTTAGTTCCACTAGTTCAGATAGGATTTCCTAAATATCCAGTGATGTTGGAGCCTGCTTGTGAGTTTAATTTCTCCTGAGGAGGAATGTAAACTGATCACAGTGGTTGAGCCACATAGGGTATGACTCCTGAGTATACACCTCCTAGTGCTTTCCTGAGGAAGACACTATGAGTTGGCTTACTTAGCTCCCTTTCTTTGGTAAGCTTGTTCTGAAGCTTGAAGACTGGGATTGTTTCTCTTGTTTAGGGTTTTGCTGTAGGGCTTTGCTTAGAGTGGATCAGATTCTGTGTTAGGGTTAGGATTAGAGAATAGATGATTCTTTCTCAAAGCATGTGTGTTTTGTTTGCCTGATGGCACTTCATTTCTCTTATCTGTTATTGCTTGATAGCATGTTGTTTATTTTCAGTATGATTACTGTTATTTCATGACTGGCTTGAGGTCGAGATGAGCTTGTGGAGGCTGATGCCACACACACATTTCCTCCCTCACTTGCATTGCATGCATTTTACCGTATTACTGTTTACTGTTTAAGCTGATGCTTTGTCTGTTCTGTGCCTCATTGACATGATCCCTTAGGACTCTCACTTCCTTTGATAAGGAAGTGATGATAGAACTTTAGGTTGAAACCTATGCATGACAACTTCTAGGAGTTCCCTGTTCAAACCTCAACCATAGGATGAATCCATGGCATGATAACAGTAGGACTTGATAGTCTCCCTCCTAGTTGAGCCATTTTTTCTTGTAGTTTCCCGAACTACGTTTGCTCTGATCTTTCATACCAGATGAAAGTACGTAGGCATAGGATGCGACGTCCTAGCGAGCGACCTTTCCCCCATAACCCGTAGTTAGGCGAACTACGTTGACTCTGATTTCTCATTCTCTGATGAGAATACGTAGGCATAAAGCGCGACGCTTTGCCGAGTCATTTTTCTTTTCCTTTTTTAGCCAGCCTTGATAGGTAGATAGATTATAACCAACCCGTCCAAGTAAACAAACAAGCGAGGATCCCGTCGAGTACGACGGACGTGAGGGGTGCTAATACCTTCCCCTTGCGTAACCGACTCCCGAACCCAGACAATGGTTGCGATGACCTTGTCTTACCCTTTTTCGTCAGGTTTTTCCGATCGTTTCCTTTCCCGCTCTGAGGGATAAATAACGAAAGGTGGCGACTCTTCTGTCATGCCGGCACCTTATTTTCGCGCAAGCGACAGCTGGCGACTCTGCTGGGGACCGAACCCAGAATCTCTGGTTCGCCGGTTCCCTATGAGAGTCAATCCTATCGTTTGTGTGTTTGCTTGTTGGGTTGCGTTTATTTATCGCATTTTTACTTCTCGCATTTTATTTCCCGCATTTTATCTCCAGTTTGATATGATTATCTGTGCTGCTGTGGGAGAGGGATGTTACTGTGAGTGAAAAGCCGGACCTGGGCTTGAGTACACACCTAGATATAGTTGCGGAGAAGTAGTAGACGAACCTGTCTGCTGAGCAGGCACAGTTCCCTACGAAAATCTGCGCTCAGACGAGATTCTTGCAGAGGTGCTCCTTTCCGGTCCTGAGGATCTGAGGGGAGTCCAGACGTGAGGATTGTCGACTCTGGGGACCGATCATTTGGAAGTCAGCTAAGAGAGGCCTCTTCATGACTTGACGATGCCACTCCTTCTGGGAATCGTATTGTCACTCATGAAAGTCTGTGACGCTGACAACCGCATAGGATGCCGTACCTTTGTCCGTGGATTAGGTCCATCATACCTGTGAGTGGGATTGGGATATTGCAGGAAACTTATACCTTCAGACCACCTGGTTTTCTTGACAGTGAATCAGTTATGTTGGGTTCTCAGTTGCAGAGATGTTCTTGATAGAGCAAGGGTTTGATCAGAGGATTTTATCATCGGGTGTTTGTCTGTTCCTGATAGAGCAGGTTCCGATCAGAGTATTGTTATCAGAGGTTTGTTCTGGATGGAGCAGATTTTTGAGTGGGGTCTGAGGATCTCGTCAGCGGTTGTTATTTTGTTCTTGATAGGGCAGATTTTGAGTGGGGTCTGAGGATCTCATCGGCAGTTGTTGTTTGTTCTTGATAGGGCAGATTTTGAGTGGGGTTTGAAGATCTCATCAGCAGCTGTGTATTTGTTCTTGAGAGGGCAGATTTGTGATTTGGGGTCCGAAGACTTCATCAACAGATATTCCTTGATCTTGCATCCGGGGTCTTTATTATCAGGCCTTCGTTCTTGTCAGAGCAGAATTTTGATCTCGATCCTACCAGATGGTTATTCACAGCAGATCAGATCAGTGGTTTTACACCGGGGTTTCCTTCTCATCAGCAACTGTTGACATCGAATCTCCACAGCAGCCACCCGGATATATTGTTGCATACCTGCATTTTGCATTAGCTTGCATAATCATTCCATTAGCGTGTGTCCGTGACAGGTACCATTTCCCTGATCCAAGATCTCTCATTGTGTTACTGCAGCCGTTCTCAGAAAGACTGATGCGTATGAGTTCTCGGTCCTTGATGTGTCGAATCTGACTATTGCTATGTGAGGTTGCTGTTTCCATGATTGGGCCCAGATTCCTCTCCTTATTATTGTCAGCAAGTGCCAGGATCGGGGAAAATCTCTCAAGCACACAGACACACGCATGCATCTGCATAAAGCATTCTTACATGACATACATTTTGTTACCTTTTCCTAACCTTTGATGTTGACAGGTTTTTCAGGTACTCAGGTTCCGAGCTGTTTTCGATCTCCAGGATTGATCAAAGATTCATCCACCGCTACTCAACTCGCGCCAATCAAACGAGAATCATGGACCAGGTACAGTCAGATGTTCAGGAGCTTCGTGAACGGATGGATCGTTTTATGGAGCTGATGCAAGTAGTTGCGAATGGGCAAGACCAGCTTCGTACCTTGGTTCAACCTCTCATCTCCAGGGTTGACAGTAATGGAATACTTCACGGCGGGGCCGTGCCCACTCCTCCTCAAGGGGATACTCCACAGAACGTTGTTCCTGCTGCCGGGGGCAACGGTAGTGCTAACGGCAATTTGATGACTAATCTCGGACTTAACGCGGCGGGCGCCGTCAATGGTGGTTTGGAAGCCAATGTTAACGTGGGGCCGGTCAACGGCAATGTTGGTGCAGGAAATATGGTGGTGCCTCAACCGTGGCTGGAGGACCATCAGGATGACATATTCTCTCAGAGAGGTGCAGAGGCTGAATTGACTGCTGAGGCTCGACTCAGGTTCAAGGCGCTGGAAGATAAAATGAGAGATATAGAAAATCAGAACACATTGGGCGTTGACATGGCCAAACTTGGGTTGATTGCTGACTTTAAAGTACCTCACAAGTTCAAGGTGCCTATCTTTGAGAAGTATAGGGGCACTACTTGTCCCCGTGTTCACCTCCGATCTTATTATAGAAAGATGTCCGCTTATTCCGACGATGAGAAGCTGCTGATGCACTTCTTTCAGGATAGTCTTTCGGGTCCATCGCTCGAATGGTATATGGGTTTGGAGCCCGCTGCTGTGCGCACGTGGAAAGATCTCGCTGAAGCGTTTGTCCTCCACTATCAATATAATAGCAACTTGGCTCCCAACCGAGTTCAGCTTCAGAATCTCTCGCAGCGGAGCAATGAAAGCTTCAAGGAGTACGCCCAGCGGTGGCGTGAATTGGCTGCTCGGGTTCAACCACCGATGGTCGAGCGTGAGTTGGTACAAATGTTCGTGGCTACCCTTCCTGGAGTCTATTATGAGAAGCTGATCAGTGGCATGTCTGGAACTTTCTCGGCTCTTATCACTTTGGGCGAGCATGTCGAAAATGGTATAAAGATCGGAAAGATTCAGGGCGAATCATCCTCAGCTGGAGGAGCTAGCAAGAAACCCTATACTGGCAAGCGCCGAGAGGGAGATGCCAGTGCTGTCACTAATGCTAGGAGAAAGGGAAAGGGCCCTCAGTCTCAGATTGCTAGCATAAACATCCCAGCTGCACCCCCGCAGCCGCAGCAGCAGCCCCAGCAACAGAATAATCCGGGATATAAGAGATATCAGAATCGGGGTCCCCTCGCAAACCGTCATTTGGAAACTCCTCCTATGTCATATGCACAGCTTCTGCAGACGTTGCTTCAGCTCCAATTAGTTCAAAAGAGGACAATGGCTCCCTTGACAGGGGCACCACCACCGGGGTATGATGCTAATGCTACTTGTGAATTTCATTCGGGGGCACCTGGCCATACGGTTGAGAATTGTAAAGCTTTTAAGCACAAAGTCCAGGACTTGGTCGACGCCAAGGTGATCAACTTTTCTGACAACGTGCCCAACGTCACCAAGAATCCAATGCCTCATCATAGGGGGGGCGGAGTGAATGCTGTTGTCACTGAGGAGAATTCAGATTTGCTGACCGATGTCAAAGATCTGAAGACGCCGTTGAGTTTTATTAAGGCTAAGTTGCTGAAGAAGGGCTTCTTTCCCGGATGTGGAGAGATGTGTATGGCTTGTGCTACACTTCCTGATGGGTGTGAGCAGTTGATCGAAGGTATCCAAAGTCTGATGACCGAGGGTATTTTGCAATTCAGTCGGAGCATTGAGAATGCGTCAGGGGAAGTCGTGCTGAAGCAGGCAGACGAAGTTGCTACCATTTCCATTCCTCGCCACCCTATCACTATTTCTGCGCCCCGACCGCCTACTATCACCATCACCAGGGCCGGACCAATCCCATTCGAGAGCACTAATGCCGTCCCATGGCATTACGGCGCCGAAGTGTATTGTAACGGTCAGAAGATAGAGCTTGAGTCATCCGGATCGACTGCGCAGGATCTTACTGAAGTCAGTGGTATCACCAGGAGCGGAAGAGTATTCGCACCGGCGGAGGTTGCAGCAGAGAAAGTGGTCCGAGCTGACACTATGGATAAAGGTAAGGGTAAAGCTGTTGAAGAGGTTCCTGCAGGGGCAGAGAAAGACTTGTTGGTTAAAGATGCTGAAGAGTTCATGCGACTGATCAGGAAAAGTGACTACAAGATTGTAGATCATCTTCATCAGACTCCGTCAAAGATCTCGATTCTTAACCTGTTGCTGTGTTCTGAAGCGCACCGCAACGCATTATTGAAGGTATTGAATGCTGCATACGTGCCGCAGGAGATATCAGTAAATCAACTCGAGGAAGTAGTAGCCCATGTCAATGCTGGTAATGGGCTGGGATTTACAGATCTGGAGCTGACTCCCAAGGGAAGAGATCACAACAACGCCCTGCACGTCTCAATAGAGTGCAGAGGCACGATTATGTCACATGTCCTAGTGGATACGGGCTCCTCGCTTAACGTACTTCCGAAGAAGGCACTGATGAAGTTGGATACCCGTGGACTGCTGTGCACGCCCAGTGATCTGGTCGTGAAGGCCTTTGACGGAACCAAGCGCCACGTCTTCGGAGAATTGACCCTGCCAATTCAAGTTGGTCCAGAGACGTTTAATGCGGTTTTCTATATCATGGATATCATGCCTGCCTATAGTTGCCTCTTAGGTCGGCCGTGGATCCATTCTGCTGGTGCTGTAACGTCCACGCTGCATCAGAAGCTTAAATATGCTGTTGGGGGCAGCATAGTGACAGTCTGTGGAGAGGAGGACATCATGGTAAGCCACCTGTCGTCCTTTAAATATGTCGAAATGGATGGTGAGATCCATGAGACTCTTTGCCAGGCTTTTGAAACCGTCAGGGTGAAGGAGGTAGCTCCCGTTGTTGCAGAGAAGCAAGAGTTAAACCTCTCCTCGTTTAAAGAAGCTCGGGCTGTTGTCGAAGCTGGTTCCACCCCAGGCTGGGGGCATGTTTTGGATATACCAATCAAACAGGATAAGTTTGGATTGGGATATTCTCCGCAAGCTGAAGCTTCATCTTCTTCTGGTAGCTCGTCTCGTGGGAAAGGGCCGATCTTATTCACCAAGGGGGGAGTAATCTTCGAGAGTATCAACGCTGCGTCAGAGGACAGCGGAGACAGTGATTGTGATCTTGATGCCTGGATTCAACCGAGCAAGCCAGGCGAGCGCCTCCACAATTGGACCATCAAGGAGATTATCGAACTGACGAGTGAAGAGTAATGATTTGCTTTTTACAATCTTTGTACAACCCTATGTCCTGCCCGGGGCATATTGGTTTTACTGTCAGGGCCTTGTTGGATTATGTGTATGCATTTTGTTAATAAATAAAAGGCGTTTTCTTCGTAATCAAATATTGTGTTCTCTGTTATTCATGCTTTATGTTTGTTTCGAAAAACAGCAAAATGGCAACGAGGTTCGTGCTAACCTGCATATTCTTGCTTTAAACTTAACCCTTGTTATTGCAGGATCCACGTAACAGATGACATCGACTCTGGACCCTCTACGGCTCACTACGACTTTGATTGCCCGATCTATCAAGCCGAGGATGAGATTGATGAAGACGAAGACCTTCCGGAAGAGTTGGCCCGCTTGTTGAGACAAGAGGAGAAGGTTATTCTGCCTCATGAAGAGGATATTGAGACCATAAATCTGGGTTCTGAGGAGCTTATCAGAAATGTCAGAGTAGGGGCTGCGCTGCAGAACGATGTCAAGCATAGACTGGTCGAGATGCTTCGAGAGTATAGTGACGCCTTTGCTTGGTCGTATGAGGATATGCCCGGACTTGACACTGATATCGTGGTTCATCGCTTGCCGTTGCGAGAAGATTGCCCTCCAGTCAAGCAGAAGCTCAGGAGGACGAGACCAGACATGGCTGTAAAAATCAAAGAAGAGGTCCAGAAGCAGTTGGACGCAGGATTTCTAGCCGTTACCACTTACCCTCCGTGGGTCGCCAACATAGTGCCTGTACCGAAGAAGGACGGTAAGGTACGCATGTGCGTCGATTATCGGGATTTGAATAGGGCGAGCCCTAAGGACGATTTCCCGTTGCCTCATATCGATGTGTTGGTCGACAATACAGCCCAGTTTTCCGTGTTTTCGTTCATGGATGGCTTCTCCGGTTACAATCAGATTAAGATGGCGCCGGAGGACATGGAGAAAACGACGTTTATTACCCCCTGGGGCACGTTTTGCTACAAGGTAATGCCTTTCGGTCTGAAGAACGCAGGGGCCACTTACCAGCGAGCAATGGTAACTTTGTTTCATGATATGATTCATCATGAGATCGAGGTCTATGTTGATGACATGATTGCAAAGTCCCAAACGGAGGAGGAGCATCTGGTCAATTTGCTGAAGCTGTTCGAAAGGCTTAGGAAGTTCAAGCTGAGGCTGAATCCTAACAAATGCACTTTCGGGGTGCGGTCCGGAAAGTTATTGGGGTTTATCGTTAGTGAACGAGGTATTGAAGTTGATCCTGCAAAGATAAAAGCTATCCAAGAAATGCCAGCGCCGAAAACAGAAAAAGAAGTTCGTGGTTTCTTGGGCCGAATAAACTACATTGCAAGGTTTATCTCTCAGCTCACGGCCACTTGTGAACCGATGTTCAAATTGTTAAAGAAAAATCAGGCGATTACTTGGAATGAGGATTGCCAGAAGGCATTCGATAAGATAAAGCAGTATCTTCAAGAACCTCCAATCTTGATACCCCCAGTGGCTGGACGGCCATTAATCATGTACTTGACAGTTCTGGAGAATAGTATGGGGTGTGTTCTCGGTCAGCACGACGAGACGGGCAGAAAAGAGCATGCCATTTATTATTTGAGTAAAAAGTTCACTGAGTGTGAATCTCGATACTCGATGCTGGAGAAGACGTGTTGTGCATTAGCTTGGGTTGCCAAACGTCTACGACAGTATATGCTCAATCACACCACTATGCTGATTTCGAAGATGGATCCGATCAAGTACGTCTTCGAAAAGCAGGCTCTTTCGGGCAGGATCGCCAGGTGGCAGATGGTGTTAACAGAATATGATATTCAGTACGTCTCCCAGAAAGCCATCAAGGGAAGCGTATTGTCTGACTACCTTGCCGAACAGCCAATCGAAGACTATCAGCCAATGAAGTTCGAATTCCCTGACGAGGACATTATGTTTCTCAAAGCGAAGGATTGCGATGAGCCATTGCCCGATGAGGGGCCGGATAGGAAGTCTCAGTGGAAGTTGATATTCGACGGAGCGGTTAATTCCTATGGAAGTGGTATCGGGGCTATCATCACGACTCCTCACGGATCCCATATCCCGTTTACTGCAAGACTGACGTTTTCGGTTACCAACAACGAAGCCGAGTATGAAGCGTGTATTATGGGTCTAGAAGAGGCGATTGATTTGAGAATCAAGAATCTAGACATATATGGTGACTCAGCGCTTGTAATCAATCAGATTAAAGGGGAGTGGGAGACTCGTCAAGCGAATTTAGTGCCGTACATGAATTATGCCAGGAGGCTGCTTCCGTTCTTCGACCGAGTAGAACTTCATCATGTACCCCGGGCTGAAAATCAAATGGCTAATGCTTTAGCCACGTTGGCTTCAATGTATAAGGTCAATCTTTGGAATGAAGCTCCAAGCATTGTTCTTTCGCGTCTTGATAGACCAGCGTTTGTGTTCGCAATCGATAATGCCACTGACGGCAAGCCATGGTTCCACGATATCCAGACCTTCCTTATGACCAAGGAGTATCCTGCGGGTGCGTCAACCCAGGATAAGAAGACTCTGAGGAGGCTATCTGGAAACTTTTACCTCAACCCTGATGGAGTGCTGTACAAGAGAAACCACGATCTCGTGCTACTCAGATGTGTAGATGAGAAGGAGGCAAGTATGCTCATGGAAGAAGTCCATGAGGGCACATTTGGTACGCACGCCGGCGGGCATGCCATGACGAGAAAGATCCTGAGAGCAGGATATTACTGGTTGACTATGGAGTCGGATTGCTTCAGATTCGCGAAGAAATGTCACAAATGCCAGATTTATGCTGATAAAGTTCATGTGCCGCCGTGCCCATTGAATGTCATGTCCTCCCCTTGGCCGTTCTCCATGTGGGGCATCGACATGATAGGCAAGATCGAACCCACTGCATCCAATGGTCATCGTTTTATTCTGGTAGCTATCGACTACTTCACCAAGTGGGTGGAGGCAGCCTCGTACGCTAATGTGACCAAGCAGGTGGTAGCTAAGTTCATAAAGAGGGACATCATCTGTCGCTATGGAATTCCCGAGCGGATCATTACTGATAATGGTTCGAATTTGAATAATAAGATGATAAAGGAGCTGTGCCAGAGCTTCAAGATTGAACACCACAACTCATCTCCCTACCGGCCGAAGATGAATGGCGCTGTTGAAGCGGCCAACAAGAACATCAAGAAGATTGTTCAGAAGATGGTTGTGACGTACAAAGATTGGCACGAGATGCTGCCGTTTGCCTTGCACGGTTATCGTACGACGGTGCGTACGTCGACCAGGGCAACTCCTTTCTCCTTGGTGTACGGTATGGAAGCTGTCCTACCGCTAGAAGTGGAGATTCCCTCTTTGCGAGTTTTGGTTGATGTGAAACTTGATGAGGCAGAATGGATTACGAGTCGCCTGAACCAGCTCAGCCTGATGGACGAGAAGAGGTTAGCATCGATTGCATTTGGTCGCCTGTACCAAAGCCGAATGAAGAAAGCTTATGATAAGAAGGTGCGTCCTCGAAGCTTTCAGACGGGTGATCTCGTCCTGAAGAAGATTCTTCCGCCACACTCCGATCACCGGGGCAAGTGGACTCCGAATTACGAAGGGCCATATGTCGTCAGCAAGGTCTTCTCAGGAGGAGCTTTGTTGTTATCCACGATGGATGGTGAAGATTTTGCATCCCCGATGAACGCGGACGCAGTTAAAAAATACTTTGCTTGAAAGAGACCCGCTGGACAAAACAGAAAGAGTCCAGGCAAAAAAGGGGCATCCCGGCGAACCAAAAACAGAATAAAAGGTTCGGGCAAAAATTAGGGATATATTGAAAAAATGTACACCCGCGAAGTCGAAAACCTACACTGGGCGGCTTCGGCAAAAAAGGGTATCCCGGTGAACTGAAAACCCGTGAAGGGCGGTTCACGCAAAAGTTAGGGATTTGAATAAGCAAATGACTGCGTTCCGCGTATGGACTTTCATTGTTTAGTGGTTCGGAAGACCTGAGGGCCGTTTATCTGAATCAATCTCTTCCAAAGCTGAAGCATCGGAGAAGTATCGAAGTCGAGTGGGTCTTAGAGGGATCAACTTATGGTGTTCGTCTACGCCTCGATTGCCGACATTTGTATATACTGATGTATATTTATGTTTTCTTTTTGCGCGGCTTCCTCATTCCAGGAGCTTGCCTCTGTTGTAAAACAATTTTGCCCGTTCAGGGGTTCATCATCAATAAAATGCACATTATTCAGCAATTTTACTTGTCTGTTTAGCATTTATCTGTTTTGTTTGCGAATGATAACGCCGATGTGTTTTTGATAAAATGCGCATACATAAACTTGCGGGCCTAGGCCCATTGATTGTTGAAACAACTAATTAACTGAACATTGTCACGAGATAATAACCTGGATAGGCCCCTGTGAGGAGGATATCTTGTCTGTTTGTTTGTGTTGTTGCAGGTGTAGCACTTCCCAGAAGATATGCCGTGCGTGTCCCCGAGGCAGGATGAGTCCTCCTTCTCCAGCCGAGTTCAGTAGTTTCTCCTCCGCAGAATCTGAACGCAAGATGGCAAGCATTGATATGTCTTCCCCGGGTAGAGGTGTTTCTCGTCCCCAAGCAGACGCATCCTGAAGGAATGTCACCTCATCAGCTGAGTCAAGCACTGAAGCATGATGATTATCCCCAGCACCGGGTCACAAGTGCAGAGTTCATAGAAATGTTTGGGTACTGAAGCTCGTGTTTTCCCCAGTAAAGTCACTGAAGCAGGATTCTTCCCCCGCACCGGGTCACAGGTGCAGGTTTCGCAAAAGGCTGTTCGTTAGCCGAAGGATGCAGTAACTGATGGTGCCAGACTGAAGTCTCCAGTGAAATTGAGATGCCTCACCAGAGTCAGGCTCTCTCCTGAAGTTGGACGATTCCTTCTTCCCCAGTAGAGTGTTGGAACAGCTGATGTTGTATTCCCCTGCAGAGTTGTACTCTCCCCCGAAGTCAGATGATTCTTTCTTCCCCAGCGGAATTGAAATCCCTCATCAGAGTCGTCCTCTCCAGTGAATTAGAATGATTTCTCTCCCCGGTTGAGTCCGCAGAAAAGCAGAACCCTTGAACATTGATCGGATCATGATTGATTTTCCCCAGCAGAGCGTGGGGCAACCAGTGTTGTGTTCCCCCAGAATCGTACTCTCTCCATCGAAGCAGAATGATTTCTCCTTCCTCATCCGAGTTTGCAGATGTCCAAGAGATCCGAATCCTTGGAAGTTGATCAGATCATGATTGGTTTTTCCCCAGCGGAGTGTTGAGCAGCTGAAGTTGGTTCCCCACAGAATGGTCATCCCCAGAAGAGTAGCCAAGACGGCCGCGTAGTTCATTCTCGCGATTGATATCAGCAGATCCAAGTTCTCGTAGAGCTTCATCCCCTGCAGCAGTCAGCTGAAGTTGTTCCCCTGCAGCAGTTCGCGGAAGATCAATTCCCCAGACAGAGCCTGATTGATATTGGCGTGTTCACGTTCTCCTCAGCAGGATGACTCCTCTACCTGAGTGGTTCTTTCTCCTTGACAGGAAGATTTCCCCCCTTCGGCATTTATTTTGCTGATGGGATCGCATCATTGTGCATGATTGCATAGCATTGTGCATGACTGCATAGCATTTAAACGCTGCATAGAATTATGCAGGATTGCATGGCATTTAGCGTAAATGCATATCATTCCCACCGTGTGGGGCGTAGCGCAGAAGCATACGCATCATAAGCATGATCTAGGTCATCATCATCCTTGTTGAACAGGTGTATCCCCAAAAGGCCAGTTGCTCAGGACGATTCTTGATGTTCTCCCCAGCAAGGTCGCTTTTGAGATGATTCTTAAAGACCCCGGTGTGATCCCCGCAGTCGCTCGCTCAAGATGATTTTTGAGATCCCCAGCAAAGTCTTCAGTTCAAGATGATTCTCGAACTCCTCAGCAGGGCCGTTTGCTTAAGACGATTCTTAAGACCCCAGTGCAGGTTCCCGAATAGTTTGCTCAGGACGATTCTCGAGCTCCCCAATAGCGTCTCCAGCAGGAGTTGCCCAGGAAGATTCCTGGAATACCCAACCAGAAGGTTTGCTCCGGAAAGGTTGTCAGTTCAGGACGATTCTTGAAGATGCCCGACGGATCTGTTTGGTCAAGATGATTCTTGAAGTCCTCAGCAGCATGATATGTCTGCTCCAACAACGATGTCTAATCTGAAGATGGATTTCGTAAGCGCCCGATGGCGATATCAGAAGGTTCCGGTGAGTCCAGATTTCCGTGTTGAAGAATCAACGGGTGGCTGAAGACAAGGTTCCAGGGTTGTAGATACAACAGAGTGATTCGTGTGAGTCTGAAGACCAAGTCAGTTATCCTGAGGTGATGATTGATTGCGATCAAATGAAGGATATGTCTTCTGACTGAAGTCGAAGATAGGTCTCCAGCGGTGATGCAGGGTACTTCGATTGTCCGACGGTGATGTCAGATTTAGTTCTCCAGCGGTGATGCAGGGTATTTCGATTGTCCGACGGTGATGTCAGATTTAGTTCTCCAGCGGTGATGTTGGGTATTTTGATCGTCTGACGGTGATGTCAGGTCGATATTTCTCCAGCTAGTTGTTGAGCAGCTAGTGTTGCAGTATTCAAAGATTTGTTCCCCGCAGAGTACCGTGTGCTCGTGCAGTTGGCAAATTTTCGGGTTTACCGATATTCAACCGTCTCGTACCTTGATTGGTTGAGAGTCGTTCGCTTCTCACCCAGTCAGGTTCAAGCCGTTTGAATAGGGGCAGCTGTTGCACCCCAAAATTTGACCAACAATTATTTATTCATTGAGTATTTGAAAGTTGATACCTTCATCAGAAAGTTCAAGAGATCCTCAGAAGAAGTGGATTGAAACCAGGGTTGTGTGCTTCATAGCTTGAGAGTTATGGGTGCCCCTCAGGTGATTCTGAGACTTTGAGAAGAAACTTGATGTTTTTAGAAAGCCTATGAGATGCCTTGATAGCCTTCATGAAGCCCAGAGAGGTCATTATGCAAGAGTTCAGAGGATTCAACCATGAATGGTAGAATTAGGGTTTTGACTGGGTCAACCCTAGGATAACTGAAGATTTGGAGAGGGTTGAGACCTAATCCAAGGGCCATGAGATCATGCAATGATGCATAGAGATGTTATAAAGATGATTCCTAGACCAACTCATCATGAGTGAGGAGTTTGAGAAGTTTCAAGTCAGGGTTTCCAAGGATTGTCAGTGAAAAACCCTAATTTGATCCTTATCTTCCAGGCAGTTTTAGCTCTAGATGTGATTGATATCTCACCTCCCCCATAACATGAATGTTGTAGAGCTTGTTCTTAGCTTTAATTTAAGTGGTGGAAGTCCTTGATAGGAGTTACAGAGCTCAAGTTATGGTTTTGACAAATTACAGGTCAGCAAAGGTGTGTGAATCTGGGTCCTTGAAAGTCACCCAACTTGCAGACAACTTTTGCCCTAGTAGGAGGATTCCTATGATTTCTTGGTCAACATGAATGTTGAAGAGGATCTTCTTAGCTTTAATTTGAGTGGTAGAAGTCCTTGATTGGATTTGTGGAACTCAACTTATGGTTTGAACAAGACAGGGGTATTTTGGTCATTTGTCAGTTATAGGTCATTTTATCCAATGCCTAAAACTCCTATTTCCAAGCCTCAAATGGAAAAACTCAAAACATGAAAGTTGCTCAAAATGTGATTTTGAGTCTAGAAAGAAGGTCACAAATTGTTGGAAAAGCTCATAGCATGAAGTTACATGATTGGTCCAAAATGAACTAAAAATGGCATATAAGTTTGAAAAGTTGAATTTGGAAATTGATTTGGAAGATCCACAAATCCAAAATAGGTCATCCAATATATCATTTTGATTGGAAAAACCATTTTGAGAACATTGGTTCAGCTAGAATTTTGAATTGAAGCTTTAAAATAGGTGATGCTTTGAAAAGTTGTTACTTGAAAAAGAAGGCAATGTTGAAAAACCCTACACAAGCCAAAGATGAGCTTGTTTTTCACTCATCCCTTCTCAATATCTCATGTAAAGATACTTTAAGACTAAATGGCAAGGCATAAGGCATGGAATATGAGAAATTCAACTTGTCCCCACATGAGATTTTCAAGAACTTTCCACACTTTTCTAGATGATTCTAGAAGGATCCAGCTTCTTCCATCCATCATTATAAGAAGGATGATCTTCATAGTGTTCAAGGTTGGTGATAGAGAGTCAAGTCAGAGGAGAAAGAGAGAGATACATTGCCATTAAAGAGCTACCTTCACAATCAAGCAACTTGAGTTTTCTTCCATCACAAGCATCTTCCATCAACAACTCTTGCAAACAGAAGGTTGTGGATCATCCAAGGAGCATCTTGAACCAATTCCAAGGCCTGCAAGCATCCTCACGAGCCCTCACCATCATCCCTTTGACAGGTTCTTTCTTCTCCTTGTATCTCTTAAGTTAGCTAGTTTCAATTAGTTTCGTAGGCATGGAATGATTGTATTAGGGTAGATGATCAAATACTGAAAGTTAGGGCACGATCCATGATGGTTTGTAACAGGTGCATGAATCTTTGATGTGCAAGAATGAACTGTGTGCTAGGCTTTAATCAACATGACATGGATTATAGTGATTAGGGTGGCATAGGGAACAAGATTGCAGCTTTAGTTTTGAGTTTTATTAGGATTGATCTCAGAGAAATATGTTTGAACCATGATCTTGAACCTCTCTGTTAGGAGGATCTAGGAAGAATTATGGAAAACCACACGCATGGTTGTGTTCTAGGCAATTAGTAGATCATGTTTGCCCTTGGAATCTTTCGATTTCGTTGAGTGAGTGGAGAGAACGAGCCAGTTGAATCTTAGGGCATGGAGGAGAGGGTTCTGAAAACCCTAGTTTTGTTTGGGACGATGAAGGAGGTCCATTGATTTGGTCTCAATATTTGACTTGTTATGTTAATCCAACGGCTGTGAGTGAGTCTGAAGAATGGAGGGAAAGATTCAAATAATTGAAACACGGTCGTTTCATTAAACCGCGCTTGGGCTTGCTGGCTTCTATTCGCACCCCCCCTGTTATCTGGCCCATTCTGATTTCAACTGGCGCGTGTGCTATTCCAACCCCCCCCCCCTCCCTTTATTTATTTTAATTGTTTTAATATTGTTTTAATATTTTTCTGTTTTGATTAATTCATAAATAAATGATAAAAAATGATTTTTGACTTCTTCTTTTTTCTATGATTAGATGATTTTGTGTAGAAAAATATAAAAATAAAAAATGGAATTTTATTTTTAGTGTGGAATTTTTAGTGATATTTTCTTTAACCTAGTGTATTTTCCTTATTTTAGTTGATACATGATTTTGTAGGAATTGTTTTAGGACCTTCCCTTAGGTTTTTTTTATCCATTCTTTTTTGTGCAATTAGATGATGAATCATAGTTCCCCATAGGATTTTTTCTAGAATTTTAGAATTAAATTTTGATTAGTTTAATTAGGGTAGATGTAGGGTATCCTAATTAGGGTTTAGGTTGTGCTTAGGTGAAGAATTCCCTTTCTTTGATAAGTTTTGTCTTGATTTTTAGGTAGAGGCCTATGTAGATGTTATGGGTAGATGTTGAGGACCCTTGTGTATAATTGTTAGATTTTTTTCCCATTGGTTTAGTATTTTTAGGTATTTTCTGAAGTTGCCTGTTGATTTTGTCTCCCCTGTGGTTATCTGTTCATCTTTGGGGTTCGTTGTGGGGAATTTGTTGAGGGGCTTGTGTTGCCTTGAAGACCTTGATGGAGAGCATCATGAAGAGAAGATTGTAGATCAAGACTCAGAGACCCAGAGCTTGGATTGTCCCCGGTCTGTGAGGTTTGAGATCCTGAAGTTTGAAGGAAGTTCATGGTACTTTCCTGAGGAAGGCACTATGAATGACTTTCATTCTTTCTTCTCACCTCTTTCTTAAGTATCCAATGATGTTGGAGCCAACTTGTGAGTTTAATTTCTCCTGAGGAGGAATGTAAACTGATCACATGTTGTTGAGCCACATGGGATACAACTCCTAAGTGGAAGCCTCCTAGTATTTTCCTGAGGAAGGTCCTATGGGTCTATTCACTTAGTTCCCTTAGTTTATCTAGGATTTCTCAAGTATCCAATGATGTTGGAGCCAAATTGTGAGTTTAATTTCTCCTGAGGAGGAATGTAAACTGATCACAGTTGTTGAGCCACATAGGATACAACTCCTAAGCGGAAGCCTCCTAGTACTTTCCTGAAGAAGGTCCTATGAGTCTATTCACTTAGTTCCACTAGTTCAGATAGGATTTCCTAAATATCCAGTGATGTTGGAGCCTGCTTGTGAGTTTAATTTCTCCTGAGGAGGAATGTAAACTGATCACAGTGGTTGAGCCACATAGGGTATGACTCCTGAGTATACACCTCCTAGTGCTTTCCTGAGGAAGACACTATGAGTTGGCTTACTTAGCTCCCTTTCTTTGGTAAGCTTGTTCTGAAGCTTGAAGACTGGGATTGTTTCTCTTGTTTAGGGTTTTGTTGTAGGGCTTTGCTTAGAGTGGATCAGATTCTGTGTTAGGGTTAGGATTAGAGAATAGATGATTCTTTCTCAAAGCATGTGTGTTTTGTTTGCCTGATGGCACTTCATTTCTCTTATCTGTTATTGCTTGATAGCATGTTGTTTATTTTCAGTATGATTACTGTTATTTCATGACTGGCTTGAGGTCGAGATGAGCTTGTGGAGGCTGATGCCACACACACATTTCCTCCCTCACTTGCATTGCATGCATTTTACCGTATTACTGTTTACTGTTTAAGCTGATGCTTTGTCTGTTCTGTGCCTCATTGACATGATCCCTTAGGACTCTCACTTCCTTTGATAAGGAAGTGATGATAGAACTTTAGGTTGAAACCTATGCATGACAACTTCTAGGAGTTCCCTGTTCAAACCTCAACCATAGGATGAATCCATGGCATGATAACAGTAGGACTTGATAGTCTCCCTCCTAGTTGAGCCATTTTTTCTTGTAGTTTCCCGAACTACGTTTGCTCTGATCTTTCATACCAGATGAAAGTACGTAGGCATAGGATGCGACGTCCTAGCGAGCGACCTTTCCCCCATAACCCGTAGTTAGGCGAACTACGTTGACTCTGATTTCTCATTCTCTGATGAGAATACGTAGGCATAAAGCGCGACGCTTTGCCGAGTCATTTTTCTTTTCCTTTTTTAGCCAGCCTTGATAGGTAGATAGATTATAACCAACCCGTCCAAGTAAACAAACAAGCGAGGATCCCGTCGAGTACGACGGACGTGAGGGGTGCTAATACCTTCCCCTTGCGTAACCGACTCCCGAACCCAGACAATGGTTGCGATGACCTTGTCTTACCCTTTTTCGTCAGGTTTTTCCGATCGTTTCCTTTCCCGCTCTGAGGGATAAATAACGAAAGGTGGCGACTCTTCTATCATGCCGGCACCTTATTTTCGCGCAAGCGACAAGTATAAGGCTCTACTCGATGGAGATTCCCTCGACCAAGGCTCCCTGCCGTTGTACCAGAATAGGCAGAACACCCAGCTCGCGATGGGACGTTCGCGCCGCAGGGACCAAACTACCCCCACCACGACCAGGTAACGAAACCGGTCGACTAGCCAGTTCTCCATACTACCGGGCACAATTATCATTGAGCTACTTCCCCCAGACATACCAAAAAGCATAATAAACACGCATCTCAAACATACTAACTTACATTTCAAGCATACAACGTGCAGAAATAAAACAGACATATCATCATGCAGAAACAAAACGAGCGCACACTTAAACAAAATTCCATCTTATAAAGTCGGGTACCAGCCCAATGGTCAAGTTACAATATCAAATAAAGAGTGCAGGCCCAACAAAAACACTTAAACAAAAATAGCAAAACATTGGCGCGCATGCCCAGAAACCTCGAGCACGCAGGCCCGGACAAATTTACATATGCTCGTCCATTAGGGCAGAGTCATCGACAGCTTCAGCGGCAGGATCGACCATTCGTCCATTGACGATATGGTGGAAAGGCCCGATTCCATCCACGACCAGGCTGCCTGCAGGGTTAACTACCTTGAGCTGGTCCACGGCACTAGAAAAGCCAATCCAGAACGCCTCCAAGCAATCACCCTCCAACTCCCTGATCTTCCTCATCAAATCCGCATGGGTGACCACGAGCTTGTCCTCGCCCGTCTCATCGTCGGCAGGACGGAGAGACCCTTCCAACTCCCCCACGCGGGCCTTCAGCGCCTGCACCTCTGCCTCCGCAGCCTTCAGCTTCTCCTCGGCACTCTCCTCCCGCTTACGCTCCGCAGCTGTATCTTCCTGGCTCTTCTACAACTCCTCAGTTAGTTTGTTCAGCCGCGACTGCGGGAAAGTAAGGTCACCCTGCAGCTTAGCTAGCTCGATCGAGGAGCAGCTCTCGTCGCTCAAGACCAAAGCCGTCGAGAACACCCGCATCATGGCCGCCAAATCCTCAGTCAAAACCTGCCTCCGAGGAGCCCGGTCTAAACGAAGGACCTTCTTGGCCTCCCCGACCGGTACGGATGGCGACTGAGCATCGTGAAAGAAGTCAGGATGCTGGTAGCACGGCGGGATTAAGAAGCCCTCCTCAGTGAACCCTGCCGTCAAGTCGACAACGCCCTCCGGCTGATGAATCTTGACCCGTTTAGCAGCCCCTTGAGACGATGGGGACTGGCTGCCCTGGGGTGACGAAGAGGAACCCTTGCCTCCCTGATCAAAAACAGCTTGCCCGAACACCTGGGCAACCCGCGTTTTACCGACTTTGACCGCGACTCTAGTCGAAGCTGAATTTTTGGTATGCAGATTTCAGATGTCCCAAGAACATTGATCTCTGCTGAAATAAGGACAACGACAGATCATGAACAATTTAAATTTCTTTAAATTGTTCCAATGTCATGACCAACGTCATGACCTCTGTTGTGACATCATCTGACTGACAGAACTATTTATCTAAACATTTAAATTGTGTAGAATTGTAAATGCTGAAAGATAAATAACACAGTAATTTTTTACCCAGTTCAGTGTCAACAACACCTACATTTTGGGGCTACCAAGACAGGGAGGAAATTCACTATTAGCATAATCAATTCAAAGTCAAACAACCAGTTTGCACTTCTCACTTAATCTCTACCCAATGACACTTCAACCTAGAGACACTCTAGACCTGAGTATTCCCACTCACTCCCCCTCAATCACACCACAGTGATATCAATACACAATTACAAAACAGTTGTGGAGATACACTCCAAACACACACCATGATCTTCCTTCACAGCTTTGATCAAGTGAGACACACTCTTGCTTAAAAGCTTTGAGTGACACAATGAACACAACAGTTCATACACAATAACCAAGCAATTATATAACCTAAAATTGCTTTGCACACAAGGAATCCTAAGATCCCTAGACACACGTGAAGAACAAACCTCTTCACTCACAAATATGTCTACCACAATGTATTAAACGATACAAAGGGTGACTTACACACAAGGGACTCTCAAACCCTAGACTTTGATTTTACACTCTGGTTGATCTTAATGTGAGTGCTTGCTTTCCTCTGCTTCTGCTCCTCCTTTTATAGCAATGCAGTATGGGCTTGGGCTGCTCCAAAGTAACAAACATTAGGTTTAACAAAGTAAACCTAATTTCCACTGATCAAGGTGTTGTCAAATTAGGTCATGATACTGCCTAGAATCTCGTCTGAGATGACCAAGGAACCCTAACAGGTTTCCTGAAATTTAGCCTGAGATATATCAGGTATCATAATAGAAAAACAAACTCTGCACACCTGATGTCATACGATCAATGTCATAACATTGGTCATGACATTCAGCTTCATTTAAACTTGCTTTCCAGCTTTCCCTGCTGAACACTTCTGTAGAATTTTCTTCATGACAGTAGAAACAAATGTTTTATAGTTCCCTAAAAAGTCTCAAAGATCCTTTTTATGAACACCCATTAAATCTGCACTTTGTTTCTAATAACTCTCTTAGGGCTTGTACATACTGATGAGGAATATCCAACAGGACCAAAACATTTCTGTCAAGAGATATAACATAGCAGCCCCTGTTGTACCAGACATTGATGTCGTGGCATTCAGTATGACATCCATGACAGCAGTTCTGTCATCAGCCCCTGCAGCACCAGGCAGTGATGTCATGACATTGGTAATGACATCCATGACAACAATTCTGTTATCAGCTCCTACTGCATCCATGACAACAATTCTGTCATCTGCTCTTGTTAGCCCCTGCTGCACCAGATGTCATGATATTGGTAATAACACATGACAGCAGTTCTGTCATCAGCTCCTGCTGGCTCCTTCTACATCACTACTCCTGCTGTTTCTCACACATGACGGTAGTTCTGTCATGACAACACATGAATGTTATGATGGATGTCACGATATTCAGCATGACATTCACATTAAAACACTTCACAACAGTTCTGTCACCACAACAAATGGAGATTTTATAGCATCCTGCTTAACATCAGTGCAGGATCATGTTTTATCAAAATTTATCCAATCATAGAACCATGGACAATTCTATATCATAGAACCATGGAACTAACAATCTCCCCCTTTGGAAAATTTTGGCTAAAACAACCAAACAACTTATCAGGGCAGCAGCAGTAGTTTACACGAGCTATCATACTCCCCCTTGATAGTTGCATCCAGCAAGAAATAGCAACAACACTTTACTCCCCCTTGGTTTAGTCAAAACTTGACAAAAAATGGAGTAAATGTACATATATATGCTCATAGCACAAACTGTACAAGCTGTTTGACCTCTTATAAAGACTGCACCACTTCAGCACCAATCCATTGGCAAGGATTTAAACCCCTCTGCTGAACTCAACATAAATCAGAGCACTAAGTTTTAATTATCCAACTTATGCATATGAGCAGCACACTGACTACTTTACACCATGATCCATCATGATGAGAAACAACCTCCTCTGCAAAAACTCCACACAACCAGTCTAAAATCAGCCCTGAACCACAGTTCCTTAAGAGTACACCTTGAATCAGTCTTGAAGATGCACCTTTAGGAATGACACTTTGACATCACCAATTCAAGGATAATCAATAAACTACTTGCCAAGTAACAATTGATTTTAAATCCCCGATTTGTGATACACAAATATTCTCATCATAGGTCCAAGGACACAAGCTTGCCTGAGCTTCAGCAATCTTTGTACACATCTTCATATTAGCACAATGTCAACACAAGTAATGCAGCCGCACATCAGACAGGTACACATCTCCCCCTGTCATACATAATCAGCACTCCCCCTAAAAGAGAGAACCCAAACACATGAAGAATCTCTTCATTACACACTGCAGCTTTACATTCCTTGTTTTACAGCCCATACTATAATAGAAGAGGTAGACAAAACTATCTGCAAGATCACTCAGATTCAACTAGGAATATCTCTAAAATGTCAGAGTAAATGCCTTATTTCCTTGACTTCTATATGCACAAAATCAGAGCTGAGGATGTATTGATCTTCATCTTTATATTACTCCTAATAAAGCTTGTGCACATCTGACTTAATCCATTAGCACCTAATGACAGACCCAAAAGGAATACACTGTCATGTTCACCATGAGCTTTAGCAGTAACACAATGTCACAACATCTGGTATAACATTCCATCCTCATATAGGCATACAATCACAACCTGCTTGAGACAATCTTGGTACATAACTGCACTTTTGCAGCAACACATCCTAGATAGAAGTATAGCTCCCCATATCAAGGGTAACCAGTGCACATGAATGGAAAACATAAGACGCATCTTCATGTCTTCAAGAACTCATTCTTTGTTCAACACACATGTTGAACGCATTCACCATAAGCAAATAGTACACCCATCAACCAAAAGCTCTCCCCCTATCTTTGATAAAAGATGCTCCAAGATCATTATATCTCAAGACCAACTCCCTGCTCATACAGTGAGAGGGTATCAAACTGCTCCACTTCATTCTAGAGCCTAAGATGGATCTCTCATACTCCAAGACATTCTTTACCTCATCATTCTCCCATATGATGGGTTAGAACACTTCTGAGTCGCTTAGTGACTTGATCACTGCCACATCATGATGCAACCAGCCAATGATCCACTCTAGTCTTGTACACTACCTTCACATTATACTCCCAAATAGTCCTTTTACCTCATCATTCTCCCGTATGACAAGATAGAGTACTTCTTAGTCAAGATGTGAGTCACAAGTTTTGCACCAGATCTTCAAGTCCTTTGCCAAGGAAAACCAACCCATATCAACTGGACTTACTACTGCCTAGTAATCCAACTGAAGATCTTCAGAGAACACAGCTCCACCAGCTTGATAAAAAACATCTCCAAAAGGGGTAATCTTTCATAAGCACCTTTGGGCTTCTACCACAAGCACCACTAGATGAATAGAACCAGAACCTCCTTTAGTGTTCAACAACTACCCTTCTGCACAAGAGTAATTTTCTCCAAGCACACTACTTAAATAACCAAATGCCACTGTTTGGTTATTCAGCATCTTTCATAGCTCTAGAAATTCTGCTACTCCACCAGGACACTTTGATCTTCAAGTCACAAATTCTACTTGCTCCAAGGCAAGTCATCTACTCCTTCACACAGCTCCTGCAAACTGCATGAGGTGAAGTATTAATTCCATTCATACCTGAGAAGATCAACTCATCTTTCATCAATGAAGGCCTTGAAGTTACTGCTTGATGTCACAACTTCAGTTAAGACATCCAACTGGGGTGTTCAGGCTTTCATTCTGCCACTTAGAATAACCTCATCACTTATTCAGAAAGAGCACATAGACTTGAGTTTGAGTAGACAACCTCCATCTTGCTTTATTGGACCACACCACATTGCTTGAAATGCATTTGCTTCATGAACTCCTCTTAAGAGAAACCAAACATGCCAAGGCTTGATTCTTTAATGAGGAAGGGTCACACAAGAAATCTTTACACAAGGATTCTCATTTTCCTTAAGTAGAGACTTCTTTAGAAAGTCAGAGATACCTTCCACTTATCCTTGGCCTCCAAGCTGATCCAGATCTCATGCTCCTGTGCACTTAGATCCGAAATAAACTGACCCAAGCAGAGCTACCAGCACCATTTTCTAGACCAGTTTCTTGCCAGGAAACTTTCTAGATATGCTTCTAGTAGAGACTAGAGCACACCTACTGCACTCCAATAAGCTGATTCTGGAGAACTGTCTTCATCTCCACTTCCATCAGCACTACATTCTAGTCTTAGTTTCTTGCCAGGAAACTTACTAGAATAAAGTCAGATCCTACCACACATGCGTATGGTACCTGTGGTTCACTCCTTGAATCAACAAAATTCTGCACAATCTCTGCTGATGGAATGTCTCAACATCTGGTTGAACATCATATTCTTGAAGTAGATCAAACAAATCAGGGGCCTTCTGCTTGTGCTGCTACTGATGAGACATCTTGATCATTAACTAAGGATAATTCATTAAATATTTGTGAAGATCTCAAATAGCAATGAATCTTAAATCCTTATAATCAATCCTTCTCTGAACTTCATGGATAACCAATCCATACAACTTGTTGAGAAGACCATCTGATAGATATTTATACTTCATTAATACCAAAAGTACTCTTCAGTATAAGTGTATCTAGTGTTGAAACATCAAGGTTGTCATCCTTGACTTAACCTGCCTAGAATCCTTGCAAGTCATGAGTGGTGAAAATAAATCACCTCTCACTATCTTCTCTAGCACAACTTCCAGCAATCTTCCACAGCCATGCATCAAACTGTATCTGGGCCAGTCTTCTCCCAGGGGCATCAGATTTCTTTTATCTGAGAAATATGCAGCGGAACCACCAAAAGAACATGCCCTAAACACGATGTCAGATCATTCAACAGGTCATAGGACAGAAGTAGCCACTCCTCCTTTGGCAGAGCATACAGCAGGTCATAGAAGCTCCAGAAGCAGTAACACAGAATACAAGTAGCAGCTCAAACATTTAGCAATATCATCAAATCAGCTGCCACTTCTCCTTATTCAAACCACCAGAAAGTATCTCCCTAGATCTCATCTAGAATAAACAGGATGCCAGCTCTGATACCAATTGAAATTCTGGTATGCAGATTTCAGATGTCCCAAGAACATTGATCTCTGCTGAAATAAGGACGAGGACAGATCATGAACAATTTAAATTTCTTTAAATTGTGTCAATGTCATGACCAATGTCATGACCTCTGTTGTGACATCAGCTGGCTGACAGAACTATTTATCTAAACATTTAAATTGTGCAGAATTGTAAATGCTGAAAGATAAATAACACAGTAATTGTTTACCCAGTTCAATGTCAACAACACCTACATCTGGGGGCTACCAAGCCAGGGAGGAAATTCACTATTAGCATAATCAATTCAAAGTCAAACAACCAGTTTGCACTTCTCACTTAATCTCTACCCAATGACACTTCAACCTAGAGACACTCTAGACCTGAGTATTCCCACTCACTCCCCCTCAATCACACCACAGTGATATCAATACACAATTATAAAATAGTTATGGAGATACACTCCAAACACACACCATGATCTTGCTTCACAACTTTGATCAAGTGAGACACACTCTTGCTTAAAAGCTTTGAGTGACACAATGAACACAACAGTTCATACACAATAACCAAAGCAATTATATAACCTACAATTTCTTGGCACACAAGGAATCCTAATATCCCTAGACACACATGAAGAACAAACCTCTTCACTCACAAATATGTCTACCACAATGTATTAAACGATACAAAGGGTGACTTACACACAAGGGACTCTCAAACCCTAGACCTTAATTTTACACTCTGGTTGATCTTAATGTGAGTGCTTGCTTTCCTCTGCTTCTGCTCCTCCTTTTATAGCAATGTAGTATGGGCTTGGGCTACTCCAAAGTAATAAACATTAGGTTTAACAAAGTAAACCTAATTTCCACTGATCAAGGTGTTGTCAAATTAGGTCATGATACTACCTAGAATCCCGTCTGAGATGACCAAGGAACCCTAACAGGTTTCTTGAAATTTAGCCTGAGATATATCAGGTATCATAACAGAAAAACAAACTCTGCACGCCTGATGTCATACGATCAATGTCATAACATTGGTCATGACATTCAGTTTCATTGAAACTTGCTTTCCAACTTGCCCTGCTGAACACTTCTGCAAAATTTTCTTCATGAGAGTAGAAACAAATGTTTTTTAGTTCCCTAAAAAGTCTCAAAGATCCTTTTTATGAACACCCATTAAATCTGCACTTTGTTTCTAATAACTCTCTTAGGCCTGTACATAATGATGAGGAATATCCAATAGGACCAAAACATTTCTGTCAAGAGATATAACATAGCATCCCATGCTGTACCAGACATTGATGTCATGGCATTCAGTATGACATCCATGACAACAGTTCTGTCATCAACTCCTGTTGCACTAGACAGTGATGCCATGATATTGGTAATGACATCCATGACAGCAGTTCTGTTATCAGCTCCTGCTGCATCCATGACAACAGTTCTGTCATCTGCTCTTGTTAGCTCCTGCTGCACCAGATGTCATGACATTGGTAATAACACATAATAGCAGTTCTGTCATCAGCTCCTGCTGGCTCCTTCTGCATCACTACTCCTGTTGTTTCTCACACATGACAGTAGTTCTGTCGTGAAAGCAGATGGATGTTGTGATGGATGTCACGATATTCAGCATGACATTCACATTAAAACACTCCACAGCAGTTCTGTCACCACAGTAGATGGAGATGTTATAGCATCCTGCTTAACATCAGTGCAGGATCATGTTTTACCAAAATTTATCCAATCATAGAACCATGGACAATTCTATATCATAGAACCATGGAACTAACAGAAGCCAACCTCTTCACCCTCACCTCGGCAGTAGACATGCTCCCTGCAAAACAAAAGAAAGATGTCAGCAAAAGAATAAATATTTGAGAGGGCAGGGGAAGAGGAAGACGACCACCACCTAGGTAACTAAGGGCCTCCTCCTCCGTTGAACACTTGAGCAGAGCCTACATGCTTATCAGCCTCGGCTTCTGGAAAACACGCCACTCACTGTTGCGGATGTATCTACCGTCGGGCGTCACGAGGTTCGCCGGAGGTAGGCCAACCACGAACCCAACTATCTTCTGATAACCGGCCAGGTCATCCTCGCCTAGGGTCCCTGCCCGTACGATATATCGATCAGTGCCCCTCGCGAAGTGCTCCTTAGTCTACTCCAAGGGCACCTTCGGGATCAAGACTTCCTCTTGTTGCCCGTTCACTACTCGCTCCCCTCGCCTGTACAACGAGGAGCACGCCCCATGAGATATCGGCTTAACAACGAAGAATCGGGCCTTGAAGTCCCTGACAGAATCCATATATGTCCAGAAAAGTTTCTTCGGTTGCTTTAGCGAAACCCACTTGTGCCGACCATCCACTGTCTGTCGTTGCAGGTGAAAAAGTCGAAAGAACAACGACAATGTTGCCCCGATCTCCAAATACCGGCAAACAATCTCGAACGCGAGAACAATGGCTACGACGTTAGGGTGCAGCTGCGAGGGGGATAACCGTAACCAATCGAAGACCCCCAGTTGGAAATCCGTGAACGGCAACCTGAGCCCGGCTTTCCGAAAACAAAATTCGTACATAGGGAAGCGCATCTTCCCAAATGACGAGCAGATACGGTGATGCTCATGAGGACGATACGCCTGTCAATTTTGGGGGTCATCCTCACACCTATCCTCAACGGTGGCGAAGGCGCCATTCTCATCATCCACGAAGTACGAAGGGGTAGTCAGGGGTTCCTCAGCCACCCACTCCTCGACTGGCTGGACTGCATTCTCAACAGTGGGCACCTCTAGCTCGTCATCCACGTCCATAGTCCTCAGGACCAACGATGTCATGAACACCTGAAAAGCAAAAGGAAACGGTGAATTCAATGACCGTGATCAAATTCACCCTTCCACCGCAGACCAAGTGAAAGGGCGACGGAGACAACCTCAACGACGGGGAAAACTCATCCGGGCAAGCGTCCCCGGGGAGTTCGTACTACATTCCTCGACCTCCTTAGGGAACACTTCTAAGCCTACCAACCTCCTCGGGGCACTCGTGGAATACCACTACCCGTCCCCGGGGCGTTCATCTGAAACTAGTATATGTCCCCAGGAAATTCAAAACCTCACCCCCTCACGAACTCGACTCATTCATCCTACTCCTAGAAAACGCCGCCTATAGCGGCGTACTTTCGCATCCCTCCTCGGACAGAATGACGGAGATTCACCTCCGTCCTCGAGGCACCCAACACGCTCCGGTGGCAATTCAAAGATACAAAATGATAAAAGGCAAGGAGAGGGAACTTACTGGTTTGTAGGTAACAGCGGAGTGTGCGGCGGTTGGTGCGACGGAGATGTCGAGCAGACACGAACGAAGTAGTTGTCACATGAGAGAGAAATCAGAAGAGAAAAATATGGAATGGACAGGGGCTCACGTACTTATACCCCCAATACGGGACTCGAAGCATCCCTAGGCACTTGAATGCCCTAGGGTAGTGAACCGCGGTCGCGCGCGGATCAAAATTGAGCGGATTGAAAAAATGTAGTAAAAGCGACGATAACTCGGATGTCGATTCACAAGGATTCTTATTTATAAAATAGCCAATTAAAGAAAAGGTTTGGGGGGTTGTTTTGATTAGGATTCAATAAAAAAAAAAGTAAACGGTAAAAATAAGCGCTTTTGAAATAAGTGATTAAAAACAGGTAAATCCACCGGTTCGACTCCCAACTTATCATTGGTTATTACAATTCAATATTTCCAAACGGTTCCAATTCCTATTCGATTGCAATTTTGAAGAACAAGCGTTGACAATACCGCACGACTTTTATTCCTAATTACCGAATTAAGCAGACGGTTAAAGATGGCGCAAATTAACGGAAAATCTAAGTTAATCCGCGATTGAGTTAAAGAATATTGATCGACCAAATTAAATCCAATTTATCTTATAATAATGAATTAAGAAAACAAAATTGTAAAACAATTTGGAACGGGATTAAATAAAATAAATCGCAATTGAAATTGAAATAAACCTCAAAGAATTACGGGATTCGAAACTGGCGGATTTTCCCTTAGGATTAGTTCGCCATGAAAACAATAGAAAGAAAGAAAGAAATTAGGAAAATAAAAACTAGGATGAATGTTTTGCATCACAGCAGCAACCTTATATAGAAAATAACTGGGCCATAAACCTAAACTAGGCCCGCAAGGAAAACTACATTATCACAAGTCAGAAACTTCAACGAATTATTCGAGACTCAAGCAATCCGAATCAGCTCCTTTGTGAAACATGAAAGTTGTAGATCTTTTTAGCTTTCCAACGACTGGTAGAATGCCTCGATCCGATTCCTCTAGCTCCAGTTATGAATTTTTTACTAAAAGCTGCTAATGCTGAAAAATAACAAACGAAAATTAAATAAAGCTTAAAATAAAATAAATTTTAAAAACATTATAAAATAGAAAATTAAACAAACTAAACTATAGAAATTCCTAAGTCTAAACATAGAGGAAGGTGCATTAAAATGCACTGATCAAATTCCCCCACACTTGAACCTTTGCACTTCGAACAAAGTATTGTCAAAACTCATGAAACACAAAAACATTCAGATACTCAATCTAGGCTGTGAACTCCTCTTTGGTCAAGATTGCATTGATAGGTACTACTTTTGCATACTAAGGATATTGTAAGAACAAAAATCTACAATTTTGCAGTCATAAGACTCTCTCCTATACAAACCAATCCAAATCATGTCGTTATGCCTAAGTCTAACTTACTCATCTTTTTTTTTGCTCTCTTTCATTCTAGTGCAATCACATTAAGCCCTTTATCTATTCACACACATGGTAACTAAGCTTGTTAGTGACTATGATCCATTTTTTTCTCAACAATTCAGAATTAGGCACTTTTTTGTCTTTTCTTTTTTGTCTTTTTCACTTTTTGTCTTTTTCTTTTTCTCTTTTTCTTCTTTTTTTTCTTCTTATTAAGCACATGATCATTCACTTATTTGCATCAGCTCAATTACTTAGCATGTGATTTCTAGATGGTGTTGACTGCTAGATAAACTACTTAAGAGCTATTAGAGGACGAGAACTCAAGACTATGCCATAACAAGTATCTAAATCGATTTCCATATTTGGGAGACTCAAGGTGTTAAAACGATACCGATCTTATGAACTATTCCCAAGTCTCCACAATCTAACCTCAAATTGATCTATAGCCCAAAATTTTCAAAAAATGCATTGTGTTTTTCTAAGTAAATAATTTTTTTTAAATGAAAACAAAACAAAATAAATAAAATTGAAAGAAATAAAACAAAGTAAATGGTTCCCTCCCCCACATTTAAAGCATACATTGTCCTCAATGAAAGAACATAAATATAAAATAAGAGTGAGAGAAAGGAAGGAACACACCCGAGGAGTCAAGGTAGATAAGTGATCACATAGGAATTCTTTCCCAAAGAGAGATTTCTTGTAGTCTCCTCTTCCAAAGTGGGGATCTCATACAGTAGCTTTGGGTAGCATCCATTGACCTTGAAATATTTATTAGTGTCTTCTCCTTTTATTCCAGGATCAAAGAAGAATCTTCGATAAATAAAAGTGTTGCATTGGCATGTGAATGTGATCGCTTTTTTCATAACATCAAGAATTAGAGGATTAAAGGGCTGCCTCACTAATTTCCTTCTATCTTTCATCGAGGTCCATCCAATTCCCTTCTTATGTTTCTTCAAAACCTGCAAAAATTTATTATCTTCATCAAAATCAAGGTTATAAGAAATTATAACTGGAAGCTTTTTATCCATATCTAAATAAGCATAATTCAGATTGTTATGAAGTGGTTTAAGCTCCAAGGGGGGAGGTTGTTCAATGGATGGTGAGGTTGGGGCAGCCGTGATGTCAAGGGTTTCAGCTGTATAAACAACGTCATCTGCATGAAAAACATTACCCTATACGGCAACATTAATCTCAGCATAAACAGAGCAAATGTTAGTGTCGGTACATGAATCACAAGAGTAAGTATCATCATAATCTAATAAAGATGGAAAATCAGATACCAACTCAGGATAAGTATCATCAACTAAATCAGATAGTAACTCTTTTGGATTCACTACTATTTGGGCCGGTAGTTGGTTCGATTCTTGAGCTTCCTGCATGACATTCACTATAGTGGCAAGCTGTCCAAAAAAAAAGTAAACGGTAAAAATAAGCGCTTTTGAAATAAGTGATTAAAAACAGGTAAATCCACCGGTTCGACTCCCAACTTATCATTGGTTATTACAATTCAATATTTCCAAACGGTTCCAATTCCTATTCGATTACAATATTGACGAACAAGCGTCGACAATACCGCACGACTTTTATTCCTAATTACCGAATTAAGCAGACGGTTAAAGATGGCGCAAATTAACGAAAAAGCTAAGTTAATCCGCGATTGAGTTAAGGAATATTGATCGACTGAATTAAATCCAATTTATCTTATAATAACGAATTAAGCAAATGGAATTATAAAACAATTTGGAACGGGATTAAATAAAATAAATCGCAATTGAAATTGAAATAAACCTCAAAGAATTACGGGATTCGAAACTGGCGGATTTTCCCTTAGGATTAGTTCACCATGAAAATAATAGAAAGCAAGAAAGAAATTAGGAAAATAAAAACTAGGATGAATGTTTTGCATCACAGCAGCAACCTTAAATAGAAAATAACTGGGCCAGAAACCTAAACTAGGCCCGCAAGGAAAACTACATTATCACAAGTCAGAAACTTCAACGAATTATTCGAGACTCAAGTAATCCGAATCAGCTCCTTTGTGAAACATAAAAGTTGTAGATCTTTTTATATTTCCAACGACGGGTAGAACGCCTCGATCTGATTCATCTAGCTCCAGTTATGAATTTTTTACTAAAAGCTGCTAATGCTGAAAAATAACAAACGAAAATTAAATAAAGCTTAAAATAAAATAAATTGTAAAAAATTAAAAAATAGGAAATTAAACAAACTAAACTGTAGAAATGCCTAAGTCTAAACATAGAGGAAGGTGCATTAAAATGCACTGATCAGGTAGCCGCCCCACATGGCCTGTCCAACGCTTGACACGTGGCGAAGGCTGACAGTCGCGTCCCTTCATGTAACAGCCTAAATTTCATTAATTAATTAATTATGTTAATTAATTGATTTATTGGAATTAATCTTAATGATTTGGATTAAATGGATTTATTTGGTAGATAATTGAAGAGAGAAATGGGAAGGAAAGAAAATAATAGAAGTATATAAAGGAAAATAGATGGAAAAGAAAACATAAGAGAAAGAAAGAGGAAGAGAAGAGAAAGAAAGAAAGAGGAGAAAAGAGAAGAGAAGAGGGAAAAGCTTGGAAAGCTCAAGGATCCACTTCAAGCTTCGATTAAACCAAGGTAAGGGTGAGAAACATTGTTATTTAATCCATGTGTATGATTATGTAGGTGTGGGTTTAGTTTGTTGTGAGTTTCCACCATTTTTCCATTTAGGACAAAGGAGATTTAATCGGTAGAATCGGAGTTTAATCGGTTAGAAACTGAAATGGTTAGCGTAGACTAGTCGGGTGTGGTTTAACTAAGGTTATTGGGACTGGTTTGAAAAGAATCGGGTGATTTCGGTGGTTTGGAGGGTTTCGGGCAGATTGGGAAGTTCTGGTTTCGTAGGTTCACTGGCTCTCGCCAAGCGAGTGAGGGCGAAGTTTCGCCAGGCGAAGCCCAGCGAGTGGCTGGCGAGCAATTCCAGTAGCTCTCAGTGGACTTCGTTGGCTTGTTCGCCAAGCGAAGGAGGCAGCGAGTGGGTTCGCCAGGCGAATCCCAGCGAGTGTAGTGGCGAATAATTCCAATAAACTCCCAGTGGTCTTCGCCAGCTTGTTTGCCAGGCGAACTGGCAGCGAGCATTCGTCAATGACTTTGCCAGGCGAATGGTAGCGAACGTGACAGAGTTTTCTTTTCTCTGTGATTCCAATCCGTGTTGTTTTGCTTAGCTTGATGGTGTTTAATCCTTAGCTGAGTGGCATGTTTTATGTTCTGATATGTTGTATTGTGGGTAGCCTTTGGGCGTGAATCCTAGATGATAGGATCAAATATGAATTGCATTCTTTTGAAAAATATTTGTATGCATTATTTTAACATGTTTAAAATGCATGATTATTGTGATGAATTCGTCGCCGTTTGGCACGATATTGTGAATGTATATTGATTGGATGCGATTACATGTGAACAATGCATGAGAATATATTGTGAATATATGTGCATTGCGTGGTAAATGTGTTATGCGTGTAAGCATGATGTAATTCTTGTATGACTAATTACTTGAGAATGCATGAGAACATATTGTGAATATGTGTGCATTGCTTGATAGATGTTATAAATGCATATTGTGTGCATGTGATTAAATGTGAAGAATGCATGGGAACATATCATGGATATGTGTGTATTGTTTAATAATTGTGAGAAATGCATGGGAACATATCTTGGATATGTGTGCATTGTTTGATGATGTGATAATGGTATTGATAAATGAATACATTGATGATTGTTATGATATGTTGTGTGTACAATCATGTTATAATTCATATGTGATGAATTATTTGAAATGCATGGGATTAAGATGCGGGAACGGTCTTAAGTGCATTTTGTTGGTTGATTGCATATGCATCATTTAGTCAAGAGGCAATGTTTGCTAGTTTCGTGGAGACTAGTGGCTTGTCCCAAAACTAGAAGGGTGGGTTTGAAAGCCTAGGGGAAGGGACTTTGTTGTTATCGGTCTAGAAGGGTGGACTCGGTTTAAATGTAAAAACTGAAAAATGATAACAAGGGTTGGTACCACATGGCATGAGTTGCATTGAGTCACATGGCACATTTGTGATTGTTGTATGAAGCATGTGTGTGTGCATGACTTGTTGATTTGAGAGTGTGAATATAAGATTGTTGTATGCAAAAATGCTTATGTGTATGTTATGTGGATTGATGAGGACTATGGATATGTGCAAGATGAATATGCTTGATGATTGTCCATATTTGTTTATATAAGTATGCTTTGTAAAGTATATGATGAGTTATGATGAAATATGGTGAGAATTGTGGAATATGCGTATGTGCATTACTTGTGTAATTGAGAAAATGTGGGTTATATGTATTCTATACTTGTGTGTGTGTGTGTGTGTGTGTGTGTGTGTGTGTGTGTGCGTGTGTGTGTGTGTGTGTGTATATATATATATATATATATATATATATATATATATATATATATATATATATATATATATATATATATATATATATATATATATATATATATATATATATATATATATATATATATATATATATAATTGTATGCATTGATTATTATGATATTATTTCTCACCCTTCTGCTGGAATGATGTCCTATATGACATCGTGCAGGTATAAGAGTTGAGTTGTTCGTTGTTGCGAGGTCGCTATTGGTGTAGCTGTTTAGAAATTTATTTATGGGTCGAGTCATGCTTTGGTCGTGTAACACTGGGATCGCGGGGGGTTTATGCCTTAGAGATATTGTATATTCTAAGTTGTGTTTTAAGTGTATTTGAAATATGTGATAATGGCCTCTGTGCCTAAGTGTTGATGATTTATGTGATGAACATGAATATCCTGTGAAGGGATTTATGTAAATAAATTGAATCCGCTGCTACATGCAAGATGAAAATTTAATAGCATGACTATTTATTTCAATATTACATGAGTATGACAGGTGGTTTTGATGTTGTGATAGTTTTGTGTGACGCCCTTTTTTTTTGGATGCATGTTAACTTTTACTCTGATTATGCATATATTATTTGCTGGGTTTAGAAGGGTGTTACATAAGTGGTATCAGAGCAGGTCGGTCCTTCCGGCCATGTTGTCTAATGTTATTTGTTCTCTTGTATGCGACATGTGTGTGAAAACACTGTCGATACATGTTTGTTGTTTAACCTTTGTCTGCAGAAGTGAGAATGATCAAAGTGGGGGAGAAGCTTGTGATTCCTCAGAATGCTGCAAGTGTGGAGTTGTAGCTCAGTGTGTAGTTAAATGCTATTATAGTTTGGTAAAGATGGTCTATGCCCCATTATGATTTCGGCTGTCTATTGACAAATTGAGGAACTGATCACCCTTAATCTCTTGTTGATAGTAGTTGGGATTGTGTTGGATGGGATGGACGTGTCTTGCAAGCTTAGATGGCGTGAGCAGAGAATTGTTTGGAGTTAAGCTAAGTGCTTAACAATTGTTTTGATGAGTCGGCGCATGACAGTGATGAGGTGGTTAATTTTGACGGGAATTTGGAGTGCTAATGAAAGTAGGAGGTTGGCGGTTCGCCGATTAATTATGTCTGTTTGGACAGTCAAAGAATTAAATTGATTGAGTGGCTTGAGACTTGCGTCTGGTATGTGCTACGACAACAGATTGTGAGGTCAAGTATGTTAAGGGTGGATAGTGACTTCTGGTGATTACTAAAGGAAATTAGATGTGGAATACAAGGTTGGTATAATTAAACCTTCAAACATTTAAAGAGTTGGAGATGTGTTGAATGACCTTCTAAGAGTGGAAACGTTGTTTTCGTATTGTCGCTGCAACGGGAGAACCGTAACTCGGAATGACGCAAAATTAGAAGCGTTAGAAGCTATTACATTGCCCTGTGTGATGGTGAAGTAGTGACATGGAATTAAGTATTTATTGATGAAATATGTTTGGATGTTGTGGTAAGTGCGGTTCGTGTTTCGCTATAAGTTCACAACTGAGTGTCCGTTTGACATGGGGTTCTCCATACTTAATTGAGTGAGTGATAGTTGTGTAATAGATGGTGATTGGATGCGTCGAAGAGTATAGAGGATCATGTTGCACATCGAGAATTAGAGTTATCAGTATTGGAGAAGAAGTAGTGATATGCCACTGTGAAGAAGTTCAGAGAGTTTTTGGAAAGTTGTCAATAGCACGTGTGTTGGTTTTGCCGAATCCGACGGAACTATTCGTTGTGTTGTAATGCTTTGTTAATATGACTGGGAGATATGTTAAGTGCAACATCAACGAGTTTTGGCTATGCTTTGAAGCAACTTAAAGTACATAAGGGAATTATCAGACAAGTGATTTAGAGTTGGTTGTTGTTGTGTGTTTGTACCGGAGTTTGGAAGGCTCAATTGTTTAGTTGAGATTTGAGATGGTTAATGATCTTAATATCTTAAGGTATTTGTTTGATTTGAGAAGTTGAATATGATGTAGAGGAAATAATTGGGACTTCTGAAAGAGTATGGTTTTGGTTGAGTTACCATTCGATTGAGACCAAGTGGTAACTGAGTTATTGCATTAGAAATCTCTGTATGTACCGATGATGATGGTAATGAAGTTAGGACTGATTGAGTAAATTCGGAATATGAGTGTGGTTTATGAAGAGACTTCTCATGGAGTTGAGCTTTATATGATGAGACTGACTATTGGTATTCTCTATGAGATTCGAGGAGGTCGGAATTCTAATTCGAGTTAATAGATTGATTGAATTTAAGGGATAAAAGTCGAGGAGGTGATTTTCGGATTTATGGAAATGGTATCATGAGATGTCGGGATGGAGTATATGTTCTGAATAGTGTGAGTTGGATGAGAGTACACTGGAAGAAGAACATTGAGATAGATGGAGTATCCATGCAGGTATTGGGAAGGTGTGACCGAATTTGAGGAATTATTTTGATGACCACAGATGAAGAGAGAAGTGATTGAGTTTGTATATGCTAGATTAGACTTATTATAATGTCGGAGAATAAACGTCAGAGACCATTGGGTCGGATGCGACTGTTGAATATTCCTGAGTGGGATGGAATAGTATTTCCATGGATTTTGTGCCGAGTTTCCGAAGAATTTGAAGGGGTATGATTCGATTTGAGTGGTTATGGATAGATTGACAAGATTAACTTATTTCTTACCAATGAGGATTAATCATTCTATGTTGAAGCTAACTGAGATGTGTATCTATGAAGTTGTGAAGTTGTGCGAAGTGCCGTCGAATGTTGTGTCAGATGGGAATCAGAGTTTTTCATTGGGATTTTGAGAGAGTTGCAGACGCTTTGAATGACATGTTGAAGATAATCTCTGTCTAGAATCCGTGGACAGATGGGTAGACAAAGAGGACTATCCAATATGTAGAGAATTTGTTGAGAGCTTATGTGTTGGATCAAGATGGATCAGGAGATGGTTAATTGTCGTTGATTGAGTTTACCTACAATAACTGCTATCATTCTAGTATCAGAATAGCATCGTATGAGACTTTTTTTGGTAAGAGGTGTAGGACTCCTTTGGATAGACGTGTGTCCAGCGAGAGTATTGTACTCTGGTCGAAGATTGTGCAAGAGACGACTGAAAAGATCAAAAGGATCCAAGAAAGGACGTGTTTTGAGAGTTACGATAGTAACTGGTGTTGGTCAAGCTTAGGGTCTCGGAAGTACATCCTGTGTTTTGTGGATCTGTATCAGAGTGGCGCAGCAGAAGCGTGGGGAAAGTAGCACGATAGATTGTTTTACCGCTGTCACTTGTGGAGATTACATGATATATTCATGTGTCTAAGCTAAGGAGGTACATTGATTCAGATGTATGGTGTGCAAGAGAGAGACGATTTGATTTCTGAGGCATTTCTAGTTCAGGTTGATGAACGAGAGGTAACTTCGAGGTAAAGGGATTCCTTTGATGGAGGTAGTTCAAGAGAGAGTTCGATTTGGGAGATTGGGATGCGAGGATCGTATCCAGAGTTATTTGAATCAGGTAACATTTTCGAGGACGAAAATTCCTAAAGTGGGGGAGGGTTGTAACAGCCCAAATTTCATTAATTAATTAATTATGTTAATTAATTGATTTATTGGAATTAATCTTAATGATTTGGATTAAATGGATTTATTTGGTAGATAATTGAAGAGAGAAATGAGAAGGAAAGAAAATAATAGAAGTATATAAAGGAAAATAGATGGAAAAGAAAACATAAGGGAAAGAAATAGGAAGAGAAGAGAAAGAAAGAAAGAGGAGAAAAGAGAAGATAAGAGGGAAAAGCTTGGAAAACTCAAGGATCCGTTTCAAGCTTCGATTAAACCAAGGTAAGGGTGAGAAACATTGTTATTTAATCCATGTGTATGATTATGTATGTGTGGGTTTGGTTTGTTGTGAGTTTCCACCATTTTTCCATTTAGGGTAAAGGAAATTTAATCGGTAGAATCGGAGTTTAATCGGTTAGAAACTGAAATGGTTAGCGTAGACTAGTCGGGTGTGGTTTAACTAAGGTTATTGGGACTGGTTTGAAAAGAATCGGGTGATTTCGGTGGTTTGGAGGGTTTCGGGCAGATTGGGAAGTTCTGGTTTCGCAGGTTCGCTGGCTCTCGCCAAGCGAGTGAGGGCGAAGTGTTGCACCCCAAAATTTGCTCAACCTTTTCTTGCCTGATTTATGTTTCATTGCATTTCATTTGCATAGTTACATCATATACACAGTCTAATCATTTGCATATCATAACATAGCATGCCTCCAACAAGGGATCAAGGTGTCTATCAAAAGAAGAGCTTAGCAAGGTGTGTTATCCAAGAGGAAAAGTCTTTCAGGCCATCAAGAAGTGATTTGAAGTCTTGAGAAGTTTGAGTGCCCACAGGTGGATTTCTCTCCTAACTTGAGGTGTATTAAAGATCATCAACATGGAATTGTGAATTTGAGGTGTGTATGGATCTCATGGGATGCCTAGAGAGCCCTATTGAAGCTTAGACAAGTCATTGTATCAAGTTCAAGAACCACAGTTGAGGTGTGTACAAGTAGGGTTTCATCTGGGTAACCCTAGGTCAAGAAGAGCAAAGAAAGGGAATCAAGACCTAGCTCTAGGTCATGGAAGTCATGGATTGATATGTTTAAGCATGTGTATGGATGAGTCAAGATCAAGTTCAAGAGAATCAAGAGTGGTTGGAGGTGTTTGAGACAGGGTTCCTAGGGTAAAATTCCCTACATAGCACTGGACTTCCAAGCCACATAAGTCAAAATACAAGTTTCAAATGGATTCTTGGCCAACATGAAACTTGTAGGGCTTGATATTACCTTTAATTTGAGTACTAGAAGTCCTCAAGAAGATTTGTGGAACTCAAGTTATGATCTTGGCAATCCAGGGGTATTTTGGGAAAGTTGAATTATAGGTCATTTTTCAACATGTGTCAAAATCCCTATCTTCCACTCCTCCAATGGAAAAATGTTCAACATGAAATGTGTTTAGAATGATGTTTTTAGGCAAGGCAAGAAGTCATGAGGATTTGAATGGGCTTGTATCACAAAGTTACCAAAAATGGCTTAAAAAGGAAGAAATGAAAGTCATTTAAAGAGCCAAAATGTGATTTTGTGTTTTGGGGTCAAAATGAGGCATGTGACATATCAAATTGATCAGAAAGGATGTTTTAAAGATGATGGCAATGTTACTTTTGGCAATTGAGGCATATTTCAAAGGATTGCATTTGGTGGCTTATGGTTGAAGTAACATATGCAAAGTCATTCACAAGATCAGCTACAAGGCTCTAACCCTCACCAATCAATTCAAAATGTCATTTGGAGAGAAATTGGATCAAAACCAAGCTGCTGAAGCAAGCTAAAACCAACTGTCATGTGCAAGCTTCTCATGAAATTTTCAAGTGCAAGAGAAATTGAATTTCTCACATGGATCATTCCAGAACTTTCTGGATCATTCTAACACATTCTATATAACCCTCATAACTAATTCAGTTAGTTTTGTGGCCAAGAACTCTGAAGAATTGAGAGGGAGCAAAGTGAGTTTCTTCATTGCAAATCAAAATCGTGTTTGGTGATTGAGAAGGATTCAAGTCAATTCAGTGCATACAGAAGCTCCACAAGACTTCATTGATCGTGTCTGGAGAAGATTGAAGGGTGATTTGAAGATTTTCTTGCTCTGTTCACTCAAATTTTACAGGTATGTAAATTTCATCTCATAGCATGATTTAGGTAGAATTGCTAGGATCTGAATGCATAGATAGACTGTAGACATGGCTAGGGTCGTTTCTGGTAGGAAAATTTGGTGTTTAGAGACAAAATTAGGATGGATCAGTTTTCTTGTGAGGGACATATCTAGCTGTTCTTGGAGGTTTAGGCATGTTTAGATGGTGATAATTACTCAGTGAAGTGTGTAGATGATGATAGGATGATCAATTTTAAGAATGGTGATTATTGAATTTGGAGCATATTCTGAGCTTGGAATCGTGTTTTGAGTTGTGGTGAGATTCAAGGAGAATGGAGGTTACCATTGGATTCAGTGGAAAAAAACGAGCAAGATGATGTACTCATGTGTAGATTTTGGTGAGGTTTCATGGTGTTGGCATTTGGAGACGACGGTGGCGCCACCTCCGGCCACCGTCTGGTTCATTTCCCTCCCAGAATTTAAAAATGAAGAAGATGACTTTCTAGCCATAGGATTAGGGAAGACCTTTGACTGAAGTAACCATCCCACTGCCACGATTCATTCTCAGCTTGTGAAGGAAGTTTGAAACACATCCAACGCACCGTTTCACTTAACATTTTCTTTTGGGCTTAAGACAAACATTGTTATCCACACACCACCTTAGGCCCACATGAGGATTTACAAAGGAATTGTTTGTTATTTGACACAGAGTTTTTCCAATTTTTGTTATATTTTTTTTGATTTATTTTCATTTGGTTTGGGATTAGCGCGCATATGCTAGTGACACCCCCTCCTGGGCCCAGCCTGTTAGAATAACACAATAATCTTGCTATTTGACACGCCTGTTTGTCAATTTTCTTTTGTTTTCTTTTATTTTCATGTTTTACATATGGTTAGAAATTAATTCATAATAAATTAAAAAATGATCATTTTAGGATGAGACTTTTTTCCCTAGTTCCCTTAGGATCTCTAGAATTTAATGAAACCAAAAAATATTAATTTCATGCATTTTATATTTTCTGGCATATTTTACAATTTTAATGCTTTTATTTTACTTTTGTTTGATACTTCATTTTTTTGAATTTAGTATGAGAGTTTGGTGAGGAATTTTTGAGTGATTCTTATGAGGTTGATTAGAATAGGGAAGCATGTACCCTTAGGAATTTTGTCATATTTTTGTGATTAAAATTTAGGTTAGTTTGAGAGGTGAATAGGAGAGGTGTTAGAATTAGGGTTTTAACACAACTAGTTGTAGTTTAGGGCATAGTTTAGGGACTTAGGATTTGATTTAGGCCTTGGGATGTATATGGGGTATTGGGTATAGGGTTAGGTTCCCTTAGAAATTTACTTAGGGTTTTATAATGAGTTTTAGCATTTTATGTGATTTTTGCAACTTGTGTGATGTTTGTGGGTTTTTCCCTTGCATGTTTCGTTTGGTTACTTTGCTTGGGCTGTCTTAATTGGGCTTTGGGCTTGGGTTTTGCTTGATGGAGCTTCTAGAGGCATTGAGGATGCTTGGAGATAAAGCTTGGGGCTTGGTCATGAAGGTCTATCCTTGTGAAGATTGCTTTTGAAGGCTTAGGGATTAGGCTATGTAGGAAGAGCTTTAGAATAGACTTGTTTCTTCTTTCAAACATAGAGAGCTTCTTGTGCCTCTATTCATTCCTGTGACACAAAGTCCTTTTAAAGTATTCACATCCCTCCTTTGGAGGGATGAGTGACATACTTTAGAAGTGGAACTTTGAGGATACCTGTCTCTTATAATGTTAAGTGCTTATGGGCTTCCTTTGATTGTCACTAAGCTTCTTAACATTTCAATTTAATCTGTTAATTGATTCTCTCTTGGAGATGGAGCTTGAAGATAGGAATTTATTTGAAGCTTGAAGATGCTGAAGATGCCTTTCATGAGGATTGCTTGAAGATGGAGTTGTTACTGTCAGTTTTGCTGTCAGGAGCTTGCTGGAGTACTGAAGCTAGGGTTTACTGTTGCTTTTGAGCTGGTGTTTTCTGTAGCTGTGGAGCTTAACTGTTTAGGTATTGAGGAGCCTTATTTGAAGTGTGCTTTCTCTTACCTGGAGGTTGGAGATTGAAGCTTATTGGAGTTTGAAGGTTCTTGCTGTTGCTGTCAGAGCTGCTGTTTGCTGTAGGAGTTTGGCGCTGCTGCTTGGGCTACCTCATCTGCTTTGGGGTTTTGTTTTCTGTATTGTTTGTTGGCTTGTGTAGCTTTCCCCTAGGTTTGAAGTGAATGTTGATTCACTTTGCCTGTTGTTTTCCCAGGTTCGAGGTTGAGTGGGACTCCCTTGCCTCGCTTGTATTGCTGCATTGCATGCATTTTACTGTATTTGCTTGCTTTCTTTTCTGTTTATCCCCTAGGATCTCTGATTTCCTCTGTGCAGGAGGGAATTATGACAGACATTAGGATTCTTATCCATGCATGACAACATTAGGTTAGTTTTTATTCCCTTTTCAACTCTAGGCTTTTTAGAGCTTCTTTCTCTTCTTATCTCAATACAACTCAAAAATGCAGTAATAAGGTTAATCGATGTCGTACGTTACGAGCCTTAAGCTATTTGAGAAAGGGTTGCTGGAGAGCTTCTTTCCAGTAGTCTGGCTGCTTAGTGTGGCACCCTTTGGGTGACACGCGGCGTAGTCACTCTCAAATCATAGTCTCTAGTGCGTCAGAGATTGCAAACAAATTAAAAGACACTTCTTTCGTAAAAGATTCAAAACAAATATCAAAGTGTCATTTTTGTCCGCTTGGACTCTTAATCAAGAAAAACCTTTTTCAGAAGGATAAAAAACAGTCAAGACAAACCTGAGTCTTCCGTAGCCCGAACTACGTTTGCTCTGATCTTTCATGCTGTATGAAAGTACGTAGGCATAGGATGTCGTATCCTAGCGAGCAACCTTCCCCTCCTTTCCAGTAGGTAGGCGAACTACGTTGACTCTGATTTCTCATTCTAGACGGGAATACGTAGGCATAAAGTGCGATACTTTGCCGAGTCATTTTATTTTCTTTTTAACCCAGACCTGTAGAGTAGACAGAATAACAATCCATACCAGAAAACAAGCGTGGATCCCTTCGAGTACGACGGACGTGAGGGGTGCTAATACCTTCCCCTTGCATAATCGACTCCCGAATCCAGGATTTGGTTGCGACGACCATTCCTTTCCTGTTTTGCGTTAGGTTTACTCTGAGCGTTTCCTTTCCCTCCTGTGGGATAAATAACGCACGGTGGCGACTCTTCTGTTTAGCCGGCGCCAATTTTCGCAGTAGTGACAACTGGCGACTCTGCTGGGGACTCCAACGGTTCCCTACGCGAGTCAGTCCTAGCGCTTGTTTTCCCCGTCGTGGGTTTTGTATGGATTTACATTTCTGTCTTTACTTTCCGCATTTTCTTGTCAGCTTTATATTGTTATTGCTGTTGTGGGGATGGGGTGATCTGTTGAGAGATAAGCCGGACCTGGGCTTGAGTGCAACTAGAATTAATTGTGGAAAGTAGTGGGCGCGTGCATGCTTTGCATGTACTAGTGTCCCACAAAATCCACGCTCGGACGAGGTTCTTCTGGTTGACTTATTTTTCAACCCTTTGGGTTGAGGGGGTTGTTGGTTAGTTGGATTGTCGACTCCGGGGACCGATCATTTGGAAGTTGGCTAAGTGAGGCCTCTTCAGGACATGATGATGCCACACCTTCTGGGTATCGTATCATCAATCTTGAAAGTCTGTGACGCCGACGACCGCATAGGATGCCGTACCTTGTGTCAGTTGATAGGACACCTACCTGTGAGAGGGATTGGGGCATGCAGGAAACTTGACCTCCAGACTACCCGGTTTTCTTAGTATTGGATCAGTATGTGTGGTTACTTGGGGTTCTTCATCAGGACAGTGTTATAGGTCTGTTGAGACCAGGTTGGAGCTTTGTTATGGGTCTGTTGAGACCAGGTTTGAGCAGTACTGCGGGTCTGTTGAGACAGATATTGTGGATGGATCTCTTCAGCAATATATCACTTGATCCCTGTTGCATGTTTGCATATTGCATTGTTGCATACTCATTCTGCATATCATTAACATGTGTCTGTGCTGCAGGTGCATTTCATACCCTCTGATTCTAGTTGCCCGGATTTATGTCTGCTGCTATTATGGATACTTTGAAGAAGATTGTGGCATACAAGTTGCCTACTCCAGATGTTTCTTCTTTGCTTGGTTTGATATCCTTAGCTGATGATGATGTGAAGAGAAGCTTCAGGAAGAGTTATGGGAAATTACTTAGGTTGGTTTATAAACCATCCATGTATGAGCGTAACGGATTGTACACGCTAATGCAGTTCTATGATCCCCCGCTGAGGTGTTTTACTTTCCCTGACTTCATTCTAGCTCCGACCATGGAGGAATATACTGAGATCTTGGAGCTGACTATTCAGAACAGGGTACCTTTCATTCATATGGGTGCTGAGCCCAAGCTGGAGGATTTGGCTGTTGCCTTGCATTTAGATTCCTCAAAGTTGTTGTTAACCTCGTGGAATGGAGTGTCTGGTTTTTCTCTCAAGTTCTTGGTTGGGAAAGCACAAGAGTATGCCAAGAGTGGATGTTGGATTGTGTTTAATGTTATTCTTGCTCTGTGTATCTATGGCATTGTACTGTTCCCGAACATGCCTGACTTTGTTGATTTGGATGCATTCTATATATTTGCTTCAGGCAATCCGGTGCCTACTCTGATTGGAGATTTCTATCAATCACTGCATTATAAGAATGAGAACAGGAGGGGCAAGAACGTCTCTTTTTGTGTGCCTTTGTTGTATATGTGGTTTGAGAGTCATCTGCCCAAGAAGGGTATCTTCGCTGAGTCTGCAGATACGGTGGATTGGTCTGAGCATCTGATGGGACTTTCTTCAGAAGATGTTGTCTGGTTTGATAAAGATTTACTGGGATCTGTGATTATCTACAGTTGCGCCGGATATCCTAACGTTCCTCTGATTGGGAGGAAAGGGTGCATTAACTACAATCCTTCATTGTTGATCACGAAATTTGGGTATGCTTTGAAAAACCCGCCAAAAGAGGAGGAAGTACAGGAATCCCTGTACTTCACAGGTGATTTGAAGGGAGAACTATTGTCCAATCTTCAGCATGCTTGGAATAATGTCCACAAGAGGGGTAAGGCGTTGTTGGGTAAGAATGATTGTCAATCCTATGCTCCGTACAAGGTTTGGATCCAAGATAGGGCAAAGCAGGCGCTGATGTCGTTTCCTGCAGTATCACCTCCTGCTCCCCCCGTGATTGAAGAGCCAACTACCGTGCCTATTGAGAGATATGAACAGGTTGTGAAGGAGAAAAAAGAGCTGATGAAAGCCAACGAGAAGTTGGAAGAAGAGCTAGTGCAACTCAGGAGTGAAAGGAATGAAGCCGTATATTCCTTCGAGCAGCAAATGAAGCTGGTGAATCAATTAGGCACGGAACTGACTGAACAACGAAAGAAGCGTGAACGTTTGGGGATAGATTTCAAGAGCTCCCATGATATGCTGGAGTCTAAGAAGAAAGCACTTGATATAGCCTACCGGGAAATCTCTGCATTCAACAAAACCTGGAACGCCACGCTGACCGGCAATAAGGAAAGAGAAGACAAACTGAAGCTGCAGATCTCTGAGCTGGAAGGTCAGTTGAAAGCTAGCCAGAAGAGGTTGGAAGAAGAGGTTATGCAGAGGTATGATGTTCACAATGCCTTGAACAAAGTTATCAAGCGCAAGAAAGAGTCTGCGTCCCAGAAGCGGAAGCTAGAAGATTGCTTTGGAGAAGGTGTTTGGGAGGAATCCATTGGTGATCTCCAGCGTGTTATCAGGCAAAGAGACTCGCTCGTCGAAGGGTTTCTTTCTTAGCCGAATCATCCCAAGACTAAGAGATTGTTAGAGGAGTACCAGGCATATGGTCGCACTTGATTATCTTATGTATTGATGTGTATGCTTTATTTGCATTATGCTGGCCATCACCAGGATTGTTGGTTGAGGTCATGCCTTCCTACTGTACACTCAGTGATATTGTATTCCTGACTCGATGGGCTTTTCAGCAATATATGAGATGTTTTCCATGATTGGATTTCGAGCTTCTTATTACTATCACTGTCACTGCACTGGCACTTTGGCACTAGAATCGGGGGTTTATATCCCTAACGCACAGACACATATTGCATCTGCATATTCATTTTTGCATCGCCAGTTATTTGTTGAATTTGTATCTCATTTCCTGCACCTCACAGGTTTTTCAGGATTGACGAACAAAGAGTCCACCACTACTCAACCCGAAACAACTGCAAGAAAGTAATGGATCAAGTTCAGATCGAGATGCAGGAAATCCGTGAGAAGTTGACTTTGTTCATGCAAGCTATGGAGAACATGGCCAAGGGCCAGGAGAATCTTCAGACCTTGGTGCAGCCGCTGCTGACGCGGGCAAACGGAAATGGTAACACTAACCACATTTTTGTTGAAACTCCTCGCCGGGAGAATGAGATACCGGCAGTTGTTACTCCACCTGTTGTGACTGTCAATAGAAACACTAGTACTGGTGCAGGTGCTGGCGCTGGTAACGGCAATACTGGGAATGGTGGTGATGGGCATGTTGTTAACAACAAAGGCAACACTGTGGATGTCGATCAAGGATTCGTTGACAATGTTGGATTTGGAAACAATGGGTATGGCAATGTCAATCAGGATGGGAACTTCGGGTTCAACAATCAAGGCTTCGGTAATGACGGTTACAGCAACAACCAGGGGTACGACTACGGTAATGGTGGATTCGGTAATGTGAATGTGAACGGGGCTGGAGCACTTCCTTTCAACAATGGCTTTGGACCTGCTGGGGTCAATCTGGGGTTCGGCAACCGAGGACAGGGTCCTGGGTTCAATCATCAAGGATTTGGCCGTAACATGGGTTACGATGGGTATGGCAATGACTGGAATGTGGATCAACAGGATGACGCTTTTTCAGGAAGAGGTATGGGACCTGAAGGCCCTATTGACCCAGTTCAGAGTATCAAAATTCTAGAAGAGCAGATGAAAGGTGTGGTTGATCAGAACTCCGCTGGATTAGATATGACTACTATAGGGTTGGTACCAGGGCTGAGGGTGCCGTTGAAATTCAAGGCTCCAACATTTGACAAATACAAAGGGGATACCTGCCCTAAGGTCCACGTCCGCTCTTATTACAGAAGGATGTCTGCATATTCGGATGATGAAAGGATGCTCATGCATTTCTTTCAGGATAGCTTGTCAGGACCGTCGCTTGAATGGTATATGGGGCTGGAGCCCACTCAGATCAAAACCTGGAAGCAGTTGGTTGATGCTTTTGTGACGCATTACAAATATAACAACGATCTGGCGCCAAACAGGGTCCAATTACAAGGTTTGTCACAGAAAAACGGTGAAAGTTTTAAAGAGTATGCGCAAAGGTGGCGCGATATGGCAGCGATGGTGCATCCTCCTTTAATTGAAAGGGAGATGAACGACATGTTCATTGGGACATTTACGGGGATGTTCTACGAAGAATTGTTTAGTGTGTCGTTGGGCAGTTTCTCAGATTTGATTCTTATGGGGGAGATGATCGAGAACAGGATTAAAGTTGGAAGATTCCAAGCAGGTGAGTCTACCTCAGCAGGAGGTATAAGAAAAGCATTCGGTGGTAGACGACAGGGTGATACTAGTGCCGTGTTTGGTGGCAGGGGCAGGGGCAGAGGAAGGAATCAGTATGTTCATCCTCAACAGATAGCTAGTGTTACTATCCCGTTTCCTCAACAGAGGCAGCCACAACAGCAACCACAACCACCGCAGCAGCAAGGACAGAATCCTGGTCAGAGAAGGATACAGAATACGAGACCGAAAAGAGTGTTCGACGCACCTCCTTCCACGTATGCAGAACTCCTTCAGACCCTGCTAGGGTTGAACTTGGTTGAAAAGAGGACTTTGGCACCGCCTACAGGGTCGGTACTCCCTTATGGATATGATGCTAACAAGCAGTGCGAATTCCATTCCGGGGCGCCCGGGCATGATGTAGAAGCTTGTCAGGCATTTAAACATAAAGTTCAGGACTTGTTGGACAGTAAAGCCATCAACTTTGGCCAAGTGGGGCCCAATATTGTACAACAGCCCATGCCTAATCATGTGGCAAATGCTATCTTAACAGAAGAAAATTTGAACTTGGTGTTGGATGTTAATGAGTTGAAGACACCATTGAGTGAAGTGAAAAGCAGGTTGCTCAGAGGGGGAGTATTTCCGGGTTGTGATGAATACTATTTAGAGTGTTGGACCCAGCCAGAGGGTTGTAATGATTTGAAGCGGGGCATTCAGGCCATGATCGACGAAGGGACCTTGCAATTTGATCGAACTGCGGTTGAGAAGCCTGTGGAGGCATTATGTGAAGAGCAGAATGATATTGCAACGGTGACGATCTCGAGGAAGACTATAACGATAGTGGCGCCCGCCCAGCGGCCAACTATTACGATTACCAAAGCAGGGCCTGTTCCCTTTGAAAGTACGACAGCTATCCCGTGGACATACGGATTAGAAGCATATTGCAACGGTGAAAAGATTGTGATGAATAGCCAGCCAGCAGGAGCTGTTGATAATGTTGTTGGAACGAGGGGCATGACCCGTAGCGGAAGGATCTTTACCTCACCCGAAATAGAAGCGGAGAGGTTGGCCAAAGGTAAAGCCAAAGTAAGTGAAAGCGGGCCTTCTCAGTCGAAAGAAAAGGACACGTCGCTCAAGGACGTAGAGGAGTTCATGAGACTAATCCGAAAGAGCGACTACAAAATTGTTGAACACCTACAGCAGACGCCGTCGAAGATCTCTATCTTGTCGTTGTTGTTATGTTCCGAGGCGCACCGGAACGCCTTGCTAAAGATTCTGGATACGTCGTTCGTACCCCAAGAAGTTTCTGTAAATCAGTTAGAGGGGGTAATGGCACATGTCAATACTGGACATAGTCTGGGTTTCACAGATTTTGATCTAACACCCAAGGGTCCGGAGCACAACATGGCCTTGCATATATCGGTGGAATGTCGGGGCACCATAATGTCGCGTGTATTGGTGGATACTGGATCGTCGTTGAACGTATTGCCAAAGAAAGCCATGATGAAGTTGGACATACGGGGAGTTATTTGCACGCCCAGCGATTTGGTTGTGAGGGCGTTTGACGGGAAGAAAAGGTCAGTGTTTGGGTCAATAACATTACCGCTGCAGGTGGGGCCAGAGATTTTTGATACCGAATTCTACATCATGGATATCCATCCAGCTTATAGCTGCCTTCTTGGACGACCATGGATCCATGCTGCGGGGGCTGTAACGTTCACATTGCATCAGAAGTTGAAGTACATGGTGGGTGATAGTGTTGTTACCATTTGCGGGGAGGAGGACATTTTGGTCAGTCACCTGTCATCGTTCAGATATGTTGAGGTCGACGGAGAAATACACGAGACACCTTGTCAAGCCTTCGAAGGGTTGCGGATTAAAGACAAAGCTCGGGGTTCCAGCAAAATATCAGATGTGGCAGTGTCATCTTACAAAGAGGCTCAGGCTTTAGTGCAGACTGGTGAGACTAAAGGTTGGGGGCAGGTACTGGAGATTCCCGTGAAGAATGATAAGTTTGGGCTAGGGTATCGACCGACGTCGTCAGCATCATCTTCAGGAGCACCCAGGTTCAAGGGACCGGTCACAATTATGCCAAGCGGGGTGTGCTTCGAGAATATCAACGCTATCTCCGATGCTGAGGACGGGGATAGCGACTGCGATATGGACGCGTGAATCAAGCCAAGCGTGTCAGGACAAAGTCTCTGCAACTGGTCCATCTGGGAAACTGTCTCAGTGACTTTTAAACAGTAATGATTTGTTTTATCAATTGTTGAACAATCCTATGTCCTACCCGGGGCATAGTGATTTTACATTAGGGCTACTTGATTATGTGTATTGCACTGTTTTAATCATGAAATAAAGGCGTTTTTCATATTCAAATATTGTGATCCCTGTTTTTCTTGTTTTTACTTTAACAATAAATGGCAACATGGTTATTTGCTTTGTTTGTGTTTTAAAGCATTTAACCATTTCCTTTGCAGGACTAATATTTCAGATGACACCTCATACGAACCGCCTATGACTCGTCTCAATTTCGAGCACCCAGTATTCCAAGCAGAGGAAGAGATGGTTGAGGATAGCAACCTGCCAGAGGAGCTGACTCGTTTGTTGAAACAGGAAGAGAGAATCATTCTGCCTCACCATGAGGAAATTGAGATTATCAACTTGGGGTCGGAAGAAGTTGTGAGAAATATCTGTATAGGGGTTGCGCTGCAGAGCGACGTTAAGCAAAGGCTGATTGAGATACTGCGAGAGTATGGTGATGTATTTGCTTGGTCGTACGAGGATATGCCTGGGTTAGATACGGACATGGTTGTGCACCGTCTACCGTTACGAGAGGAATGTCCGCCTGTTAAACAGAAACTCAGAAAAACCAGACCAGACATGGCTGTGAAAATCAAGGAGGAAGTTCAAAAAAAGTGGGATGCTGGTTTCCTAGCTGTTACCACTTATCCGTCATGGGTCGCTAATATAGTACCAGTGCCGAAGAAAGACGGTAAAGTGCGAATGTGTGTAGACTACCGTGATTTGAATAGGGCGAGCCCGAAAGATGACTTTCCACTTCCTCACATTGATGTACTGGTTGATAACACTGCTCAGTTCTCCGTATTCTCCTTCATGGACGGCTTCTCGGGCTATAATCAGATCAAAATGGCGCCAGAAGACATGGAGAAGATTACCTTCATTACTCCCTGGGGAACATTTTGCTACAAAGTGATGCCCTTCGGATTGAAGAACGTTGGGGCAACATATCAACGTGCTATGACGACTCTCTTTCATGACATGATGCACAAAGAGATCGAGGTTTATGTTGATGATATGATTGCCAAATCCCAGACAGAGGAGGAGCATTTGGTTAATCTGCTGAAACTGTTCAAGAGGCTTAGAAAGTTCAGGTTGAGACTGAACCCTAATAAGTGCACCTTCGGGGTGAGATCGGGTAAACTACTGGGGTTTATTGTGAGCGAAAAAGGAATAGAGGTTGATCCTGCGAAGATAAAAGCAATACAAGAAATGCCGACGCCTAAAACAGAAAAAGAAGTGTGTGGGTTTTTAGGGAGGTTGAACTATATCGCCCGGTTCATATCTCACCTAACTGCGACATGCGAGCCGTTATTCAAGTTGTTGAAAAAGGATCAGGTGTTGACCTGGAATGAAAATTGTCAAAAGGCGTTCGACAAGATAAAAGAATACTTGCAGGAACCTCCTGTTTTAATACCCCCAGTGGCTGGGAGACCTTTGATTATGTATTTGACGGTTCTTGAGGAAAGTATGGGTTGTGTTCTCGGTCAACACGACGAGACCGGACGTAAAGAGCATGTGATCTACTATTTGAGTAAGAAGTTTACCGACTGTGAGTCCAGATACTCAATGCTCGAGAAAACGTGTTGCGCGCTGGCCTGGGCCGCCAAACGTTTGAGGCAATACATGCTAAATCATACAACCATGCTAATTTCAAAGATGGATCCAATCAAATACGTGTTTGAAAAGCAAGCACTCTCCGGAAGAATTTCCCGATGGTAGATGGTGTTAACCGAATACGATATACAATATGTCTCGCAAAAGGCTATTAAAGGTAGCGTTCTGTCAGAGTACCTTGCGGAGCAACCTGTTGAGGACTACCAATCGATGAGGTTTGATTTTCCTGACGAGGATATCATGTACCTGAAAATGAAGGATTGTGAAGAACTGCTGCCGGAAGAAGGGCCAGAGTTGGGTTCCAAATGGCAGTTGATATTTGACGGAGCTGTGAATTCCTATGGTAGCAGAATAGGGGCAATTATCACCACTCCTCAGGGGTCGCACATCCCCTTTACTGCCCGATTGACTTTTCTCGTTACCAATAATGAGGCTGAATATGAGGCTTGCATCATGGGTCTGGAAAAAGCTATTGATTTGTGAATCAAACATCTGGATGTATACGGAGACTCAGCTCTAGTGGTGAATCAGATTAAAGGAGAATGGGAGACACGTCAGCCCAATTTGATACCATATATGAATTATGCAAGGAGATTGTTGCCTTTCTTTGACAAGGTGGAATTGCATCATGTGCCGCGAGCAGAAAATCAAATGGCTAACGCCCTGGCGACATTGTCTTCAATGTATAAAGTTAACTTCTGGAACGAGGCTCCCCGGATTGTTATCTCTCGGCTCGATAGGCATGCATTCATATTTGCCATTGATGAGGCTCCCGATGGTCAACCCTGGTACTTTGACATCCAAAATTTCCTGAAGAACAAGGAGTATCCGGCTGGGGCATCCAGTCGAGATCAGAAGACTCTCAGGAGATTGGCTGGCAATTTCTATTTGAACCCGGACGGTGTCCTATACAAAAGAAACCACGATTTGGTGTTGCTACGTTGTGTAGACGAGAAAGAGGCGACGTTGCTCATGGAAGAGATACATGAGGGTACATTTGGTACACATGCTGGTGGGCATGCTATGACGAGAAAACTGCTGCGGGCAGGTTATTATTGGCTAACTATGGAAACAGACTGTTTCAAGTTTGCAAAGAGGTGTCATAAATGCCAGATTTATGCGGACAAAAGCCATGTGCCTCCGAGTCCGCTGAATGTGATGTCATCGCCGTGGCCTTTCTCGATGTGGGGAATCGATATGATTGGCAAGATTGAGCCTACGGCATCCAATGGACACCGGTTCATCTTGGTGGCAATTGATTACTTCACCAAATGGGTGGAGGCAGCATCATATGCCAATGTCACCAAACAAGTGGTCGCCAGATTTATCAAACGAGATATTATCTGCAGATATGGAATCCCTGAGCGGATTATCACCGACAACGGTTCGAATTTGAATAACAAAATGATGAAAGAGCTGTGTCAGAATTTTAAGATTGAACATCACAACTCTTCTCCTTACCGGCCCAAGATGAATGGCGCTGTTGAAGCGGCCAATAAGAACATAAAGAAGATTGTCCAGAAGATGGTTGTGACATATAAGGACTGGCACGAGATGCTACCTTTCTCTTTGCACGGTTATCGTACGACGGTACGCACATCAACCGGGGCAACCCCTTTCTCATTGGTATACGGGATGGAGGCAGTGTTACCGTTGGAGGTCGAGATTCCCTCCCTAAGGGTTTTACGAGATGTCCAACTTGATGAGGCAGAATGGGTTAAAGATAGACTGAATCAGCTCAGCTTAATGGATGAGAAGAGGCTGGCTTCTTTAGCATACAGTCGGTTATATCATAGCCAGATGAAGAAAGCTTACGACAAGAAGGTGCACCCTCGAAGCTTTCAGACGGGCGATCTTGTTTTGAAAAAGATTCTCCCACCACAAACAGATCACAGGGGCAAGTGGACTCCTAATTACGAAGGTCCCTACATTGTCAGAAAAGTCTTCTCTGGAGGAGCCTTGCTACTATCCACCAGGGATGGTGAAGACTTTACGTCTCCTGTGAATTCGGACACAGTTAAAAAATACTCTGCTTGAAAGTGACCCGCTGGACAGTAAAAAGAGAGTCCAGGCAAAAATGGGGCATCCCGGCGAACCATAAAAAAGGGAATAAAGGTTCGGGCAAAAGTTAGTGATAAAATTGAAAAAATGTACACCCGCGAAGTCGAAAACCTGAAAAGGGCGACTTCGGCAAAAAAGGGTATCCCAGTGAATTGAAAACCCACAAAGGGCGATTCACCCAAAAGTTAGGGATTGGAAAAGCAAATGACTGCGGTCCGGATTTGATACAGCATTGCTTAGTGGTTTGGGAGTACCTGGGGGGCCGTCTATCCAAAAACAATCTCTTCCGAAGATCGAATACCGGGAAAGCGCAGAGCCAGGTGAGTCATAGGAGGATCAGCTCATGGTGTTGTCTGTACCACGTCGCCGACATGTATACAAATATTGTTTTGTATTTTTATTTATGCTTCTTGTGCATATATGTATGTGTGTGTGTGTGCGTAACTTCCTCTTTTCAGGAGTTGCATCCAGTGTACAAAACTTTGCCTATTTAGAGGCTCGTTATCAATAAAACATGTTATTCAGTACTTGATGCTTGTTCTTTACTGTTTTGTTTGTGAAAGACGCCGATGTTTTTGATAAACTTGCACTTGCATAATCTTGTTGGCCCTTGCCAATAATTGCTAAAACTTCGAATTGACTGAAGTAATATCACGGATGCTAACCCGGATAGAGTCTGTTGTATAGGCCTGTTTTGTCTCGTTTGTGTTTTGCAGGGTTCTTACCTTTGGAGCAAACAGTCAGAGATTGTATTCCCCAGCCAAATCACTGGACGTTAGAGCCTGATTCCAGTTGACGTCATTCCTCAGCTAGTCGCAGCTTATCCCTGAGATTTGAAATGACGTTTATCCCTTCCCGAAGGAGGGAATCATTTTCCCCAGGAGAGTGTCCTCAGGGAAGTTGTCCACAGGATATCCCCAGCAAGTCGAAATTAGTATCCCCTGCAGAGGTTGCGCCCCTCAGTGAGTCGGATATGCGCAGGGTCAATCCTCAGCATGGGAGATTCCCGCAGTGTTTAACCAAGCCTCGGTTGGTTCAGAAGGACTATCCCCCCAGAAGATGGTTTTCTTTCTCCTCACAGGTTGTCATGCCTTTGTCAGGACGATTATCCCCAGCGGAGTGTTAGCTCCGAGTTTGTAAATTGTACCCAGACAGCTGTCCCCCAGAAGGGTCGCTTCTTCCCCAGCTGAGTTACTCTTCCCAGCAGGTGTTGTTCTTTCCTCCCAGCGGAAATCGACGTTTATTCTCTCCTCGGCAGAGTTGGCGGTATTTCCGACAGTTATTTTGCCAGAATACTTTGTGATACCCGTTCATCCCCAACAGGGTGGTATTTGTCCTCAACAGCCGTGTTGACGAAGCAAGCTTGTCAGAGCCTCCCCCAGCAGCCTGAACCTGCATTTGCATTTGCGTATATTATCATGTTTGCATCTACCCAAAAACGCGTAGCATTTCCATGCCGTATGGAGCATTACGCTATTGCCAAACATACGCATTTTGAAACATAAATCAGGTTGGTTAACCTTTTGCTTTCAGGTGTGTTTCTCAGCAGGAGTATGAAGTTACAGCTCAGATCTATTACCAGACGATCGAGGTCTCTCCGTGAGACATGTGACGATACAGTTCACCTTATTATCCCCACAGAGTTACTGGTTGAAGTTTCTCTTATCCGGTCAGCGGAGCGTTCTTCCAGGTTTGCTGTCCCGGCAGCATTTCAGAGTTTCATGAATCAAGATTTCAGAAGTGGTCACTTGTTGTCGAAACGGGTGTCGGGCATTTATTTTCAGAATATCCCCAATGGAGTTAGCTACTGCAAAGAATAGGCAAAGAAGATATATCCAAGTTAACTTTCCTGTAATCAGGCAGATGATTTTCCCGTATGAAGCAGGCGGATGAACTTTCCTGTAAGAATCAGGCAGATGGATTTTCCCGTATGAAACAGGCGGACAAACTTTCCTGTAAGAATCAGGCAGATGGATTTTCCCGTATGAAACAGGCGGACGAACTTTTCTTGTATGAATCAGGCAGATGATTTTCCCGTATGAAGCAGGCGGATGAACTTTCCTGTGTTCAGACAGATGATTTTCCCGTATGAAGCAGGCGGATGCACTTTCCTGTAATCAGGAAGATGACTTTTCTCGTATGAAGTAGACGGATGGAGTTTCCTGTGTTTAGGCAGATGATTTGCCTGTATGGATAGGCAGATGAGTTTCTTGTGATTAGAGAGAAATGTTTCCCCAGTAAAGTCAACGAATTTTATTGCCTATGATTGATAGGACCTCCTCGTGTTGGTGGGAGGCGACCAACTCACCTCCCGCGGAGTAGCCGGGATTTCTCCGTGTTGACGGGATGTGGAGTCCTGACGTGGACAATATCTCTTCGGGTTGACGAAATGTGAGTCCTGACGTGGACCGATTGGTGTTTAGTTGTGATTTGGCAAATTTGTTTATCTTCTTGTGTTGACAAGAGTAGTCCAGTTGTGGACGGAGGCATTCGGTACCTGTGGCATTACACAGGTGGTTGATGTTGGAATCAGAGTTATTATCAGACGTTGAATCAGTTGTTGCCGTAACAACCAGGTTCAGTTAGTGGATGTCGTTCCCCAAGCAGTTGTGCAGTTTATTTTTGCGGTTAGAAAATTTCCGGGTTTCTTGGTATTCAACCGTCTCGTACCTCGATTGTTTGAAGGTTGTTCGCTCTTTACCCAGTCGGGTCCAAGCCGTTTGAATAGGGGCAACTGTTGCACCCCAAAATTTGCTCAACCTTTTCTTGCCTGATTTATGTTTCATTGTATTTCATTTGCATAGTTACATCATATATATAGTCTAATCATTTGAATATCATAGCATAACATGCCTCCAACAAGGGATCAAGGTGTCTATCAAAAGAAGAGCTTAGCAAGGTGTGTTATCCAAGAGGAGAAGTCTTCCAGGCCATCAAGAAGTGATTTGAAGTCTTGAGAAGTTTGAGTGCCCACAGGTGGATTTCTCTCCTAACTTGAGGTGTATTGAATATCATCAACATGGAATTGTGAATTTGAGGTGTGTATGGATCTCATGGGATGCCTAGAGAGCCCTATTGAAGCTTAGACAAGTCATTGTATCAAGTTCAAGAACCACAGTTGAGGTGTGTACAAGTAGGGTTTCATCTGGGTAACCCTAGGTCAAGAAGAGCAAAGAAAGGGCATCAAGACCTAGCTATAGGTCATGGAAGTCATGGATTGATATGTTGAAGCATTTGTATGGATGAGTCAAGATCAAGTTCAAGAGAATCAAGAGTGGTTGGAGGTGTTTGAGACAGGGTTCCTAGGGTAAAATTCCCTGCATAGCACTGGACTTCCAAGCCACATAAGTCAAAATACAAGTTTCAAATGGATTCTTGGCCAACATGAACCTTGTAGAGCTTCTAAATATATTTAATTTGAGTACTATAAGTCTTCAAGAAGATTTGTAGAACTCAAGTTATGGTTCTTGCAAGTTACAAGTCACCAGAGGACACTGAAATTTATCTGTGAAAGTCACTTGACTTCCAAGCAACTTTTTCCCCTCAAGGAGTTTTCAAATGGATTCTTGGACAACATAAGAGTTGTAGGTCTTGATCTTACCTTTAATTTGAGTACTATAAGTCCTCAAGAATATTTGTGGAACTCAAGTTATGATCTTGGCAATCCAGGGGTATTTTGGGAAAGTTGAATTATAGGTCATTTTTCAACATGTGTCAAAATCTCTATCTTCCACTCCTCCAATGGAAAAATGTTCAACATGAAATGTGTTTAGAATGATGTTTTTAGGCCATGTAAGAAGTCATGAGGATTTGAATGGGTTTGTATCACAAAGTTACCAAAAATGGCTTAAAAAGGAAGAAATGAAAGTCATTTAAAGAGCCAAAAATGTGATTTTGTGTTTTGGGGTCAAAATGAGGCATGTGACATATCAAATTGATCAGAAAGGATGTTTTAAAGATGATAGCAATGTTACTTTTGGAAATTGAGGCATATTTCAAAGGATTGCATTTGGTGGCTTATGGTTAAAGTAACATATGCAAAGTCATTCACAAGATCAGCTACAAGGCTCTAACCCTCACCAATCAATTCAAAATGTCATTTGGAGAGAAATTGGATCAAAACCAAGCTGCTGAAGCAAGCTAAAACCAACTGTCATGTGCAAGCTTCTCATGAAATTTTCAAGTGCAAGAGAAATTGAATTTCTCACATGGATCATTCCAGAATTTTCTGGATCATTCTAACACATTCTATATAACCCTCATAACTAATTCAGTTAGTTTTTTGGCCAAGAACTCTGAAGAATTGAGAGGGAGCAAAGTGAGTTTCTTCATTGCAAATCAAAATCGTGTTTGGTGATTGAGAAGGATTCAAGGCAATTCAGTGCATACAGAAGCTCCACAAGACTTCATTGATCGTGTCTGGAGAAGATTGAAGGGTGATTTGAAGATTTTCTTGCTCTGTTCACTCAAATTTTATAGGTATGTAAATTTCATCTCATAGCATGATTTAGGTAGAATTGCTAGGATTTGAATGCATAGATAGACTGTAGACATGGCTAGGGTCGTTTCTGGTAGGAAAAATTGGTGTTTAGAGACAAAATTAGGATGGATCAGTTTTCTTGTGAGGGACATATCTAGCTGTTCTTGGAGGTTTAGGCATGTTTAAATGGTGATAATTACTCAGTGAAGTGTGTAGATGATGATAGGCTGATCAATTTTAAGAATGGTGATGATTGAATTTGGAGCATATTCAGAGCTTGGAATCGTGTTTTGAGTTGTGGTGAGATTCAAGGAGAATGGAGGTTACCATTGGATTCAGTGGGAAAAAAATGAGCAAGATGATATAGTCATGTGTAGATTTTGGTGAGGTTTCATGGTGTTGGCATTTGGGGACGACGATGGCGCCACCTCCGGCCACCGTCTGGTTCATTTCCCTCCCAGAATTTAAAAATGAAGAAGATGACTTTCTAGCCATAGGATTAGGGAAGACCTTTGACTGAAGTAACCATCCCACGGCCACGATTCATTCTCAGCTTGTGAAGGAAGTCTGAAACACATCCAACGCACCGTTTCACTTAACATTTTGTTTTGGGCTTAAGACAAACATTGCTATCCACACACCACCTTAGGCCCACATGAGGATTTACAAAGGAATTGTTTGCTATTTGACACAGAGTTTTTCCAATTTTCGTTATATTTTTTCTGATTTATTTTCATTTGGTTTGGGCTTAGCGCGCATATGCTAGTGACACCCCCTCCTGGGCCCAGCCTGTTAGAATAACACAATAATCTTGCTATTTGACACGCCTGTTTGTCAATTTTCTTTTGTTTTCTTTTATTTTCATGTTTTACATATGGTTAGAAATTAATTCATAATAAATTGAAAAATGATCATTTTAGGATGAGACTTTTTTTCATAGTTCCCTTAGGATCTCTAAAATTTAATGAAACCAAAAAAATATTAATTTCATGCATTTTATATTTTCTGGCATATTTTACAATTTTAATGCTTTTATTTTACTTTTGTTTGATACTTCATTTTTTTGAATTTAGTATGAGAGTTTGGTGAGGAATTTTTGAGTGATTCTTGTGAAGTTGATTATATTAGGGAAGCATGTACCCTTAGGAATTTTTTAATATTTTTTTGATTAAAATTTAGGTTAGTTTGAGAGGTGAATAGGAGAGGTGTTAGAATTAGGGTTTTAACACAACTAGTTGTAGTTTAGGGCATAGTTTGGGGACTTAGGGTTTGATTTAGGCCTTGGGATGTATATGGGGTATTGGGTATAGGGTTAGGTTCCCTTAGAAATTTACTTAGGGTTTTATAATGAGTTTTAGCATTTTATGTGATTTTTGCAACTTGTGTGATGTTTGTGGGTTTTTCCCTTGAATGTTTGGTTTGGTTACTTTGCTTGGGTTGTCTTAATTGGGATTTGGGCTTGGGTTTTGCTTGATGGAGCTTCTAGAGGCATTGAGGATGCTTGGAGATAAAGCTTGGGGCTTGTTCATGAAGGTCTTTCCTTGTGAAGATTGCTTTTGAAGGCTTAGGGATTAGGCTATGTAGGAAGAGCTTTAGAATAGACTTGTTTCTTCTTTCAAACATAGAGAGCTTCTTGTGCCTCTATTCATTCCTGTGACACAAAGTCCTTTTAAAGTATTCACATCCCTCTTTTGGAGGGATGAGTGACATACTTTAGAAGTGGAACTTTGAGGATACCTGTCTCTTATAATGTTAAGTGCTTATGGGCTTCCTTTGGTTGTCACTAAGCTTCTTAACATTTCAACTTAATCTGTTAATTGATTCTCTCTTGGAGATGGAGCTTGAAGATAGGAATTTATTTGTAGCTTGAAGATGCTGAAGATGCCTTTCATGAGGATTGCTTGAAGATGGAGTTGTTACTGTCAGTTTTGCTGTCAAGAGCTTGCTGGAGTACTGAAGCTAGGGTTTATTGTTGCTTTTGAGCTGGTGTTTTCTGTAGCTGTGGAGCTTAACTGTTTAGGTATTGAGGAGCCTTATTTGAAGTGTGCTTTCTCTTCCCTGGAGGTTGGATATTGAAGCTTATTGGAGTTTGAAGGTTCTTGCTGTTGCTGTCAGAGCTGCTGTTTGCTGTAGGAGTTTGGCGCTACTGCTTGGGCTACCTCCTCTGCTTTGGGGTTTTGTTTTCAGTATTGTTTGTTGGCTTGTGTAGCTTGCCCCTAGGTTTGAAGTGAATGTTGATTCACTTTGCCTGTTGTTTTCCCAGGTTCGAGGTTGAGTGGGACTCCCTTGCCTCACTTGTATTGCTGCATTGCATGCATTTTACTGTATTTGCTTGCTTTCTTTTCTGTTTATCCCCTAGGATCTCTGATTTCCTCTGTGCGGGAGGGAATTATGACAGACATTAGGATTCTTATCCATGCATTAAAACATTAGGTTAGTGTTGCACCCCAAATTTGTCCTACATTTACATGGTTTCTAGTGCCACTTTATTTTGAGTGAATAAAATGGCACAGTTGACAAGAGACCGTGTGTAAGGAGTTGTGAGTGTGAGAGGTCGAGAGGTCGAATCCCACCTTCTTCACTTTTTGTTTTTCTTTTATTTTTATTCTAACTTTTCTATTTTCATAAAAAAAAATAACAAAAATAGTTTTTTTATTATTTAATTATTATTTTCGTATTTTATTTAAATTATTTTCTTAAAAAAATTATTTTTTCACTTTTTTCCATATTATTCATAAAAACATCCAAAAATCATAAAATTAAAAATATTAGAAAAGATTTTATTCTTTTAAGTTTGTTTTTTAGTTATGACTAATTATTTAAGTTGGGCTTTAAAATAAGCATTAGGTTAGAGTTAACCCTAATTTGTTACCTATATAAACATGAGTTGCATTTGATAAAAAAAAGAGGGAGGAAAAAAGAAAAAAAAACGGCGGCCGTTCTCACGACTTATCAGAAGAGGAAAGCGTCAGCAAATCCACGAAACGACGCAAAACCACCGCGAACCGCTTCGAACCCCGAACGAGGTGAGCAGTTCTTTTTGTCAATAAAAAAGTTTTTCTATTGTTTTCAGGTGGAACAAACCGAAGAAGAAGGAGAGAAATCATTTCCGGCCATGCAAGAATGGAGCAAAGCTCAAAGGAGCTGCAACGACGCCGCCACCGTGATGAAGAAGAAGATGGGGTTTCTAAAAACCTAAAGATTGAAATGCTTCAGCGTAAAGCCTACTTTTCCCCTTTTATTTTTTTTTATATTTTTTATTTTTCCCTTTTTTTATTTTTATTATTATTATTATTATTATTATTATTATTATTATTATTATTATTATTATTATTATTATTATTATTATTATTATTATTATTATTATTATTATTATTATTATTATTATTATTATTATTATTATTATGATTTTCTTTAAATTGTAATTATGTCATAATAAATGGTTAGTTTAATTAAAAAATATTTGCTAGTTAAACCTTATTTTAAAACTCTGTTCTTCTAATAAAAAAAATTAAAACTGTTTTTTTATTAAAACTAAAACTTCTTTTTTTAAAAAAATTTAAATTGAATCCTTTTAAAAAAAATTAAAACTAAAACATTTTTATTAAAAACCATTGTTTCAAAATTAAGATTAAATTTCTTTTTTCAGAAATTAAAAATAAATTTTTTCAAAATTAATAAAATAATAAATTTCCAAATTGCATTTTCTTTCTTTCATTATTAATTGCTTTATTATTTGTCATTGATTTTCGCCTAACTTTTTTTTCACTAACGTTCTCTATTTGTTTTCCGCTAGGTTTTAGTCGGTCTCCGATTATTATTAATTAAATATTTCGTTATCATATTTGTAATTTGTTCCATGGATGTAATTTACGCGAGGCCATGGTCGCAGTTTATTTTATTTTGCATTTTTTGGGGATTTGTAATTTACGCGAGTGATCGTCGCGACGCTTTCTTTATTTTCCGCACTTTATTTCTGCCATATAATATTTTGCCATGTTTTGCATGATTTAGCGTTATGTTCCTTCCGAAGGATTAGGTCTAGCCGTTTGACCGCCGAGTCAATAACCCTAACGTTTGACCATTTCAAAACCCTAATCGCCTAGGTGTCCCGCCGTGGACGAAAATACCCTTTACCCTAGCATTAGGTCAAAGAGTCGCCGTACTCTGTTTTAGGGTTTCCCGCCGTGGAATATTTAATTTAACCCTAATTTCAATTAACAATTTCAACGTAGAAATAGGAGTTTCAAGACTCCACGTAGGCGCTTCCCTATGAACGCTTACTCCCCAATGAAACCTTGACCACAGTCAAGACGTTTCTAACCTCCCTTTCGAGGGGAACTACAATTACTCTGATTCCATTCCCGTCAGGATATGTAGACACAAGATGCGACGTCTTGCCGAGTAAACTTAGGACTAACCCTTAGGTCTTTAGGTCACTTAATCCCTTAGCAATATATTTCAAATAGATAATAAAATAAAAAAGCATACAATAAACAAAAGGTTCCTGTAGAGTACTACAGAAGTTTAGGGTGCTAGTACCTTCCATAAGCTTAACCAACCCCTTACCTAGATCTCTCCCCGCATTGTCTTTACGATGCAAAATTAGATTTTCCTATTTTGACCTTTTCCTTCGGATAAATCAAAGAGCGGTTGTGAACTAAAGATGCGATTCAAATTAATTAATAATTTGATATCATATTCTAACCGCAACAGAAAATGGCGACTTCACTGGGGATCCTCCTAATTTTTAAGGGTTACCCCTATTTTGTTTATTGTATGATATTTTATTAATTATTTTTATATATTATTGTACCTTGTGGGGATACCTGTTATTGTGAGATAAGTCCTAACCCGGACTTGAGTGACCTTATTATAGGAAGGTGAGATATTCGACGAGGCTTGCCGGGAGTGAGTCCCGACCAAGTCGACTCGAGAATCACCGCTCAGTTGAGACCCTTTCGAAAATGGTTCGGTTGATCGAGTGCAGTCGTGAAAACTTTTACTATTTTCAATTGGAGTTTGTGATACTGGGGGCCGTAGTACCTTAACACCATCTTGGCCTTATATAGGACGTAGTGCGGGAACTATGTGGGAGTAGTCCTACAATGGTTGCTACGCGATACTACACTCAAATGAGGTTCTCTTGAGGATATTATCGACCCCCGAGTCAGTCGAAAAGTTGATAATATCCGAAAGATGGATTGATGACTTTGGGCACCGCTTTAGAACCTTGTTCTGCAGGTACAACTACCCCATAGTACATACCTTTTGGGAAGGGTAGACCTTAACTCCATTCATTGTTCCTCTAACCTAGGACTTTGTTGTTTGTGTGTATTTGTGCATGACATTCATAAAACATCATTCCTAGTTTCAAGGAATTCAACCGTCCTTTGCGAATTCAAAAGTCCTACATTTCAAAGTTTAAAACCGTTTCCAACTTTCCTAAAAAAGAAATGTTTGCAATCGACCGTTGAAATTTTTGAAACTATTACATGGCATTAGAATCACATTTTTGCATTGCATTTTCCCCCCAGTTTCTCATTCTCGGTCCTCTCGTCTTCCAGTGTTTCTTTAAGTCGTCAAGCTGATTCCTCGACACAGATATTAGACCATGGCTAACTATAGACGTAAGATGTCAGTGCAAGAGACATACAATGCAGAGATCCTAATGGAAATCGATGAGTTGAAGTTAGGCATGACTAAGCTCACTGAAATGCTTCAAATATTGATTGCTAGAGGACAGCCAACTCAGACTCCTCAATGCCCAGTTATTAGAAAAAACCAGAAACGAAATAGAAGCCACTTTGATCCTATTCCCATGACTTACACCGAGCTATATCTTGACTTGGTTCGATGAGGACTGATCACCATAAAGGCTTCGCCACCTTCTCCTAATCCCCCTCCGGTTGGGTTCAGTACCGATCTCCATTGTGCTTTTCATGAGGATGCCCTAGGCCACGATTTGGAGCATTGTTTTGCACTGAAAGCCAGAGTGTGTGAGTTAATTAGGGATGGAATACTTGATTTTGAAGATAATCCTCCAAATATCCAGAAAAATTCGTTGCCAGCACATCAAAAGTGAAGCTTCGGGCTGACCCCAGAGGATGGCTCACTGATTTAATCATTAGGCTTTTGTTTCTCATTGTTTGTATTTTCCTTATTTTATTAGCTGTTTGTTTTCGGACTATGTTTTTACTTTTACATTAATGAAATGAGCATTGCGACTTTTGATTCAATTCATTTTGCTTACTATTTGCATCTTTATGCTTTATTTTCAAATATTTACTTTTTGTCCAAATTTTTGATATGCTAAGATTAGGGGGAGGATGATGATAACGTTATACCCATAATTGTTGTCAGTATGCTTTCAACCAAACCTTGTTGACGATGTAAGGCATTGTTTCAATTCCCAAACACTGGAGAAATAAGGAAGTTAATCCCTTCTCAACCCCTTCGAGCCTAGAAGTTGGAGTTCCTTTCTTTACAAAAAAAAACCCGCAATTTTAACCTGGGGATGGGTAGTTCTCAGTTAACTCGGTTATGTGTTCATGCAATATACCTTTCATATAAAGGTCGCACTTACAATTTTCCTTCACACACAACAAACAAGTGTCGAAGATTTTTTTTAAGCCAAAAAACCGATGATGATTCACCGAAATCATTAAACCAAGCAGTCATGTTTCAAAAAAAAAATCAAAAGAAAGAGCCCGCTAAGTCAAAACCTATGAAGGAGACTTAGGCAAAACTGGGGCATCCCGCTGGCTGTAAGCTTTAAAAGAAACAGTTCAAGCAAAATTTAGGGATAATACAAAGAGGAGTTCTAAATTCTTCATCTTGAAAATCTTCAATATCAAAATGACAAATATTATAAGGAAGTAGTGGTTGCCTTTTCATATGTCCTTGACTTTGGAACCATCATTGCTACCATCAGTGCAATTCCTAACTTATGGGAACCTGAATGCATAACACGAGTTACATGAGCGTAGGGCTGGAGATCATCACGTAGAGTGGGTGGGTACAAATAAATTTTGAGCCTTTATCCTTTGTTTCTTAAACCGTGAACCAGGCCACGTTACAACCCTTAAAAGACCTAATTGAAGCAAGGTTATTTTGAAAGCATACTACAACAAGGTTGTGTAAGCTGACTCCAAAAGGTCTTTGTGAGTCATTTATTTTGACAGTACACCTTTGTTTTAAACTTTGAGCGTATTGAACCGTCGTGTTCTGACTGACGACTCATGTATTTTCCATTTAAAAAAAAAAACAACTTTGACTTCAAAAGTCGCATGAACTTTGAATTACCATGTTTGTATAAATATACTTTGTTTTCAAACTGGCTTTCCTCTAAGGAATTTTTAAACAATCAAGAAACTTGATCAAGTGATCTTATCAGGGGCAAGTTCCTTTTACATCTCGTATGAGAATCAGTTCAAGATTTGTTTAGGGCAAGATCTTCTCAGATTTGGTTTATCAAGACTCATACTGGGGCAAGCCTTATGAGGGTACAGTAAAACAATCATTTTACGAGAAACAATTATCAGTTCATCCAATCTGGGGTAGTTTATTTGAAGAATCCCCGAGTAGCTTTTCATCCTTCCTACAGGGACTATCAGCGTGATACAGTTTAACAGAATGACAGTGATGTATGGGTTGAGGAATCAGTCTTCCAGTCTTGTCATCTTACCAACAGAGTCGAGCCTTGTCATCGACATCGGCATTGTCATTTGATCATCTATCATAGCATGATTTATACACATGTGCATATCATGGGTGTTTTATCCCCATTTGCTTTTTCTCCCGAGGTCGTGTTTTACCCGCGTTACCTCGTGGATGAATTCCAATCTACCTGGCATCATGGATGTTTTATCCCCATTTTCTTCTTCTCCCGAGGTCGTGTTTTACCCGCGTCTTACCTCGTGGACGAAGTCCAATTTACCTGGCATCATGGGTGTTTTATCCCCATTTGCTTCTTCTCCCGAGGTCGTGTTTTACCCGCGTATTACCTCGTGGACGAAGTCCAATTTACCTGGCATCATGGGTGTTTTATCCCCATTTGATTTTCCCCCCGAGGCCGTGTTTTACCCGCGTATTACCTCGTGGACGAAGTCCAATTTACCTGGCATCATGGGTGCTTTATCCCCATTTGCATTTTTCTCCCCGAGGTCGTGTTTTATCCGCGTCTTACCTTGTGGACGAATTTATTTACTTGGCATCATGGGTGCTTTATCCCCATTTGCATTTTTCTCCCTAAGGTCGTGTTTTATCCGCGTCTTACCTTGTGGACGAATTTAGTTACTTGGCAGCATGGGTGTTTTATCCCCATTTGCTTTTTTTCTCCCCGAGGTCGTGTTTTATCCGCGTCTTACCTTGTGGACAAAGTCCAGTTTACTTGGCACACATCGACTATTTCGTGTCATGTCTATCTAACGTTCTTCCAGATACGACGTGTCTCCTTTTCGACGTTCTTCCGAAATGTTCTGATGTTTGTCTCTCCCTATATGTTTTCCGGTGAGTCCTGAAGATCCCGCTCGATCTCTTCAAGGAATGTCCCAAAAACTCTAGCGTTTGTCGTTTACCTGGTCCTCTCTCTGTGTGGATCCTATGTTACCTTGTCACCACCGCGTGTCTTCTTCCCCAGTGCAATTCTTCGCTGCGCTGTCCCCTATAACGTCGTGTCGTCTGCATCCTTGCATTCATCATTCCATCATACGCATCATATTAGATTCATGGCATTGTCAGCATTATAGTTCGTGTTATTTTGTCCATATCATTGCATATCACTGCATCTAGGGGCCAAATTTCCGGTTATCTGTATTTAAATCCCTTTCACCGCGATTTCTCGAGTCTCCGCTGCTCAAATCATCTGGTGAAGCTATTTAAATAGGGGCATCTGTTGCACCCCAAATTTTTCCTACATTTACATGGTTTCTAGTGCCACTTTATTTTGAGTGAATAAAATGGCACAGTTGACAAGAGACCGTGTGTAAGGAGTTGTGAGTGTGAGAGGTCGAGAGTTCGAATCCCACCTTCTTCACTTTTTGTTTTTCTTTTATTTTTATTCTAACTTTTCTATTTTCATAAAAAAATAACAAAAATAGTTTTTTTATTATTTAATTATTATTTTCGTATTTTATTTAAATTATTTTTTAAAAAATATTATTTTTTCACTTTTTTCCATATTATTCATAAAAACATCCAAAAATCATAAAATTAAAAATATTAGAAAAGATTTTATTCTTTTAAGTTTGTTTTAGTTTGTTTTTTAGTTTTGACTAATTATTTAAGTTGGGTTTTAAAATAAGCATTAGGTTAGAGTTAACCCTAATTTGTTACCTATATAAACATGAGTTGCATTTGATAAAAAAAAAGAGGGAGGAAAAAAGAAAAAAAAACGGCGGCCGTTCTCACGACTTATCAGAAGAGGAAAGCGTCAGCAAATCCACGAAACGACGCAAAACCACCGCGAACCGCTTCGAACCCCGAACGAGGTGAGCAGTTCTTTTTGTCAATAAAAAAGTTTTTCTGTTGTTTTCAGGTGGAACAAACCGAAGAAGAAGGAGAGAAATCGTTTCCGGCCATGCAAGAATGGAGCAAAGCTCAAAGGAGCTGCAACGACGCCGCCACCGTGATGAAGAAGAAGATGGGGTTTCTAAAAACCTAAAGATTGAAATGCTTCAGCGTGAAGCCTACTTTTTCCCTTTTATTTTTTTATATTTTTTATTTTTCCCTTTTTTTTATTTTTCTTATTATTATTGTTATTATTATTATTATTATTATTATTATTATTATTATTATTATTATTATTATTATTATTATTATTATTATTATTATTATTCTGATTTTCTTTAAATTTTAATTATGTCATAATAAATGGTTAGTTTAATTAAAAAATATTTGCTAGTTAAACCTTATTTTAAAACTCTGTTCTTCTAATAAAAAAATTTAAAACTGTTTTTTATTAAAACTAAAACTTCTTTTTTTAAAAAAATTTAAATTGAATCCTTTTAAAAAAAATTAAAACAAAAACATTTTTATTAAAAACCATTGTTTCAAAATTAAGATTAAATTTCTTTTTTCAGAAATTAAAAATAAAGTTTTTCAAAATTAATAAAATAATAAATTTCCAAATTGCATTTTCTTTCTTTCATTATTAATTGCTTTATTATTTGTCATTGATTTTCGCCTAACTTTTTTTTCACTAACGTTCTCTATTTGTTTTCCACTAGGTTTTAGCCGGTCTCCGATTATTATTAATTAAATATTTCGTTATCATATTTGTAATTTGTTCCATGGATGTAATTTACGCGAGGCCATGGTCGCAGTTTATTTTATTTTGCATTTTTTGGGGATTTGTAATTTACGCGAGTGATCGTCGCGACGCTTTCTTTACTTTCCGCACTTTATTTCTGCCATATAATATTTTGCCATGTTTTGCATGATTTAGCGTTATGTTCCTTCCGAAGGATTAGGTCTAGCCGTTTGACCGCCGAGTCAATAACCCTAACGTTTGACCATTTCAAAACCCTAATCGCCTAGGTGTCCCGCCGTGGACGAAAATACCCTTTACCCTAGCATTAGGTCAAAGAGTCGCCGTACTCTGTTTTAGGGTTTCCCGCCGTGGAATATTTAATTTAACCCTAATTTCAATTAACAATTTCAACGTAGAAATAGGAGTTTCAAGACTCCACGTAGGCGCTTCCCTATGAACACTTACTCCCCAATGAAACCTTGACCACAGTCAAGACGTTTCTAACCTCCCTTTCGAGGGGAACTACAATTACTCTGATTCCATTCCCGTCAGGATATGTAGGCACAAGATGCGACGTCTTGCTGAGTAAACTTAGGACTAACCCTTAGGTCTTTAGGTCACTTAATCCCTTAGCAATATATTTCAAATAGATAATAAAATAAAAAAGCATACAATAAACAAAAGGTTCCTGTAGAGTACTACAGAAGTTTAGGGTGCTAGTACCTTCCCTAAGCTTAACCAACCCCTTACCTAGATCTCTCCCCGCATTGTCTTTACGATGCAAAATTAGATTTTCCTATTTTGACCTTTTCCTTCGGATAAATCAAAGAGCGGTTGTGAACTAAAGATGCGATTCAAATTAATTAATAATTTGATATCATATTCTAACCGCAACAGTTAGTATTTATTCCCTTTTCAACTCTAGACTTTTTAGAGCTTCTTTCTCTTCTTATCTCAATACAACTCAAAAATGCAGTAATAAGGTTAATCGATGTCGTACGTTACGAGCCTTAAGCTATTTGAGAAAAGGTTGCTGGAGAGCTTCTTTCCAGTAGTCTGGCTGCTTAGTGTGGCACCCTTTGGGTGACACGCGACGTAGTCACTCTTAAATCATAGTCTCTAGTGCGTAAGAGATTGCAAACAAATTAAAAGACACTTCTTTCGTAAAAGATTCAAAACAAATATCAAAGTGTCATTTTTGTCCGCTTGGACTCTGAATCAAGAAAAACCTTTTTCAGAAGGATAAAAAACAGTCAAGACAAACTTGAGTCTTCCATAGCCCGAACTACGTTTGCTCTAATCTTTCATGCTGTATGAAAGTACGTAGGCATATGATGCCATATCCTAGCGAGCAACCTTCCCCTCCTTTCCATTAGGTAGGCGAACTACGTTGACTCTAATTTCTCGTTCTAGACGGGAATACGTAGGCATAAAGTGCGATACTTTGCCGAGTCATTTTATTTTCTTTTTAACCCAGACCTGTAGAGTAGACAGAATAACAATCCATACCAGAAAACAAGCGTGGATCCCGTCGAGTACGACGGACGTGAGGGGTGCTAATACCTTCCCCTTGCGTAATCGACTCTCGAATCCAGGATTTGGTTGCGACAACCATTCCTTTCCCGTTTTGCGTTAGGTTTACTCTAAGCGTTTCCTTTCCCTCCTGTGGGATAAATAACGCACGGTGGCGACTCTTCTGTTTAGCCGGCGCCGATTTTCGCAGTAGCGACACGAAGTTTCGCCAGACAAAGCCCAGCGAGTGGCTAGCGAGCAATTCCAGTAGCTCTCAGTGGACTTCACTGGATTGTTTGCCAAGCGAAGGAGGCAGCGAGTGGGTTCGCCAGGCGAATCCCAGCGAGTGTAGTGGCGAATAATTCCAGTAAACTCCCAGTGGTCTTCGCCAGCTTGTTCGCCAGGCGAACTGGCAGCGAGCATTCGCCAATGGCTTTGCCAGGCGAATGGTAGCGAACGTGACAGAGTTTTCTTTTCTCTGTGATTCCAATCCGTGTTGTTTTGCTTAGCTTGATGGTGTTTAATCCTTAGCTGAGTGGCATGTTTTATGTTCTGATATGTTATACTGTGGGTAGCCTTTGGGCGTGAATCCTAGATGATAAGATCAAATATGAATTGCATTCTTTTGACAAATATTTGTATGCATTATTTTAACATGTTTAAAATGCATGATTATTGTGATGAATTCGTCGCTGTTTGGCACAATATTGTGAATGTATATTGATTGGATGCGATTATATGTGAACAATGCATGAGAATATATTGTGAATATATGTGCATTGCGTGGTAAATGTGTTATGCATGTAAGCATGATGTAATTCTTGTATGATGAATTACTTGAGAATGCATGAGAACATATTGTGAATATGTGTGCATTGCTTGATAGATGTTATAAATGCATATTGTGTGCATGTGATTAAATGTGAAGAATGCATGGGAACATATCGTGGATATGTGTGCATTGTTTAATAATTGTGAGAAATGCATGGGAACATATCTTGGATATGTGTGCATTGTTTGATGATGTGATAATGGGATTGATAAATGAATGCATTGATGATTGTTGTGATATGTTGTGTGTGCAATCATGTTATAATTCGTATGTGATGAATTATTTGAAATGCATGGGATTAAGATGCGAGAACGGTCTTAAGTGCATTTTGTTGGTTGATTTCATATGCATCATTTAGTCAAGAGGCAATGTTTGCTAGTTTCGTGGAGACTAGTGGCTTGTCCCAAACCTAGAAGGGTGGGTTTGAAAGCCTAGGGGACGGGCTTTGTTGTTATCGGTCTAGAAGGGTGGACCCGGTTTAAATGTAAAAACCGAAAAATGATAACAAGTGTTGGTACCACATGGCATGAGTTGCATTGAGTCACATGGCACATTTGTGATTGTTGTATGAAGCATGTGTGTGTGCATGACTTGTTAATTTGAGAGTGTGAATATAAGATTGTTGTATGCAAAAATGCTTATGTGTATGTTATGTGGATTGATGAGGACTATGGATATGTGCATGATGAATATGCTTGATGATTGTCCATATGTGTTTATATAAGTATGCTTTGTAAAGTATATGATGAGTTATGATGAAATATGGTGAGAATTGTGGAATATGCGTATGTGCATTACTTGTGTAATTGAGAAAATGTGGGTTATATGTATTCTATACTTGTGTATATATATATATAATTGTATGCATTGATTATTATGATAATATTTCTCACCCTTCTGCTGGAATGATGTCCTATATGACATCGTGCAGGTATAAGAGTTGAGTTGTTCGTTGTTGCGAGGTCGCTATTGGTGTAGCTGTTTAGCAATTTATTTATGGGTCGAGTCATGCTCTGGTCGTGTAACACTGGGATCGCGGGGTTTATGCCTTAGAGATATTGTATATTCTAAGTTGTGTTTTAAGTGTATTTGAAATATGTGATAACGACCTCTGTGCCTAAGTGTTGATGATTTATGTGATGAACATGAATATCCTGTGAAGGGATTTATGTAAATAAATTGAATCCGCTGCTACATGCAAGATGAAAATTTAATAGCATGACTATTTATTTCAATATTACATGAGTATGACAGGTGGTTTTGATGTTGTGATAGTTTTGTGTGACGCCCTTTTTTTTGGGATGCATGTTAACTTTTACTCTGATTATGCATATATTATTTGCGGGGTTTAGAAGGGTGTTACACTTCACATCTCCCCGACAACAACCTTACGCCTCCCCGACAACAACGTCAGGGGGCGCTTCCTCTGCATGAACGTCTGACGGACCGAACACCTCCATGCTCGCAACACACTCACGTCAGGCAGAAACATTTCTCTGATACCGGTGTCCGACAACAGCTTCCCCGACACGTTCTCCCGCCTAAGCACGATGTCATCAAGTCATCGCTTCCTCACCGCGGAGCTATGACTTGGGGGGATCCTGTTCTGGCCTGGGGCCCCGCTTGACCGGGAAGGCCCAGCCCACTTATACTTGGTGAAAGGCTTAAATGAGCCCCCTCATCTGTGTCGAGCACGAGGCTCCCGTCGGGCAGGACGCTTCTCCCGTCGGACAGAAAGACGTGTGCCTCACACATTCTCCACGTGCCCCCCTCCGCAGGGACACGTCACCAACCAACTGCCCACCTCCGAAAGAGTAGGTCAAACCTACTTTCCGGATATCACGGGACAGTTGAACTAGGGCGAAGACCATGTCCTGGTCTTCACTACGCCACGTAAGCCCTAGCAGTCACTTGGGTTGGGTCTGGTCATCCAACCCAACTCAAATGACCGTTAGCCCTGCACTGGGGTCTCTCTATAAATACCCTCTTTCACTAGAGGATCAGGTATTCTCTTCTCAACCTAGTTTCTGTATTTGCTTTCACTCTGTCCAATTCCTTACTTTAGCATCAGAGTGTCTTGCTGGTACACCCCCACCTCCCATTCAACACCGGTGAACAAGCAGTAAGTCAAAGACGCACGGCAGTCCAGTGATTCCCTTCTGATCAGGTCAGATCAAATAATAATAATAATAATAATAATAATAATAATAATAATAATAATAATAATAATAATAATAATAATAATAATAATAATAATAAATTAAAAACATATTTAGTTACATTGATTGTTCCAATAACATAATCATAATAATAATATTAATAATAAAAAGTAAAATAACATCATATAAATTTTGAAGAGGTTATATTATTGTCAAACTCAATAGAAAAAACACACACACAAATACACCATATATAGTATAGAAGCTCAAGATAACCATTACTGTTATAAGACATATATTTAACAGAAAGAAATTAATGGTATACGTTTTATTGATAAAAAATATGTTTAAGATGCAGACCTATAATTCTCTAAGAGCATCTTTAATGGGAGCAACTAAATTGGATGAACTAAGTTATTTTACGTGAGTCCAAATTGACATGAAGGATTTAAGCAATCCAAAATTGAATTAAGAAGTTTTTACTTCAATGGTGATTGTTTATAAGAAATTCCAACTTGGTATTAAATGGTTAATAAAAATCTATTATTTATGTTAAATAATTAATAAAAATCTATTATTTATGTTAAATAATGAGTTAGAGTACGTTGCTTGTGTAGAGCACGTAAACTAGTTTTAGAGCATCCCATATGCCATGTCAGCTCTACTATAATGCAAATTTCTTATTACTAACGTAAGCTATACAAAATTTTGGTTTAACAACTATGCGTTAAAGTTGCTCTAAGTAGCATATTTATATTCCTTAACTTTCTATTCAATGTTTGCAATTGGATTCTACATTATTGATTTGTATCAATATTGATCATCGAAACATTAAGATTAACATATTATCATTTATTAGATTGCTAAAAACAAAAAATTGTGAGCTAAACTCCTACAACATACTTTACCAGAGATAAAGGCAGATAACACTCGAGTAATAAACAATTCAAATCACATTAAGCTTTCTATAAACATCCAACAATCAAATTATATATTAGCTCATATTAAAAGCCATATGTCAACTTTTTTTTCAAAGTAATCTGTTAAAAAAAAAACAAAGTGAAATAAACTTCAGAGCAACACTAAATAATTTGAACTACAAATGCATACACTTCAGAGCAACACCGTGAACACACAAAAATGGATAACATACAACATCTATAGAAAGCAAACAATGAAACATTCCAACATAATCAGGAGAACAACAACTACAACATCAGAAAGCATCTTTTAGAAGTTATATAGCCCGCAAAAAAATTCAAATACAGTTGGTTAAACAAAGCGATGAAAATGAAAGGAACATACATGTATCGAATACTAATGAAGGGAACTATTGCAATGTTGCAAGGATAATAAGTGAGTTTCTTAAACTCTACAAAAACAGTGAAAGGAACTACCCATACATTTTCAACACAACAAATATTCAGAAAAAGCAAGAAAATCAAATCAAAATTCGAAAATGAATGAACTTACATGGGTTGATTTCTTCATTCCTTCCACAAATTGGGAATGGAAGAGCACAAAAATGAAGTAACCAATTGATGTTAATAGAGATGAAAACAGATAATCACATTTAGGTCATCAGAATCAAAACCGATCGAGATTGAGAGAGTGGAGAAGAGAGAATCGTGTTTATGAGTTTGAATTTTCAATTGAGAGAGAATGGAGAAGAGATAATCGTGAATCATGATTAGGGTTTTGGACCGGTTGGATCTTTTATTTGGTTATGGTTATCCAACCAGCTAGTTATGGATATAGAAATAAAATTTAAAATGGATTGGTTGAAAAACCAAAATAAAATTAATCGAGTTTTGATAATCAGATCTGAATAAACTATCAAACTGGTTAATTTGAACATCCCTGTTGATAATGGTGACAACTAACAAGGATGACCCGCTTCCACAACTATCACGATAAATATTATGCACGGTGATTCAATGAAAATTTACAACAAATAGTAAACAAAATTGAATAAGTTTGCTACAAGTTAGCTATGAGTTTAGCTACAGATTAGCTATGAATTTTTATAGTTCAAGTATGATGCTGACTTTAGTCACATGACATGTTACGTCGATATTATCCGATGCTGTCAATGCCACATGTACACCCTATCACCTAAAAACTCCTATGCGTAGTTCCACATCAGCTCTGGTATCGGACGTTGATGAAAGAGATTAAAAATGTGGACGATAAATATTAAAATAATAAATTTTTAAGGATTTTTTTTAAAGAATTAAAAGTAAAAATATTTATATTCAAAGAGATTAGAAACATATTTAATCCTATTTAAATTAACTCTTGGAGGCATATATGTTAATCACAATCAAAAGTTAACAATGCCGCGAACTAGTTAACAAAAGTAAGAATAATCTGCAAACAAAAGTAATAAACTATTGAACTCATTCACGATCAAAAGTTGAACAATCCAATCCATGCCAATCTCACTGTCACTGCCTCCACCCTTTCCATTCCTCGCCATCTCTCTATCCTTTCTTTCCACCTCACCTAACAATTCAATTTCAAATTCATGTCACTATCACACTCTTCTTCTTCTAACCACTACTGTGCATTGCTCAAACTTTGCTGCGAAACCCGCAACTTCACCAACGCAAAGAACCTCCATTCTCACATTATCAAAACCTTTCCAAACCCTGAAACCTTTCTCTTAAACAATCTCATCGCCTCCTATGCTAAACTCGGCTCCATCAAGTATGCCCGCAGGGTGTTCGATCGAATTCCCCACCCGAATCTATACTCCTGGAACACCATTCTCTCGGCTTATTCTAAATTGGGTTTTGTTCCTGAGATGGAATACATATTCGATAAAATGCCAAAACGAGATGGGGTGTCGTGGAATTCGCTAATCTCGGGCTATGCTGGTTGTGGTTCTGTTTATCAGTCTGTAAAAGCTTATAATTTGATGTTGAATGAAGGTTTGTTTAATTTGAATCGGATTACATTCTCGACTTTGCTTATACTTGCATCGAAAAGAGGTTGTCTTCAGTTAGGTAAGCAGATTCATGGACATGTAGTGAAGTTTGGTTTCATGTCCTATGTTTTTGTTGGGAGTCCTTTGGTGGATATGTATTCGAAGATGGGGTTGATATCTTGTGCAAGGCAGGCTTTTGATGAGTTGCCTGAGAAGAATGTTGTTATGTATAATACACTGATAACGGGATTGATGCGATGCGGTAGGGTTGAAGATTCGAAGCGACTGTTCTTTGATATGCGAAAAAGGGATTCGATTTCGTGGACGTCGATGATTACGGGGTTTACTCAAAATGGGTTGGACAAAGAAGCAGTTAATTTGTTTAGAGATATGGCATTGGAAAAGCTAGAGATGGATCAATACACATTTGGAAGTGTTTTAACTGCTTGTGGTGGTGTTGCGGCTTTACAAGAAGGCAAGCAAATTCATGCTTATATTATTCGGACAGATTATAAGGATAACATATTTGTTGCTAGCGCTCTTGTTGACATGTATTGCAAGTGTAAGAATATAAAATCGGCAGAAACAGTTTTTAAAAAAATGACTTGCAAGAATGTTGTATCTTGGACTGCAATGTTAGTGGGTTATGGACAAAATGGTTATAGTGAAGAAGCTGTTAAAACTTTTAGTGATATGCAAAAATATGGGATTGACCCAGATGATTTCACCTTTGGAAGTGTAATTAGCTCATGTGCAAACCTTGCCAGCCTTGAAGAGGGTGCCCAATTCCATGCTAGAGCTCTCATTTCTGGCCTAATTTCTTTTATTACTGTTTCCAATGCTCTTGTTACATTATATGGTAAATGTGGAAGCATTGAAGACTCCCATAGACTTTTTAGTGAAATGAGCTTCAGAGATGAAGTCACATGGACTGCAATTGTTTCTGGATATGCTCAGTTTGGTAAAGCCAACGAAACAATCAGGTTGTTTGAAAGCATGTTAGCGCATGGTTTAAAACCTGACAAGGTCACATTTATTGGGGTTCTTTCAGCTTGCAGTAGAGGAGGATTAGTGGAAAAAGGAAATAAAATATTTGAATCAATGATTAAGAAACATGGGATTGTACCAATTCAAGATCATTATACCTGCATGATTGATCTCTTCAGTCGATCTGGGAGGTTAGAAGAAGCAAAGATTTTTATAAACAATATGCCTTTCAGTCCCGATGTAATTGGTTGGGCAACATTGTTAAGTTCGTGTAGATTCTACGGGAACATGGACATTGGCAAGTGGGCAGCTGAGTTTCTTATGGAATTAGATCCACATAACACTGCTAGCTATGTCTTACTTTCAAGCATCTATGCTGCTAAAGGAAAATGGGAGGAAGTTGCCAGATTAAGAAAAGGCATGAGAGATAAGGGTCTCAGAAAGGAACCGGGATGCAGCTGGATCAAATACAAGAACCAAGTGCACGTTTTCTCTGCCGATGATAAGTCAAATCCATTTTCAGATCAAATTTATTCTGAGCTTGAAAAGTTGAACTACAAAATGATTAAAGAGGGTTATGTGCCTGATATGAATTCTGTTCTGCATGATGTTGAGGATTCAGAGAAAATAAAGATGCTGAATCACCATAGTGAAAAGCTTGCAATTGCCTTTGGATTGTTATTTGTTCCTCCTGGTCTGCCCATACGAGTAGTGAAAAATCTGAGGGTCTGTGGAGATTGCCACAATGCAACTAAATATATATCTAAGATCACCCAAAGAGAGATTCTTGTAAGAGACGCAGCCCGGTTCCACTTGTTTAAAGATGGAACGTGTTCATGTGGAGACTTTTGGTGATCGTGTATTGAAGTCACTGCACATGGGGTAGTATTACGTTCTTTTGTATTTATTAAACTTCTTCATTATCTCCCATTAATTATTCATTTCTCTTAGAGTCAGGCCTAGCTCAAACTTTTAAAACAAGTTTTAAGATGAGAGATGCCCATTTTTTATAAACAATTTTATACTCTTATCTTTAGTTAGTGTGACACTTGAGATTTTCCACATGTCCTTTACACCCACATCTTAGAGTTGAGTTTAACCTCACATAACCTACTTTAAGGTTAATGGTGCACGTACCTTATAGTCTATTTTTCAGTTTTTATCTCTAAATAATGTGAGACTTTTGGTTTTCCCCTATAATTTTAACCATCAAATGCATCTTTGGAGATAATGGTTTTGTTTTTCTCTAATTAAGACAGTTTTTTATGTTCAGATTGGTATTTATAAAACATTTTCTAACCGAGAGCAGATAGCAAAAACTAAAACATCAGGCTATTGGATCAATTTACATTGGAATTCAATTACCGTTGATCCATTCAGGCTGCATGAGAAACTGCTGATTTTCATATTACTAAGTTGTACATTGATTGTAATGGAAATGGAATTCTTTCAAGGAACATAATTGTTGTGAGTGCAATATGTGCAGTCACTGTTTCCTTTCAAGGCAGCTCATGTACACTTTGACCTAGCTGTTGTTTCTGCATGAGATTCAGGAAGATTTGGTTAAAGACCGGCAATTAAAGGGGAGCAATAATCATATTGGACAGGAAAACACTAGAACAATAACCTGCAACTGGGTACAAATCTCAATGACTTCAGCTAGAGGTGCCCAATCACCAAAGTTCCTCTCAATAAACTGGTAAGCAATTCCAGTCTTTCTACTCCCTAGTATGAAGAGTCCACCCTTTATTTCTCCTTCCCCTCTAAAGTTTTTTTCAAATCCTGTAGCTTTTGCACGCTTGTAATTGGCAATTGCTCGGGGGTTCAGCAAAAATCCCGAGAAAAACTTCTCCTTGTGCAATTTGCCCCCTCCAAGAGCTTTGAAGAAATCCCTACCCCGATCGAAAAGTACAACGCCACCCCAATATCGAGGCCAGAAATCTTTTATCTACACCATTATGATATTAAGTCAAGTAAAGACTAGTTAGTTGAAAGAACAAATTATTGAAGTTGATTTTCTTGCTACTACCTCTGCCTCCATGTTTTCATGAACAACTGCAAATAGTTGAACCCCAAGTGCATCAAATATGGGTTTCCTGGAAAAGAGCTTGTGCGCATCTGCTCTGCACATGATGCACCTGTTTTCATGTTCAAGAGGAACTAATGACACCAGATTTTATAGCTTAAAGTTATATTTTTGTTCTACTTTTGGGTTTTGTTCATCCATGTTGTGTTTAATGTTTCTTTTATAACTTTTAACGTAATGATTAAAATTACAGTGATATAAGAATTTACCCAGGTCGTCGAAGACAAAGGAAAATAGCTGGTTTGTCTTGCCACAGTTCTGCAGCTTTCATTGGCGGTGTCTTCATCTTCACCAATGGTTCCATCCCAATCTTATATTCTGGAGTTAGTTTCTGAACTGATATATTTTCAAGAGCAGCGTAAGGAGCAACTTGGTCACTGACTGGAGGAGGTTGCACACAGCCACATGCTCTAGGCTCAGCTGGCTCAGAAGCCACAATTCCTTTAAACACATATCCATCTTTAATCTTCAGCTCACTAAGTGATTGTTCAATTGATCTATCAGTAGTTGTATTACTTCTAATTTGCATTCTCATCATACTATTGGAGCCATTAGATGCAAGACTCTTTGGGATGCTTTCATGTCTATACATCATGCTACTTCTTCTCCTAGCCATAATTGCCCGTAACTTAAAGGAGTCATCAAATTTTGTTCTGTCTATGAAACGGACAATATGGCCTCTCTTCATGTCAAACTGAGCAGAAAGATCCGTGCTGCTTAAACTCATAAGTTCTGGCAGACTTTTTCCACTAGCCTCTAGCTTATCTGCATATTGCATCAGTCCGCGATCGTGCAGGTATGACCTTATTCCAATTGAGTCCTATGCAATCAGAAAATAAAGACTTAGAAACGTTAATTTATAGTTGATATTACTTACTTTACACTCTATAGTGAGCGTTTAGAGGAGTCATATCCAATGGGACTATAATCGAAAGATAATAATAGCACACTTTAATGTAGACTTGTTTTGTGTTTGACGAAAGCTGGCAATAAGAATAACCAACCTTTTGCCGTTGTGTCATTTTTATTGAGTTCATGTCGTCCGAGTCCATAATCTTCAGTGTTGGCACATCATCCCAGCCTTCATCCAACAGTTTTGGGAGCAGCTCCTTCAAAACTCCATTTCCAATGAATTCTTCTATTGAAAATGAAGCCATTCTTTTTCTGACTCAGATTGGTTGATATGAATAAGTTATGTTATCATATAAATAGGTTTTTAAATGTGTATTTGTATGATGCAAGTTATCATTTATTCTAGTTTTGGCGAATGATGTGACAAGCTAGTTAAAACCATTACTCTGCCGTATATGGCCAACTTATTATTTAAAGAAGAGGGAGGATTGGGACTTGTAATAAACAAACCAAATGTGCAGGTGCATTTAGCAACTTTATAGTTGCTTGATACCACAAATGGTTTTCCTTGTGCCGGCCAAAATCTGCATTGCACTAGGCATTATTAATTCACTCTTGCTAGTTTAAGGGGTTGTCCAAACATTGCTTTCATTGCTACTAATGATGTTTTTTATTTTATTTTTTAAATTTATTTATTTATATTATTTTTAAGTAAAAGGATATAAAAATTTCGAGTTCTGTCTTAGTCTTACTATCCTCTATGTTTCTTATTAATCATTCTTTAAGATTATTTACACATCCCACAAAATAAGTAAATTGTTTTTTTTTACTAAACTGGGTATTTTTGTGCACAACTATTAATTCTTCGAGTTGGGAATGATTACAATAGGCAGTAAGGCTCTCCCTTCAGAGATTTAACAGTGCTGCTTACGGAAGTAAATTATTGCCTTTTATGAAATTATTTGTCATTTTAATGTAATTTCTTATCTAAATATGAATGAGGTCTTTATAAATAAATAAAAAATAAATAACTCAAATTCAATTTTAGTCTCTATAAAAATTTCTTTTAAAAAATGGTTCTTCTAAAAATTTTCGTCTACAATTTTGGTCTTTGACGTTTATTTGATTTAACGGAAGTTGTCGAGAACGAACATATGACATTTTTTTTTTAATTTTTGAATAATCAATTGCGATGCACTAGAGTATTTGATAATTATTTGACACATTTATTTATTACTAACAAAGGATTAAATCATCCAACATTGTTTGGGTTCTTGGAACATGTTATTCTTCTTAACCTAATTTTCCTTCATCTCATTCTATCTCAGTTGTAGAAGTTACTCACCCAACATTCAAAACAAAGGTATGTTCATGTCATCTTTCAAATTAAGGGGTACAAAACACATTTCCATGTCTTCCTCATCCGTGAAAAGTTTATCAGAAAGAAAGTGTGGTTGTGAAGTTTGTATGATGTCATAATATTACAAGAACAAACATAATAGAGGAAGACTCTTCTAGAGATGTCCATTTTGACAGCGTGATGATACATGTGATCTATTCTTATGGGATGAAGATTTGGTTAAAAGAGAAGATGTTAATGGTGTTAGAAATGTAGATGTCAGCTAGTTGAAGGATTTGGAGATTGTGGAACTATTGAGGAAGTTCCGTGGAGCTTTAAAGAAGAAGAACAAGAAGCTGCAGTCGAAATTAAATTCAGAGGCTTATGTTGGTAAAATCAAGATGTTGTGTTTTGTAGTTTCTCTTATGATTGACATGTATCTTATAATTACGTGTAATTGTTGAAGTATAAGCATGTTAGTGTTATGTAAGGTTGTTGGTGAGTTTTTTGTTATGTAATGATTGTTTTTTAATGACATACTAAACTTAAAATTTGAGTAATTAGGGTCTTAATCTGGTTTATTTCTTAGAGTATTTATGTAAATATTGCTTTTAATTTTGGCAGAATTTTGTCTAATTTTGGCCTACTTTGGTATGCCTATGATGACATAACGTGTGGCACAAATTTGATAGAGTATGGCCTAACATTTGATAGAAAATATGGCATAATTTTTTCTTTATTTGGACTAACATTTGACAGAAAATATGGCATAATTTTGCCTTCATTTGACAAAAATTATGGCATCATTTTTCCTAACATTTGACAACAATTTTAAAACAAAAAGTACCATATGATTCATTCATGACATCACAAACAAGTTGTCATACATAATGTTGATGCAAAATACAGCTTAATGCAAACAAGTTGTTTCTAACTAACTAAACTATTTTGTTCATTACATAGACAACATAGACCATAACAAATGTTTGGCAGAATTAGGGATTGCAAATATATCCGTATCCGCGGATAAAATCTGTCACAGATATGGGGTGGGTAACTTAATGAATATCCACTGATAAAATAAATGGATATTTAAATACCCGTTTGTTAATGAATATGGATACGAGTTTAATAATATCCGTGTCCACGAATATCTATATCCGTTAATAAATTATAAAAATTATTTAAATATCATTGGTTTATTATACTTTATATTTTCATCTTTTAAAATAAATAGTCTTATTATATTTCTTTCTTTTTAAAAAAAAAATCTTTGAAGAAAAACTTTCACATTTCATTCAAATTTTATTAGCTATTTCATATTTAAACTCGTCAATACTTCATACCCCACTTCAACAATTTCACAATCCAACCAACTAGTGTTGTCATTTCTCTGTCGAACTAGTATTTCTCTGCCTACTCCTCTGTCGTTCACTCTTCTACCATAACTCACAATCACAATATATTTGATTTGTTTGGTTAAAATGAAATGTATGAATATTATATTTGGATTTAATTATATTTTGATGAATAAGAAGAAAATTAATGTTATGAAATTTTATTGTTAAATTAAGAGTGAATTGTATGAATGTTATGTGATAATAATTTTGTGTCTTTAAAAGAAGTTAAAAATATTTTTTTGAAAAAATAAGTTTTATTAAAAAAATATAATCTATGAATATTTGTAAATATCCACGGATACCGTAAAACCCACAGATTACCCGCTTAATGGATATCTGCATGGATATGGGGCAGATATGAATATCACATTTATCTAACGGGGCAGATATAAATATCATATTTATCTAACGGGGCGGATACGGATATCATAGTATCCGTTCCTATGGATATTCATTTACATCTCTAGGCAGAATACATAAACAAAATACAGCTTTAAAATATCATCACTGATTCAATTTCCCTCCTCATCTTCATTGAATTAAACCCTTTTGAATTTCATCGCAACTTTTCATTCTCTTAGAAATCTCATTTGCACCTATTGAGGTATCCTCTTCATGAATTACAAGTTGGATCTTTGGATGTTTTACAAGCCACACGATGTCTTTTGGTTTGAGAGTCATAATTCTGCCACTATTTCTCGTATGAACTGTACCATGCTTGACTTTCTTCCTCTTTGAAATCATACTTTTATCTATGATGGGAAGTAAGAAGTTATATATGTGTGTAATACTATGCAAATTTTAAAAATTTGACAGTCACACTTATAAGATCATTGGTAGTTGGATTCACAACTTCTAGAGGCTTGAATGCTCTGGACTTGGAATGTGTAACTTGAAATGTTAACTTTCCTACATAAGCTGCAGTATAATTGACACTTTTTTTCTATTTCTCTATCTAATATTCTAAGTGGTTTTGACATTATCTTTCCCTTATACTCATTAAATTTTTCTCTTAGTGTGACAAACCTATCCATAAGATAAGTTCTAATCCATTCAAGCATAATAATAATGGGTTTGTTCCTTTGTAGCAAAATGGTTGCATTGAAAGATTCACTAAGATTATTCATCAACACATCATACTTAGAATATAAAGAAAATGCATGCTTACACCACTTTGTTTTTGGAATTTCCATCATGAGATCCCTAAACAGAGTTCCACCTCCAAACATCTTATTGAAGTTAGCATATAAATGCCTACAAAACTTGTACACAAGTGTTGTGTACTCATCCTTAAATACCTATACCAAACCTTGCAACAAAAACAAACCAATTTAGTTGCAAAACATTAACTAATTTACAAAAATTAGAAGGACAATGACATACCTTTTGCTAGTCAGAAATGAAACATCACCTCCTTTTAACTAATGTCTTCAAGAAAAAGTTTAATAAACTAACTCCAAGAGTCCTTGGTTTTAGTTTTTACTACTCTAAATGCAATAGGTAAATATTGATCATTAAAACTTCTTCCAACAACAATCAACAATATCCCACCATACTTGTGCTTTAAATGACACCCATCTAATCTAATAAATGGCCTACATGCCAATCTTAGAGCTATCTTTGTTCCACCAAAACACATGTAACACCTTTCAAACCTTGATTGTAATCCTAGACCTGAATATTAAATGTTCAACTTGAATGTATTTTCTGGTGAAACACTATTTAATTCAGCACCATATGTCCATAGCAAACAATATTACTTGCTAGAGTCTCCCTAAACTATTTGTCTAGCAAGTTACCTAGATTTAAAATCCCTACAACTAAGGAATTTAATTGCATACCTCACCCTAACATCAACAACTACATCATTCAACTTCATTTTATTATTGTTCTTAATCCTATCAACAATGACTTTTGCAACCCAATTCACCTTGACACTTTTATTAAAAACTGCCTTTTATATTTGTGTTTATGAAACAATGTCTTAATTTTGAATGTTATAGAAGTTAAAACTTTATTATAAACATAGTGTAATAACAATGATTTTTATGCTTACAAATAACTGTTGTACCCCAAATTTTGACCCTTTAGATTCTCATTATCATTTTAGAAGCACGATCATGAATTATCTAACCCTAAATCAGTGCAAGTTCATTATTGTCAAGTTACAGATGAATCAGGGTTTTCGCACCGACAAATTCAAAACAACCAAGGAATGATCAACCAATGATTTGGGCCAATTCAATCATGAAATGAAATCAAAGATTAATATCAAAGTCAAATGTGAATTCAATTTGAAGAAATCAGGTCAGAATCAAAGACAGTGCGGTCGGGAGGCCCTAATTAGGGTTTTTAACTAGTGAAAAGTCAACTGTGGTTTGACTTTGATGTTGGAAGGTGTTGTAATGGTGGGATTGAGGTCCATGAAGTTCATATAGACTATTAAATACTATTCAAGAAGTATCAAAGTCTCAGGATGTCCAGAATGTCAACAGGCGACTCAATCGGCACCGATCGATCGTACGGTTGACCGAAAAGTCAACTCCTCAAATTTTGAGAATTGGAATCCAAGTTGTGAATCAAAGTTGTTCCTTATGTCATAATGGACTTGAATATCAATTTTCATGATCATTGGATCAAGGATGAGAGAGTAATCGAGAAATCGGGAAATTAGGGTTTTGAAAAGGGCTAAACCATAACTCCTTAACCACACATCCAATTGAGTTGGTTCAAAGCTCATTTTGAAGCTCTTGGCAAGTCCTACAAAAGTCTCATACTAGTCCACAACCAGAAAATGCATACTTTTTGAGATAGAAGCAAAAACATTCCTAGAAGGGAAAATAACTTGGAAAGTTTCTAAGTTATTTTCACTTTAAAAGCTTGTGTGCAGCCAACTTTGAGGGGATTTTTCACCTAGTTCCAATTGGATTTTGATTCCTTGACAAACATGAATGTTTTAGAGCTATGTGAGGGCTTTCTAAATTGTACTAGAACATCTCAAGAGGAGTTATGAGCATAAAGTTACATGTATTCAAAATTAAGGGTCTCACACTTTAGTCCCACATTGGCTGAATTTTCAAGATTGATTTCTTTCACCAATTTTGCCAAATATTCTTGATCCAACTTGTTGTATCTGATGTATGAGATGTATGTAGCATGAAAAAAAAGAGAATTATGCAGAATAGCCCAAAATCAAAGCTTGAAGTCCATTGCCTTGCAAGTGGGGCAAGTTGCCAAATTGAACTTCACCAAGCATGAGGTGGAAAGGTAAAGTTGTACCAGCCCCTTCCCTATGGTTTCTAGGCTGCAAATCACATCAGAAAATCATTAAGGAGCTTTGAAAAAATGGTCTTGTAGCAGAACAAGTGGAAAACCCTTCAAGGGAGGTTTGTTTCAAAAAATCTTAAAGCTTGCTTCATGGTGAAGAAAGGTCTCTAGCAAGCACCTCAATCCATTTCTCTATAAAAGGAGGACTCATTCACCTCACTCCACACACAATTCATCTGATATAAAACATAGAGAATCTCTGTTATCCCAATTTCCACTCCTTGCTTCAAATTCTCAAAAACACCAAAATCCATGAAAACACCAAAAATGGTCATGAAGTGAAAATTGCTCAAAATCATTTCTGCCCTTTCCAACACCTTAAACACCCTCCACACAACTTCTAAATATCATATACAAGGTGTATGATACTTTGAACCATCAAGAAAACTCAGAAATCCAAAAGTCAAACTCATACCTAGCTTACTTTGACCAAAAGCCACAAAAACCACCAAAGTGTGTTCTAAACCTTTCCTTGAGGTTGTGATCACTTAGACACCTCACAAATAGCACATCTCAACTGTCAAGACCCTTAGCAACCATTGGAGACTCATAGTTTTCATTTTGGCATCATAAGTGGTTGTTTACTTAAGGTTGAAGCAAGGTGCAAAAGCAAAGAGGTGAATTAAAGATCTCTGGTTTTCTCAACTAATTTTGCTTGCTTAAAAGGATTATCAACAGGTATGTAACTTGTCTCCATTAGCTCTTACATCATTTTCATGAAATTGCATTCTTGAGTGTTTTTGGTAACATGTGATAACTAGAAGCATTTGATGACTTTTCATGACATATGGTCTTTAATGAGTGATGAGACTTTCATAAAATGTTGAATATATCTTTGTCATGTTGGTATGCTATTTATCATTTGATTGAATGGATTGGCTTTGTTTGTTTGCTTCTCCAAGCTCTGTCAATTTCATGTTGTCCCAAATGCTTTAGAGCTGTCTAACTTTGGTTTATTGACCAAAAGCATGAGTTTTGTTTGATTTGTGATGCCTTTAATTTCTGATGGGGTATCTTGCATCTTGGTATGACTGTATTGTGTTAAAATCCTAAATAATCTTAAGAGGTCATTGTGCTAGCAGTGTGGTAATTTTGGTTCAGGATATGTTGAACAACACCTGGATTTTGTTTACCTGTCATTTGCAAAAAAAAAAACAAAACCTGTTAAAAGATCCTTTTGAGCACAGGCTGTAGAAACAGTTTGTATTACTTGGACATATTTTGTTTGGGTATTTCAACAGGTGTGTGTGTGTTTACTTTGGCTTAATGGCACAAAACAGGATTCATCTTTTTGTTAAACCACTTCACAACTCACTTGACACATTTTTGCAAACAGCCTGTTTTAAAGCATATGAGGTATGCACACACCACCAAGAGTACACTTTTGACATGCCTACATGCTTGTGTTAAACTAAAACTGTTCACAGTTTAATTTTGTACTTATCATGCATCAAGATCATAACATTTGTGCTTGAAAGGTCACAGTTCACAACAGTTAACTTGGGGCTTTGTTTCATATTCTTTCAATGATGTGCATATGTGATGCTTTACCTTAGCTTTGCTGTCAAAAATCCATAGCAGTTAGGAATTCACAGTTAACATAAGCCTTGAAAAGTTAGCTTGTTTTAGTTGAACATGTTTGAATGCATATTTGAAAAATGTCTATATGTTCATTAAAGTTGGTGTGTGCATGAAATCAAATTCACATGTTTGCCATAAGAATTTATCTTACACATCAAGCAACTCACACCATCATTTTTGCACAAACTGGTTTTTACACCAAAGTCACATTTGAACATCTCATAGACATCTTTTAAAAAGTGTTGACATAATCATCTTGGCCTCAAATCTGTTTTTTTCCAAAGTGTCATGTCTTCAAGCCAACTTTGCTTGCACATCAAGCCCCAACTTTCTATTTTTTGCACAAATTCAATTTTCACTGAAACCACTTCACACACACCTCACATTGGTCAATAACAACATGCTTGAACTATCATTTCATTCAAAATCACTCAGTTATAGAAAGTCACTTTCAAAATGCAAGAATGTCACAAACACAACCACACACTTAGCCACTTTTGGCAACAACTTGTTTTTCATGCAAAACACATTGCACACACTTTAGGTTAAATACATATGAGGTGTTGGAACGCTTGTTTTGATTTGAAACACATTGTACCACAATTTCATTTATGAGATGCTTTTGCTTTCACATATTGGCATGTCACACACCAGGTCTGGAATTAATGAGGTTACTTGGAATTTTTGTGTTATAACAGCTTGCCTTGATCATTCATGATATGTTTGTATGAGCCAAGTGCCTTGAAACTATGTGGAACACACATCACACACCAAAATGCATAACACACACAATATGCACTTTGGATACCAAAACTTCACACACTCATTCCAGTTCAAATTTTTTCACACAAACATACTCAATATCATGTAATAAAAGTGTTTGGAACATTGCTTTGGCTCAAACTGAACTGAAACAAAAAACACCCCATCTCATGCTTTATCATTTATGTCATATTTGCAAGACACATGTGATTCATCACCACAGTTTGTTTCCAACACTTAGAGTGTTTTGAACTCCTTCATTATCACCTGGCTGTCATGTATATATGCTTTGTGTGGATTTAATATGACTGTATGGAGCTGTGTATGTCAAATTGCATTTTTCAAGCATGATCATAACCCCTATCGGGTTTTTCACTAGGATAATTATTTTTGAAAACCAACACCACCATCTTAACCCTCAGATGATTCTACCCCAAAAGCATATAAAATTTGTGAAAAAAGACTAAGAATTGAGAAAGTTATGATGATTTTGCAAATCCTTGAAAAACACTTTGTTTTTGCCCAGCCATGAAACCAAACTTACTCTATATATTATTCATTTCACTTTGGTTAATGGACGTATGGCCGCCCCAGCGGTTGAGACTTTGCGCGCACATTATACTTGGCATGGGTTCGATCCCTTGTGATAACCCTTGTTGCCACTTTTTCTTATTTTTTCACATGAACTTCAAAAAATCATAACTCTCTCATTTTTTATCATTTTTCACCCATTCTTTTTTCATTGTGTTTGTCTTAATGTGTACTTTCATGTCATGTATTTATTATCCATGTTTGATTAATTTTTTTTATCATGTTTGACCATGTGCGATTCGTGCGTTGACAGTGCTAACCCTAATCTGTTGCAGATGAAAGTTAAAAGGGTTCCACTTGTTTTCTTTGTGAAAATTGATTGTTCTCACATCCATACATGTTGATTAACATGATAAGATATTTGTTTTAAATTATTACCATGTTCATCTCATCCTTTGGTTAACTGTATTTAAAGTGCGATCTGTCGTCACAGTTCTCGTACTAATCATCTGCTTTGATTATCATCATTGCATTTTCTTATTGGTTGTCACCATGAATGTCTTTTATGTTTGTATTTTATTTTTATCCGCAAGTGATGAAGCTGTTTAGCTTTCATCCAGTTGCCTCTCTCTCTCCCTCCAAAGGAAGGTCTGTCCACTTGACTGTCAGTGTCTTGGACCAAAATCTTCACCCTCTGTTGACTTTGTTAAGTCACTTCAACCTTAGCTTAGAAGCCTTTAGACTTTGCTTGAAGTCTAAGAAACCTACCCATACTAGGAGTGTTCTTCAACTAGAACCCTAGGAAAGAGTTCGTCAACTCTATGTAAGAATCATCGTCATGACTTCTTACTTCCCCTTCAACTTAGATTAGGGAGTTTTGTCAAACTCCACACAAACATTGTCATGTTTGTTCCCCTTTGAACTTTGATCATCATCAAGTGTTCTTTCCCCTTGTGAGGCGAACTACGATTGCTCTGATTCTATCCTAGTCAGGATACGTAGGCAAAAGGTGTGATGCCTTTGCGAGCAAACTTAGAAAACCACTTAGCCCTTTTATTTATTTTATCTCAATTCCCAATCCTTAAACCATAGCACAATTCACAAACTTAGCAAGTAATTAAACAAAAGGTTCCTGTAGAGTACTACAGATATTTAGGGTGCTAATACCTTCCCTAGATATAACTAACCCCTGATCCCCGAATCTCTTAAGCGTTGTTGTCACATCGCGCAAAAGGTTCTTTCTTTCTTTAGACCTATCCTTTGGATAAATTAAAGATCGTTTGTAAAAGAAATAAGGTTCAAGTTAATTAATAGCTTAATATCAAATTTTCACCGCAACAGAATTGGCGACTTCACTGGGGAGATTGCTTTTGCTTTTATTTTGAGGGTTCAACATATTTTGTTTAACTAATTGCTATCTGTGAATACTTGTATATATTTGTGCTCTGTTGGTTTGGGAAACTTGAAATGGTGAGACAGCACTACACCCGTGCTCGAGCGTACTTATGATAGGAAGGTGATATATTCAAGAAGGCTTATAGGGAGTAGATTCCCGACCAAGCTGACTTGAGAAAATCACCGCTCAGTGGAGGCCCTTTTGAGAGCTAGTATTGTTGATCGAGTATTCGTGAAAACAATGCTACTTTCTACATAGGTGCCCATGACACTGAGGACCTTTAGATACCTTTTCCCCCACTATGGCTTTATTAGGATGTAGTGCAGTGACTATAAGGAAGTAATTCTAAAGTAGTTGATACACGATACTATACTTGGACGAGACTCTCTTGAGAATATTATCGACCACCAAGTATTTGGGAAATTGATAATATCCGAAAGATGGGTCGAAGACTCCGGGAACTCTTTTAGAACCTTGTTCTGCAGTTGTGGGAACCTTAGTACACACCTTTGGGGAGGGTAGACCTCGACTCCTCTTTCATTATCCAAACCCAAAACCTTGTCTGTTTACTTATGTGAATTTGTGAATATGTGATTATCTGTGTTTGTGCATTCATGCATCCATAAACATCATGTCATAAAAGTTTTATGGAACTCAGAGTCGTTTATTTATAAAATATCAGGAACATCATGAACAATGGAAAAAATAAAACTATAAAGTACACTTACAAAAGCCCTAATGTAGATGAGATTGAAAGGTTGAGCACTCTGATCACAGATGTAGAAGGGTTCAAAAGCAGGTACGGGAATTTGTTGTCTCTACTGAAAACGAGGAAGAGAATGGATTTGGGACTCCTTTCCACATTACTCCAGTTCTATGACCCACTTTATCACTGCTTCACATTTCCGGACTATCAGTTAGTGCCGACACTTGAAGAGTATTCCTGTCTGATTAGGTTACCCATCCTTGATGCATCTCCTTTTCCCGTCATGGAGAAGGACCCTAAAGAGGAAGAGATTGCTAAAGCCACCCGTATCGGGTTGGTAGACATTCAGAAGAACATGGTTACTAAAGGAGGGATCTTTGGGCTGACTGCAAAATTCTTGATTGGGAAGGCTCAGTATTATGTCGATCACTTGAGTATGGATGCTTTTGAGGCTATTCTAGCCTTGCTTATTTATGGGATCTTTCTGTTTCCGAGCTTTGACAACTTTGTGGATCTCAATGCCATCAAAATATTCTTAAAGAAGAATCCAGTACCTACTCTACTAGCTGATGCTTACCACTCTGTTCATCTAAGAAATCTTCACAAAGGAGGGATGATCGTCTGTTGTGTTCCGTTGTTGTATAAATGGTTTGTTTCTCATCTACCCAAAGCCCATACTTTTTGGAAAAAAAGGATGGTGGTCTGAAAAGATTATGGCTCTTACTCACTCCGATATTGACTGGTACAACCGTAGTTACGACGGAATCAAAATCATTGATAGTTGTGGAAGCTTCAGGAATATACCTCTCCTTGGTACAAATGGGGGAATCAGCTATAACCATGTGATTGCTCATCGACAATTTGGTTATCCGCTGAAAGACAAACCTTGTAGTGCTCACGTAGAAGGTATTTTCTTCATAGGAGTTTCAGAATTAAAAGATGAAATTCTCAAAGAATGGGGGCATATACACAGGAAAGGAAAAGAGGATTTGGGACGACCTAACTGCATCTCTTTTGAACCTTATCTCCAATGGGTTCGAAAGAGGGTCATTCAGTTGAAAATGCCTTATCCTCCACAAAAGCATATGGTCTTAATAGAAGAACAACCGTTGATGTTCATGTCTGAGGAAGAAAAGCTGAAGATTGCTCTGAGGAAGTCACAACAGACTGAGGTATCCTGGAAGTACAAATATCAGGTGTCTATGGAAGAAAACGAGGAACTCCGCAAACAACTTCAGTCGAAAGAAGAGGAAGCAGTTGAAAGCAAGAAGAGGAAGGCACAAGAAGATGCATTTTATTCCAACCATCAATCAACTCCTTGGAAGGCTATGGTAGACAAACTCATCCTTGAGAAAGCACAGGTGGAAGAAGAGCTCAGAAGAATCAAGAAGAGAGAGGACTTTCTTTTAGAGCATATTGAGTTGTAATGTTAGGGCTTTTGTAAGATGTACTAAAATCTTTTGTAATACCCTTTTGAAAAATCAATGAAATGAAAAGATATTTTGGTAAATTTGAGTTCCATAAAACTTTTGCATTTACATTCTTGTTATTTAAATATTTTCAAATAAAGCTTTTATTCCCTTGAATGTTAAAAAAATCTGCATTTTGCATGTCTGCATTTCATAAGCACTGCATATGCATGTTCCTGAGTCGAGTCTCATCCCTCTGTCTTCACTATAGAATCACACTGAGACCTCGCCATCGGTACAACACCTGAGCCCAAGCTCGCTTAAGGATGGAAGAACAGAACTTAGATGTGGATAGAATCGACAATGAACTCGGAGAGCTCCGAGGAGGCATGGGACAGATCAGGGAAGCCTTACAAGTCATCCGTGCAATGTTGGACACTCAAGCCACCATTGTCTCTGAAATCACTGCAGAACCAATCCCGACAGCTGTAACCATTGCAAATGTACCGCCTTATGGTTTGTCTCCAGGCTTTGTGCCACCGCCGAGAGTCACTCAATAGACAATTCCCTTGGGAGGAGAGATTCCACAAGTTGTTCCCACCTACACTCCAGCTACAGTTCAGGTTCAAGCGCGCCCCATCTTTCATAATCCACCACCAGTATACGAAGGACCCGAAGGGTATGAAGAGGAGAATGAATCACATGAGAAGTTAAAGGAAAGTGTTGAAACTATAGGGAGAAAGATCCAAGCGATGGAAGGAAACGATACCTTTGGCACTGACGCCAGAGAAATGTGTTTGGTATCTGGACTAGTAATACCGCCAAAGTTCAAAATCCCAAATTTTGATCAGTACTCAGGAGCTACTTGTCCACGAACTCACTTAATCATGTACTATAGAAGAATGGCAGCACACGTCGAAGACGACAAGTTAATGATCCATTGCTTCCAAGACAGTCTGAAAGGAGCTCCAGCAAAATGGTATCTAAGTCTAGATCAGTCAAGAATCCACAGTTTTCAAGATTTGGCTGATACATTCATGAAACATTACAAATATAATATGGATATGGTGCCTGACCGAAGGCAGTTGTTGAGCATGTCCCAGACAAGCACAAAATCATTCAAAGAGTACGCTCAGCGGTGGAGAGAAACAGCGTCCCAGGTAGAACCACCTCTAAGTGAGAAAGAACTGACAGACTGGTTTGTTGACACAGTGAGACCAGAATTCTATGATAAAATGATCAGCAGCGTGTCTGCAAGTTTTTCAGATATTATGGCCGTGGGAGTGAGGGTAGAATTGGGAATGAAAAGTGGAAAGGTAGCCAGCAGCTCCAGCAGTTCTAACAACAACAATATCAAGAAAGTCAGCAGTGGGTTTCACAAAAAGAAAGAAGGTGAAACAAATGTCGTAATGGGAAGAAGAAGTCGTACCGTGAGACCTCCATATCAGCAATATTAGCCGCCTCAACAAAGTTTCATCCAGCCAATCCAACCTAACTATGTTCAACAGTTTCATCAACAAAGACCCATGTACCCGGTACAGTATGCCCCTCAGCAATATGTGGCAGCTGTGACCCCAGCATTCAACCATTCTATTTCAAATTATCAACCAGGGCGACCAGCGCCCATGTATCAGCAAAACCAGCAAGGGCATCAACGAGCGCCCAACGCTCCGCCCTTTCAACAAAATCAGCAGCAGAGGGTACCACAGCCCAGACAACAATATCAGAACCGGAGGCCGACCACAAAACCTCCACTCCCACAAATACCAATGACGTATACTGAGTTATATCCATCTTTGGTCCATCAGGGTTTGATCACGACAAGACCGCTTAATCCGGATACCACATCCCCACATTATAACCCAAATGCCCATTGTGCTTTCCATGAAGGTGCTGCCGGCCACGACTTAGAAGGTTGCTTTGCCTTAAAACATTTGGTAAGAGAGTTGATGGAGAAGAAAATCCTGTCCTTTGATGATGTACCACCTAACGTCAAAAGTAACCCACTGCCAAACCATGGAGGGGTCAATGCCATTGAAAAGTCAGATGAAGAGATAATTAATGATGTGTAAAAAATCAGAACGCCATTGAAGACATTGCATGATAAGTTGACAGAAGCAGGGTTGTTGGGAAGTGTTCATAAGAATTGTGAAAAATGTACTGTTAGTTCCAGTGGATGTAATGTGATGCAGGAAGATATACAAAGATTGATAAATGAGGGGATGTTACAAGTATGTGGTAAGGTAAGGAAAGAAGAGGTTTCTGTAATAGAGCCAGTTTTCGACCTGTCCAGGAAAAGAGAGAAAGTTCCAGTGTTTAACAGGGGTGCAAGGCCAGTTTTCAACAGAGCTGCTATTGGTCAACCGCGACCAATCGTAGTTCAAAAACCAAGACCGTTCCATTATGACAATACAAAAGCTGTTCCATGGAAGTACGATGTGACCATGGTAGACAAAGAAATGAGAAAGGTTGTTCAGACAGATAATCAGAAAGATGTGACCAACATTGCCGGCACTAGCAAGATGACCCGCAGCGGTCGGATCTATCAGCCGAAAGAATCAGTAGCTATTCCAAAAGAAGTTATTCCTGCTATGGTAATCAAAGAAAAAGAAGCCCCGAGCGCAGAAGAAGAAAATGATGAATTTTTGAGGATTATCCAAAGAAGCGATTACAAGGTGGTAGATCAGCTTCATCAGATGCCATCAAGAATATCAATCTTGTCACTCTTGATAAATTCTCCAGCTCATAGGGAAGCATTACAGAAAGTATTGAGACAAGCACACGTAACCAAGGATATTTCACTCGGGCAGTTTGATTCAGTAGTGGCTAACATCACGGCGTGCAATACTTTAAGTTTCAGCAATGCTGAGTTACCGAAGGAAAAACGTGATCACAATCGTGCACTACACATATCCATCAAATGCTAGGAAGATACTTTGGCACGAGTACTGGTCGACACAGGATCCTCGTTAAACGTGTTACCCGCAAGATCACTGTCCAGATTAGCCTATGTCGGGGCAGAGATGAAACCAACCTCATTAATTGTAAAAGCTTTTGATGGTTCGAGGAGAACGGTCATCGGAGAAGTAGAATTACCGATTTTGGTGGGACCCCATGAATTTAACATTGTATTTCAGGTGATGGACATAAATCCAGCTTATAGCTGCCTACTGGGACGTCCCTGGATCCATGAAGCAGGGGCGGTAACTTCTACCCTGCACCAAAGAATGAAGTTTGTGGTAAATGATAAGCTAGTAATTGTTCATGGTGAAGAGGAATTAATGGTCAATAATCTTTCGTCGTTCCGGTACATTGAAGCAGAAGAGGACACGCTAGAGACATCATTCCAAGCACTAGAAATAGCAAACGCAGTGATGATAGAGGAGACGGTGGCAAAAAGTGGTCCAACTTTCGCATCTGCTCAAGGCGCCAAAGCTACGCTGGAAGAAGGTACTCCCGCAGGATGGGGAGAAGTCATTGAGGTAAAACCGAAGATGAATCGCCAAGGGTTGGGTTACAAACCAACTCAAGGTGAAGAAATGATGCATGACAACAGTCGGCCAAAGGCTATTCAAGAAATATTTATCAGTGGCGGTTTTCAAATCAACGCCGTGGAAGGAAATCTTGAAAGTGAAGACATAAGACAACTAGTGTATCATGACGAAGCTGCTCTGAACAACTGGGAGGCTATCAAAGTTCCTGTAGTTTTTCCCGAGTTAAAGTAATTTGTTATTTTCTTTCTTTGTTGTTGTGTTAAAATCTCCATAGCCGTGCCCAAGGCTATAGGAATGTTTTGTAAGGGCCCCATGCTTTCAAAGAAATATCAATGAGAATGGACTATTTTGTTAAATTCCTCGTTTTTTTTACCGTCTTTTTGTTTTTACTTTGAAAGAAAATGGCAATACAAAAAACCAAAACAAAAACAATTTCCTCTTTCTCTGTATGTGTTGCATTTGTTGTTGTGTGTTTTGATAAAGTAAACCCTTCAAACATGCAGTGATGACCATAACCCCATTGAATCCTGTAACCTCGCATTCCCTCCAGACGTAGATTTCCTAATATACCAAGCCGAAGACGAGGATGAAAATTTTGAAATCCCTGAGGAACTGGTAAGATGGGCACAATATGAGTACACCGAGCTCCAGCCGCACAAGGAACATTTGGAGGTCATTAATCTTGGCACAGAAGGAGACAGAAAAGAAGTCAAAATTGGGGCAGCCCTAGGGGCAGAAGTAAAACAGCAGTTAAAGGAACTCTTAAGAGAATACGTAGATGTGTTTGCTTGGTCTTATCAGGATATGCCGGGTTTGGATACAGACATAGTGGTTCACAAGTTACCACTCCGACCTGAATGCCCGCCAGTTAAACAGAAACTCAGAAGAACCAGACCCGACATGGCTCTCAAAATCAGAGATGAGGTAAAAAAGCAGATTGATGCAGGCTTCCTTGCAGTGTCCAAGTATCCAGAATGGGTAGCCAACATTGTTCCTGTACCAAAGAAAGATGGAAAGGTAAGGATGTGTGTGGATTATCGAGATTTAAACAAAGCCAGTCCAAAAGACGACTTCCCTTTACCACATATTGATACTTTGGTAGATAATACAGCTCAGGTTGCAGTGTTTTCCTTTATGGACGGTTTCTCTGGTTACAATCAAATCAAAATGGATCCTGACGACATGGAAAAAACAACCTTCATCACTCCATGGGGCACCTATTGTTATAAGGTTATGCCATTCGGTCTAAAGAATACAGGCGCAACTTATCAAAGAGCTATGGTGGCTTTGTTCCACGACATGATGCACGAAGAAATAGAAGTATATGTGGATGACATGATCGCCAAGTCTCAAAACGAAAAAGACCATCTAGAACATTTGTTGAAGTTATTCAAAAGACTCCGGAAATATCAGTTGAGATTGAATCCCGCAAAGTGCACTTTCGGAGTCAGATCAGGAAAATTACTCGGTTTTATTGTCAGCCACAAGGGGATTGAAGTGGATCCAGACAAAGTCCGTGCCATTCAAGACATGCCAGCTCCGCAGACCGAAAATCAGGTTAGAAGTTTTCTTGGAAGGTTGAATTACATATCCAGGTTCATTTCCAATATGACCCCTACCTGTGAACCGATCTTCAAGTTGTTACGAAAGGATCAAACAGTTGTATGGAATTCTGATTGTCAAACAGCGTTCGATAAAATCAAAGGTTATCTCCAAGAACCTCCAATTTTGATACCACCTGTTCCGGGAAAGCCTCTCTTTATGTATTTGACAGTACTTGAAAATTCAATGGGTTGCGTTCTGGGCCAGCAAGACGAATCCGAACGGAAGGAGCATGCCATTTATTATCCGAGCAAGAAATTTACTGATTGCGAAAGCAGATACTCACTCCTAGAAAAGACTTGTTGTGCTTTAGCATGGGCCGCTAAGCGTTTGAGGCAGTATATGATTTATCACACCACCTTGTTGATCTCGAAAATGGATCCAATAAAGTACATCTTTGAGAAACCTGCACAAACCGGAAGACTCGCCCGGTGGCATATGCTACTGTCAGAATATGATATTCAATATGTGGCTCAGAAATCTATCAAGGGCAGTGTGTTGTCAGAATATCTCGCAGATCAACCTGTCGAAGATTATGAACCTCTGAAGTTTGATTTCCCGGATGAAGATATCATGTTAGTAAAAGATTGCGAAGAAACAAGTTCCGATGAAGGTCAACAGACAAATATTTGGTGGAAGATGATGTTTGACGGTTCCTCCAATTATAGTGGACATGGCGTAGGTGCAGTCTTAATGAATCCTGAAGGTGGTTATACTCCGTTTACAGCCAGACTAGACTTTGATTGTACAAACAACATTGCTGAATACGAAGCATGTATCCTTGGTCTCGAAGCAGCCATTGATCTCCAAATCAAAAATCTCGAAGTCAGTGGAGACTCAGCTTTGGTTATCTACCAAGTCACGGGTGAATGGGAGACAAGACATGAAAACCTGATCCCTTACAGAGCTTATATCGTTGAAACAATCAAGTATTTTGATGAAATCACCTTTAAACATGTTCCAAGAGCAGAGAATCACATCGCCGACGCCTTAGCCATGCTGGCCTCGATGTGGAAAACTAGAGATGTCAATGATGGCACACTTATCAAAATTAAACGCAAGACAAAGCCTGCTTACTGTCAAATGATCGAAGAAGAAACCGATGGCAAACCCTGGTATCATGATATAAAGAATTATCTGTTGAAACAAGAATATCCCGCAGATGCTACAACACTTGACAAGAAAACACTGAGACGATTAACATCCAAATTCTTCCTCAGCAATGGTGTACTTTACAAAAGAAATCATGATATGGTCTTACTCAGATGTGTTGACAAAAGAGAAGCGGACTTGTTAATGAAAGATGTTCATGAAGGAATGTTTGGTACACACACCAACGGATACGCCATGTCCAAAAAGATCTTGAGAGCTGGTTATTATTGGTTAACTTTAGAAACCGACTGCATTCAGTACGCCAGAAAATGTCACAAATGTCAGATCTACGCGGACAAAATGCATGTGCCTCCAACACTGTTGAATGTACTGTCTTCACCATGGCCTTTCTCTATGTGGGGCATCGACATGATTGGGGCAATTGAACCGAAAGCTTCAAATGGACATCGTTTCATTCTGGTTTCCATCGACTATTTCATAAAATGGGTTGAAGTTGTATCTTACACCAATGTCACACGTCAAGTGGTGGCTCGTTTCATTAAAAAGGAGATCATCTATCGCTACGGGATCCCAAGCAGAATTATAACAGACAACGACACCAATCTGAACAACAAAGTTATGAAAGAATTATGTGATGACTTCAAAATCGAACACCACAACTCTTCCCCTTACCGTCCAAAGATGAATGGAGCTGTGGAAGCTGCAAATAAAAACATCAAGAAGATCTTGCAGAAAATGGTTAAAACCTACAAAGATTGGCATGAAATGCTACCATTTGCCCTGCATGGATACAGAACCTCCGTCCGCACTTCCACAGGGGCAACTCCCTTTTCTCTGGTATATGGAATGGACGCAGTTCTTCCCATCGAGGTCGAGATACCATCCCTCAGAGTCATCATGGAAACCAAGTTAGAAGAGGCAGAATGGATTAAAGAAAGATTTGATCAGCTGAATCTCATCGATGAAAAGCGCATGTCTGCGATGTGTCACGGCCAGTTGTATCAAAAAAGAATCAAGAGAGCGTTCGATAAAAAGGTCTGTATCAGAGAGTTCCGTGAAGGAGAACTTGTGCTCAAGAAGATCTTACCAGTTCACAAAGACGCAAGAGGGAAGTGGATGCCTAATTATGATGGCCCCTTTATTGTGAAGACAGTATTCTCCGGAGGTTCACTGATCCTTACTACCATGGACGGAGAACAACTCACACACCCGATAAACTCTGACGCAGTTCGGAAATATTACGCCTAAAAAGTACCCGATAAACCGGAAAATCCAAAAGAACGGTTTATGCAAAAGTTAGGGTAAAAAAAGAAAAAAGAAAAGAAAAGAAAAAAGAGAAAAGAAATCAAAAAGCTCGCTAAGTTGAAAACCCGAAAGGGAGGCTTAGGCAAAAATGAGCGTCCCGGTGGATTGAAGACCCGAAAGGGCGATCCAGGCAAAAATTAGGGACAAAGGCGTTTCGCTGCATCAGACGAAGTCATCAACACTGCAGACTCAACAAAGATTCATCTCAACAGCTCTCGTCAGAAGCAAGGATCTTGGAGAATTTTAGTCTTTAGGGATAGTTAGGTCACAGGATTCAATGTAACCTTATCCACTTTTGCCATTTTACTTGTAAAGTTTCCATGGAATATTGTCATTGGCAAGATTTCATCCTTTAAATAAAATCCGCCTTTTTGGCCTTTCTTTCTTGTGCAAATTATCAGTTCCTTATTTTCTGTGTTATGCAAAATACCCTTCGTTAGTCAACGATTGTTTTTGAAAGCATTAAAGTCCAATTTTTTTTTGAAAATAACTTGGAAATATTTAACAAAATGTTTTAACTTGTGGAAAGACTCGAGGAAAATCATACTTCCCCGAAACTTCAGGGTAGCAGGAGTCTTGATACACAGTCAGAATTTACATTCCCCAATGAAATGCTAGCAAGTTGAGCGACGAAGAATCCTTTGGCCATGTATGGTTATCAAGATTGAAGATTATCCCTTAGGATTTCTTATGATGATATGAAGGTTCTTTCCCCAGCGAAGTATTTCTGGACATCTGTTTGAATTCACCTCAGCAAAATCTACCTACAGGCTCTATTCCCCAGTAGGTCTTCGGGTTTATTTCCCAAGTCTACGTACACCCCTCATCATGGGATCAGTGTGATTCGTTTGTTCCCCGAGTCGGTGACATCTATCAATCCCCGCGAAGTCTAAGTTATTACTCGCTTCATTTCCAAGTATAAGTCCAGTCGTAACTGGCATTTTGTTCAAACCAATTATCGTTGGTATTCATTTGGTCGTCACCATCCATGTCCTTTTAAAGCCCAGTCGTCACTGGCATTGTCTAAATCCAATCGTCATTGGTATCTCGTTAGTCGTCACTAACAAATCCATATATAAGTCCAGTCGTCACTGGCACTAAATAAAAGTCCAATTGTCATTGGCGCCTCTTGGTTTGGTCGTTACCAACCTTTCCCCGGGGAATCCAGTCGTCACTGGTACTGTTCCAATTGTTATCTTGTTATTTGTTACTAACTCTCCCTATAAAGTCCAGTCGTCACTAGCACTGCCTACAACCAATCGTCATTGGTATCTTGTTGTTTGTCACCAATTTTTCCCTTTGAAACCCAGTCGTAACTGGTATCATCATCTAGAGTCCAATCGTTATTGGAATCTGTTTCGTTTGGTCGTTACCAACACCCTAGCTAAGATCTAGTAATTACTAGCATCCTCGTAACCAATTGTCATTGGTATTCCACAGCATGGTCGTCGCCCTCTTCATTAAAATACCAGTCGTCACTGGCACTACTTGGAATTCTGATCGTTACCAATTTCCCCAAGACGTTTCTTGATTACCAGCACTGTGTGAACTGGTTGCAGAAGCTGAGGATATATCCCTAGTGATCCATCTTCCCAGTCAGGTCTCGGAGATCTAGTCGTCACTAGTATCCCCCGTGTGTGTTTAGTCTTGTTTCTAGTCCATTCCTGAAGATCCCGTTTGAACTCTTCGCTATAGGAAGTTCCTCATCTGATCATCCCCAGTGAGGTTGTATCCAGTCTTTCGCTTCCCCGGTGAAGTCTGCTTCTCTTTTTCCGATGGAATTAATTTTCCATTTCCCCAGTAAAAGTATATCCTTTTCCCTAGTAGAAGTCTATTCTTCTCCCCGGTGAAGTACTTCTTTTCCAAAAAGATTGTCATCTTTATTGGATTTGCCTATTCCCCATGTGAAGTTTTCCTTCTTATATTATCAGTCATGTCTGAACTGTTAACTTAGTTTTCCCCGGTACGAGTCCCCAGTGTCGAGTCCTCGCATTTGTCACTGGTCGTTTACCGTTCTTTTTATTCCTATCTTTGTGTCTGTGTTGTTTTGCATTCAAGCATAATAAAGCATCATGTAAGATTCATGGCATATCATAACTTGTCCTTTAGCATGACATCGGACCTACGGGACAAAATTTTTGGTTATCTATATTTAAATACCCTTCACTACGATTTAACGAAGATTGTCATCTCTCGTTCCCCATCTAGTGAAGATATTTAAATAGGGGCAACTGTTGTACCCCAAATTTTGACCCCTTAGATTCTCATTATCATTTTATAAGCACGATCATGAATTATCTAACCCTAAATCAGTGCAAGTTCATTATTGTCAAGTTACAGATGAATCAGGGTTTTCGCACCGACAAATTCAAAACAACCAAGGAATGATCAACCAATGATTTGGGCCAATTCAATCATGCAATGAAATCAAAGATTAATATCAAAGTCAAATGAGAAGTCAATTTGAAGAAATCAGGTCAGAATCAAAGACAGTGCGGTCGGGAGGCCCCGATTAGGGTTTTTAACTAGTGAAAAGTCAACTGTGGTTTGACTTTGATGTTTGAAGGTGTTGTAATGGTGGGATTGAGGTCCATGAAGTTCATATAGACTATTAAAGACTATTCAAGAAGTATCAAAGTCTCAGGATGTCCAGAATGTCAACAGGCGACTCAATCGACACTGATCGATCGTACGGTTGACCGAAAAGTCAACTCCTCAAATTTTGAGAATTGGAATCCAAGTTGTGAATCAAAGTTGTTCCTTATGTCATAATGGACTTGCATATCAATTTTCATGATCATTGGATCAAGGATGAGAGAGTAATCGAGAAATCGGGAAATTAGGGTTTTGAAAAGGGCTAAACCATAACTCCTTAACCACACATCCAATTGAGTTGGTTAAAAGCTCATTTGGAAGCTCTTGACAAGTCCTACAAAAGTACCATACTAGTCCACAACCAGAAAATGCATACTTTTTGAGATAGAAGCAAAAACATTCCTAGAAGGGAAAATAACTTAGAAAGTTTCTAAGTTATTTTCACTTTAAAAGCTTGTGTGCAGCCAACTTTGAGGGGATTTTTCACCTAGTTCCAATTGGAGTTTGATTCCTTGACAAACATGAATGTTTTAGAGCTATGTGAGGGATTTCTAAATTGTACTAGAACATCTCAAGAGGAGTTATGAGCATAAAGTTACATGTATTCAAAATTAAGGGTCTCACACTTTAGTCCCACATTGGCTGAATATTCAAGATTGATTTCTTTCACCAATTTTGCCAAATATTCTTGATCAAACTTGTTATATCTGATGTATGAGATGTATGTAGCATGAAACAAAAGAGAATTATGCAGAATAGCCCAAAATCAAAGCTTGAAGTCCATTGCCTTGCAAGTGGGGCAAGTTGCCAAATTGAACTTCACCAAGCATGAGGTGGAAAGGTAAAGTTGTACCAGCCCCTTCCCTATGGTTTCTAGGCTGCAAATCACATCAGAAAATCATTAAGGAGCTTTGAAAAAATGGTCTTGTAGCAGAACAAGTGGAAAACCCTTCAAGGGAGGTTTGTTTCAAAAAATCTTAAAGCTTGCTTCATGGTGAAGAAAGGTCTCTAGCAAGCACCTCAATCCATTTCTCTATAAAAGGAGGACTCATTCACCTCACTCCACACACAATTCATCTGATAGAAACCATAGAGAATCTCTGTTATCCCAATTTCCACTCCTTGCTTCAAATTCTCAAAAACACCAAAATCCATGAAAACACCAAAAATGGTCATGAAGTGAAAATTGCTCAAAATCATTTCTGCCCTTTCCAACACCTTAACCACCCCCCACACAAATTCTAAATATCATATACAAGGTGTATGATACTTTGAACCATCAAGAAAACTCAGAAATCCAAAAGTCAAACTCATACCTAGCTTACTTTGACCAAAAGCCACAAAAACCACCAAAGTGTGTTCTAAACCTTTCTTTGAGGTTGTGATCACTTAGACACCTCACAAATAGCACATCTCAACTGTCAAGACCCTTAGCAACCATTGGAGACTCATAGTTTTCATTTTGGCATCATAAGTGGTTGTTTACTTAAGGTTGAAGCAAGGTGCAAAAGCAAAGAGGTGAATTAAAGATCTCTGGTTTTCTCAACTAATTTTGCTTGCTTAAAAGGATTATCAACAGGTATGTAACTTGTCTCCATTAGCTCTTACATCATTTTCATGAAATTGCATTCTTGAGTGTTTTTGGTAACATGTGATAACTAGGAGCATTTGATGACTTTTCATGACATATGGTCTTTAATGAGTGATGAGACTTTCATAAAATGTTGAATATATCTTTGTCATGTTGGTATGCTATTTATCATTTGATTGAATGGATTGGCTTTGTTTGTTTTCTGCTCCAAGCTCTGTCAATTTCATGTTGTCCCAAATGCTTTAGAGCTGTCTAACTTTGGTTTATTGACCAAAAGCATGAGTTTTGTTTGATTTGTGATGCCTTTAATTTCTGATGGGGTATCTTGCATCTTGGTATGACTGTATTGTGTTAAAATCCTAAATAATCTTAAGAGGTCATTGTGCTAGCAGTGTGGTAATTTTGGTTCAGGATATGTTGAACAACACCTGGATTTTGTTTACCTGTCATTTGCAAAAAAAAACCAAAACCTGTTAAAAGATCCTTTTGAGCACATGCTGTAGAAACAGTTTGTATTACTTGGACATATTTTGTTTGGGTATTTCAACAGGTGTGTGTGTGTTTACTTTGGCTTAATGGCACAAAACAGGATTCATCTTTTTGTTAAACCACTTCACAACTCACTTGACACATTTTTGCAAACAGCCTGTTTTAAAGCATATGAGGTATGCACACACCACCAAGAGTACACTTTTGACATGCCTACATGCTTGTGTTAAACTAAAACTGTTCACAGTTTAATTTTGTACTTATCATGCATCAAGATCATAACATTTGTGCTTGAAAGGTCACAATTCACAACAGTTAACTTCGGGCTTTGTTTCATATTCTTTCAATGATGTGCATATGTGATGCTTTACCTTAGCTTTGCTGTCAAAAATCCATAGCAGTTAGGAATTCACAGTTAACATAAGCCTTGAAAAGTTAGCTTGTTTTAGTTGAACATGTTTGAATGCATATTTGAAAAATGTCTATATGTTCATTAAAGTTGGTGTGTGCATGAAATCAAATTCACATGTTTGCCATAAGAATTTATCTTACACATCAAGCAACTCACACCATCATTTTTGCACAAACTGGTTTTTACACCAAAGTCACATTTGAACATCTCATAAACATCTTTTAAAAAGTGTTGACATAATCATCTTGGCCTCAAATCTGTTTTTTTCCAAAGTGTCATGTCTTCAAGCCAACTTTGCTTGCACATCAAGCCCCAACTTGCTATTTTTTGCACAAATTCAATTTTCATTGAAACCACTTCACACACACCTCACATTGGTCAATAACAACATGCTTGAACTGTCATTTCATTCAAAATCACTCAGTTATATAAAGTCACTTTCAAAATGCAAGAATGTCACAAACACAACCACACACTTAGCCACTTTTCGCAACAACTTGTTTTTCATGCAAAACACATTGCACACACTTTAGGTTAAATACATATGAGGTGTTGGAACGCTTGTTTTGATTTGAAACACACTGTACCACAATTTCATTTATGAGATGCTTTTGCTTTCACATATTGGCATGTCACACACCAGGTCTGGAATTAATGAGGTTACTTGGAATTTTTGTGTTATAACAGCTTGCCTTGATCATTCATGATATGTTTGTATGAGCCAAGTGCCTTGAAACTATGTGGAACACACATCACACACCAAAATGCATAACACACACAATATGCACTTTGGATACCAAAACTTCACACACTCATTCCAGTTCAAATTTTTTCACACAAACATACTCAATATCATGTAATAAAAGTGTTTGGAACATTGCTTTGGCTCAAACTGAACTGAAACAAAAAACACCCCATCTCATGCTTTATCATTTATGTCATATTTGCAAGACACATGTGATTCATCACCACAGTTTGTTTCCAACACTTGGAGTGTTTTGAACTCCTTCATTATCACCTGGCTGTCATGTATATATGCTTTGTGTGGATTTAATATGACTGTATGGAGCTGTGTATGTCAAATTGCATTTTTCAAGCATGATCATAACCCCTATCGGGTTTTTCACTAGGATAATTATTTTTGAAAACCAACACCACCATCTTAACCCTCAGATGATTCTACCCCAAAAGCATATAAAATTTGTGAAAAAAGACTAAGAATTGAGAAAGTTATGATGATTTTGCAAATCCTTGAAAAACACTTTGTTTTTGCCCAGCCATGAAACCAAACTTACTCTATATATTATTCATTTCACTTTGGTTAATGGACGTATGGCCGCCCCAGCGGTTGAGACTTTGCGCGCACATTATACTTGGCATGGGTTCGATCCTTTGTGATAACCCTTGTTGCCACTTTTTCTTATTTTTTCACATGAACTTCAAAAAATCATAACTCTCTCATTTTTTTTTATCATTTTTCACCCATTCTTTTTTCATTGTGTTTGTTTTAATGTGTACTTTAATGTCATGTATTTATTTTCCGTGTTTGATTAATTTTTTTATCATGTTTGACCATGTGCGATTCGTGCGTTGACAGTGCTAACCCTAATCTGTTGCAGATGAAAGTTAAAAGGGTTCCACTTGTTTTCTTTGTGAAAATTGATTGTTCTCACATCCATACATGTTGATTAACATGCTAAGATCTTTGTTTTGAATTATTACCATGTTCATCTCATCCTTTGGTTAACTGTATTTAAAGTGCGATCTGTCGTCACAGTTCTCGTACTAATCATCTGCTTTGATTATCATCATTGCATTTTCTTATTGGTTGTCACCATGAATGTCTTTTATGTTTGTATTTTATTTTTATCCCCAAGTGATGAATCTGTTTAGCTTTCATCCAGTTGCCTCTCTCCCTCTCCCTCCAAAGGAAGGTCTGTCCACTTGACTGTCAATGTCTTGGACCAAAATCTTCACCCTCTCTTGACTTTGTTAAGTCACTTCAACCTTAGCTTAGAAGCCTTTAGACTTTGCTTGAAGTCTAAGAAACCCACCCATACTAGGAGTGTTCTTCAACTAGAACCCTAGGAAAGAGTTCGTCAACTCTATGTAAGAATCATCGTCATGACTTTTTACTTCCCCTTCAACTTAGATTAGGGAGTTTTGTCAAACTCCACACAAACATTGTCATGTTTGTTCCCCTTTGAACTTTGATCATCATCAAGTGTTCTTTCCCCTTGTGAGGCGAACTACGATTGCTCTGATTCTATCCTAGTCAGGATACGTAGGCAAAAGGTGCGATGCCTTTGCGAGCAAACTTAGAAAACCACTTAGCCCTTTTATTTATTTTATCTCAATTCCCAATCCTTAAACCATAGCACAATTCACAAACTTAGCAAGTAATTAAACAAAAGGTTCCTGTAGAGTACTACAGATATTTAGGGTGCTAATATCTTCCCTAGATATAACTAACCCCCGATCCCCGAATCTCTTAAGCGTTGTTGTCACATCGCGCAAAAGGTTCTTTCTTTCTTTAGACCTATCCTTTGGATAAATTAAAGATCGGTTGTAAAAGAAATAAGGTTCAAGTTAATTAATAGCTTGATATCAAATTTTCACCGCAACAATAACCCTACACATCACTATATCATTTTTTCTTACATCTCACCTCCATACCATTAAAAACATTATATTCTAATATAGCACTCTTGAACAGCTTCAATGAGAAAGATTTCACTCCAACCTTAGAATTAAAATCATTTGTAATTCCATCTTCTTCATTGAACCTAACCACCTTTGTCCTATCATCACAACTATCATCTTTGACCCCACTATCAATTTCATCAATCATATACTCTTCTTCTATTACATGTTCTCTACCCATTTTCTGTGTGAACAAACTATGGTTGACTGCCTCACTTGTGGCAGCACCATCTGCAACAGGTGTATTTCTTGCCTAACCATCATCTAAACCCTCATCAAAACCTTCATCAGATCCATTCATATTTTCTTTTTCACTATCTTTAAAATGTATACCATTGACAAAATCATTACTATAATCACTAGATGTTTCAACATCTGCTTCAATTTTCCCCATTTGCTTCTCGCTCTTACGTTCTTTATCAAAGTTGGTTCCACTACATTTGGTTTGGGCTCACTATAGATTTCAACCTCACATTTATAGTTCTCAACAAATGCAGCTAACTCATGTGCATCTCCATCATTCCTAAAGGGCTTAAAATCATCTTCTAAACTACCACCCTCATGTTTCCACCATATTTTCACACAATTATATTTAAATCCATGATTCCTCCCCTTTATTAAACCACACACCTCAAAATAGGACCAAAAATCAAGATCTTATCCATTGAAGACATAAACCCCTTTTATACCTTAACACATAGTCTTTTACAAAACAACTCTTGGTGTAGAATACTACCTTAAATAAACCCATCTCTTTACATAACACATATGATAAAGTTGGGTCGACATTGGTCAACTACAGTCAAATTACAGTCCATCACATTCTAAAATTGAAATTACAATCAACAAATGGTAAACCTTAGATTACTATTCATTAAAAAACATATTTTTGAAGTTAAACATGTGAACAAACTCAATGTTCAATGTTGAAGGACTATAAATGACAGTTTGGATCACAAACACCTTTCAGTATCACCTTTCAAAACACAAAGTTTGGAACCACAAGAAAAAGCAATGGATTTTCCTTTTCTCGAACGTGAAATCCTTCAATTTAGTGTCACAAAGCTAAAAACAAAACTATAGGAATGAGTTAATGCAAAAATAGACAAAGTAGACAAATTGAAAATGAAGTTCTAAACAATGGCACGAAGAAATATGAACTTTTATAATGGAGAGAGACGTTAGAGTTCTTTGCTAGAATGTAATTATATATGTTTAATCCAGAATAACCAAATTGAAAATGTAAATCCATGTCATCTTATCAAATATGTTCAACATGTCAGTTGATTATTCAGCAATTTTAAAAAAATTATCATATGTAAGTTTACATCAACTTTCCTTAAATCAAATATACGACAAATATCAATGGGCGAAAAATTTTAAAAAGACCATTTTTTAAATAATTTTTTTTATAAAAACTAAAATACAATTATGAGTTATTTAAACATAGTTTCAAAATAAGTAAATTGTTACTTTTTTTTTATAAATATCCTTCTCGAGTCGGAAATGATCACAATAAGCAATAAATCTCTCTCTTGAGTAAATTATTGCTTTTCACAAAATTATTAGTCATTTTATTTAATTTCTTAACTATTTATTATTTAGTATATTTCTCTTTGTAATATATAGTTAAAATTATGATTGACAATAATAGTTAATGTTAAACGACAAATAAATATCAATTAATTTTTTTACATAAGCCATAATTATAAAGGAGGAAGTAATAAATTAGCATTATGAACTATAAAAGGTGATTTCAAAAAATTGCGTTAATTAAGAGATATTTTGTAAAAGTGATAATAGAATAAATTAAAATATAAAGTTCAAGTATTTGAAAAATGTTCATTTTAAAATATCAATATTTAGCCCAATCAATTGAAAATAATTTGGATGACTTATAATGTTCTATTATTATTATTTTTAAAAATGTTCAATATATTAATGTTTGATTATATACATGAATTTCTTTTTATCCATAATTAATCAAGAAAAAGTAACTTTTGATTTAACTTACAAGTTCAAAATAATTGATCATTGAAATGGTTACATATTGATGAGTCAATTACGTATGGATATCATTTCTGTTATGTTCTTGTCATTCTCTAATATCAATTATTGATCTATCTATTTTTTCTTCACTTTTATACTCTTTGTTTTTCCCCCCACATCATTTAGCATGCCATGGCACAATTCGATAGATGACAATGGAAAATGAGAATCATTTCCCACATTAAGAAAGTGATAATCTGCACCATTAAAATAGTAATAAAAAAAATATTAACGGTCCAGATTCAATATTGATTACCTAAAGGTAATCTGATTTTTTTTGATAAATGCATTGTGGGTCCCACAAAATAGTAAATATATTAGTAAAAACAAGTTGTATGGGCTGGTTCAAGATATAGTGGGCTGGAAAAGTATTGTTGGGTATTTTTGTGGGCTTAAATACTTTTTTTTAAAGTTCATTATTATTTATGTGGATCTGGTAGAACAATATAAATATTTAGTAAAAAAATAAGAGAATTTCTTACGGCATCCTAAATATTTTTAATGTATCATGTGAATTTTTATAAATGTGTCATGTTTTTGGAGATATATCTTTGAACGCACTCCAACACACACTCAACAAAGATCATTTTGAGTTAAGCCATTTTTTTAGTTTAATTTATTCCGAAGATACATCTCTGGAATAATTTCGCAGTTACATCTTCAGAGACGCACTAGTATCAGTTTCATGTCGGTGATTTTCGGACTCAATCTATTTTGTCCCTACCGCGGGTTTAACCCGACTTCTCACATTCTTTGTTATGTGATACCTACAAAGTAATGCATAAGAAGAATGAAATATTTTTGCAACCGAATTCATCAATATGGTATCACGGTTGGTAACAATCGCTTTAGGCATCTCATCTTGAACCTTCAACAGTGTCCAACACACCTCTAATGCCCAAGTAAAATTGTCCTCTTTTTCACATTCAAGAAATGCAAAACCAACAAAATATATCTTCTCAGTTGAGGTAACACCAATCTTCTCCAATAATGGAAGTCTATACTTGTTGGTCTTGTAGATTGAATCAAGTATGAGCACCGTAGGAAACATGTTAAACAACTTTATGGAATTAGGAGGAGTCCAAAAAATATCTCTAGCAGTAACTCTATCATCGCACATTCGGTACCTAGACACGTAACTGTTATCATCCAACAGTTTCAAAAGTTGTTGCATCACAATTCTACCCCTCAAGCGCCTTGTTAGTGAGGTACCGAATATTATACACTTCATTGATATTTGATATATTTTCAGATCATTTTCCTTTCAATGTCGCAAATATATTTTTCGGTTTAACAAGATTCAAGGTCATGTCAACAACACATTCGTTCTCTCCCGAATAGAGTCAACAAACACTAGGATGACCGGCTAATTTTAAACACAAATCATGGTTATGCAAACCACATCACATTAAATCTCCAATTTTTGTTTGACTACATGTAACCACGAACATTAAACGAACAATCACATTTTCTTGTATCGATGTCGTCTCTTTTAAAATTTCAGAGAGGAGTTATATATTTTCCGCTTCTTTCACACGTCATTGTCACAAAGGCGCATCTTCTATCAGAACCATTATCGGGTCTTCCGATAACCACTCCAAGTCCAAGTTTAGAGGCCTCCATAAGAATCTATTGAAGTATTTGATCACAAGATTCAAACTCTTACATGTTTTTAAAGTTGTTGCCAACATTTACCGCCTTCACAACAACACCTTGAGCATTTGAAGAAACAACCACACCTTGGACATTCAGAGAAACAACGTGTTTTGGGAAAACATCGAGGTGCACCATATCTAATAAAAACAATTAAAACCATGGCATAACATAAGTGCTACTACTACTACTGTAGAATGACTTCAAAAATGAAAACAAACAACTTCCGAAAATGTATCTCCAGACAAGTTCATATACCTTCCAGAGATACATTTCTGGACACTATGTAACTCTTTTCAAGAAAAAATGAAGATCAATGTGAGGAATACAGAGGGAAAGGAAAAATCTTTACTTGAAATTCTATCTTCTTTTGCTCCTTATAATGTGATGAACCAAAAGGATGGAGATTTGGAGTGAAAAAATGGATTGACAATGAAGAGTTTTTAGGGTGAAGGATTTGGTTGAAAACCAACTATGTCAACAATGGTTGTGTGATCATGCAACTAGTTCTTTTATCAGATATTTCTGGAGATGCAGCTCCGGAAATATCTGACATGCAAAAGTGATGTAAATTTCAAAATGTCGCCCATAATTCCGAAGATGCATCTCCGAAGTATCTATTGAATTATAAATAATTAAGGTCTTTTTTAAAATGTTCCAGAGATGCATCTTCGGAATAAAAGTAATCCAACATATAAGGTGCCTCTCAAAATGGCCTTACTTGAGTGTGCAAGAGGTGCATCCGAAGATGTTTCTCCAAAAACGGAGGGAATTTGTGAAAATTCACGTGGTGCATTAGAAAGATCTAGGGTGTGTTAAGAACTTCTAAAAAAAGGTGGTATGGGCTGGATCAAGATTAAGTTAGTTGGAAAAAAATGTTTGTTAAGTGTAGGGATGCTCATGGACCGGTTAATTTCCATAACCAATCCATAACCATAAATAATTCATATGTTATAATCGATTATCAAAACCAATTATCATAATCGGATTTTATTTTTGTAAAATGGTTATAAACCAGTTATATCCATAATCAATTTTATTTTGGGAAAACATCGAGGTGCACCATATCTAATAAAAACAATTAAAACCATGGCATAACATAAGTGCTACTACTACTACTGTAGAATGACTTCAAAAATGAAAACAAACAACTTCCGAAAATGTATCTCCAGACAAGTTCATATACCTTCCAGAGATACATTTCTGGACACTACGTAACTCTTTTCAAGAAAAAATGAAGATCAATGTGAGGAATACAGAGGGAAAGGAAAAATCTTTACTTGAAATTCTATCTTCTTTTGCTCCTTATAATGTGATGAACCAAAAGGATGGAGATTTGGAGTGAAAAAATGGATTGACAATGAAGAGTTTTTAGGGTGAAGGATTTGGTTGAAAACCAACTATGTCAACAATGGTTGTGTGATCATGCAACTAGTTCTTTTATCAGATATTTCTGGAGATGCAGCTCCGGAAATATCTGACATGCAAAAGTGATGTAAATTTCAAAATGTCGCCCATAATTCCGAAGATGCATCTCCGAAGTATCTATTGAATTATAAATAATTAAGGTCTTTCTTAAAATGTTCCAGAGATGCATCTTCGGAATAAAAGTAATCCAACATATAAGGTGCCTCTCAAAATGGCCTTACTTGAGTGTGCAAGAGGTGCATCTGAAGATGTTTCTCCAAAAACGGAGGGAATTTGTGAAAATTCACGTGGTGCATTAGAAAGATCTAGGGTGTGTTAAGAACTTCTAAAAAAAGGTGGTATGGGCTGGATCAAGATTAAGTTAGTTGGAAAAAAATGTTTGTTAAGTGTAGGGATGCTCATGGACCGGTTAATTTCCATAACCAATCCATAACCATAAATAATTCATATGTTATAATCGATTATCAAAACCAATTATCATAATCGGATTTTATTTTTGTAAAATGGTTATAAACCAGTTATATCCATAATCAATTTTATTATTAGTTGTAACTTAAATTTTTTTAAATTCATTTTTTGCAAGAATTTTTCTATTTAAAAAAATCTATTTTTTTATTTCAAGAAAAAATATTTATTTTTAAAAATAAAAAATCATATATATTTGTTTTATTTTCAGGAAAAATTATTTTGTTTTCAAAAGTAAATAAATGTTTTTTTATTTTGTTTTTTTTATAAGTTTTATTCATTTATTGGAATTTTTTTAATTTATAGAAAAAAATTAAAAAAAGATCATTTTTTATTTTTTGAAATTTTTTTTATTTTTTTTATTTTTCAGTTTTATTTATTTATTGAATTTTTTTCTAAAAGATATTTTTTTTAAAAATATATAATTTTTTTTTATTTTCAAAAGGAAAAAAATTTCAAAAAAAAAAGACTAATTTGATTTTCATTTTGGATATGGTGTCCTAAATATGGATTTGGTTAAAACCACGTTAATAATATATCTAAAATGTTTTTGGTTAAAATCATATTAATAATCAACCAGATTTAGATATAGATATGCATAATTTCAATAACCGAATAATTCAAGCACCCCTAGTTGAGTGAATATTATTGTTATCAGTGTAGAACAAATTTAATTTGGGCTTTTTTTTTTTTTTTACTCATTTTAATTAACAATTTTGATAATTATTTTGGTCTATAGTTTTTTAAACAAATACCATTTTAAAAAAATTGCAAAAATGTAAAGTGTTTCCATCTTCTTCCTAGGTTGCTGCAATCTATGATGGTCGAAGCAAGCAACCACCTTGAAATCCGATGATTAGTAATGTCCTCCATCAATGTCTTAGTTGTTAACTGTGAAAGTTATAAAATCTTAGTTGTGTGTTTCCATTCTGATGATTGAGACGTAGTCCGACGAATGAAACGAAGAACCACCACAAAATCTGATGATTGCTAATGATTCTGATCGTATTCTTTGTGAATAATGCAAGTACATTAGCATCACCAATCGACCAAAATTTGACTATCTTCTTTCATTTTTCCGATATCTTGAAAATTTTGGTGTTAAAGATTAATGTTAAGATACAAACAGATCATTTAATAGAGTATGACTAAACTCAATTGGCTACATTTTTTCAACTATAACATGTCGTTACTTGTAAGCATTTAACTCACCACACGATGAGCGCTTAAAATGAAATAGTGAGTGTACATCATCGTATATAAATACCGACATATGTAACATTTTGTATATCCAATATCATGTTAAAGCAACTGCGAAAAACAACTGGCAGAAAACACATAGTCGCCATCGAATGTTATTTATCCCGACGGGCGAAAGGAAACGATTGAAGAAACCTCAAAAAAGGAAAGGAATATGGTCTCACAAACAATCCCAGATTCTGGAGTCGATTATGTGAGAGGAAGATAATAACACCCCCTCGCGTCCGTTGTACTCAACGGGATCCACTCTTGTTAAGGGTGTGTTCATCTAAAGCCTACTTGCTAAGGGAATGCGAAAACGAAAAGGGAGAAAAACAAAAGGAGGCTTGATAGGACTTCTCCGTCCTAGGCCTACGTATTCCCCCGTGCAATGGGAAAGTTAGAGTCAACGTAGTTCAGAGGACTACGGGTGGAAATGGGAAGTTGCTTGCCAAGACTTCACCGTCTTGTGCCTATGTATCCTTATTCGAACGAGAATGAGGAAATCAGAACATTCGTAGTTCGGCCTACGAACGAAAAAGAGGGAAGGGTGCTCTCTAAGACTTTGCTGTCTTGTGCCTATATATCTCCATTCGGACGAGAATGAAGAAATCAGAGCGTTCATAGTTTGTGCATACCAATTGTTAAGTGTTTGTTATGAACGATGATAAATTCACGTTCTAGCATTTAAGGTCGATGTCTGTTTGAGGTAGAACGGAAATAACATGTCATTTCTGAAAGAGTTTGACTGACAATCCCGAAGGATAAAATGGTTTGTAGTTTGTTTAAGAGTTTTAATAGAAGTGAATTGATTTTGTTTGAGATTCATATTGCACTAAAGTCAATGACATAGGAGCGAATGCTTCACAAGATCACCCTCAAACGGAACGCATGCTAAACACTCTAGAAGAAGTAAAGAGAGACTCCCCACTCATCATTTCCTATATACTTAAGGCTCGTGGCGCGCAATACTTATCATATTTATTACGTGTTTTGATTTTGTTTTAAGAAAGAAGAAAGAGACTCAAAGGGGCAAAGAAAAATCTAAGAAAAACTCACCTAGATGTTATCATGCAATATGACCCTATAGTTAAGGATGAGAAAGAGAATTATACCTAATGTTATCATATAAAGATGGACCTAAGATTAAGGTTAAGAGGGACCTAACCTAATGTTGTCGTGCAGAGGATTGAAAGCCTAATGTCTATCCTACTCCAAACTTAATCAGAAATTAAGTTGGACTAGGAGCCCTAAAGTAACATTTGATCAAACATAAGTAAAACTTATACAACTCAATCTTAAACAACAAATAAGAATCTAAAACTAAAAGAAGAATAAAAGATATGAAGAGAAGAAGGATGTCAAATCACCACAAGGTAAGAAGAATCAAACATCAGTTCTTAAATGCCAAACATCAAGGCTAAAAACAAAGCATGCTTATCATATGAATCAAATCATCAAAGATAGATAAAGCATACAATCAACATACACATTCTCAATCATCACAAAACATGCTTATCGTAACCCAAAATCTGACCTCCCTTTTGCCTTTTGCATAAACATGTGCATTCACATTGCTGACATACGCATTCACATGTTCTCTCTGTAATCTTTGTTGGAGGAACTTTCAGGTTCTTCGAGCCCGATTAATCACATCTTCTCAAAGATATAACACCATCAAAACAAGCATAAAATACAGGTTTCTACACCTATTCATCTGAACAAGAGGTCGAAAATATGAGCCATGACCACAACATCATTTTTAGGCAAAATTGGGCGAGTTTTAGCTTGGTTAATCGATTAACCATTTGCTGATGCAAATGGGTTAATCAATTAACCCTTCCAAAATTTGCAGAATCTGCTGCATTTTCAGGACAACAACTTCCACTTCTCATTTTTGGGGTCTATATTATTTTGGCATTGTGTGGAACATTCTAGACAACTCTAGACACTTTAAGACATTTCTACACACTTCAAGGCATTTGCTTCAATATATTAATTGGGATTGAGACTACCATATTGCTTCACTTCCAAGCATGTGAGCCCTTAGATTTATGTTTGCATTGGGATGATTACCAAGTCAACTACCTAACTAACTGAGTTAACCTCCAACTCAGTGAGTGGAGGGTAACTAACTCCAAGGCTAGTTTCAAGGCTACATCAAAAGCTCACTCCGAACCTAGCAACTCTGAAGAAAAACTCTATATAAGAAAATCATCACCATTTCACAAAGGATCCAATCATTCTCTCAATTTTTCACACTTGATCACTCTCAATTATCTCACATTCTCTCTGAGTTTTCTGCAACTTCTACTCATAATCTTCTTCTCTTTCATCCAAAACCTCACTAGAACTTAAAACTTCCATTAAAGAGTAACAACTTCTTCATTGGAAGTGCTTTGTCTTGAGCTTAACCAGCATTATCTTACACATTCTTGTTGTTTTTCTGGAGTTTTATCGCATTCGAGTTCATCTCAAGTGAGTACTTCAAGCTTGTTCGGTGTAATTTCAATTTTGGAGTTTTCGTCGGATTTTGCTCGATTTCGCTACTGTTTGATTGCAAATTCTGTTTTCTATGGATTTCTTTGAGTAACATCATCACATTCTCTTTTCAACAACATCCAAGGCAAATCTCAGCCTTATAGGTTGGTTAATTCTCACTCTTTTCACTATTTCGATCGTTACCATATCGTTTGCGATGTAGTTTTGACGTTTTTCTTGTTCGTGAATTGATTATGCATTGATTTGATCTTCAATTTTGATGTGTTAATTAATCACATAAGTGCTTATTTGTTGTTTTTAGACTTGATTTTCATATATAATTGTTTACCCTAACATGTGAGAGATTGCACAAATCAAAATTGGACAAAATTGCTTTTGAAAACTCATTTTTTAGGCTCTGTCTCAGTGTTAATCGATTAACACTTTTACACAGGAAAATTGTTAATCGATTAACCATGCATTTTTCAGTAAAAATGTCTATTTTTAAAGGGTTAATCGATTAACACTTTTGCACAGGCAAAGTGTTAATCGATTAACACTGGTCCAGAAGGTCATTTTTGTACATTTTTCATGTATGTTTGGTTTTCTTTCCTCTTTCAACTCCCATGGATTGATATGTTTGATTTTATGGATGTTTTAACTTCTGTTTGAAGCATGCTTATGCATTTTCCAATGCCCGATTTTGTCGATTTCGCATTTATTTGCATTTTTGACATTGTATGAACATTTTCATTTTTGTCTAATCTTTGATCACATGATTACTTAGTTTGTGATGCATGCTAATTGACTTTGGTACTATTTTACTTCCATTCTTGCTTGCATTAAGATTTGTTCCTCTTTGGAATAAACTTAATCTTGTTTAACCAATAACTTCCCTGTATGCTTTAATGATTTTCCATTCCTTTGGAAAATTGTTGGCACATATTTGCCCGTCGATTAATTAATCAAAACTTCGTTTCAATTAGTCGATCTTTCCTTTTCTCCTCCTTTGTATCTTCTTGAGCTTTGTCCTCTCTTTTCCCCAGCAGAGTTGAAGATTTGTAATGCATTGGAGCACTGTATAAATTTTGCACCTTGTGCTGTCCGTTTCGTTTCTTGCACCACACTTAGGTGTTAGAAAAGGAATAAGAGTGGAGAATTCCTACATTTATTCTGACTATTTTGGACAGGGGATGAATGACCCTGTGCCTGGAGTAATCGCCTCTATCTCCTTACTGTGGTTTCCCCTGTTCCTCCAGTCGAGTTGATCCTTGATCACTTGCACCATTACCTCCTCTTTGGAAATATCCTTCTCCTTTTGTTTCCCTCTTCTCTTATGGACATTCCTTCCTTGGTTTCCCTTGAGATTTGTTTTTCAAATCCTTTTGCTTGGTTGATCACCGTTATTCGATTAAAACCTATTCCTCTTCTTCCCCAGCGAAGTTGACCTTTTCTTTCTTCGGTTTTACACAGTCTTTTTGTTGAAACCTAATCCTCACCAGAATTTGCAACCTTTTCTTGGTTCTTTTTCCTTCCTGTTTGGTTAATCAGTGCCTGCCAGTTAAACACCATTTTCCTTTCCTCAGTTAATCACAGTTTTTCGGTTAGCACTGAGTTTTCTTTGGGTTAATCACCGTCTCCGGTTAATCACCCTTTCTTTGGTTGATCACGACCCGTCCATTAAAACCCGTTTTCTTTTGAGTTAATCACCTTATCTTGGTTAATCACTCATTCTTTTCAGTCTATCATAGTTCATCTGTTAGACACCTAATCCCCCGCAATTAGTAACCTTTATGTGGTTCAAATACTACTAGATTTGGCTTAGTAACATTTGATCGGTTCGAATACCCTTCCCTTTGGCCGAGTATTGTTTGTTTAGTTAGCGTACCATTCCTTTGGGGTCACAACCTTTGCTTGGTTCCACACCTGTTTCTTTTGGTTGACCACCGTCCTCTGGTTAAAACCACTTTCTTTCTCTTTTCTTGGTTAACCACTATTTATCAGTTAATATACCTTAATCTCTTCGGAGTTAACACCTCTCTTTGGTTCCTTACTCTCTTTCTTCCAGTCCATCTGTCGACACCAAATATTTTTCCTTTTCCCCGCAGAATATTTCTCTTGTTTTCTTCGGTTAATCACTACCTGCCAGTTAATGTACCGAATTTGCTGCAGATCTTATCCTGTTACTTTGATTCTTATTTCTTTTCCCCGGCTCCGTCGCCATTCTTTTGTTTTTATCCCCGGTGGAGTCATCTATGTTCTTCTACCTTCTTTGGCAGAGTTCTTGCCTTGCTTTTGCATTCCTCAGTAGAGTTTTATTTTATTCTCTTTCTTGGTTTTGACACCACTCCTTTTGCATTTCCCAGTTAGGTCTTGCTTTCTGTCTCTTTTCGCTCTTGGCTTTGATGCCTTCTCCTTTCCTTTCTTTTTTTTCAGCGTTAGTTCTCTAAACTACGTAGGCTCTGATTTCCTCATTGCACTGTGAGGGTACGTAAGTGTCGTACCTCGAAAAATACGATCCTCGCGATGGCCGCGGAAAATACTGTTCGAAACAGAGTCGCCACCGAACTTTATTCATTCCAAGGATGGAATAGGAAAATATCGATAAAACCTTAAAAGGGATATGAACTTGGTCATCGCAACCAATATTCTAGGTTCGGGAGTCGATTACATAGAGGGAAGGTATTAGCACCCTCTACGTCCGTTGTACTCAACGGGAACCTCTTGAGTCGATTCGCGAGAGAAAGTTAACTATGTTTGTGTATCTTTTAAACGGATTCGCTTGCTAATAGGAAAAGGGGGTGATTATTAAGATAGGGTGCTCGCCAAGGATTGGGGCCCTTGTGCCTACGTATCTTCACTTGTAAGAAGTGGAAAATCAGAGCATTCGTAGTTCGTGGGACTACGGGAAAAAGAGGGGATTGTGCTCGCCAAGATCGTTGCAATCTTGTGCCTACGTATCTTACATTCAAAAGAGAATGAAGAATCAGAGCAGCCGTAGTTCGGCTGACTACGGTTTACTAAAAGGTTTGTGTTTGGAATGAGCGAGAGCTTAGGTCACATTATAACTGCTAAACATTGGCTTGTCTGCTCGCTAGGGGAGGCTGAAGCACTAGTTTGTTATGCGCGGAAGAAGGGACTAAACAATGTCCTTTGAGAAGATTTGTTTAAGTTATGGATCGCACGGGGCGAAGAATAGAGTTTGATTGATTAAGTACTTTGGTTTGGAAAAGAGGATAGATTGGAATAGGTTTTAGGGTTGTGGTTGCACGAGGCGAGGTTGGTTAAATGTAACATATGTTTAGCTAGAGGTGACGATTACCTGAAGCTTAAGAAAGGCTTCTCGGGCCCAAGTAATCGGGAGAGTGAATCAAAGACTTGGAGCTCTCTCTTTTTCAACCTCGGATGTGAAGGTATGGTTCGAGTAGGTTAATCGGATGACAATTACTCGAAGCGCGAGAAAGACTCCTCGGTCCCAAGTAATCAGGAAAGCGAACCAAAGACTTGGAACACTTTCTTTTTCATTGCAAAAGGAATTGTTTGAATGGAACTTTGAAAGATAGGATGAGATTAAAGTATTTTAATGGATGAGGATTACTCGAAGCTTAAGAAAGACTTCTCGGACCTCGAATAGTCAGAGGAATGAACCAAAGACTTGGAACTCTCTCCTTTTCTCATCTAATATTATGAAAGATGTTTAATAATATTAGAGTGTATTAATCGGATGACGATTACTCAAAGCTCAAAAAAGACTTCTCGGACTTTAAATAATCGGGAGGGTGAACCAAAGACTTGGAACTCTCTCTTTTTCATCCATGTGTTTAAGAAAAATAGATTTGAATTTTTTTATCATTTTTTAGGAGACAATTGTTTGAGCTTAAGAAAGACTTCTCGGACCGAAACAATTGGGAGAGAGAACCAAAGACTTGGAACTCTCTCTTTTCTCATCTTTTATTGAAATTGTGTTTAAATAGTTATTAAGTGTTTTCAATTTGATTTGAGAAAATGCTCGATATGAATCGAGATTTAAATTTATGTTTTAACGTGTGCACTAGCAAAGTGGGCTAGTCTTCTAAGTGATCAACTAGAAATAATTGATCAAATAGGTATCACTGTAAGGAAGCCCAGGATTAAGCTTTAAAATATTGTGTATTGTGATCAATAGGTTGATGGCGAGGCTTTGAAAGCACTCGACTTACAAGGGTAGAAAATGGCTCGACATGAATCGAGAATTAGTTTGAAAATGATTTAGTTAAGTGAGAAGCAACGATTAATATGGCATCATGAACACATGACATAAGTGAGAACATAGTCAAATAAAATCGAGATCATGAATGAATAATAAAACCAGATTAATCCTAAAGGTTGTCACAATATTTTAAACAATTATTAAAATAAACCAAAGGATACTCATAATTAATATAAAAAGATAAAAAATAAATAAAATAATAATAATAAAAGAATAAATTAATCAATTTAAAAAAACTAAATATAATAACTAAACCTCATAAAGATAGTAGGAGGTTCATAAAAAAAATTAAAATAAAATGAGGAATCAAACTATGGGCTTCCAATCCAAACCCAAAAATGACCCAAATAACATTGTAGATTTGTGGTCCTATTAATATTATCAGTTGAAGAAAACTATTAAAAATGAACAAAATTAATTAAACAAAATTAAAAAAAAACGTGTAAACAGAACATCATTGCAATCATCCAAGAGAGGCAATAGAACTTACCTCGTCGTTATCCTTGCAGTTTCACCGACAGGTTAAATTTATGCGATCTGAAACGGAGGTTCATGGATCCATTCTCCTTCGATCTTTCTCAACCTCATCTTCAAGTCGCAACCCACCCATTTTATCTTCGATCTCACTCTCAGTTTCCGTTCGTTTGGGGTTTTATCTTGTTACGGTACAATGTTCTGTTATTGTTGTTGGTGGTGAGGTGAAGGTGTGAATGGTGCGACTAGCGGCGAGCTAATCTAAAGCTGAAGAAATGCAGTTTTGGTGTCTGATAGAGCAACAATGACAAGGGACCCAAATGCCGCGACTGCAACCCATCGCTCATCGACAACTAGCTCCAACACTCGTCAGAGAGAGAACTTAGCCTCTGCCGGTTCTGCATCGTCCTCCCGGTGCTTCGGTAATTACCACCAATCGCCTCGCTGTTGATTTTTGATTTGGGGAAAGAGAAGAGAAAATGGAACCCATGATTTGGATATGGTTTAGAGAGGGGTGCACACCAACTGTTTGTAAGAAAGCCTTTGTTTAGAAACATTGATTTTGAGGATTGCTTGGAGCTGGTGAATAAGTTGAATAATGTTGGGTTTTATGATGAATGTTATTGCTCGCTTGAGCTCGCAACAGAGGCATGGTGTATGTTTTGTAATTGGTCTGTGACTTCGTCTTACTCGCACTCCACTTCTGTCTTCTTCAACTTGTTCACGGTTTTGGTTTATCGTGGCAGATCTGAAGTGTTGTTGTTGATGTTTCATGACAATAAATGAAGATTGTGAGTTTGGATAAGGTATATGGTTCACCAAAGAAACAAACTTGAGGGATGGGGTTTGTACTGAAGGTATGGTTGAAGGCGTACAGTTGAGTAGGGGTAGAGCAGCTTGTATGACTCTAGAGGTAGATGGTGGTTGTTTATTGATGAAGGTTGTTGATGTTGGATTCAGTTAAGAACAGAGGATGTTTAATGAAGCCTATAGCAGGTGAGGTTGTGAAAGATTGATGGGAATTAATGAAGTTTGTATTCAGATTGCAGGAATGGTGTGGGACGGCTTCGTAACGAAAAACAGGGGGCAACACAAATTTCTGTTGTGATTGAAAATTTTGAAAGTGTCTGTGAAGGTGAAGGGATTCCAATGATGGGGGATTTGATTCTATAGTTTTAGGTGATGTGAACGGTCTATGATGCTCTTGTTGGCCTCTCCCCTCGTGGAAGATTTCTCGACCAAGACGTATAGTCAGCTAACAATGCTGTGCGATTCACAACCCCAAAATACAACCTTCTCCAATCATAGCTTGAAAGAGTCCGGAAGCTTTATCAGGTGGCTGCCATTTTCCAAACACCGTTATCAACTTGATAAGTGAAGTAATGTAAGATCTGTACTCAAATTCACGCAGCAGTTTGAAGCTTTGGGAGCATATTCTCCACGCGAGTCTTTTCATGTTTGTTTTTTTATTTTGGTGTTTGTGATGCAGGTTAAACAGTGGAGGAATTAAATGAAGTATATGGTAAGAAGAAAAATGGTGGAAGAAATACAGTTAGGGTAAATGTTATATGGTTTATATTAAGGTGAGGTAACTGATGAAGAACAGTGTGAGGTTAAGGAGAGTTCATGAGAATGGTAGAAGTGGAGGGACTCGTTGGTGCTGCGAAAGTTGTGGCAAAAGTCAGCCTACACATCTTAGTTTCGTCATAAGTGCAAGGCTGGTATGTATACTTTTATAGTTTATGATTTCTGTTGAAGCATAACAGATACTGTGACTTTGCGGCTGTTACGGTAATGAAGGATATAAGTGAGAGAGGTGTTTTGATGTTTGTTCTCTAGTGATTACATGGTGTTTGAGCTGATGTATTTTTTTTGTGACAGGTTTTGTGGGTTCAGCAGGAGGTGAAAAATGTTGTTCTTGGTGGAGGAATTGAAGATACGAATATGGTTTTAAGGTTTTGAAGGTGAAACTTTTGGTATGGTTATCGACGAGATGAAGGATGAAAGGATGTTTCGAAGGCGTTTCCCGGTGGTTGTTGGAAATCTCGACTCAAGGTTATGAATCCTTGTTGGTTTTGTGATGTGAACAAACTTTATTTATGGTTCACACACACGCAAGGTTTGTGTTGTCCATAGTATCAGAATTCAAAATGGAACAAGGGTTATAGCTTCGGTTTGATTGCAACAGCGGCGAGAGCTCGTAAAGGATGTTGTCACGGTTATGGTTTTGTTTTGGTATTGGAAGTTTAAAGTAGTGGAAAAACTTTAAAATGGAGTTTATGAGTTGGTCTTATATACATGGTGTGAGAGCAAAGATGAAAAGGATGAAAATGAAAGCTATGGCATATTATGTTTCTCTTTTCATTCTCTTTTATGAGTGTTAAGAAGAGAGGTGGAAGAAGGGTTAGTATGAAGAGTTGAAGTTGTAAGAAGGTTGTGTTAAATGGATGTTGTTCACCGTTCGTTGATGGAAGATTGGTGATGGAATAAAAATACAACGCAGTGGTAAATTCGGCAAGGCTTTATGCGAAGAAAGTGTGAGAGGTTTGGTTTGGCTTAGAGAAAAAAAATGGTGGTGGATGTAAAATGGAAGTGGAGGTTGTTAAACTGAGATTGCTGCGATGAAAGGTGATAAGATGAAGGTGTGATTATGTGAATGAAGTTCACACTTTCTTCTGAAACTTCTCTTTTTTTTTCTACACTCCCCATTATATTCCTCTTATCTCAATGTGTTGTGTCGTTTTCAAAGCTGCAAAATTGTTGTTGTTTTGTTGCAGGTTATGATGCTGATTTGTCTTTGGAGATTTCCTTGTTGAAGAATGGTAGCAGGAGGTTTTTACAGTGTAGGATGTTGTTGTGATGTGTTGGGGTTTAGTCCCTTTCAACCTGCAAGTTGTACCAGGCTTTGGCAGCCTATAGTTGATGTTTTGTAGCAAAGTTTTTGTGTGCAGTATTTGTTGTGGTAAAAGGCTTGCGCATGGCTCTTGTATTGGTAAAGTAGGATTTATTTTATTAGCATTTTGGAATGTTGAAAATATTGTCTTGTTGCTGCTGGTACGATTTATGATGCAGGTAGTAGCAGATGTGTCATGGAGTGTTATTTGTGTAGTGGAGGTACAACGTTTTGGCTATATGTTGTAGAGATACTTGGTTTAATTGTGTTGTAAAATAACAGCAATAACATGCCAAACGTGGGCCATGGTTTATATATTATGTAGGAGTCTTCAAGAAGTTGTCTGATTGCAACTTGTGTTAATATTCCCCCTTTTTTTGTGAGTTTTTGAATGGGCTTTTGGAGTTATTTGGGGTCTTCCATTTCTTCCATTATGTAGGAGTCTTCCATTGTAATTGAACTAGCTTTAACCTCTTTAACTATGCGGCCTTCGTATTATCTCGAAATATGACTTAACAAGCACTTGAAACCAAATACTCCCATCTTAATTTGTCGTGAAAATGAGGACATATCTTTTCTTTGTCTCCACGAGAACTCAACATAGCTGACCAGGGATCAAGACCATAATGGGCATACAAAAGAACTTCCATGAATTCAACCTTTAGGATCATGGTCAAAGGTCGAAGGATTATTTTGAGAAAGATCAAGGAACAATACGATTGCTTGGTATAAAAAGAAAGGTAGGACAAATTTGGGGTATGATAGATACCCCTATCTAATTGGCTTAGACCGAGTAAGATGAATTGGTACGGAATTCACCTTTTAAAGGTAGAAGACAATTAGATATAAAGAAAACCCTGAATTTGTCCAAGAAGAAAAGGGAAGTTTGGGAATTGAGGATGCTGGATGAGGTGTACCTCTGAGTAAACTGTAAATAACAGGAAAAAGGTCGTCATCACCAAAAGGGTGATGGAAAGAAATGAACACAGCTATTACTACCAAAGGGCGGTAGAGCAAAACACAATCGCACAGTCTGACATCGACGAAATTCCAAACCCACCACCAAAAGGATGGCGGAGCGAAACACACACAAATATAGCACAATCTGACACCAATCCAAGTGACAGACCCCCCACCAAAAGGATGACGGAGCAAAACACAAACAAACAATATCGTACAATCTATCACCAATCCAAGTGACAGACCCCCCACCAAAAGGATGACGGAGCAAAACATAAACAAATATCGCGCAATCTGACATCGACGAAATGCCAGACCCACCACCAAAAGGATGGCAGAGCGAAACACAACCAGTCACTACCACCAAAAGGATGATAGGACAAACACAATCGCACAATCTGACATCGACGAAATGCCAAACCCACCACCAAAAGGATGACGGAGCGAAACACACACCAGTCACTACCACCAAAAGGATGATAGGACAAACACAATCGCACAATCTGACATCGACGAAATGCCAGACCCACCACCAAAAGGATGACGGAGCGAAACACACACCAGTCACTACCACCAAAAGGATGATAGGACAAACACAATAGCACAATCTGACATCGACGAAACGCCAGACCCACCACCAAAAGGATGACGGGGTGAAACACACACCAGTCACTACCACCAAAAGGATGATAGGACAAACACAATCGCACAATCTGACATTGACGAAATGCCAGACCCACCACCAAAAGGATGACGGAGCGAAACACAAACAAAATATCGCGCAATTTGACATCGACGAAATGCCAGACCCACCACCAAAAGGATGATGGAGCGAAACACAAACAAAATACCGCACAATCTGACATCGACGAAATGCCAGACCCACCACCAAAAGGATGATGGAGCAAAACACAAACAAAATATCACACAATCTGACATCGACGAAATGCCAGACCCACCACCAAAAGGATGGCAGAGTGAAACACAACACACATCGCAAAATATGACATCGACGAAATGCCAGACCCAACACCAAAAGGATGATGAAGCGAAACACAAACAAAATATCGCGTAATCTGACATCGACGAAATGCCAGACCCACCACCAAAAGGATGATGGAGCAAAACACAAACAAAATACCGCACAATCTGACATCGACGAAATGCCAGACCCACCACCAAAAGGATGGTAGAGCGAAACACAACACACATCGCACAATCTGACATCGACGAAATGTCAGACCCAACACCAAAAGGATGGCAGAGCGAAACACAACACACAGGTCGCTATCACCAAAAGGATGATAGGACAACACAGATTTGAAGTTTACCAACACCAAAAGGATGCAGGCTAGGCTGAACTGACGAAGTTCGACTATCACCAAAAGGATGATAGTAAGGCAATTGATAACGGTCACGCTTGCTAGGTACAACTCATTGGGGAACCCCTGAGAAGAAGATTGAATTGAAATGAATCAACGGGGTACGCCCACCGTCTTGTTTGGAGATCATAGTTTTGCTGAAATGATTTCATGGTTACGCCCATGAATTCTGAAAAGGTTGCCCCTGACTGGGCTAAGTTTGTCCTGGAATTTTGTCTTGTCCTGCTCAACAAAAGGTTGAACAACTTCATGAGGAACGCTCATGGTCTTGCTGAAGATGCCCCCGCTCGAGTTGGATCTTGCACTGAACTTCTTGGATTTGCCCAACAAAAGTTGAACAACTTCGTGGAGAACGCCCACGGTCTTGAATGGTATACCCCTGGCTGGGATGAATGTTGATTTGAAGATTTGATCAACCACGAGGTTGAAATACGTCATGGGAAACACCCATGGTCTTGAAAAGATGCCCCTGACTGGGCTGAATGTTGATTTGCATATCTGATCAACCACGAGGTTGAAATACGTCATGGGGGACGCCCATGGTCTTTGAAAAAAGTCCATGACTGGGCTGAATCTTGCTTTGGATAACTTCGAATTTTGATGGGAGAGACCCACAATTGCAGAAGATTGCCCCTGATTGGGCTGATGATTGCTTTGAAGCTCCTGATATTCGTGGGAGAAATCCACGACCTTTGTGGAGGATGCCCTTGACTGGGCTGATGATGGTATTGGAAATCTTCAAGATTGATCATGGACCTTGACTTGCATATATAAATGCTGGATGATAAATGATATTCCATATGAGTGGAAGTGCAAATGCAAATACTGACGAGCGGAGATGCAAGAGCTGGGGAAGTATGATACGATTGGTTATGCAAAATGATGTAAAATGCTTATGATGATGAATGCAATGTGTATGATGCATATGATGCAGACGGGTGATTGGAAATGTGAGTGGAGACGCCAGCGTGGTGGACTTTTGGTAGTTTCCAATGCGGATTGGACTTCGGGTGGCGGGAGGGATTGACTGCCTCGACACGCAGTTTGCTGAAGATGCCATGATTGAAGCAGAAGATGCTCTGGATGTCCCAAGTCTGGAATATCTGGATGACTGTGAATTTGCTTCAGAGAGAATTGCAACTCTGCTTGATGGTCAGGACGACCTGGTCTTGCCCCAGTCTGAACATTGTAATGGTTTTCCCCTGCTCGAGCTCTTGAATGATCTGCCTCAGCCTATGGGCTTTGAAATAATCTTGTCTCGTGTACACCCCTGAAAGCCGGGTTCCTCCCTGATTGCTCCTTGTTGAGATGTCTTTGAATACCTAGCACTGATTTGCAAATAAAATTGTACATTCATAAATGGTGACGTTAAGGCAAAGTTCGATGCAAGATTTGAAAAAGTATCGTTTTATTGAAGTGCCAGGAAAGTGTGAGACGAATGGACTGCTAGCCCAGATGTTGTGCTAATTTGATTGGTGTGAAAGATATATCAAGAGAAATGACACCAATGCTGATGATTAGAAATTATGTGAGGAGTCAGGTTACGCAACCTTGCGACAATATGCTTTCAGAATAAACCTCGTCTCAATTAGGTCTTTCAAGGATTGTAACGTGGTCTGGTTCACAGTTATGAAACAAGGTTATTAGGCTCAAAGTATGATTTGGACCCACCCCTTCTTCTTAATGATCTCCAGTCCTATGCTCAGTTAATTCTACACTTACCTTGACGGTATAAACTTGATGGTTCAAGATTTGCTCGTCGTGGCAGTCACATTATTTTGGTTTTTTGATGGATGTCAGTGCCCCTTTTGATTTGGGTGGCCACTGAATATTATTTTGTTTTTGTTGAGGGTTTCAGGGTCCTCTTTTGCTTTTGTTTTTGATCCCTAACTTTTGCATGGATTAACTTTGTTTGTCAGATCCATCGGGATTGCCTTGATTTTGCCTAAGTCCCCTCTAAGGTGTCTGACTTAGCAGGCTTTTGATTTTTTTGGATTTTGTTGTGACTGCCATGTCATGGGTTATTGGTGAACAACCGTCTTTTGGATTTTGCTTTGTTGATTCGAGTGCAGGGTTGAATTAGCTGAACACTACCCTACCCCAGGTTAAATGTAAAGGTTTGAATATCCGAAGGAAACTCCTACTTCTAGGCTCGAAGTGGTTTACTAGGGATTAACTCCTTATATCTTTGGTGTATGGGGGAATTGAAACAATGCCTGTACATCATTGACGAGATTCTGTCTGAAAGCATACGGTTTGCAATTATGGGTATCTCGTTTTCATCATCCTCCCTCAAATCATGCTAAACAACAGTGAATAGAGTGGGGTGAATAAATGTGTCGGTGATGAGTGAAAATGAGTGAATACGACATAACTAATTCAAAACATGCATAAACGATACATTAATTGAAAACCAAATATGAATGACAATTGTTCAAAGCATACAATACTTAAACAAACAAAGACAAAATATAAGAACTGCGAATAATGAAATGGCAACATGACTGCCTTCTTCGAGGAATGGACTTGACTTGACTTGATCTGATGTTAGCACTAGTTGGCTGGCGGCATCTGGTTGTTGATGGCACTGAGATACTTCCCATAAAAGGTGAGAGCTTCCTTGTCAATCAGGTCTTGAATTTTGTGCTTGAGAAACCTGCAGTTCTCAATGTTGTGACCCGGAGCGCCCTTATGAAACTCACAATGAGCATTCGCGTCGTAATCAGCAGGAAGGACAGTTGGGGGAGCTAGATCTCTCGGAGCGATAGCCTTTTTCTCCATTAGTTGAGCAAAGATATCTGCATATGTCATTGGGAGACTACCAAATACTCTATCTGGCTTCCATGTTCTGTGTTGATTTTGCTGACGCGGACATTGAACGGTTCGCTGTTCTGATTCTTTTCCAGTTATGGAGAGGGCTTCGAAGATCTGATCCATCTTTCTGTTGAGGGATTCCAGCTCCTTCCTGATAGCAACTTGTTCTTGCTGAATCTGCTCCATTGTTCGTCTTGTATTGGCTCTAGTTGCGTACTGGTATCGAGGACTCAGCTTGATTGACTGGATATGAAGGAAAGAGAAACATGAGAAACTAATGAGGGAAGGTGAATGCAAGATGCACAATAAATGAGATGCAATGCAAATGATATGCAATGCAAGATGCAAGATCCAAGATCACAGGATCACAAATTCAAACAATTCTGAGATTAGCCGGGTGAACGGTTCAAGGATCACAATCACTGCTCAAAGAAACCCCCACAGGTAGGATTCTAAAACGGGTAAGTGCCTAGAGTCATGGATATCTTTCAAAGATAGTACTGCCATGACAAAGCCTCATCATGATGATAATATCCTCAATAGAATCTCCTCTAGGTGAGGTTCTCGTATCTTCCACACGAGAAAGATTTCTCGGAGGCATCAACTACACAACCATCGACACACGGATTCTAAAAAAGGTTCTCAGAGTCATGGATCGAGGTTGAAAATATTACTGTAAGAAAGTAATACGTTCAAGGGATCTCATCTGATTGGGGCGTTCGTATTAATTCACAAAGAATTAACACTACCAACCACCATGGATAAAACGGTTTATGGTCCTTGGGATAAACGATTCAAACTCAAAAACATTATTGTAATGGCAAAGACTCACCACAACAACAGTATCTCCAAGGAATCTACTCCAAGCGGGGTTTTCGCTTCAACTCAACGTGAAAGACTCCACGCAAGTCTCCACTACACAACCACCATCCTACTCCTAGGGTTATACTCGGACTCAGGTGTAGAGCCATCTCACAAGGTAACCATAAGCATAACAACCCCACAATTCCACAAGCACAAGTAACCAAGACAAGGATACAAACGAAAAGCGAGAAGAAAATAAAAGACAATAAGCTAACAACTCAAACTAAGATAGGCTCGACTCTCTCTTGCATGGAGCAAAGTCCCCAGCAGAGTCGCCACCTGTCGCACCTCGAAAAAATTCCATCTCGAACATACGACCCTCGCGCGAAAGGCTCGGAAATGCGGTTCGACAGAGTCGCCACCGAACTTTATTTTTCCCTAATGAACGGGAGAGGAAAATATCGAGAAAACCTCATAAACGCGGAAAGGAACACGGCCGTCGCAACCATATTCCTGGGTTCGGGAGTCGGTTACGTGAGAGGAAGGTATTAGCACCCCTCACGTCCGTCGTACTCGACGGGAACCTCTTAATTCGAGTTAACGGATGTTAGCTAAACTTAATTCTTCTCTTCTCGCTACTAAATGCTAAAGGATACTATAAAGGGATAAAAACACTAGGGGAAAGGGGATGGTTAGAGGATAGGGTGCTCACCAAGGATTGGGGCCCTTGTGCCTACGTATGCTCATTCGGACGAGAATGAGAAATCAGAGCGTCGTAGTTTGACTACGGGAAAGGTTGGGGGGAAATGGAAGATGGAGGGGATTGTGGAGAAAGGTAGAAGTGTGCTCGCCAAGACCATCGCAATCTTGTGCCTACGTATCTTACATTCAAGAGTGAATGAAGAATCAGAGCGTTCGTAGTTCGTGGTAACGACCATGAAAGAAACTGGATTTGAATGAGTTTGAAAGGGGTACGGATGACGACTACTTGAAGCTTAAGAAAGACTTCTCGGACCCAAGTAATCGGGAGAGTGAACCAAAGACTTGGAACACTCTCTTTTTCATCTTGAAGAATAATGTTATGTTTGAATGGCGTTTGAACTGATGACGATTACTTTAGCTTAAGAAAGATTTCTCGGACAAAAATAATCGGGAGGGCGAACCAAAGACTTGGAACACTCTCTTTTTCATCATAAGAGAAGTTGTGTTTGAAAGGATGAGGTTGAAATGATGACGATTAATTGAAGCTTAAGAAAGCCTTCTCAAACTCCAAATAATCGGGAGAGCGGACCAAAGATTTGGAACACTCTCTTTTTCATCGTGAAAGGAAAGTTGTTTAAGATGGTGTTTGGAAAGATGAGTAGTTGGAGATAGTTGAATGTTGTCGAGTTGTTAATGTTATTTAAAGGCGTCAATTGCTCACACACGAATAAGATAACTCACATCCAAACAATCGAAAGCAAGCTCAAAGATTTGAACCCACTCTTTACACCTTGAAAAAGCGTTAAATAATTGTTAATTGATTGATAATTTGTTTCGAAAATCCGCTTGACGTTGGATCAAGGGTTTGACTCATTATCGCGTGCAAAGCGTGTTGAAAATGAAATTGTTTGAAAAAGAGACCGACTTGACTTACGCATCAAGGGTCGAGTTGTAATAGGTTGATGGCGAATGCGTATGAACACTCGACTTACGGGGTTTGAAAATGGCTCGATGATGAATCGAGAATTAGTTTGAAAATAGTTTGAATCCGCTCTAGTCTCTATGGGTGCTCCTAGGAGATAAACTAATAATCAAAGAAATGCGAAACATACATCGGAATGGGAGAGGGATACATGTAAGTTACACGGGATTGCACGAATTAAAGGGGTCTCATTGTCAGGTAGCCCAAGAGAAAGCCGTGTGTGTGCATTTGTGTCCTAAACTACGCCTTGAGCAAAGTCGGGCACGACTTAAAATTAAGATACCTGCAAATAACCAATGATGCAAATGTCCACCAATTTGGCTTTTAGGAGTTTCGATAGTTTATTAGGTATTTTCGAATATGGGTGAATAAATATGAATAAATATGCTATGATAATAATATGAATAAATAATATGACAATAATATAGTAAGATAATATAATAATAATATCCACAATAATATTTAACGGAAATTAAGTTCAATGGTCAATGAATCGAATCGGGACACGAAAGAATAGATCTCGTCTTAATCGCAAACATAATGCCGATTAATCAAAGGTAGCCTATCACGATCCCAAAGTACGGAAAATGACCCCAATGGTCATTCCCCATAGATCTGAAATCGAGAAGGTTATCGACTTCGATACGCGACGCTTACGAATAAAAGACTTTCATCGATCCAACAATCGAAATAAAATCGGAGAAAGAAGGTGGTCTCGGATCCTTTGTTTCACGTCAATAATTTGACGGTTAAACGGTGGAAATCTCGGCATCGACCTAAAAAATGGAACAAAATGTCCAATAAAAAATGATAAATGAAATTCAACTCAAAATAAAAAATTCTAATAAAAATTGAATATAAACCAAAATTCTAAAAGAAAAATTAATAAAACCATAATATATATTTGAAATTTAAAATAGATAACATACATATATACTCTAAAGAAATCTTATAAAACAAAACTATAATATATTTACATAACCATATATAATATATACATATAATAACCATCTATTTTAAAACTAATAAAAAAGTATATAATATATATAAACTAAAAATTATATAATATATATGCAACATAATAATAATAGTATAATAATTATTTACTAAACTATAATACATATATAAACTGTATATGAGAATATATTTACAAAAATACAAAATATAATATAAAAAATAAGAAAATGAAACTGGGGGGTGCAGAGAAGAGATAGGGAGGTCATGGTTGTTCAAAACAGACATGGGCTGTGTCTAAGTCCAACTCAACAATATAATGAAAATAAAATAAAATAAAAAGTAAATAAATAAAAATAGAAAAATGGTGGATCCAAATTTTCCTAAATTAATCTCTCACTCTCGTTCGAGTTCTCCCTCAACATTCGCTCTATCAACTCCAAACTCAAATTTCCTTTCACTTTGATTTACTCTCTCTCTTCAAGTTTTGGCCTTCTTTGTACTCACCCTCACCGTTTCTCGATCGCTGTTTCGTTCTCATCTTTTCTGTTTTGGGTCTGAGATCAAGTTGAGGGTGTTGTTGATTGAAGATTGGGTGATGGATTTCAACGGTTGTTTGGTTGTGTCGGGCTTACGGTGATAGTTGAAGAAGTTTGTATCTGTTTTGTTTGACGAGGTTGAACGAGTTTGTGAATGGGTTGAAGTTTTGAAATGGTTTTGTGTTGATGAGTTTGTGCGTTAATGGCGGAATGGTGGATTGTTAGTTTCGAATCTGGGTTCGAGTGAGGGCGATTTGCAAAAACGGAAAGGAGGTCAATGTGTTTGATTCATTGTGTAATGAAATGTTGTTGGAAATGGTTGAAGTTTTAATGGTGATGGAAGGTAGAACGAAATCTGGGTTACAGTTGATGGAGTTGATGATGAGTAGTAAGGGAGAGTGACGATGGGCGGCTAAGTCTTTGGGATTTAGGGTTTGGAGGCTGAGAGCTTCAGATTAGAGTTGTCACGGTGTGGATTTGAAGAAGTTTGGACGGTTGAAGGTGAAGCTGTTGAACATGAGCGAGGAAGATGATGATGAATCGTTGGGAATTTTTGCGGATGGAAGTGAGAGATGAGAAATGCAGGCGGCTAGGTTTTTCTGGTTGCAGCATTCTCACCTGTTTTTATATGGAGAGCATCCCTGAAGGATTGAGGTGAGGCTTTGCTTTGTAGTACGATTCACTCAATTTCCTTTTTGTCTGTAGTGAGGTAAAGACATTTTACCACATCCCTGATTTTACTGCTAGTAAATGGGACTTATGTATTTTTACTGTGGTAAATGGTATTCAAGATGATTTGTAATTATGTTTGGGATGTTTAGACAACAACTTGACACACCATGATGACTATCATAAAGAATGTACGAATTGTTCTTGTGCTCACATGAACTCCTCTCTTCTATCCCGTTTTATGCTCGTTAATTGTCTTTGATTTGTTTTGTAAGTCATAAACCTCATACCTCCATGTCTTGTTTGATAGCAGGTTTGGTTCTGGTTTGATAACAGGTCCTGAAATATCAAACTTGACAGCTTATGAAATTCATGAAGACTCTCCCTCCACGTCGGTTTTGCGGTAATGCGCATTTCATAACATTTAGGGTTCATCTGCTGCATAATTTTGTGGGGTCAGTGTGAGGAATTCGCACAAAAATGGCGGACCACTTATCAAGTGTAGGTAGTGATTTTTAAAATGCCCCCTTTTTACTGGAACTCTGTACAGGTTTGTGACTTAAAATCATTATGCAGGTTTATTACTTGGGCATATGGATTTCCAGTGTAAAGGTAAACAACTTCTTCTATTATCTGTTGAGAGGCCATGTGTGTTGACTGAAGAATATTCAACGCCTTTCTCATGTCACCATTATTAAGTCGAACAAGAGCAGACATACCACTGTCTTGAACATCAAGCTTTTTAGCATTGATAACCTATTTCAGTCTCTCAGCGACATGTACGGCATCAAGAGGAGCAAGCTGAAATCGAGTGCATCTCGATTGTAATGCTGGGGATAATCTTGTTTTTGCAGGTCTTGTATCAGGTCCGTTGTTGGATAGGAAAAATTCATTATTATCGTTGTGATGCTGTCTTTATTTTCCTTCTTCTTTTGCAGGTGAATGTACGACCATATGTATAAGGTAACGGTGCCGCGGTTCTGCAACTATTATGGGTGTGATGCTGCGAATCACACGTCACTGTCGACTTTGCGACGTCATCTTGCGGCGGCTGGTTTGTTCATGGCTCGAATTTGGGTTTGCCACATTTAGCCGTAAGGTGATGTTCATCCTGTATTGGCCTAAAGACTTGAGGTAATACATGAGAATTCTTTTGTCCATCAGTTTCGCTTGTGAAGACTCGGCGCCGGTGAGCTACTGCTTCTGGTACGACATAAACTACATACTGTGGTATGGGTTAGTCGTGCACAATTTGCTAGAATTGCAGGCGTAATGAAAATGTTGTACTTTTAATATTGGGTTGAGTTATACTTTAAAGAAAACTTGGGTCTGTTATTCTTCTGTCACAATTTTGTAACCCCTGTTGTGAATTTAATGCAGGATTTCTTGTTTGGCTGGTGCAGTTTTGTATGGCTTGAGATATGTGCGGAGTATCTTGGTATGAGATACGCGTGAAGGTGTAAACCTTGTTACTTGGTTCTGGCTTGCGGAAAGATGGCCCACGTCTTTTGTATATGGATCTTGTAGTTTGTGTGGCTAAGGGAGTACCGCTGGCATGAGGCATGAGATCATGTTTTCTTCAAATTACACGGCTGTTGCGTAAAATTGTAGGATTCACTTGTGGCAAGTGTTGTTGCACCAAGGCATACGGAGAAGAAATCAAGGAGGTTCTGTGGGGACTGATGAGGGGAATGAATAATGAAGTGCACTTTGCAGCTGATGTACCGCGAATATCAGAAATTGGGTGTGCAAACACGACTTGTCTTGTCCTTCATGCTGTTGTTGGCTGATGAAACACATGATTTGTACACTAGCTGTGCCACCGGTGAGCTGTGAAATTCTGTCGGCAACAGGATAATTGTTGGTGAGTGGACTCCTTCTTTGAAGAATAGCAACCTTAGCACAAAGAAATTGGGTTTTTCTTTTACCGCCTTTTCCGTTTATGAAATTCTGCAAGTTGACATGGAATTGATTGCAGCTGATATGAATCTTTTTTCAGGGTATAATAATTTTCTTGTGGAAATAAGAACATGAAAGTTGAAGATTTCGCATTGAACTGCAACTTCTCGCTGGGTGTGGATGCAAGTAAAACTTATATGGGCCAAGTAGTGGGGATTAGGAAGGATGATAGTTTGAAGAATAAGGATCAGAACTGTAAGTTTTTTAAACCCAATGTCATCTGCATATGGCTGGTACATTCACAATGCTTGTTTTGGATTCTCAACTATCTTAACTTCTCTTTTGCGAGGCACAAGTATAGGAACGGTTTGCGGAAGCAATGGTTTTTCGCAATTAGGAGTGCACTTTCTCCAACACAAGTGATGGAAGAGTAGAGTCAAGAAGATTGAGATGGATCTCATTTACCATGGTAAATTGTCCTTGACTATACCTGTTCCGCTGTTTTTTCGAAACTTCTTCAACTGATTTTCTTTAATTATGTGATGAACCTGATATAACTATAAGCTTATTTTGCTGAAATTTACTCTCGTGATTCCAGGTTGTACCAGCTTTGGAAGTTTGCATGAGGCTTCTGATGATGGAAACTCACAAAGAACTGGAATTTTTATTAGTGGAGAGTAGGGATCAAGAAAGACTTTGGGAAGTAATCTGTCCTGACAAATGATCAGAAGTGGAAGTTTTAAACTCAAGATTACTTGCATATGATTGGTATGTTCACAACAATTCCTTTATTTCCTGTTACTCTTTGAACTCCTTATGATTGAATAGAACCTTAAATTTCACCTGTCTTGTTGTTGTGGGTGTTTTGAATTCAGGATTCCTTTTAATCCATGGCTGTTATTTTCAGGTTGTGGTATTAATGAATATGTTGTCCTTGCTGGTGTAGCTGGTATTGAATTATGAATCACATCGGTGCTACCAGCTTTGGAGTAGGATGATTAATGGTCGTTGCGGCGAAGTGCGAGCTGTGTTTCGGTCACCATGTATTCGCTGGGGTCTTGGAGCTAGAACTTTCCACAAGATTGGTGCGGTTGGCAATGCGTTACATGCGGGAATCATACTGCTGTCATCACCTCAGAACTTTCCACAAAATTGGTATAGCTAGGACATCAGTATTGTTGTGTTTGCACTGACGTGAGGCTCTCATCATCATTTACTCTTGCTGAACATATTTTGACTTCAAAATGGTCTTTTGGTGTCATGGACCATGTGCCTTCTAAATTGTAACAAGGCGTGCATAATTTAATTTAGCTTTGAACTTTTGTCAGGAGTTGATAATGAACATGGAACACATTATATATATTTTTTGACTTGGCTCTTTCCTCATGTAAGACATAAAATTCAATTTATTTTGAGCAGGTAAATCTTGTTGGGCTTGTACAATGGCCGCTGAATACAATTATGTACCATTTGCACATGTATTGAATGTCTTTCATGACTTGATCACCAAATGGTTTTACCTGCTTTAATTTCAAATGATTCATGACTTAATGAAATCATCTACCTCATGGCTTGCACAAATAAACTCCTATTATGACCTTGTTTTTTTTAGATTGAGTCTCATGGCTTTGAATAAAAAATCATTTTTTCATAAAGTATCATGTTTTATTCGCCAAGCATAACGTGAGTCTTGGATTTGAAATACATGTGTTCCGAACCCCTTAGATCCCACATCCTCTTGCTTTAATTACAAAGCTTAAAAAGTCTCCCTATGATGTGAATTTAACGAAACTCGAAATCATCTTGCAACATGGCTTTGAAATCATTGATCCATGAGACTAATTTTAATAAGTCACTCATGTCGCCCTAAAGGCTTTACTCACGACCTTCCATTGTAATTGAACTAGCTTTAACCTCTTTAACTACGCGGCCTTCGTATTATCTCGAAATATGACTTAACAAGCACTTGAAACCAAATACTCCCATCTTAATTTGTCGTGAAAATGAGGACATATCTTTTCTTTGTCTCCACGAGAACTCAACATAGCTGACCAGGGATCAAGACCATAATGGGCATACAAAAGAACTTCCATGAATTCAACCTTTAGGATCATGGTCAAAGGTCGAAGGATTATTTTGAGAAAGATCAAGGAACAATACGATTGCTTGGTATAAAAAGAAAGGTAGGATAAATTTGGGGTATCACAGATACCCCTATCTAATTGGCTTAGACCGAGTAAGATGAATTGGTACGGAATTCACCTTTTAAAGGTAAAAGACAATTAGATATAAAGAAAACCCTGAATTTGTCCGAGAAGAAAAGGGAAGTTTGGGAATTGAGGATGCTGGATGAGGTGTACCTCTGAGTAAACTGTAAATAACAGGCAAAAGGTCGTCATCACCAAAAGGGTGATGGAAAGAAATGAACACAGCTATTACTACCAAAGGGCGGTAGAGCAAAACACAATCGCACAGTCTGACATCGACGAAATGCCAAACCCACCACCAAAAGGATGGCGGAGCGAAACACACACAAATATAGCACAATCTGACACCAATCCAAGTGACAGACCCCCCCACCAAAAGGATGACGGAGCAAAACACAAACAAACAATATCGTACAATCTATCACCAATCCAAGTGACAGACCCCCCACCAAAAGGATGACGGAGCAAAACATAAACAAATATCGCGCAATCTGACATTGACGAAATGCCAGACCCACCACCAAAAGGATGGCAGAGCGAAACACAACCAGTCACTACCACCAAAAGGATGATAGGACAAACACAATCGCACAATCTGATATCGACGAAATACCAAACCCACCACCAAAAGGATGACGGAGCGAAACACACACCAGTCACTATCACCAAAAGGATGATAGGACAAACACAATCGCACAATCTGACATCGACGAAATGCCAGACCCACCACCAAAAGGATGACAGAGCGAAACACACACCAGTCACTACCACCAAAAGGATGATAGGACAAACACAATCGCATAATCTGACATCGACGAAACGCCAGACCCACCACCAAAAGGATGACGGGGCGAAACACACACCAGTCACTACCACCAAAAGGATGATAGGACAAACACAATCGCACAATCTGACATTGACGAAATGCCAGACCCACCACCAAAAGGATGACGGAGCGAAACACAAACAAAATATCGCGCAATCTGACATCGACGAAATGCCAGACCCACCACCAAAAGGATGATGGAGCGAAACACAAACAAAATACTGCACAATCTGACATCGACGAAATACCAGACCCACCACCAAAAGGATGATGGAGCGAAACACAAACAAAATATCGCACAATCTGACATCGACGAAATGCCAGACCCACCACCAAAAGGATGGCAGAGCAAAACACAACACACATCGCAAAATCTGACATCGAAGAAATGCCAGACCCAACACCAAAAGGATGATGGAGCGAAACACAAACAAAATATCGCGTAATCTGACATCGACGAAATGCTAGACCCACCACCAAAAGGATGATGGAGCGAAACACAAACAAAATACCGCACAATCTGACATCGACGAAATGCTAGACCCACCACCAAAAGGATGGTAGAGCGAAACACAACACACATTGCACAATCTGACATCGACGAAATGTCAGACCCAACACCAAAAGGATGGCAGAACGAAACACAACACACAGGTCGCTATCACCAAAAGGATGATAGGACAACACAGATTTGAAGTTTACCAACACCAAAAGGATGCAGGCTAGGCTGAACTGACGAAGTTCGACTATCACCAAAAGGATGATAGTAAGGCAATTGACAACGGTCACGCTTGCTGGGTACAACTCATTGGGGAACCCCTGAGAAGAAGATTGAATTGAAATGAATCAACGGGGTACGCCCACCGTCTTGTTTGGAGATCATAGTTTTGCTGAAATGATTTCATGGTTACGCCCATGAATTTTGAAAAGGTTGCCCCTGACTGGGCTGAGTTTGTCCTGGAATTTTGTCTTGTCCTGCTCAACAAAAGGTTGAACAACTTCATGAGGAACGCTCATGGTCTTGCTGAAGATGCCCCTGCTCGGGTTGGATCTTGCACTGAACTTCTTGGATTTGCCCAACAAAAGTTGAACAACTTCGTGGAGAACGCCCACGGTCTTGAATGGTATACCCCTGGCCGGGATGAATGTTGATTTGAAGATTTGATCAACCACGAGGTTGAAATACGTCTTGGGAAACACCCATGGTCTTGAAAAGATGCCCCTGACTGGGCTGAATGTTGATTTGCATATCTGATCAACCACGAGGTTGAAATACGTCATGGGAGACGCCCATGGTCTTTGAAAAAAGTCCCTGACTGGGCTGAATCTTGCTTTGAATAACTTCGAATTTTGATGGGAGAGACCCACAATTGCAGAAGATTGCCCCTGATTGGGCTGATGATTGCTTTGAAGCTCCTGATATTCGTGGGAGAAATCCACGACCTTTGTGGAGGATGCCCCTGACCGGGCTAATGATGGTATTGGAAATCTTCAAGATTGATCCTGGACCTTGACTTGCATATATAAATGCTGGATGATAAATGATATTCTATATGAGTGGCAGTGCAAATGCAAATACTGACGAGCGGAGATGCAAGAGCTGGGGAAGTATGATACGACTGGTTATGCAAAATGATGTAAAATGCTTATGATGATGAATGCAATGTGTATGATGCATATGATGCAGACAGGTGATTGGAAATGTGAGTGGAGACGCCAGCGTGGTGGACTTTTGGTAGTTGCCAATGCGGATTGGACTTCGGGTGGCGGGAGGGATTGACTGCCTCGACACGCAGTTTGCTGAAGATGCCATGATTGAAGCAGAAGATGCTCTGGATGTCCCAAGTCTGGAATATCTGGATGACTGTGAATTTGCTTCAGAGAGAATTGCAACTCTGCTTGATGGTCAGGACGACCTGGTCTTGCCCCAGTCTGAACATTGTAATGGTTTGCCCCTGCTCAAGCTCTTGAATGATCTGCCTCAGCCTATGGGCTTTGAAATAATCTTGTCTCGTGTACACCCCTGAAAGCCGGGTTCCTCCCTGATTGCTCCTTGTTGAGATGTCTTTGAATACCTAGCACTGATTTGCAAATAAAATTGTACATTCATAAATGGTGACGTTAAGGCAAAGTTCGATGCAAGATTTGAAAAAGTATCGTTTTATTGAAGTGCCAGGAAAGTGTGAGACGAATGGACTGCTAGCCCAAATGTTGTGCTAATTTGATTGGTGTGAAAGATATATCAAGAGAAATGACACCAATGCTGATGATTAGAAATTATGTGAGGAGTCAGGTTACGCAACCTTGCGACAATATGCTTTCAGAATAAACCTCGTCTCAATTAGGTCTTTCAAGGATTGTAACGTGGTCTGGTTCACGGTTATGAAACAAGGTTATTAGGCTCAAAGTATGATTTGGACCCACCCCTTCTTCTTAATGATCTCCAGTCCTACGCTCAGTTAATTCTACACTTACCTTGACGGTATAAACTTGATGGTTCAAGATTTGCTCGTCGTGGCAGTCACATTATTTTGGTTTTTTTGATGGATGTCAGTGCCCCTTTTGATTTGGGTGGCCACTGAATATTATTTTGTTTTTGTTGAGGGTTTCGGGGTCCTCTTTTGCTTTTGTTTTTGATCCCTAACTTTTGCATGGATTAACTTTGTTTGTCAGATCCATCGGGATTGCCTTGATTTTGCCTAAGTCCCCTCTAAGGTGTCTGACTTAGCAGGCTTTTGATTTTTTTGGATTTTGTTGTGACTGCCATGTCATGGGTTATTGGTGAACAACCGTCTTTTGGATTTTGCTTTGTTAATTCGAGTGCAGGGTTGAATTAGCTGAACACTACCCTACCCCAGGTTAAATGTAAAGGTTTGAATATCCGAAGGAAACTCCTACTTCTAGGCTCGAAGTGGTTTACTAGGGATTAACTCCTTATATCTTTGGTGTATGGGGGAATTGAAACAATGCCTGTACATCATTGACGAGATTCTGTCTGAAAGCATACGGTTTGTAATTATGGGTATCTCGTTTTCATCATCCTCCCTCAAATCATGCTAAACAACAGTAAATAGAGTGGGGTGAATAAATGTGTCGGTGATGAGTGAAAATGAGTGAATACGACATAACTAATTCAAAATATGCATAAACGATACATTAATTGAAAACCAAATACGAATGACAATTGTTCAAAGCATACAATACTTAAACAAACAAAGACAAAATATAAGAACTGCGAATAATGAAATGGAAACATGATTGCCTTCTTCGAGGAATGGACTTGACTGGACTTGATCTGATGTTAGCACTAGTTGGCTGGCGGCATCTGGTTGTTGATGGCACTGAGATACTTCCCATAAAAGGTGAGAGCTTCCTTGTCAATCAGGTCTTGAATTTTGTGCTTGAGAAACCTGCAGTTCTCAATGTTGTGACCCGGAGCGCCCTTATGAAACTCACAATGAGCATTCGCATCGTAATCAGCAGGAAGGACAGTTGGGGGAGCTAGATCTCTCGGAGCGATAGCCTTTTTCTCCATTAGTTGAGCAAAGATATCTGCATATGTCATTGGGAGACTACCAAATACTCTATCTGGCTTCCATGTTCTGTGTTGATTTTGCTGACGCGGACGTTGAACGGTTCGCTGTTCTGATTCTTTTCCAGTTATGGAGAGGGCTTCGAAGATCTGATCCATCTTTCTATTGAGGGATTCCAGCTCCTTCCTGATAGCAACTTGTTCTTGCTGAATCTGCTCCATTTTTCGTCTTGTATTGGCTCTAGTTGCGTACTGGTATCGAGGACTCAGCTTGATTGACTGGATATGAAGGAAAGAGAAACATGATAAACTGATGAGGGAAGGTGAATGCAAGATGCACAATAAATGAGATGCAATGCAAATGATATGCAATGCAAGATGCAAGATCCAGGATCACAGGATCACAAATTCAAACAATTCTGAGATTAGCCGGGTGAACGGTTCAAGGATCACAATCACTGCTCAAAGAAACCCCCACAGGTAGGATTCTAAAACGGGTAAGTGCCTAGAGTCATGGATATCTTTCAAAGATAGTACTTCCATGACAAAGCCTCATCATGATGATAATATCCTCAATAAAATCTCCTCTAGGTGAGGTTCTCGTATCTTCCACACGAGAAAGATTTCTCGGAGGCATCAACTACACAACCATCGACACACGGATTCTAAAAAAGGTTCTCAGAGTCATAGATCGAGGTTGAAAATATTACTGTAAGAAAGTAATACGTTCAAGGGATATCATATGATTGGGGCGTTCATATTAATTCACAAAGAATTAACACTACCAACCACCATGGATAAAACGGTTTATGGTCCTTGGGATAAACGATTCAAACCCGAAAACATTATTGTAATGGCAAAGATTCACCACAACAACAGTATCTCCAAGGAATCTACTCCAAGCGGGGTTTTCGCTTCAACTCAACGTGAAAGACTCCACTACACAACCACCATCCTACTCCTAGGGTTATACTCGGACTCAGGTGTAGAGCCATCTCACAAGGTAACCATAAGCATAGCAACCCCACAATTCCACAAGCACAAGTAACCAAGACAAGGATACAAACGAAAAGTGATAAGAAAATAAAAGACAATAAGCTAACAACTCAAACTAAGATAGGCTCGACTCTCTCTTGCATGGAGCAAAGTCCCCAGCAGAGTCGCCACCTGTCGCACCTCGAAAAAATTCCATCTCGAACATACGACCCTCGCGCGAATGGCGCGGAAATGCAGTTCGACAGAGTCGCCACCGAACTTTATTTTTCCCGAATGAACGGGAGAGGAAAATATCGAGAAAACCTCATAAACGCGGAAAGGAACACGGCCATCGCAACCATATTCCTGGGTTCGGGAGTCGGTTACGTGAGAGGAAGGTATTAACACCCCTCACGTCCGTCGTACTCGACGGGAACCTCTTAATTCGAGTTAACAGATGTTAGCTAAAATTAATTCTTCTCTTCTCGCTACTAAATGCTAAAGGATACTATAAAGGGATAAAAACACTAGGGGAAAGGGGATGGTTAGAGGATAGGGTGCTCGCCAAGGATTGGGGCCCTTGTGCCTACGTATGCTCATTCGGACGAGAATGAGAAATCAGAGCGTCGTAGTTCGACTACGGGAAAGGTTGGGGGGAAATGGAAGATGGAGGGGATTGTGGATAAAGGTAGAAGTGTGCTCGCCAAGACCATCGCAATCTTGTGCCTACGTATCTTACATTCAAGAGTGAATGAAGAATCAGAGCGTTCGTAGTTCGTGGTAACGACCACGAAAGAAACTGGATTTGAATGAGTTTGAAAGGGGTACGGATGACGACTACTTGAAGCTTAAGAAAGACTTCTCGGACCCAAGTAATCGGGAGAGCGAACCAAAGACTTGGAACATTCTCTTTTTCATCTTGAAGAATAATGTTATGTTTGAATGGCGTTTGAACTGATGACGATTACTTTAGCTTAAGAAAGATTTCTCAGACTAAAATAATCGGGAGGGCGAACCAAAGACTTGGAACACTCTCTTTTTCATCATAAGAGAAGTTGTGTTTGAAAGGATGAGGTTGAAATGATGACGATTAATTGAAGCTTAAGAAAGCCTTCTCAAACTCCAAATAATCGGGAGAGCGGACCAAAGATTTGGAACACTCTCTTTTTCATCGTGAAAGGAAAGTTGTTTAAGATGGTGTTTGGGAAGATGAGTAGTTGGAGATAGTTGAATGTTGTCGAGTTGTTAATGTTATTTAAAGGCGTCAATTGCTCACACACGAATAAGATAACTCGCATCCAAACAATCGAAAGCAAGCTCAAAGATTTGAACCCACTCTTTACACCTTGAAAAAGCGTTAAATAATTGTTAATTGATTGATAATTTGTTTCGAAAATCCGCTTGACGTTGGATCAAGGGTTTGACTCATTATCGCGTGCAAAGCGTGTTGAAAATGAAATTGTTTGAAAAAGAGACCGACTTGACTTACGCATCAAGGGTCGAGTTGTAATAGGTTGATGGCGAATGCGTATGAACACTCGACTTACGGGGTTTGAAAATGGCTCGATGATGAATCGAGAATTAGTTTGAAAATAGTTTGAATCCGCTCTAGTCTCTATGGGTGCTCCTAGGAGATAAACTAATAATCAAAGAAATGCGAAACATACATCGGAATGGGAGAGGGATACATGTAAGTTACACGGGATTGCACGAATTAAAGGGGTCTCATTGTCAGGTAGCCCAAGAGAAAGCCGTGTGTGTGCATTTGTGTCCTAAACTACGCCTTGAGCAAAGTCGGGCACGACTTAAAATTAAGATACCTGCAAATAACAAATGATGCAACAGTCCACCAATTTGGCTTTTAGGAGTTTCGATAATTTATTAGGTATTTTCGAATATGGGTGAATAAATATGAATAAATATGCTATGATAATAATATGAATAAATAATATGACAATAATATAGTAAGATAATATAACAATAATATCCACAATAATATTTAACGGAAATTAAGTTCAATGGTCAATGAATCGAATCGGGACACGAAAGAATAGATCTCGTCTTAATCGCAAACATAATGTCGATTAATCAAAGGTAGCCTATCACGATCCCAAAGTACGGAAAATGACCCCAATGGTCATTCCCCATAGATCTGAAATCGAGAAGGTTATCGACTTCGATACGCGACGCTTACGAATAAAAGACTTTCATCGATCCAACAATTGAAATAAAATCGGAGAAAGAAGGTGGTCTCAGATCCTTTGTTTCACGTCAATAATTTGACGGTTATACGGTGGAAATCTCGTCATCGACCTAAAAAATGGAACAAAATGTCCAATAAAAAATGATAAATGAAATTCAACTCAAAATAAAAAATTCTAATAAAAATTGAATATAAACTAAAATTCTAAAAGAAAAATTAATAAAACCATAATATATATTTGAAATTTAAAATAGATAACATACATATAAACTCTAAAGAAATCTTATAAAACAAAACTATAATATATTTCTATAACCATATATAATATATACATATAATAACCATCTATTTTAAAACTAATAAAAAAGTATATAATATATATAAACTAAAAATTATATAATATATATGCAAAATAATAATAATAGTATAATAATTATTTACTAAACTATAATACATATATAAACTGTATATGAGAATATATTTACAAAAATACAAAATATAATATAAAAAATAAGAAAATGAAACTGAGGGGTGCAGAGAAGAGATAGGGAGGTCATGGTTGTTCAAAACAGACATGGGCTGTGTCTAAGTCCAACTCAACAATATAATGAAAATAAAATAAAATAAAAAGTGAATAAATAAAAATAGAAAAACGGTGGATCCAAATTTTCCTAAATTAATCTCTCACTCTCGTTCGAGTTCTCCCTCAACATTCGCTCTATCAACTCCAAAATCAAATTTCCTTTCACTTTAATTTACTCTCTCTCTGTTCAAGTTTTGGCCTTCTTTGTACTCACCCTCACCGTTTCTCGATCGCTGTTTCGTTCTCATCTTTTCTGTTTTGGGTCTGAGATCAAGTTGAGGGTGTTGTTGATTGAAGATTGGGTGATCGATTTCAACGGTTGTTTGGTTGTGTCGGGCTTACGGTGATAGTTGAAGAAGTTTGTATCTGTTTTGTTTGACGAGGTTGAACGAGTTTGTGAATGGGTTGAAGTTTTGAAATGGTTTTGTGTTGATGAGTTTGTGCGTTAATGGCGGAATGGTGGATTGTTAGTTTCGAATCTGGGTTCGAGTGAGGGCGATTTGCAAAAACGGAAAGGAGGTCAATGTGTTTGATTCACTGTGTAATGAAATGTTGTTGGAAATGGTTGAAGTTTTAATGGTGATGGAAGGTAGAACGAAATCTGGGTTACGGTTGATGGAGTTGATGATGAGTAGTAAGGTAGAGTGACGATGGGCGACTAAGTCTTTGGGATTTAGGGTTTGGAGGCTGAGAGCTTCAGATTAGGGTTGTCACGGTTTGGATTTGAAGAAGTTTAGACGGTTGAAGGTGAAGCTGTTGAACATGAGCGAGGAAGATGATGATGAATCGTTGGGAGTTTTTGCGGATAGAAGTGAGAGATGAGAAATGCAGGCGGCTAGGTTTTTCTGGTTGCAACATTCTCACCTATTTTTATATGGAGAGCATCCCTGAAGGATTGAGGTGAGGCTTTGCTTTGTAGTATGATTCACTCAATTTCCTTTTTGTCTGTAGTGAGGTAAAGACATTTTACCACATCCCTGATTTTACTGCTAGTAAATGGGACTTATGTATTTTTACTGTGGTAAATGGTATTCAAGATGATTTGTAATTATGTTTGGGATGTTTAGACAACAACTTGACACACCATGATGACTATCATAAAGAATGTACGAATTGTTCTTGTGCTCACATGAACTCCTCTCTTCTATCCCGTTTTATGCTCGTTAATTGTCTTTGATTTGTTTTGTAAGTCATAAACCTCATACCTCCATGTCTTGTTTGATAGCAGGTTTGGTTCTGGTTTGATAACAGGTCCTGAAATATCAAACTTGACAGCTTATGAAATTCATGAAGACTCTCCCTCCACGTCGGTTTTGCGGTAATGCGCATTTCATAACATTTAGGGTTCATCTGCTGCATAATTTTGTGGGGTCAGTGTGAGGAATTCGCACAAAAATGGCGGACCACTTATCAAGTGTAGGTAGTGATTTTTAAAAAGCCCCCTTTTTACTGGAACTCTGTACAGGTTTGTGACTTAAAATCATTATGCAAGTTTATTACTTGGGCATATGGATTTCCAGTGCAAAGGTAAACAGCTTCTTTTATTATCCGCTGAGAGGCCATGTGTGTTGACTGAAGAATATTCAACGCCTTTCTCATGTCACCATTATTAAGTCGAACAAGAGCAGACATACCACTGTCTTGAACATCAAGCTTTTTAGCATTGATAACCTGTTTCAGTCTCTCAGCGACATGTACGGCATCAAGAGGAGCAAGCTGAAATCGAGTGCATCTCGATTGTAATGCTGGGGATAATCTTGTTTTTGCAGGTCTTGTATCAGGTCCGTTGTTGGATAGGAAAAATTCATTATTATCGTTGTGATGCTGTCTTTATTTTCCTTCTTCTTTTGCAGGTGAATGTACGACCATATGTATAAGGTAACGGTGCCGCGGTTCTGCAACTATTATGGGTGTGATGCTGCAAATCACACGTCACTGTCGACTTTGCGACGTCATCTTGCGGCGGCTGGTTTGTTCATGGCTCGAATTTGGGTTTGCCGCATTTGGCCGTAAGGTGATGTTCATCCTGTATTGGCCTAAAGACTTGAGGTAATACATGAGAATTCTTTTGTCCATCAGTTTCGCTTGTGAAGACTCGGCGCCGGTGAGCTACTGCTTCTGGTACGACATAAACTACATACTGTGGTATGGGTTAGTCGTGCACAATTTGCTAGAATTGCAGGCGTAATGAAAATGTTGTACTTTTAATATTGGGCTGAGTTATACTTTATAGAAAACTTGGGTCTGTTATTCTTTTGTCACAATTTTGTAACCCCTGTTGTGAATTTAATGCAGGATTTCTTGTTTGGCTGGTGCAGTTTTGTATGGCTTGAGATATGTGCGGAGTATCTTGGTACGAGATACGCGTGAAGGTGTAAACCTTGTTACTTGGTTCTAGCTTGCGGAAAGATGGCCCACGTCTTTTGTATATGGTTCTTGTAGTTTGTGTGGCTAAGGGAGTACCGCTGGCATGAGGCACGAGATCATGTTTTCTTCAAATTACACGGCTGTTGCGTAAAATTGTAGGATTCACTTGTGGCAAGTGTTGTTGCACCAAGGCATACGGAGAAGAAATCAAGGAGGTTATGTGGGGACTGATGAGGGGAATGAATAATGAAGTGCACTTTGCAGCTGATGTACCGCGAATATCAGAAATTGGGTGTGCAAACACGACTTGTCTTGTCCTTCATGCTGTTGTTGGATGATGAAACACATGATTTGTACACTAGCTGTGCCACCGGTGAGATGCGAAATTCTGTCGGCAACAGGATAATTGTTGGTGAGTGGACTCTTTCTTTGAAGAATAGCAACCTTAGCACAAAGAAATTGGGTTTTTCTTTTACCGCCTTTTTCGTTTATGAAATTCTGCAAGTTGACATGGAATTGATTGCAGCTGATATGAATCTTTTTTCAGGGTATAATAATTTTCTTGTGGAAATAAGAACATGACAGCTGAAGATTTCGCATTGAACTACAACTTCTCGCTGGGTGTGGATGCAAGTAAAACTTATATGGGCTAAGTAGTGGGGATTAGGAAGGATGATAGTTTGAAGAATAAGGATCAGAACTGTAAGTTTTTTAAACCCAATGTCATCTGCATATGGCTGGTACATTCACAATGCTTGTTTTGGATTCTCATCTATCTTAACTTCTCTTTTGCGAGGCACAAATATAGGAACGGTTTGCGGAAGCAATGGTTTTTCGCAATTAGGAGTGCACTTTTGCCAACACAAGTGATGGAAGAGTAGAGTCAAGAAGATTGAGATGGATCTCATTTACCATGGTAAATTGTCCTTGACTATACCTGTTCCGTTGGTTTTTCGAAACTTCTTCAACTGATTTTCTTTAATTATGTGATGAACCTGATATAACTATAAGCTTATTTTGCTGAAATTTACTCTCGTGATTCCAGGTTGTACCAGCTTTGGAAGTTTGCATGAGGCTTCTGATGATGGAAACTCACAAAGAACTGGAATTTTTATTAGTAGAGAGTAGGGATCAAGAAAGACTTTGGGAAGTAATCTGTCCTGACAAATGATCAGAAGTGGAAGTTTTAAACTCAAGATTACTTGCATATGATTGGTATGTTCACAACAATTCCTTTATTTCCTGTTACTCTTTGAACTCCTTATGATTGAATAGAACCTTAAATTTCACCTGTCTTGTTGTTGTGGGTGTTTTGAATTCAGGATTCCTTTTAATCCATGGCTGTTATTTTCAGGTTGTGGTATTAATGAATATGTTGTCCTTGCTGGTGTAGCTGGTATTGAATTATGAATCACATCGGTGCTACCAGCTTTGGAGTAGGATGATTAATGGTCGTTGCGGCGAAGTGCGAGCTGTGTTTCGGTCACCATGTATTCGCTGGGGTCTTGGAGCTAGAACTTTCTGCAAGATTGGTGCGGTTGGCAATGCGTTACATGCGGGAATCATACTGCTGTCATCACCTCAGAACTTTCCGCAAAATTGGTATAGCTAGGACATCAGTATTGTTGTGGTTTCACTGACGTGAGGCTCTCATCATCATTTACTCTTGCTGAACATATTTTGACTTCAAAATGGTCTTTTGGTGTCATGGACCATGTGCCTTCTAAATTGTAACAAGGGGTGCATAATTTAATTTAGCTTTGAACTTTTGTCAGGAGTTGATAATGAACATGGAAGACATTATATATATTTTTTTGACTTGGCTCTTTCCTCATGTAAGACATAAAATTCAATTTATTTTGAGCAGGTAAATCTTGTTGGGCTTGTACAATGGCCGCTGAATACAATTATGTACCATTTGCACATGTATTGAATGTCTTTCATGACTTGATCACCAAATGGTTTTACCTGCTTTAATTTCAAATGATTCATGACTTAATGAAATCATCTACCTCAGGGCTTGCACAAATAAACTCCTATTATGACCTTGTTTTTTTTAGATTGAGTCTCATGGCTTTGAATAAAAAATCATTTTTTCATAAAGTATCATGTTTTATTCGCCAAGCATAACGTGAGTCTTGGATTTGAAATACATGTGTTCCGAACCCCTTAGATCCCACATCCTCTTGCTTTAATGACAAAGCTTGAAAAGTCTCCCTATGATGTGAATTTAACGAAACTCGAAATCATCTTGCAACATGGCTTTGAAATCATTGATCCATGAGACTAATTTTAATAAGTCACTCATGTCGCCCTAAAGGCTTTACTCACGGCCTTCCATTGTAATTGAACTAGCTTTAACCTCTTTAACTACGCGGCCTTCGTATTATCTCGAAATATGACTTAACAAGCACTTGAAACCAAATACTCCCATCTTAATTTGTCGTGAAAATGAGGACATATCTTTTCTTTGTCTCCACGAGAACTCAACATAGCTGACCAGGGATCAAGACCATAATGGGCATACAAAAGAACTTCCATGAATTCAACCTTTAGGATCATGGTCAAAGGTCGAAGGATTATTTTGAGAAAGATCAAGGAACAATACGATTGCTTGGTATAAAAAGAAAGGTAGGACAAATTTGGGGTATGACAGGTGGTCGAAGCGGCCCCTCATTCGTTAAGGTCCTTCGATGATACCAAAGTGGTATAAACAATCCTCCTTGGGTGGTCGAAGCGGCCCCTCATTCGTTAAGGTCCTTCGATGATACCAAAGCAGTATCTCGAACAAAACTTGAGATTCTTCGGGTGGTCGAAGCAGCATCTTATCTAATAAGATTCTTCGATGATACCAAAGCAGTATCTCTGAACACTTGAGATTCTTCGGGTGGTCGAAGCAGCCTCTTATCCAATAAGATTCTTCGATGATACCAAAGCAGTATCTCTGAACACAACTTGAGATTCTTCGGGTGGTCGAAGCAGTCCCTTATCCCATAAGGTTCTCCGATGATACCAAAGCAGTATCTCTGATCACAACTTGAGATTCTTCGGGTGGTCGAAGCAGTACCTTATCCATTAAGGCTCTTTGATGATACCAAAGCAGTATCTCTGATCACAACTTGAGATTCTTCGGGTGGTCGAAGCAGTCCCTTATCCCATAAGGTTCTTCGATGATACCAAAGCAGTATCTCTGAACACAACTTGAGATTCTTCGGGTGGTCGAAGCAGTCCCTTATCCCATAAGGTTCTCCGATGATACCAAAGCAGTATCTCTGATCACAACTTGAGATTCTTCGGGTGGTCGAAGCAGTACCTTATCCATTAAGGCTCTTCGATGATACCAAAGCAGTATCTCTGATCACAACTTGAGATTCTTCGGGTGGTCGAAGCAGTACCTTATCCATTAAGGCTCTTCGATGATACCAAAGCAGTATCTCTGATCACAACTTGAGATTCTTCGGGTGGTCGAAGCAGTCCCTTCCAATAAGGTTCTCCGATGATACCAAAGCAGTATCTCGGTGATAAATTTGACGAGGAATAGTTGATCCAAACTTCCCATCACAGGAACAACGTTGTCCGAACTTTGCGGGGGAAAGGTCTTCAAGCAATATTTTAAGAGAACCTCTGCTTGAGGAGTCATAAGAGCAACAGCTTCCGCGATTATCATCATCAACTGCATGGTTGAAGAATGACTTGCTGGATAGTCAAATTCCTTGAACTTGCGGGGTATCAACTCTTTTCAGAGAAATACCGTCGACTTTACTAGAGGACTGTCCAAGAAGCTTACGAACTGATCCTGGATCCTGCTATGTTGCTATGCCATGTTAACGGTGATGGCGATGATATGCGTTATGATACATAAACAGGCAACTAAGATGCAACTGCTAGGGAGTGCAAGATGCGAATGCAAATGATATGCTAATGCTCGATATGACTATGATATGATGTGATATTGTATATCTTGCTTATGATAATGCAATTGATCAGGTATGTTGGGGATAAAATCTTGTCGGGGATATCACCAGGGACTGGATTTGGTAGTTGCCAAATGGATTTGGACTTTGGTTTTATAGGATGCCATCGAGGGTGGACTTTTAGTGGTTGCCAATGAATATTGGACTTTGAAGGTGCCAATTGGAGTGGCTTTTTGTAGTTGCCAATAAAAGATTGGACTTTATGGACGTGCCAAGCGAGATCGTACTTTTATTGGTAAAAGGATTTGACTTCCCGACACATGGTATATGACAGCACCACAATCAGAAGACAGATGCGGATACTCTTGGTGCTCCAAGTTGGATCCTTTGCCGAAGTGGTATTCTTGTTCTTGTAAGAACCTTGCTTCTAGCTGGTATGTCATGACGGCTTACAAATATTGAGCGTAGCGACTTATCCAAAGCATGTTGACTGCGCGAGCGTAGCAACTTAACCAATGCGTGTTAATCGTGCTAGCGTAGCGACTCAACCAATGCATATAGATTGCGTGAGCGTAGCGACTTAACCAATGTGTGTTAGTCGTGCTTTTGCTCTGCCCCAAGGCTTTTGACGTTTATGGACCCTAACCATTACTGGTGTCTGGTGCGGTCATCTTGATCAACTTTGAAAGCGTGAAGGGAAATTTCCCCTGTTCAGCTAATCTGCCCCAGTTCAAATGGTCTGCCCCAGTTCAAATGGTCCGCCCCAGTCTACGGGATATTTGAAGGGTTTTCTTCTGGGATGAGAACTTTGGCGATGATTATACCAGGATATGGCTTGAACCCATTTGACCCAGTGTTTGAACCTTGTAGTGGCTTGCCCCAGTTCGTAGGGTTATGAGAAAGTCTTGATTCAGGTCAACACCAATGAGCGATCAAGTTCCTCTTTGACTGCACTTTGTTGGAATTTCTATAATGTCAAGTACTGATTTGCAGTTTAAAATTGTTCATTCAAAAATGGTAATTTTAATGCGACATTCATGTAAGTTTTGAAAATATCAATTATTGGGAATGATGTGAAAATGTGTGACGAGTGGACTATTAATCCAAACGCAATGCTGATTTAATTGGTGTGAAAGATATAGCAAGCATATGACACCAATACATAAAATTAGCAAATATGTAGGAGTCAGTTTACGCAACCTTGCTGTAGTATGCTTTCAGAATAAACCTCGCCTCAATTAGGTCTTTCGAGGGTTGTAACATGGTCTGGTTCACGGTTATAGAAATAAAGGATATTAGGCTCAAAGTATTATTTGTACCCACCCCTTCTTCGTAATGATCTCCATACCTACGTTCAATTAATTTTTCACCTGCTTGACAATGTAAACTTGATGGTTCAAAGTTTGCTTGAAATGGCAGCCATCTTATTTTGATGGATGTCAGTAACCCTTTGATTTGGGTGGCCACTGAATCTTATTTTGTTTTTGTTGAGGGTTTGAGGACCTCTTTTCGGTTTTGTTTTTGATCCCTAACTTTTGCATGGACTGACTTTGCTTGTCAGATCCATCGAGATTGCCTTGATTTTTGCCTAAGTCTCCTTTTGAGGCGTTCGACTTAGCAGGCTTTTGAATTATTTTTTTTTGAAGGATTGTGACTGCCATGTCAAGGGTTATTGATGAACAACCATCTTGTATTTGGGTTTTCTTTCGTGATTCGAGTGCGTAATCAAGTTAACTGAATACTACCCATGCCCCAGGTTAAGTGTAAGGGTTTAGAAATCCGAAGGAAACTCCTACTTCTAGGCTCGAAGTGGTTAACTAGGGACTAACTCCTTATCTCTTCAGTGTTTGGGAATTTGAAGCAATGCCTGTACATCATCGGCGTGATTTTATCCAAAAGCATACTTATCAGCAATTATGGGTATTTCGTTTTCGTCATCCTCCCTCAAAACAGCAGTGCGACAAAGGAAGTGAAATATTTTTGTGATTTTTGCAATAAATGAGAAACCGTGAGTGAATACGAATGGATTTGATCAAAACATGCATGATTATCACATTAACAATACCATTAATACGAAACAATGTTTAAGAGCAAGTAGTAATTAACAGAAAAGAAACTACAATTGCATAAAAACATGATCTAAAAGATGCCAGCATGGAGAAACTGGGCTTTTCTTGCTTGATCAGCGGTCTTGAGAAGACGCGTCTTGAAGTCTTCGATATCATTCAGGCGCGAGGCGGATACGTACAACCAAACTCCCATCTTGAAAGGATATGCATCCCTCGTCAATCAATTGTTGTACCTTGGCCTGGAAAGCTCTGTAATCTTCTGTTGAATGCCCCATTGATCCGGCATGATAACCACAACGCGCCTTGGGATCGTACCCAGGAAGGTACGATTCTGGCATTGGTTTGAGAGATTTAGGCTCCACTAGTGAATTTCGAATTAAGTGTGGCAGAAGCTGAGTGTAAGAAACAGGAATCGGGTGAAGAGGAGCGTTCCTTCTTCCTAAATTAATGCGAGGTCTATGTTGATTCTGGCGTGGACCTTGATTTCCTTGGCCATACGCTCGTTGATTTGCATAAGGAGCAACCCAAGATTTTTGACATGGTTCCCTAGGTATTGTTGGTTGTCCTCTAGGAACCCAAAGGTGGATGTCATCATCTTCCTCAGTGCCCACAGGATGTTCTCCAAAGTGGATTTTCGAGGTCTCTTCAGCAGATACAACCCTTTTGGACTTTTCCTCCAGCTTTTCTCTTGAAGTGGTAGTTTCAACATGATTATCAGAGGATAAAGGTACTTCATCCGCCAAAAACTCAATCTTTTCCTTGTGGTACAAGACTTTGAGCGGTCCTCGAAACTCTTGTACTTTCTCTTTGCCAGGCCTTTGAGTTGAACCATTTAAGCTAGGGTCTTCCTTTCTGGTCAATCTTTGCAATTTGTTTCGAAAGCTTTCACACTCTTCAACAGTATGTCCTATGGTTCCAGTGTGATACCCACATTCTTCCCCGGGATTATCTTCCTCGAAGACTAGGCGTTTGTTGTTAATTAGCTCTCGAATCCTATTCTTGAATGACCAACATCCTTCAATAAAGTGCCCCTTTGCCCCTTTATGGTATTCACACTGCGCATTAGGATCATATCCAAGTGGAGGAGGAGTACGAACTGGCCCGAGGGATATGGGTACCAGCAATGAACTCTGAATTAGATATGATAGTAGTTGTCCACACGGTATAGGAATAGAGCCGAGAATAGGGCGTGATTGAGACTTCTTACTGCCTCTCCGATCCCGAATAGGTGATGACCGTTGATTACGAGGCTTTGGAAGAATTGGTTGGGGGAGAAAACCCAAGAGGAGCAACACACAATAGGCTATTCACTGCAGGCTGCGGAGCGGAGGGAACCATGGGAGTAAAACTCCTAGTTGTGGTACCTTCTTGAAGCTTTTCCTTCCTTCTCCCAACAACTGTCATAACTTCTGGCATTTGCTTCATCTTGTCCTTCACGTTGTTCGCGTCTTTTCCCTGCTCAACTCGATTATGCTTCGAGGATTCCATGGTCTTTCAGAGCTACTTCAAGTCTGATACGGGTGTCGAGAAATCAACTGCGGATTATGGACAAAGGACGGATAAGATTTCTGGCTGAGACAGATATGCAATGCAAATGAAATGATATGCAAATGCAATGCAATGCTCAGGATCACAGGCTCCACCACAATTCTGAAGTCAGACAAAAGAACGGGTAAATAACGGATATCTATGATAAAAGGAACCCCATAGGTAGGCTTTAAACGGGTAGGTGCCTAGAGTCATGGACCTTTTTAAAGATATTATTACCATGAAAAAGACTCGTTCAATAATAATACCATCGAAGGATCTCTTCTAGGTGAGGTTTTCGTGTCGTCCCACGAGAAAGACTCCTCGTGAGTCTCTACTACACAACCATCGAATTCGAGGTTTCTTAAAGGGACCTCAGAGTCATAGATCGAGGTTGAAAATATCATTGTCAGAATAACGATACGTTCAAGGGATCTCATCTGATTGGGGCGTTCGCATCAACCCAAAAAGGAGTAACCCTCATGAGTTAACACTACCAACCACCATGGTTTGAGGGTAAAAGGTCCTTAGAGTTATAGATTCAAACTCAAAAACATCATTGCCATGGCAAAGACTCACCATGACAACAACATCCTCAAGTGAATCAACTCTAAGCGGGGTTTTCGCTTCCTCCCAACGAGAAAGACTCCTCAAGGGATTCCACTACACAACCACCATTCTAATCCTATGTTTTTTCTCGGACTCGGGTGTAGAGCCATCTCACAAAGTTCCCACAATCAGAACCCCAATAGTATCACAAGGAATAATAATAGAATATATAAAAGAAAACAAGCCATTAAATAATAAGAGAAGATAAATACGCAAACAAATCTAACTATCGCGAATCGAGTCAAGTTAGGCTTGACTCTCTCTAGCATAGGGCTATGCCATGTCCCCAGCAGAGTCGCCATCTGTCGTACCTCGAAAAATACGATCCTCGCGATGGACGCGGAAAATACTGTTCGAAACAGAGTCGCCACCGAACTTTATTCATTCCAAGGATGGAATAGGAAAATATCGATAAAACCTTAAAAGGGATATGAACTTGGTCATCGCAACCAATATTCTAGGTTCGGGAGTCGATTACATAGAGGGAAGGTATTAGCACCCTCTACGTCTGTTGTACTCAACGGGAACCTCTTGAGTCGATTCGCGAGAGAAAGTTAACTATGTTTGTGTATCTTCTAAACGGATTCGCTTGCTAATAGGAAAAAGGGGTGATTATTAAGATAGGGTGCTCGCCAAGGATTGGGGCCCTTGTTCCTACGTATCTTCACTTGTAAGAAGTGGAAAATCAGAGCATTTGTAGTTCGTGGGACTACGGGAAAAAGAGGGGATTGTGCTCGCCAAGATCGTTGCAATCTTGTGCCTACGTATCTTACATTCAAAAGAGAATGAAGAATCAGAGCAGCCGTAGTTCGGATGACTACGATTTACTAAAAGGTTTGTGTTTGGAATGAGCGAGAGCTTAGGTCACATTCTAACTGCTAAATGTTGGCTTGTCTACTCGCTAGGGGAGGCTGAAGCACTAGTTTGTTATGCGCGGAAGAAGGGACTAAACAATGTCCTTTGAGAAGATTTGTTTAAGTTATGGATCGCACGGGGCGAAGAATAGAGTTTGATTGATTAAGTACTTTGGTTTGGAAAAGAGGATAGATTGGAATAGGTTTTAGGGTTGTGGTTGCACGAGGCGAGGTTGGTTAAATGTAACATATGTTTAGCTAGAGGTGACGATTACCTGAAGCTTAAGAAAGGCTTATCGGGCCCAAGTAATCGGGAGAGTGAACCAAAGACTTGGAGCTCTCTCTTTTTCAACCTCGGATGTGAAGGTATGGTTCGAGTAGGTTAATCGGATGACAATTACTCGAAGCGCGAGAAAGACTCCTCGGTCCCAAGTAATCGGGAAAGCGAACCAAAGACTTGGAACACTTTCTTTTTCATCACAAAAGGAATTGTTTGAATGGAACTTTGAAAGATAGGATGAGATTAAAGTATTTTAATGGATGAGGATTACACGAAGCTTAAGAAAGACTTCTCGAACCTCGAATAGTCAGAGGAATGAACCAAAGACTTGGAACTCTCTCCTTTTCTCATCTAATATTATGAAAGATGTTTAATAATATTAGAGTGTATTAATCGGATGACGATTACTCAAAGCTCAAAAAAGACTTCTCGGACTTTAAATAATCGGGAGGGTGAACCAAAGACTTGGAACTCTCTCTTTTTCATCCATGTGTTTAAGAAAAATAGATTTGAATTTGTTTATCATTTTTTAGGAGACAATTGTTCGAGCTTAAGAAAGACTTCTCGGACCCAAACAATTGGGAGAGAGAACCAAAGACTTGGAACTCTCTCTTTTCTCATCTTTTATTGAAATTGTGTTTAAATAGTTATTAAGTGTTTTCAATTTGATTTGAGAAAATGCTCGATATGAATCGAGATTTAAATTTATGTTTTAACGTGTGCACTAGCAAAGTGGGCTAGTCTTCTAAGTGATCAACTAGAAATAATTGATCAAATAGGTATCACTGTAAGGAAGCCCAGGATTAAGCTTTAAAATGTTGTGTATTGTGATCAATAGGTTGATGGCGAGGCTTTAAAAGCACTCGACTTACAAGGGTAGAAAATGGCTCGACATGAATCGAGAATTAGTTTGAAAATGATTTAGTTAAGTGAGAAGCAACGATTAATATGGCATCATGAACACATGACATAAGTGAGAACATAGTCAAATAAAATCGAGATCATGAATGAATAATAAAACCAGATTAACCCTAAAGGTTGTCACAATATTTTAAACAATTATTAAAATAAACCAAAGGATACTCATAATTAATATAAAAAGATAAAAAATAAATAAAATAATAATAAAAAAAAGAATAAATTAATCAATTTAAAAAAACTAAATATAATAACTAAACCTCATAAAGATAGTAGGAGGTTCATAAAAAAAATTAAAATAAAATGAGGAATCAAACTATGGGCTTCCAATCCAAACCCAAAAATGACCCAAATAACATTGTAGATTTGTGGTCCTATTAATATTATCAGTTGAAGAAAACTATTAAAAATGAACAAAATTAATTAAACAAAATTTAAAAAAAAAACGTGTAAACAGAACATCATTGCAATCATCCAAGAGAGGCAATAGAACTTACCTCGTCGTTATCCTTGCAATTTCACCGACAGGTTGAATTTATGCGATCTGAAACGGAGGTTCATGGATCCATTCTCCTTCGATCTTTCTCAACCTCATCTTCAAGTCGCAACCCACCCATTTTATCTTCGATCTCACTCTCAGTTTCCGTTCGTTTGGGGTTTCATCTTGTTACGGTACAATGTTCTGTTATTGTTGTTGGTGGTGAGGTGAAGGTGTGAATGGTGCGACTAGTGGCGAGCTAATCTAAAGCTGAAGAAATGCAGTTTTGGTGTCTGATAGAGCAACAATGACAAGGGACCCAAATGTCGCGACTGCAACCCATCGCTCATCGACAACTAGCTCCAACACTCGTCAGAGAGAGAACTTAGCCTCTGCCGGTTCTGCATCGTCCTCCCGGTGCTTCGGTAATTACCACCAATCGCCTCGCTGTTGATTTTTGATTTGGGGAAAGAGAAGAGAAAATGGATCCCATGATTTGGATATGGTTTAGAGAGAGGTGCACACCAACTGTTTGTGAGAAAGCCTTTGTTTAGAAACATTGATTTTGAGGATTGCTTGGAGCTGGTGAATAAGTTGAATAATGTTGGGTTTTATGATGAATGTTATTGCTCGCTTGAGCTCGCAACAGAGGCATGGTGTATGTTTTGTAATTGGTCTGTGACTTCGTCTTACTCGCACTCCACTTCTGTCTTCTTCAACTTGTTCACGGTTTTGGTTTATCGTGGCAGATCTGAAGTGTTGTTGTTGATGTTTCGTGACAATAAATGAAGATTGTGAGTTTGGATAAGGTAGATGGTTCACCAAAGAAACAAACTTGAGGGATGGGGTTTGTACTGAAGGTATGGTTGAAGGCGTACAGTTGAGTAGGGGTAGAGCAGCTTGTATGACTCTAGAGGTAGATGGTGGTTATTTATTGATGAAGGTTGTTGATGTTGGATTCAGTTAAGAACAGAGGATGTTTAATGAAGCCTATAGCAGGTGAGGTTGTGAAAGATTGATGGGAATTAATGAAGTTTGTATTCAGATTGCAAGAATGGTGTGGGACGGCTTCGTAACGAAAAACAGGGGGCATCACAAATTTCTGTTGTGATTGAAAATTTTGAAAGTGTCTGTGAAGGTGAAGGGATTCCAATGATGGGGGATTTGATGCTGTAGTTTAAGGTGATGTGAACGGTCTATGATGCTCTTGTTGGCCTCTCCCCTCGTGGAAGATTTCTCGACCAAGACGTATAGTCAGCTAACAATGCTGTGCGATTCACAACCCCAAAATACAACCTTCTCCAATCATAGCTTGAAAGAGTCCGGAAGCTTTATCAGGTGGATGACATTTTCCAAACACCACTATCAACTTGATAAGTGCAGTAATGTAAGATCTGTACTCAAATTCACGCAGCAGTTTGAAGCTTTGGGAGCATATTCTCCACGCGAGTCTTTTCATGTTTGTTTTTTTGTTTTGGTGTTTGTGATGCAGGTTAAACAGTGGAGGAATTAAATGAAGTATATGGTAAGAAGAAAAATGGTGGAAGAAATACAGTGAAGGTAAATGTTATATGGTTTATATTAAGGTGAGGTAACTGATGAAGAACAGTGTGAGGTTAAGGAGAGTTCATGAGAATGGTAGAAGTGGAGGGACTCATTGGTGCTGCGAAAGTTATGGCAAAAGTCAGCCTACACATCTTAGTTTCGTCATAAGTGCAAGGCTGGTATGTATACTTTGATAGTTTATGATTTCTGTTGAAGCATAACAGATACTGTGACTTTGCGGCTGTTATGGTAATGAAGGATATAAGTGAGAGAGGTGTTTTGATGTTTGTTCTCTAGTGATTACATGGTGTTTGAGCTGATGTATTTTTTTTGTGACACGTTTTGTGGGTTCAGCAGGAGGTGAAAAATGTTGTTCTTGGTGGAGGAATTGAAGATACGAATATGGTTTTAAGGTTTTGAAGGTGAAACTTTTGGTATGGTTATCGACGAGATGAAGGATGAAAGGATGTTTTGAAGGCGTTTCCCGGTGGTTGTTGGAAATCTCGACTCAAGGTTATGAATCCTTGTTGGTTTTGTGATGTGAACAAACTTTATTTATGGTTCACACACACGCAAGGTTTGTGTTGTCCATAGTATCAGAATTCAAAATGGAACAAGGGTTATAGCTTCGTTTTGATTGCAACAGCGGCGAGAGCTCGTAAAGGATGTTGTCACAGTTATGGTTTTGTTTTGGTATTGGAAGTTTAAAGTAGTGGAAAAACTTTAAAATGGAGTTTATGAGTTGGTCTTATATACATGGTGTGAGAGCAAAGATGAAAAGGATGAAAATGAAAGCTATGGCATATTATGTTTCTCTTTTCATTCTCTTTTATGAGTGTTAAGAAGAGAGGTGGAAGAAGGGTTAGTATGAAGAGTTGAAGTTGTAAGAAGGTTGTGTTAAATGGATGTTGTTCACCGTTCGATGATGGAAGATTGGTGATGGAATAAAAATACAACGCAGTGGTAAATCCGGCAAGGCTTTATGCGAAGAAAGTGTGAGAGGTTTGGTTTGGCTTAGAGAAAAAAATGGTGGTGGATGTAAAATGGAAGTGGAGGTTGTTAAACTGAGATTGCTACGATGAAAGGTGATAAGATGAAGGTGTGATTATGTGAATGAAGTTCACACTTTCTTCTGAAACTTCTCTTTTTTTTTTTTCTTTCTACACTCCCCATTATATTCCTCTTATCTCAATGTGTTGTGTCATTTTCAAAGCTGCAAAATTGTTGTTGTTTTGTTGCAGGTTATGATGCTGATTTGTCTTTGGAGATTTCCTTGTTGAAGAATGGTAGCAGGAGGTTTTTACAGTGTAGGATGTTGTTGTGATGTGTTGGGGTTTAGTCCCTTTCAACCTGCAAGTTGTACCAGGCTTTGGCAGCCTATAGTTGATGTTTTGTAGCAAAGTTTTTGTGTGCAGTATTTGTTGTGGTAAAAGGCTTGCGCATGGCTCTTGTATTGGTAAAGTAGGATTTATTTTATTAGCATTTTGGAATGTTGAAAATATTGTCTTGTTGCTGCTGGTACGATTTATGATGTAGGTAGTAGCAGATGTGTCATGGAGTGTTATTTGTGTAGTGGAGGTACAACGTTTTGGCTATATGTTGTAGAGATACTTGGTTTAATTGTGTTGTAAAATAACAACAGTAACATGCCAAACGTGGGCCATGGTTTAGATATTATGTAGGAGTCTTCAAGAAGTTGTCTGATTGCAACTTGTGTTAATATTCCCCCTTTTTTTGTGAGTTTATGAATGGGCTTTTGGAGTTATTTGGGGTTTTATGACTTTTTCATACTAGAAATACAAATGGGCTAATATCTTGTAGATGAACTTGTTATTAATATTGTTTTTCACCATTATTCATGTTGAGATCTTTTGTTGAATTCCCACTTGAAATAAATCTTGAATAAATTTTGAGAGATAAAATCAAACATAATCCTCTTTTGGACTTGAAATGAATTCAAATCTTGGATCAAAATGAATCCATCCATGAATTAACCTCTGAACTTTGAATGCATTATGGCCATAGATCAATCTTAAATTTCATCATGAATTTGGAATTTGGATCTTACATGACACCTTGCATAGAATATTAAACTTGAATCTTGAATTAACACTTAGCTCTTGAATCATGATGAACTTGTCTTCTTGATGATCCACAAACGTTCATATTGAAACTTCTTAAACATGCCTTGCAAATCAGAATCACAACTTCATAAAATTCGGTGCACTTCCTGAAACCCTAATTGAAAATGAGCGGGTCTTTGATGATCTTCAACCACAAAGTATTTGAATTCAACACATTTTGATAACTTGAGCCACACACAAATAATCTGAATTGGCACCAAACTTTAACCGAGACTTCAGACGCAACCACTTGAATCATTTACCCTGGCCTTGAAATGAATCAGTCTTATAACTTGGGCGGTCAATCTTGTTTTGAAGTCTGATCACAAGAACGATGGCACATTTTTTCTTTTATCCGTACCTAAACCACCACTTTAGCAAGAGCTTGTAATCACAACGAGCGCAAACAAAGCCTTCATAATCCAAATATTAGAGGACCATGGCCAGAAGTCATGAAGCAGTAAAACATTCATTAAATGTCGAAGTAGGACAAATTTGGGGTATGACAGTAAGCACAAGATTATGAAATCTTGGCAAACCACCTTCCTCTGTCTTCTTCTTCTTCTATCTCTCTGGTCCGTCCAAATCTTTTTCTTTTCCTTGGTTCCTTGAACTACGGTGCTCTGACTTCCTCATTGCATTATGAGGGTACGTAGGCACGAGGGCCCCAATCCTCCGCGAGCATGTTATTTTCCTTTTCCTTTCTTCTTTCCTTTCCTTTTTTTAGTTAGAGGCCTTTAGATAGATAACCCATCCAAGCCTAGAAATAAGCGAAATGGTTCCTGTCGGGTACGACGGATGCTTGAGGTGCTAGTACCTTCCTTTCGCATAACCGACCCCCTTTTCCGTTTCTCTTCCCTTGGGTTTTATCGATATTTTCCCTGTCCTTTGGGACTAAATAAAGTTTGGTGGTGACTCTGTTGTATCTTTGAGTGTGCGATTCACTCAGGTATAATCCCGCTAGCTTCAATGCTCAAAGTGCTCACACATTCAAGTTCAAATAGATAAGCAAAGGCAATTAAAGAAGTGCACAAGCAAACATGTCTTAGAATCATAATCAAACACCATTAATAAACATACAAAGACAACATGAGCCGAGCAAGATAAAAATCAAGTAAGGTAATAACTCATATCACATCATGATCAACTTATTTCAAATATAAAAAGATAAGTACAACACCATCCAACATGAACCACAACAAAGACTATGCATTAGTAAATCATTATCTCATGAAAAACAAGTCACAAATGGTTCAAGTAATACGGTTAAGGCATGGTATCAAGATGAGGAAGTAACATAAACATGAACATCAACTCAAAAATTAACTCATGGATAACAAGAAGAACCATCAAGAATCAAGTTCAAAACATGCACACACAACCAAGTAAGCATCAACCATTATCATCTTCAAAGGAAGGCATGTATCCAAGTAAGGTGTACAGAACAAAAGATCAAGTAATAAACATTAAAACATGAAGATCAGAAGCACACTCAAATATTTAAATTCAAAACCAACCTCATGTCACCAAAAAGAGTTCAAGATGCATCACATTCAAAGCATGAACAAGAAACTAGGTATTCATCAACCAAAGACATCCACAAAAGGAAGCAAATGATCATGTGAGGAAAACAAGGAAAAATGATCATACAATGGCCATTAAAAAAAATGAAATTTAGAAGCTCAAACAAGTCATTTAAGTCACACAAGAGTACCAAGAATCAAGGGATCATTCAAAAGAACAAGCTCCAAAGACTAGGTCAAGTATACACAAGCATCATGTTCATCCCACCATCAAATTGAATCATCAACCAAAAATAGATAAATGGCCAAATAAATGTGGATCCAAAGCTCTAATTCAAGTTAAAACAATCAATATTAAGCATGAATAGGAACCCAAAAGAATTGCATAAATGCATCACCAAAATGAATCAAATAATCTCATGTAGAAGGTTAATCGAACATACATCAAGGATTAACTAAAATCAATTAAGAACCAATCAAAAATTCAACATCAAAATATTAAAACATCCCTCAAGTATCCGTAATTCATATATCAAAACATGGTTAAGAGATTGAGTCAAGAAGATAAGCACAAAGCAACAAAAGTATAAACCCTATCCAAGGACAAAGATGTAAAACCACTCCTCAAATTAATTCAAAATAAAATAGTAAAATTAATTAAAAAATAAAATAAAAATCATGAAAATTATCTCAAGACATCAATTAATAAGAAATATAATTTTATGTATTTTTTAAAAAGATTTTATCAATTAAAATACAAATCAAATTGAAAATGACAAGAAAATAAAATAAAAAGGAAGCACAAAACAAAGGGGGTGTCCCCGCAATTCTAAAAACAACATGAACCAGGTTTTCACGCGTTGTGCCACTAAATGAGGGGGTGCCAATAAAATGATATCACTAACCCCAATCCAACATATCAAATAATCAAAAAAAGATGCAAAATGCATCGTTCGACTAAATGATGTCAGAGCCACACACGCAAGTCAACCATAGTCAGACACACACGTCAGTCAAGGACACGCAGATGCCGTAGCCCTAGCTCTGGTCATCTTCTCAAGCGAGCATCACTGGAGCTCACTGTAACCTCAACTAAAATGCACGAAATCATACACCAAATTAAAGAGAAAATCACAAGGATCATGAATCTAGCATTTGTTTTCATTTATAATGGCTCTATCACCATGAAATTTGAGCACACACATTTGAGGCATACATTAAATCTCATCCAAATCAACACAACATTTATGCAAACACTGCCTCTATCACTAGAGGACTTCAGATGCACCAGCATAAACCCTAAACATGGCCTAAAATGAGAGATGTAGGTTGAAGAAAATTACCTAATGGAGGAGCTCCGTTGGCTCTTGTTCTTGAGTGAGAATGAAGAGAAAACTTCACATAATGCTTTGTTATGTTTCAAGAATGATGAATCCAACACAAGAATGGAGTGAAAACTTGGGAAAACTAAGATTCGAATTGAAGAAATTTAGAGAGCACAAGGTGAATTTTCAGATCTGATCCTTGCAAAAATGAAGCCTCCTCTCATGTTTTAGTGTTTGTTTCCTTTATATCTGATGGATTATGGTGGTTTTAAGAGGCCCAAATGAGAGAAAAAAATTTGTTTGGAGTTTTTTTTTCCAAAAACTTGCATCCACAGGTTCTCAATTATGTGTGTGTATTGTGTGATCAAAAAGTGGGTGCAGAGGTCATGAGGAAAGGGTTGAAACGTGGGAAATGATATGGTGTGAGCAAATATAGTAAGTTTATGGTGTTTTGGCATTTCTAAGTTTGGCCATAAATTTAAAAGTGTGTGCATGAGGAATGACATGTCTTTAGGCATATTTGGCAAAGAAGGGATGATGTAATGTTGATGTGCAATTGACTTATGTATCATGCTGCAAGAGAAATGATCACACTATGTCAAAATACCAACTCCACGCACAATAGAATCATGTTCATGCATGCTACTCTTAAGGACCATATCTTGATGAATTCTTGACCAAAATGTGTGTTTTTGAGCTCCAAGGAAAGTTTGAAGCATGATGAACAACTTTTGTGTTAGAAAGAAATTATAGGAGGCTTGAATCTATGTGAAAATTGCACTTGAAATCCCGTTCTCAAAACTAGCTCCTAACACTTAGTAAAATTTCACTAAGTTACTAAATTTGTCAACTTTTGGACCAAATGTTGTGACCACCATAACTTGAGTTCTAGAAGTTCAAATGATGAGTTCTTTACATCAATGGAAAGCTTAAAACAAGACCTACAACTTTCATAATGAAAGAATTTTGAAATAAAGCTTGGAAAGTAGTGTAATTTGGCCTTAAAAATGCCTCCAAATTTTGACTAAAAAACACTTAATAAAAATTCTAAGTATTTTCTAATTTGACAACTTTGGAACCCTAAATTTAAGACATCATAATTTAAGATGTATAAATCCAATGGAGGAGTTCTTTACATCAAAAGAAAGCTTGAAACAAGATTTATAACTTTCATGTTGAAAGGATTTTGAAATAAAGCTTGGAAAGTGGTGTAATTTGGCCTTGAAAATGCCTCCAAATCTTGACTAAAAAACACTTAGAAAAAATTCTAAGTATTTTCCATTTTGACAACTTTGGAACCCTAACTTTAAGACATCATAATTTGAGATGTGTAAATCCAATAGAGGAGTTATTTACATCAAAAGAAAGCTTGAAAAAAGATCTACAACTTTCATGTTGAAAGAATTTTTGAAATAAACCTTGGAAAGTGTTGTGATTTGGCCTTGAAAATGCCTCCAAATCTTGACTATAAAACACTTAGAAAAAATTCTAAGATTTTCCAATTTGATGTATAAATCTAATGTAGGAGTTATTTATATAAAAATAAAGATTGAAACAAGATCTACAACTTCAATGATGATGGGAAATTGAGATGAAGCTTGTATCATTAAGGAATTGGTCTTGGAAGTCATGTACTAAAAGAAGGAATTTTATACTTAGAAAAATCCAAGAAACCCTAGTTTAGTAAATCTTCCAGATTTTATGATTCTCCATGAAAGATGACTTGAAATTACCTTACGTGACCAAAAAAAACTCAAGGGTTGACTTTTGTAGGACCACAATTGACTTTCTTGATCAGATGAAACCCTAATCCTCTTTCCATTGACCGAGGCCTATGCAATGACACGTGATTAACCATGAGACATATGTGAACTTCTTGTGATGTATAATGACCTAAAGAAACAAGATTTGCTCCAAGAATCAATCATAAGAGGCCTTTGATCAAAACCCTAGTTCAGGCACAAAAGATAGGAGAGTGTGATCAATGCTTGAAAACCTTAATTTAGATGATTGTGTGATATTGCTGAGAATGCCTTGTGTCGCACACCAAATTTTACCCTTAGATTCATTGATCATTCGAATATTATCTAAGTCAATCATCCATGCATAGCTAACCATTTTAACCGTTTTGTTTGTTTTGTTTTGTGAAGATAGGTTACTGCTGGAAGTGCAGGAAGTTATGAAGGTTGTATGTAGATATAAAAGAAGGATATGTCTTTGTTCTTATAGCCTGTTGATCAATACATGGTCTTCCTCTACAAGATGACTCAGAGATTTCCTAAAGAGGACCAAAATTTCTTGTCCATAAATTTCAAAAGTGTGGTTTGAGAACTGGTTGGAGTTTTATGACAAGTTGGATTTAGACTTCTCCTAACATGGCTCAACTTTGTTTATGAAATGAATTATTAGTTGTCAGAGGGAAGATTTTTTGGATATTGATAGTTGATGAACCGTATGACTTGAGATGTTAAAGTTGGATGAAAGAACTTGGAATGGAGCTTAAGCAAGAACTTTTTTCGAAATAAAGTCTAAATTGATGCATTACTCTTTGCAAAATTCAAATCCAAATCCAAGCCTCACATTCAAATTCAAAGAGGTTTTGTATCAGTATTCAATTAGGATTACGCCATACAGTTATTAAGAGTTCTTGATTCAAAAGAATTTTGGCATGATTAAATTCCATTAAGTGCAAGACCCATTTTTTTGCAAAGGTTCATTATTATTCAAGTCACAAGGTTCATTTTAATCCAATTTCAATTTCTATGAGTGTCAAAGTTATTTGAGAAATGCAAGGATTGAAAGATTTACAAAATTCAAAAAGCTCTCAAGGGATATCTTAGAAAGTTCATGCTTCAATTCAACTTCTAAAAATATTCAAGAAGATTCCTCCCAATGCACATGCAAAATTGTCTTGGTAATATGCCAAACTTTGTGGTGTGCTCACATTAATTAGAATTCTTATTCTTATTTCTTAAAATAATCAATAATGCGACTATAATTGAGGAACATGCCGTAAAAAGACTTGTTTGGAAAAATGATTTGTTTTACATATGATTTACACCAGTTATAGTCATACACAAGAGTTCATATGAAAAAAATCAAGGTTTCATAGGAAAAAAGGCAGCCTTCAAATGCTAAAGTGAGGCGCCACTTTTTAATGTTGCTTCTTGATGGGATGATACCATCCTTGATATCAAAGTTTAATGACTCCAGACAAGATACTTCGGTTGTGGGGAGGGGGGGGGGGGGGGTTACCATGAGACCAAACATGAAGGTTACCTAAAACAAGAATGAAAAAAATTAGGAAGCGCATATCCATCATCAATAATATTCATCACAAAATCATGCTCAAAATAAAGAATCACAACATGCCAGATTAAAAACGCAAGGATTTTATCATTCAATGCATCTTTCCAAAACAATCCCAGCATGTCTAAACTCAAATTGGAAATAAATTCATGACAATGTTTCTCACATTCAATATGAGGATTCTGGGAAAGCTATAAAAAGGGGGGACAGACGAGATTCAGAGGACACACAAAACATTCACTAAAACGAATCCACGAATTGACAAACACAGAAAGGTTCGCAAATTCACAAACAGGGGGAAGAACACTCACGAATACACAAGAAATCAGAGAGATTCGAAAACCCTAAAACTTCTAAAGGGATTTGAAATAAAACTTATCTGTCGTGTTTGTTTTCCGCCGTCACTTCAAAACCACAGTCGCTGGAATCCCTCTACCTCGCCGCGAAAACCCCATCGAAAACCTACAAAAAAATCCATTTACAAGAACAGGTGAGAAGAAGAAGAAATGGAGTGAGAACAGGAGAGGAAATCGCGAGCAGGGGTGGAGAAGACGAAGAGGTGTAGAGACGAAGAAGAAGATCGTGAGGATGAGAGAAAAGAAAAGGAGAGCGGCGAAGGAAAGAAGAAGAGAAAGAAAGAGGGAAGAGAAGAAAAGAAACCAGAGAAGAAGAGAAGTCGAGGGAGAAAAAGAGCCGAAAAGGAGAAAGAAAAAGTGAAGAAGAGAAGGAAGTGGAAAGAGTTGAGGAGAGAAGAGCATGAGAGAGAGGTTGAGAGAGAGGAGAGAGAAGAGATCTGAAGAAGGTGGAGGATGCGCCGTTTTGGGGACGAAATTTAGGGTTTCAATTGAAACCCTTTTCCCTTTCTGTTGGTCATTCTGGGTCGGGTTTGGGTTCGGTGGGTTCACCACCACCGACCCAAACCTTTTTTTTTTTTTTTTTTTAGTTTTTGTCTTTTTTTTTAGCTGTTTTTTTTAGTTTTTTATGTATTGGGCTTGGCCCAAGTCTGTCTTTTTTCTTTTGTAATAAAATAAAATAAAAAAAACACTAACAATAATATAAATAAATAAAAACGAAAATAATAGAAAATAATAAAATATAGTAATTAGAATATAAGTTTTTTAATTTAATTTAAGTTCTAATTTAAAATAAAACAAAAATTAAAAAAATATAATATAAATATTTAGAATTAAGTTTAATTTAGTTTAACTTTTAGTTTAATAATAACAAATTAAAAAAAAAGATTTAGTTTTTAATCTATTACTATTTAATAAACAAAATTTAAAATTTCAAACTAATTTAGTTTATCTTAGGTTTTTTAGAATTTAATTTGGTTAGAAATTATTTTAGAATTTAATCTTTGCATAATTTCCACTTAATCTAATTTTTTAAACAAAAACAACAAAAACAATTTTAGTATTTCTTGTTTAAACAATTTACCATTTATTTTCCAATTGGTCATCAATTCATAATCCACATCTAACTTTTTCTCGATTATCCATTTGAACATAACCCCTAACCATGTTAATTCACATATTCATCTTACTATTATCTTACCTATTGCATGTATATATTTTTTCCTTAATAAGTCCATTATCATCTGTCCAGTTCTGAAGGAAAGGTATCCCATTTGACATCCATGTCAATACCTTTACCCTACCCCCATCCTAGCCTTAGGATCCGAGTCGCTGTACTCGTGCTTAGAGTCCCGTCGTGGACATGCATTCCATTCTTAAACCTTTTCCCTTCATCCTAGCCCTAGGATTTGAGTCGCCGTACTCATACCTAGCGTCCTGCCGTGGACATCTTTAACCTTATCCTAGCCTTAGGATCAGGAGTCGCCGCACTCCATGTAAGTTTATCCATGGAATACTTACTCACCCCTTTATTAACTCTCTATAACATAGACTCGGAGTCGCCGCACTTTACGTAAGTACTTCCCTATGAATACTTACGTCCCCTGGAACCTTGACCACAATCAACAAGTTCCTCTCCCTCTTTGAGGGGAACTATGAATACTCTGATTCCATCCCCTACCCAGGATACGTAGGCACAAGATGCGATTTCTTGGCGAGTATACTTAGGACTAACTCCTTAGGTCCTCCTTTCAACCCTTTTAGCATACCCTTAATAGATAGATATAGCCAAATAACACATTTTAAACAAGAGGTTCCTGTAGAGTACTACAGAAGTTTAGGATGCTAATACCTTCCCTAAGCTTAACCAACCCTAAACCCTAGATCTCCCCGCATTGTGTTTACGATGCAAAATAGGTTTTTCCTTCTTTAACCTTTCCTTCGGATAAATCAAAGACCGGTTGTAAATTTAAGATTGTGATTCAAATTAATCAATAATTTGACATCCTATTCTCACCGCAACACCTTGATGAATAAAAGGACTTTGTAACTCAATAATAACATGATGTTGAGGTTGTCTCCTTACTCCTTGCTTTGAGAACCATCTCCTCCTCTTGAGAAAAGTAAAGAACTTTTGATCCCATGCCTTAGGAACAATGCAATGCATAAATGAAGATGCAAATGAAATGAAGCATAAGGCAAAAGGGTTAAAGAAAAGGAAAGCAAATTTTGGTGCGTTACACATGTTAACTAAAACTAAAGGCAATATAAAGTTATTCATCAACAACGTACATAACGTAACCATAACGACATAAGTATATAACTTTGTTCTAATAGTTGGAGTAAACATTGTGTGAGATCTTAAGACATTTTATGTTTTTTTTTCACAGTAGAACATTGAAAGTTGACGTCAAATATGGAGCTAGTGGTTCTATAACCACAAGGAAATCACATACCGTAGGTGATGACAGTCGTTGTATGTTTTATATTTTTACACTAATGAAGGATGTGTGTTGAGAATATGTAACACCTATATTTGAGAAATTATATTCTTGTAGTTTATTTATAAAGTGTCAGGATTTTAGGGTGTTACACAATCTCTCTAACCTTTACTCTCTTTAAATTTCTTTTATTTGTTTTTATTCCGTTGTAATTTATAACACCATAAATATCCCTCGCGTAATTTAAATAAAATATCAGAGTAAAAATTAACATAAAAATATTTAGGAAGCTACGGTTCAACAAACACCTGCTCATGAAATAAAATATGTAACACCTATCTCATTTAAAAATTACTAATAGTAATAATAATAGTAAAACATTCACCATGCATGAACTTCAATTTTATTTTAGAAGCAGAAACATCCACATCAAATAATTATTCAAAATATAATCATGAAATAATATAATTATAACAAAAATTCAACATAGGAGATAACATAATTCTCCACCAATGGAAATAGACACACAAACACCAACCCCCAGTGTTACACATAAGAGCAGACGCCAAATCTAGAATAAAAGGAAGACATCATCTTCCACATACATCCACTCCCCTACTGCGGATTATCTGCACAATGCCCTCGTAAAGGCAACATTCAAACAGAAGGGGCGAGATACCACAATTATATAAAGGAAAATATGATAATAAGTAAGCATCAAACTATCACACGCATAATCAGACATCCCAACAACACACTTCCACACCATCAACACAACAATCATTCAAACATAATAACAATGCAACCAATATGCTATGCAAGGAGACTTAACAACTTGAGTCAATGCATGTGGTACCAATATGAAAACTTTTAGGTTCACCGCCCTGATCCCCACCTAGGACTAGAGCCCACCAATTTGTTACCATCACCTCCGATAACACTTCACTGATTCCATCACCACCAGAATCAGCTACTCTCACCCAATCCCCACCTAGGATTGAGGCTTACCAAAAATGGACCACCGTTCAACACAATGAATGCATGTAACATAAAACATGCAACCTCATACTACTGTCTTTATTCTTTACCAACAACACAGGAGCTCTCCAAGGCGACACACTTGGTCTCACAAATTTCTTCTCCAGCAATTCTTCTAATGTCTTCTTCAACTCTGCTAACTCTGACGCTGACATGTTGTATGGTGCCATAGAAACTGGTCTGGTACCAGGGACATGATCAATAAAAAACTCCACCTCTCTCCGGCGGTAGATCTAAAATATTGTTTGGAAACTCACGCACCACCTACAATTCATCAATCACAGCTTGACTATTCATAGACAAGGATGCAAATAATGCAAGCAACTGAGTTTCCTCTTCCAAAAGCTCTCTCAACTCTCTAGCAGACAAGAAACCATATTCTTCCTCATCATCAGGAGCAAGAAACCACACCAATTTATTATATCAATTGATATGAACATGATTGAACTCCAACCATTTCATTCCCAAGACCACATCAAGATTCCTTAGCCGCAAACAAATAAGATCAATTCCAAAATATCTATCAAATATTGACAAAGGACAGTTCAAATAAACCATAGAAGTAGTCACGATCCCTTAACAGGTGTTTCATAACAATTTCTCCCTTCATAGCAGAAAAATTAAGGCCTAGCCTTTTCACACAATCAACAACAATAAAAGAATGAGTAACACCGGTATCAGTAATAGAAATTAAAGGCATACTATTAATGTAACATATACCTCTGATCAATCTGTCATCACTGGAAGTCTGAGTCCCAGCAGAGAAAACACCTTTTCTCCAGTCGAAGCTTGCTTTGGATTTTGGAAATAAGTACTGATATGTCCTGGTTCACCATAGTTTTAGCAAGTCACCACATTGTCCTTGTAATTAGTAACCAAATGTCATGTGTTCCCACATCGATAATACTTCTTCACATCACTCTTGCATTCACTAACATGATGACCTAAATCACAACATTGTAGCACCCCAAAATTTGCCTTATCTTTTTCTTAACCCAAAATTGAATCCAACTATGTTTCCAACATCATTTAACATCTAATCATGAATTTTGGTGACCAATTGTTCAAGAATTGAGAAGTAACCGAAAAGTTGGAAAATTAAGGTTTTGAAAAGGACAAAGCCATAACTCCTTAACCATACAAGGGTTTTTGACCTAGTTTCAAGAGGAATAGGTTCCTAAAACAAACATCAATATTGAAGTACCTAACCGGGGATTTTTAAAAAGTACAAGTGGGTTCCATAACTCTTCATGGTTAGAGAGAACCAAGGTCCACAAGTAGGCAAAAATTCACTTTAGCAAAGCCAGGTCAACATGAGTTTTTTTGATTCCAAAACCTCTCCAAATCGATGGTAATCAACGACTAAGCCTCATTTATGATGTTTACATTGTTAATAAACATGTTCAACATCAATTCCCATGAAAATGGACCAAATATCAAAGGAAATCATTATTTAATGCAAGTTGCAAAAGTGAATAGTGAAGAAAGAGAAAAAAGGTGGCTACCCTTGTTAAATCATCAACTTTACTTCAACAAGTCACCTCTTATCCTATCAAGCATGATGAAAATATTTTATAGGGCATGAAGAATATCTTAGTAGAGTGGCTTAAAGACAAGGATGAAGATTGCATTGGAAAACTCAAAGATTTTCATGATGGAAGGTTAAAATTGGCAATTTGCTTCACTTTTGCCCATACCTTGATCCAAGGCCTTTGGCTATAAACAGAACTCACTTCCTACATCACAAAAACACAAGTTCCATGCTAGAAACCAGCTAGAACTCCCTTCCTTACACAATCACAAGTTCCTTCAAAATCTCATTAAGTTTCCAAAATCCCTCAAAATCTGCGTTTGCAAAACACTTGTCAAAATCATTTACAAACTTCTTCCAACTCGATAAACACTTCAAACACATAAAATATGATGTATTGAAGCTATACAAATCACTTACAAAATTATGTAACAAGGTTTGAGTGAGTTATTCTTTGAAATCTTTGGATTTTGGAGTTTTTCCTTCATTTACAAGGCATTTCGTCCACTAGCTTGCTTAGAGGTTGTTTGGAGCATAAATTCATCATCCTAGGAACATTTGTAGACCTCGAAAGAGCTCTCAAGATCTCTGGTTTTCTTATTGCTTAAGCTCGCTTCAAGAGGTAAACCTAAAACTCATAAATGTGAACTTCCCACTTGCATTTCACATGCTACCATGACTGTTTTTAGGGTTTTTACCATGATGTTCTTGAACTTTTCCAACTCGTAACTTGATTTTTCTTATGAGATTGATCTTGTATGATTTATTCATGTTTGTTAACATGTTTAAATAATCAAATTTGTTTGATTCATTGTCTTACCATGTGAATTATATTCTTTTTATCATTTAGATTTTTATGTTTTGTTCACAAACTTAAAAACCTCATAACTTTTCCATTTTTCAACATTTTTGATCCATTCTTTTTACAACATGTTCCTTATAATGTCTAATTTCACATAGTGGGAAAATAATTCAAGGATGTTTATCCTAGAAATAATTTAACCCACTTGAAAGTCATGTTTCCTTGTAGGGTTTTTACCTTGTTTCTTCTCGAAACTTTTCTCAACTTCTTCTTGAATTAATCTTGTGAGACTGTTTTGTACTTGATTTACAAATTATTGTTAACTTGTTTGAGTGTTTGAGTTTCGCTTGACTCAAGGTCTTGTCATGTTCAAATCCTTGCTTTTGACGCATCTAATTGATTGACATTGTGAACTATGTTTATGAATCATGCTACCTCTTGATGTTGTAACCTATTGAGTGTATTCTTCATGTATCCTCTACTTGTTTAGATGTCTTTTTAGAACTCATATATGTTAGGACTTTCCTTATTTTGGTTGTAACCATGAACTTGTATGTTTCCCCATGAAACTTTGAACTTCTTACTTGATTTGTTGTAGCACTTCTTATATGCTTACTTATATTTGATTGTCATAAATGCATGATTGTTGGTCTCATATTGTTACATTTGACATTATTTGAACACTATGACATGCTTGCCTCAAGTTGTAACTTGCTTTCATTTACACTTTTTTGAATTACATGTTGTTTATCTTGATGGTTGTCACCTCATTTCCCTTCATCTTTGTTAAGATGCTTCAAGTTGATTTTACCTCATATGATTGGTCTTGTAAGAACCTCTACCATGTTCCCCTTCTAGATATTGTAATATCTTTATGCTTAATTTGGTTGTAACCATTTGCCTTGATTGTAATCTTTGCTTGATGTTGTCGCGTACTTGCATCTTAAGATTTTCATACAAGTATATAAACTACAATTGTATATGTTAAGCACAATTTATCAATCAAGTTATCCTTAAATGTTTTTCCAAACTAGGGTCTATCTATTCGGATGCATTTTAAAATTATATGTTGACTCAAGTCACTAAAAGATGTCACAGACATCCTCCCAATTTCCGAGATTATATATCAAGAGACCATATGCCACCAACATTCTCCCATTTACCAATAACAACACCACCTGACTTCACATGGAGTCCAAGTGTTATAAATCAATCATCCCTAAGGAAATAGACCAAGAGCTCATTATCTTGATAAGTGTGCAGTAATAATCATTATAAGAATTCAAGTAGCTCATCAAACTCATGTGCTATTACACATTGCTAAATACAATCTATATGTAACCAGGTTATGGCAACTCTTGTTAGAAATATCGTTAAAGTTGAATGGATTCAAGTTTGAATCGTGAATGGTGTCACTTTTCTTTAAAGTATTTCAAGCACTCTCAAATATGTATTACAGTTGGAACGCAGGAATACCCTAGATAATTCAATCATATATCGAGTTTACGTAAGACTGAATTTTTATTTGTAGCGAATAGAGTTTGGAATTTGTTCAAGAGGATATTCAGTTTGTGATTGTGATTTTTTGAATTTGAATGCAGTATTTATAGGTCATGTATGTGTTATTTTACAAGTTTGCGACCCTTGATGAAACAAAACTTTTTAACTGAAAGTTGCATTGTTTTCAACCTTTTTTCATTTTGCAACACTTCACAAAGTGTCGCTTATTTTAGAATTCAAAATTCAAACGCATGCCTCGACCAAAATAAAAGCAATGGTGATCCCAGCCGAAGGCCGGCCACTGCCTCATAATGTCGTGAGTAGCCTGATTGCTCTGATGCTTTATGCATAAGTGATCAAAGGCCACCTACAAGTCATCACTACTTCCTTTACAACCACGCCCTCGGAGCCAGAGTCGGTGTCGTCGGTGGCGTATGGAGGAGAAAAGTGGCATAATGCTTGGGACCACCACATTTATCCATGTGGCACTTTATCCTCTTTTGTCCTTTTGTTAAGTTAATGTTCTTAATTCTTTATAAAGGCTTTGAATGTGAGTAAATATTTCTATGTGAGACTATTTTCCTTGCATTTATTAGCATTTACTTCATTCCACTTTTCTTATCATTTTGGAACACACACACATGGACATTGGATTTTCATGAATTTATAACAATCCCCCACTTATTCCAATAATTACAAGACTAATTCCAGAAAAGAGAAACAAAGAATGTTAATATACTTAAGTATCTTTTGATTTGAACTTAACCTTAATAAGAATAATGTAAAGTCTAATCGAAATGTTAGGTAGCAACACTTTGAACCATTATCCCTTGTGATTATACTGGTGTTATCTTACACACACTATTTAATGGTTCTTCGCATACATCCCTCGCCTAGTACTATTTATGGCCATGTGCTTTTTCTACTTTCGTGAATTTTGCATGAGAGAAACTCCAACTCTCACTTTGAGATGACACCATCTAGAAATTCATACAGGTGAAGTTCATATTGTATTCTTTTCCATGAGACACATACCATTGGTATTTAACTTCATTAAGAGTTTAAATAAAAACTCAAACCTCATTTTAAAGGTTACCATTATCATGAAATGTTTGAAAAACATCCAAATCAACAACTTGTTGTTACCCATTGAGTCTTGAGGTTAATATTCTAATAACTTAATTGGGTTGTCGCCGCTTTCGGAAATCTTACTCAAGGATTTTCAACCCAATGCCTCCCGAGGTTGTTTTTACTAAGTCTCTAGCTAGTGGCTTAGTAAATGGATCAACTAAATTATAGCTTGTTTGTGTAAATGTCAGTGAAATAATTCCATCCTTAATTAATTTTCTCATGAAAGTATATCTAAGACCAATGTGCCTAGAATTTCTATTATATACTTCACTAAATGCTTTTTCTAGGGTGCCTTCGATATCCCAATGTATTAACACTTTTGAAACATTTTTCTTTAGTCAATGGAACTTCCAACAGAAGGTCTCTAACCATTCTGCTTCTTGACCAGCGGAGGAAAGAGTCACAAACTCTAATTCCATGGTCGAAAGATTAATACATGTTTGTTTCTTGCTCTTCCAAGAAATCACACCTCCAGCTAATGTAAATATCCATCCAGTTGTAGATTTATGACCTCAATACTTGATATCCAATTCGCATCAGTATATCCTTCTAGTATAGCAAGAAACCTACCATAATCAAGGATAAGATTTTTTGTCTTTAAGGAGGTAATCAAATATCCTGGTTATGGCCTTCAAATGTTCACTATTTGGATTACTAGTAAATCTATTCATCTTACTAACTGCAAATGCTATGTCTAGTCTAGTGCATTACATTAAATGCATTAGACATTCAATTGCACTTGCATATTCCAATTGGGCTACAATTCTTCCATTGTTCTTTTGAAGTTTGACACTAGGATCAAATGAAGTGTTTTCTTCCTTAAAGTCCAAGTGTTTGAACTTATCCAACATTTTCTCAATATAATGTGTTTGACTAATTTCATAACCTCCACTATTTTTTTTCTATAATCCCTAAAATAGTGTAAACTAGTCCAAGATCTTTCATCTTGAATGTGGAAGTCATAAATTTCTTTGTTTCTAAAATTCCATTCATCTTATTGCTAATGATCAACATATCATCAACATATATACACAAAATTATTACAATGTTTCCATGCAACTTTGCGTACAAATATTTGTCACAAAATTTGGAGTAAATTCATTTGAAAGTATGATAGAGTCAAACTTTTAATGCCATTGTTTTAGTGCCTGTTTTAAACCATATAAGGATTTGACAAGTTTGTATACTTTTTTTTTTCATTTCCAAGAAGCATGTAACCTTCTGGTCGTTCCATGTAGATTTACTCATCGAGATCTCCATTTAAGAATGTTGTTTTAACATCCAGTTGATGAAATATAAGGTCATTTAAAGAGGCTAAGGCAAACAATACTCTAATGTTGTTGTTCTTACCACTGGTGCATATGTGTCAAAGTAATCAACACCCTCTTTTTGTCTAAATTCTTTTGCTACTAATCTTGCCTTATATGGGTTTAATTTATTGTCCCTATGATTCTTCATTTTAAACACCTGTTTATATCCAATGGGCCTTGAACCCTTTGGAATGTAAGCAAGTTCCCAAGTGTGGCTTGAAATAATCGAGTCCATTTCATCTTGGATATCATCTTTTCAAAAGGAAAAGTCCCTTGAAACCATTGCTTATTTATAGGTTTTTGGATCATCTTCTAATTGGAGAATAATAGGGATCTTATGAACATCATTCTTCCAGTTTCCTTCAACTAGATAAAAGAAAATAAGTTAAGAACCGATTTCATTTGGACCTATAACTTTAACTTTTTGGGCTCTTTTTCATACCCTAGGCTCAAGTTGTGTTTCAATAATCTGTGAGATAATTCTATGTTGTACTACAACGATTCATGGAGAGTCTTCATCACGAGATTCTTCATTCGTGGGAATCTCAGATTCCCTATCTTTCGTGATAAGGCTTTCAAAAAAATCCACATCTCGAGATTCAACAATTACGTTAGACTCCATATTTAAAAGTTTATATGCTTTGTTGTTGGATGCATATCCTATGAAATCACATTTGATCCCTCGAGGATCCAATTTTGTTCTTTTAGGATCCTTATTCTTGTAATATGTTACACATCCCCACACTCTAAAATAATCGATATTTGGTGATCTACCTTTTCATATCTCATATGGAGAAATACCGGTTAACTTTAAAGAAATCCTATTCATTATATGACATGCGGATAGTAATGCTTCACCCCACAAATTAAATGGTAACTCAGAATGGATTAACATAGTATTTATCATTTCTTGATATGTTTGATTTTTTATCTCGGCTAGACCATTTTGTTGTGGTGTACGAGGCACAAACATTCAGGTATAATGTCATATTCTTCATAATATGCATCAAATGCTGTAGAAAATTATTCACTTCCCCTATCACTTCTAAGGACTTTAATACTTCTACTTAATGGATTTTCTACTTCTGCTTTAAAGATTTTAAAGGAATTAAAAGTATTATATTTATGATTTAAAAGATACATGTGTGTGAACCTAGAGAAATCATCAATAAAGGTTATGAAATACCGGTTACCCCCACGGGTTATCATGCCATTAAATTCACACAAATAAGAGTGCACAAGATCAAGCAAATTTAATTTTCATTCAACACTTTTGAAACATTTCTTGATCATCTTTGATTTGACCCATATTTCATAGTTTTCAAAATCATGAATATTGCATGAGATCAATCCGGATTTAATTAGTTTTTTCATAGTACTAATACCAATATGTGCTAATCTAGAATTCCATAAAGAAATAGATTCAAGCATATAAGCAGAATTAAAATTTCATTAATAACATTATTGGTAGTTTAAACTTTGATCATTCCCTCATCGGAATATCCTTTTCCTACAAATACACTGTTACGGGTCAATATTAGTTTGCCCTGTTCATATACATACTTAATATCTGATTTTCCCAACAAATCCCCAATAACAAGATTCATATTCATGTCGGGGACATGAAGCACATTAACAAGAGTAACTTTCTTTTCGAAAATGAAGTTGAGTTCGATAGATCCGGTTCCAAAAACTTTAGATCGTACTTCATTTCCCATTTGTACTTCATGTCCACCAATTGCCTCAAAATACGTTTTAAAAGCAGCCTTTTCATAAGAGGCATGCACTGTAGCACATGTGGCATACCACCATCCTTGAACTTTGCCTTTGATTGCCATTAATTCGCTCATCGTAACGATTATGTCATCATTTGCATGAATTACATTGATCTCATTGTTTGACTTGTTGTGTCTGCAATCTTAAGCATAGTGTCCGGATTGTCCACATACAAAAGAACCACTTTTTGGACCTTTCGGACCATTTGAACTTGTTATGTTCCTTTTTAGGTCCAAGATGACTCTTCATGCCATCATATTTTGTTTGGCGCTCACATAATTGGATTTAGAAAGACTAGCAAAATCAAATTTCTCCCTTTCCTTTGATTCCTCCTCGATTCAAAGATGTTTCTGGATTTTCTCTAGAGAGAAATCCTCAAAATTGTGAAACAATATCATTCTATAGCATTTCCACGAAGGTGGTAATTTTGCAATGATTGTACCAACTTGAAAGGTCTCGGGAATGTCTATTTTCACAGCTTTTATTTTATTCACGAGAACCTGTAACTCATGCAATTGGGAAAGAATGGGCTTGAAATCTATAAATTTAAAATCAAAATAATTAGAAATTAAAAAAAAATCATACCTTCCTCTTCAGCCTTGAATTTAAACTTGAGTGCTTTCCATATTTCTATTGTAGTCTGCGTATCCGTATAGAGGCTGTAGAGATGATCAGATAGTGTATTTAGGATATGTTCATGGCATAGCAATTAGTCCTCTTTATGTTTTTTTACGCTCCTTCTTGAATTCATCAGATTCATCCTTTGTTGGTTCAGGAATTGGTGGTAAGTCAAGATCTAAGATATAGTAAATCTTTAGAGTGGTCAGTAGGAATGTCATGTTATCTTGCCATCGGGTGTAGTTGGTTCCATCAAAGTGATCCAACTTGACAAGGTTCTGGTTCATAATGCTTAAAACTGCAACGTTGGAAGCCATTAGATACTTTTAAGACTTTTAGAAACATAGGTAAAGTTGAATGGATCTAGGTCTGAATGATGAATGATGTGAGTTTCCTTAAAAGTATTTCAAGCACTATCAAATATTTCTAAGAGTTGGAATGCATGAATACCTAGGATAATTCAACCTTATATCAAATTTGCACAAGATCGACAAACATGCGATTTTTAGTGAAGAGAGTTTAAAATTTGTTGAAGTGGATATTTGGTTTATGATTGTGATTTTTTGAATTCGAATGAAGTATTCATAGGTCATGTATGTGTTATTTCACAAGTTTGCGACCCTTGATGAAATAACACCTTTTAACTGAAAGTTGCATTGTTTCTAAGTGTTGCCCATTTTCATTCTGCAACACTTCATGAAGTGTTGCTTCTTTTTGAATTCAAAATTCAAGCGCGTGCATTGACCAAAATATGAGCAATGGTGAGCCGACATCCACCCGCAGGAGTTTCACCGATGTGAGTGCATTCTTCAACTTAGTCATGTTTTAAATGATGTCAAAACTAGGAGTGAAACTTAGCGTGTTGTGCATTGGACGGTATCAACCAAAATTTAGATGTGTATCTGCCATTTTATCCTTAGGATGCATACAAATAGTTTTTAAAAAGGTTTGATTGGTCTTAGGCATGTCATACACATCAAAAACCAAGTTTTGTGTGTCAACATAACCACACAAGCCAACCTATGGAAGCTTTTGCTTCAGTACAGATCGACACATCCAAGTTTCAGGCCGGCTTCCATACTCCAAGAATGAAGCATGTAGGCTCTGTCCACAGGTCTCCTCATAGGCTGCCTTATAGGCCGGCCTGAAAACCTTCATATGTCGACCTATTGCTTTCATAGGCCGACCTATACGACTCCAAACTTAAAAATTTCTTTTTGCATCTTATTTTTCTTGCATCCTCTTAGCCTTTTTCCACATACACATATATATACTCATACATACACCTTTTTCTAGCAAGGTATCTAGAGAGTAAATCCTAAACGAAACCAGATTACAAAGTTGCCCATTATCTTCATCCCTTCTTCTATGCATACACACAATTGAACTACACATAATCATTTTCGAATTGGGTGACCATCTAGATTAGGATTTATAACGCCCAATTAGGTTTTATGTCACTAAGAATATTGGGTTGGGAACTTTGTGTGTTTCAAATAAGAAAACCAAGGTGGGGCTTTTCTTCAAGATCAATATGATTTGAAGGTTTTTGACAAGATCACGTCAACATAGATTTGACCGAGTGAAGGCCTTGAGACAAGGGGGTTTCCTTGAAAATGAGTAGCGCGGGACGGTGAATTGTGTTCGGGAATCTTGGGTTTCCACAAGTTGCGTGCTCGGGATAATTGGAGGATTGTAGTCGTATTGTTGGTCACTTGATCAAGCTTTGATCAAGGGTTTGGATGTGCAAGCATCAACACAAATTATAGGGATTTTGGGGTTTGAGTTCTTCATATCTTGTATAAATGAAAGAAAAAGCTTTGGTAGCTCTACTTCAAGTGATGAATCGATCAAGCTTTGGTATATGGCAAACAAAGGAAAGAAAAATCTTGTAAGTCACTTTAAACTTCAAGCTTCTCATGATTTAGCTTTTTCTCAACTTCAAGAGTCTTTTGAAAATCTACAAAGACAAGTTATAGATGCATTTAAGATATTATCTTCAAACAAGAGAATTATCTCTCATTTGAAAGCTAAGATTGCTGAAAATGAAAAACATGTGGAAGCACAAAGGAATTCTATGTCAGATATTCTAGAAGATCGAGAGGAGAATCCTAAATCTTTGTGGTTTGGTTGTGAAACTTATCACATTTGGCAAAGGAAGTCAAGGACTCTCAAGGCTAAATTAGATAGGATTTGCAACCGAAGGTTACTTTTGCTATAGATACTTCCAAGCATGACTTACCATCTCATAATTAGTATCAAAGGTATAATTATGTTAAAAAGGAACTGTCATACCCCAAATTTTAACCTTAGATTTTTTGATCTTATGCATATCATCTAGGTCAATCATGCACGTTTAGCCAATTCTTTTCACTAACTCTATTGGCTGTTTCATTTGTAAGAACAGGACTGTCGTAGGAGACACATTCCACAAAACTCCTATGTGTGCACTCATCGTTTGTCCCATCCTTTAAGGAGTATACTCTCATTCTTATAGCCCCATTCAAACTCGAATTACAGTTTTTATGGTTAGAAACTACAAAGGTTCAAATTCAAGACTTGTAAAATTTTGGTATGGATAAGATTCAAGTTCACCATAAAGGTTTAAGATTGGAGAATTATGAAACGTAATCCAAGGTTCTTAATTCAAAATATGTCAAATTCAAGGAGACCTTTCAAGAGGATTTGTTTTGTTCAAGTGGAAATACAACCGTAAAATTGCAAGCTAGAACTAAATTCATTGCTATTCGAGGATCTACATGACCAATTCATTCAAAGTTGCAAAGTAATTCAAAAAGAAAATTCAAGCTCATTACATTCAAGCCTTGCAACAAAAAATTCTTATAAGATTTGCAAGTTGGAAGTTCAAAGTTCAAAGTCACTCCTTTACTCAATATCAATATGGATTCCAAAGTTAGAAGTGTTAAGCACGTTTGCAAACCAATGATTCAAATTACAAACTTTTTTCTCATATTCCAATTTCAAGTTTGAGTCATCAAGGAAGTTCAAAATTCAATAAAAAAAAGTGCAGCAAGGTTTCTCATGTGATTACAAGATCAAGTACAAGGTTCTAATACACCTTTAATGTTTCAATATTAGAAATTTACAATGTGGGTTCATAACAAATAAAAGGTCATTATTGATGAAAACATTACAATGTGCCTAGAGTTTCAAAGTGTTCTTTGAGGAGATGTTGTCCATTACTGCAATTGAGAAACTTCCTTTACAAAATGCAGACACCAAACTTTGCTTTAATGACAACTGCAATGAGTAGTCCTGGTTCAACTGGAAATCACAGTGAAAAGCAGCAACAACAACCTAGTTCAAAAGCTGGAGGCGAAACTTCTCCAACATTTGTCATGCCATTTGCATCCGTCAATGGAGTTACTGCCGCAACTGGCCTTGACCTCTCATTTATTGCGCAAAATCATTCAATTATGCATAGCAGTCATAACTATCAGATAATGGCAGCTGCGCAAGCTTCTAGTGCTCAATTGAAGAAGAGTTACCATGTAGCTGAAGAAGGAAAGCATGTAGTTAATTCATCAAATCTTGAAGAAGACAGAAAATCCATGTCTGGAAAAATTCCTGCAACAGTGGGGCAATCCAATGCTTTTGCCAGGTCAGATGTGGAGGATCCCTCAGTTTCATCATTTAGAAGTCTCAACTTTGGTTCTGCTTCTTCCCGGGCTTCTGCTTCCGTTATGCCTTCTACCATCAACACCAATACAACTAGTTCTCAGCAACCATTACAGCAGTTTGGTGCATCTACTTTTACTGCTCGAGACATCAATGGAAGCAATGCCATGCTTGACTACCCGATGTTTAGAAGCAGGGATGGGCCAAAAGTGTAGTCATTTATAGTAGATGCTAAGCATAGCCAAGATGTATTCTCTGAGATGCATAGAAGAAACAATTTTGAAGCGATATCTAGTTTGCAGCAACATGGAATAGGAGTGAGGGGCCAATACCACCTTCTGTTGCTACTTCACGACCTCAAAATCTTGTTGTGACCTGCAAGAAATCAACCTTAAACATCAACTCCAGCATTCACCTCAATTTACAAGCAAGTACCCAACAAATTTCAAGTTAAGGAACATGAAACCCTTTACTCCTAGCAAGATTCAATTAGGTTGGCAGCGATACACGCATCATCCAAAACATGGCTCTTTCTGCCAACAAATTAAAAAAATTTCGAAATCCATAGCATTGTTGGCTCTTGTGATGATAAGCTTCCGTTACAGTTAGAGAAGTCCTGCAAATCCGAAACACAAGTTCGAATGAATAAATATATGGGTGCAGAATGAGAAACCAAGAATAGAAGAACAAATGGCCATAAAACCCGCTTGTGATAGCTGTTACTGATGCAAAATTCAAACACACTTCAGACATATTACAAACACAATCAGACAAAGAGTTAATTTTCTTTCCAAAATCAGAAGTGACAGGTCTGAGCATGTTTGGTTCAAAACAGAAATACAATTAGAAGATTTCCAGAACAGAATTCGACAGGTAGGGGGAAGCATTCAAAATTCAAAATCAATGATGTTAACCACATTCAATTCAAGATTTTCTGAAACGTTATAAAAGGAGGACAGATTCAACATTCAAGAGGGGGGGGGGGGGCGAAACCAGACGAAAGAAAAAAACCAAAATTGTGGAAAGTGGAAAAATTGAAAAAAACTTATCTTCAGCAATCTCTCGGCGTCTCCCTCGCAAACCTCCCTTCGACCACCATTTCCACAAACCACCGCAAAAAGCTCCTTCTCAGCACACTATCTTCACGTCACCGCCGCGAGGACTCAGTTTGAAACTTGCGAAAACCATTACGCCGTAAGGGTTCATTAATCTTTGATAACTTTGTTTGAATGTTTTGTTTGTGTTTTCAGTTAGGTGGAAAGAACAGAGAAAGAAGAAGCGAGAAATCGTGGGAGAGTGGAGATCTGGGATTGAAAAGGGCGCCGCTGGGGGAAGATTGAATTTTAGGATTATGGAACCCCTTTCTCTCTTTGTCATCGATGGACCGGGTCGGGTGGGTCCGGTGGATTCACAACCACCGGCCCAACCCATTTTTTAATTTTTTCTGTTTTCTTTTTCTATTATTTTTATTATTTTTGTTTTTATGTTTGTAATATGTAATTAAATATAATAAGAGAAACTAACCACTAACTATCAACCAACTAACATAATGAAAAAAAATCTAAAAAGTATTTTACTAATTAATTAAAAATGAGTTTCTTTTTTACAAAAACAACAATTATTAAAATAAAAAATAAAAGTATATGTAGGTTTAGATTCAAGTTTTTTCCTTATAATAAATAAAAATATTTTTTATTAATGTTAGATTTAAGTTTTAATATAAAAGAAATAAAGAATAATAATAATTAGGATTTAAGTTTTAATTAATTTAGATTTTAGTTTAATATAATAAGAAAATCACAAATATGACAAAATAAACAATAAAAAAATCCTTTTAAAAATAATTTATTTTTCCTTAGAATTTGAATTTAAACTAATTTTTAATTTAATTTAACTTAGAAGATTTTAACTTCTTTTTTAGAGTTAATTCTATTAGAAACTATTTTCATTAAACTAATCTTTTCTATTTCCCATTAATTAATTTTCTCACCCACAATAACATTTCATTTCCTTTAATATTTTAATTTCATAACTAAAAACAAAAAAAAAAACAATCTTTTCCCCCGGAACCTTGACCATAGTCAAGAAGTTCCGCATCTCCCTCTGTGAGGGGAACTACGATTACTCTGATTCCATCCCCTACCCAGGATACGTAGGCACAAGATGCGAGTCTTGGCGAGTATACTTAGGACTAACCCCTTAGATCCTTCTCTTCACTCTTAACCTTTAGCAATACCCTTAAGCAGATAACTATAGCAATAACACGTTTTAAAACAAGAGGTTCCTGTAGAGTACTACAGAAGTTTAGGATGATAATACCTTCCCTAAACTTAACCAACCCCCGAACTTTAGATCTCTCCCCGCGTTGTGTTTACAATGCAAAATAGGTTTTCCCCTTTCTTTAACCTTTCCTTCGGATAAATCAAAGTCCGATTGTAAATGAATTAAGATTCAAGTTAATCAATAGCTTGACATCCAAATTTCACCGCAACAGAAAAATGGCGACTTCACTGGGGACAGTTTTATCTTTTGAGGGTTATCCCTATCTTGTTTTTTTATGTTTGCTTTTGCTTATTATCTGCTTATATATAATTGTTGTACCTTTTCTTGGGGTTATACATTGTTGTGAGATAAGTCCTGCACCCGGACTTGAGTGCAATTATTATAGGAAGGTGATATATTCGACGAGGCTTATAAGGAGTGAGTCCCGAACAAGCTGACTTGAGAATCACCGCTCAGTTGAGACCCTTTCGAAAATAGTTCGGTTGAACGAGTATAGTCGTGAAAACGTTTACTATTTTTGATTGGAGTCCATGATATTGAGGACTGTAGTTACCTTTAACCCCACTTTGGCCTTTATTAGGACGTAGTGCGAGACTATGAGGGAGTAGTCCCGAAATAGTGCTACGCGATACTATGCTCAAAAGAAGTTCTCTTGAGAATATTATTAACCACCGAGTCAGTCGGGAAATTGATAATATCCGAAAGATGGACTGATGACTTTGGGCACCATTTTAGAACCCTTGTTCTGCAGGTACAACTAACCTATAGTACATACCTTTTGCGATGGGTAAACCTTAACTCCACTCATTGTTCCTCTAACCTAGGACTTTTGTTGTTTGTGTGTATTTGTGCATGGCATAAAACATCATTCCTAGTTTCAAGGAATTCAACAGTTCTTTGCAAATTCAAAAGCCCTACATTTTTAAAGCTTAAAACCTTTTGCCAACTTTCCTAAAAATGTTTGCAATCGACCGTTGAAATTCTTGAAACCATTGCATGGCATTAGCATCACATTTTTGCATTGCATTCTTCCCCCGGTTTCTCATTCCCAGTTATCTTTATCTTCCAGTGTTCCTTTGGGTCGTCAAGCTGATTCCTCGACACAGATATCAGACTAGAGCTAGCTTAAGACGCAAGATGTCAGAAAAGAAGAACATAATGCGGAAGTCCGAATGGAGATTGATAAGCTGAAAGCAGGCATGACTAGGCTTACCGAGATGCTTCAAGTACTGATTGCCAGAGAAGAGCCACCTCAGAGGACCGTCATTCAGGAAGTTTCAAGTGTGGATCCATCTCATGTTTCATTGTCGCCCTCTACTTGGCTGGAGTTCGGTTTACCTCCTAATTACTCTCCACCTATTGCATCTGCTGCTACAATTGGTCAGACTGTCAGACCAGTTTTTCAAGCTCCTGTCTTTACCGAGGCCAGACCTGTGGTCCACACTGTTAATCAGAGTATCCAAGCTCCCTTTGAGAATTCTCCCTATGAGTACAATGCTGCCCGTGCTCAAGAGGACAACCAGGAAGACTTTGGTGAGCCTGAGGTTACCCGTGAACAATTTCAAATCATAAACAAGAGACTTCAAGCTGTTGAAGGTACTAATTTCTTCAATGTTGATGCCGATAATATGTGCCTAGTTTCTGGTCTTGTTTTGCCTTCCAAGTTCAAGACTCCTGAGTTTGTGAAGTATTAAGGTCACTCATGTCCAAGAGCCCATCTAGTCATGTACTTCCGAAAGATGGCGGCTTACACCAACAATCAGAAGCTGTTAATCCATTGCTTTCAGGATAGTCTGAGTGGTGCTTCTCTCAAATGGTATATGAACCTAGAGCATAACAACGTACACTGCTTCCAGGATCTCGGTAATGCTTTTATGAGGCAATACAAATACAATTTAGACATGGCTCCCGATCGTCGTCAACTTCAAGGTATTTCTCAGAAGGAAAAAGAATCGTTCAAAGAATATGCTCAGCGTTGGAGGGAATTAGCTTCTCAAGTTGAACCCCCTATAGCAGAGAAGGAATTGACAGGAATGTTCATGGATACTTTGTCTCCTTTCTATTGTGAAAAGATGATTGGAAGTGTCTCTTCAAGCTTTACAGATCTGGTAACTATTGGCCAAAGGATAGAAGAGGGTCTGAAAAATGGTAAGGTGTCCAAAGCTGCCGAATATTCTAATGGGGCAAAGAAATCCTATGGGAATTTCTAGAAGAAGAAGGAGGAACAGACCAATGCTGTCATGACTAAATCAAGGAAGCCTCGCCATGGATCTCAACCTGTTGTTGCTCCACAGCCAGCTCAGACTGCTCAACGTCCAGTTATTAGACAAGACCAGTCCCGAAATAGGAACCAATTTGATCCTATTCCCATGACTTAAACAGAGCTTTATCCTTACCTGGTTCAGCGATGGCTGATCATTACAAGGGCTCTACCACCTCCTCCTAATCCTCCTTCAGTTGGATTCAGGAATGATTTCCAGTGTGCTTTTTATAAGGGTGCCTTAGGCCACGACTTGGAGCATTGTTTTGCACTGAAAGCTAGAGTGCGTGAGTTGATTAGAGATGGAACACTGGATTTTGTAGATAATCCTCCAAATGTCCAGAAGAATCATTTGCCAGTGCATCAGAAGTGAAGATTCAAACAGTACTGATTTAGTCACTAGGCTTTTGTTTCTCGTTGTTTGTGCTTTCCTTACTTTATTAGCTGTTTGCTTTCGAATTATGTTTGTTACTTTTACATTAATGAACTAAGCATTGCAACTTTCAATTTCAATTCATTTTTTATTTGCATCCTTATGCTTTATCTTTCAAATATTTACTTCTTGGCCAAATTTGTGATATGCAAAGATTGGGGGGAGGATGATGAAAACGTTATACCCATAATTGTTGTCAGTATTGCTTTCAATCAAAACTTTATTGACAATGTGAGGCATTGTTTCAACTCCCAAACACTGGATAAATAAGGAAGTTAATCCCTTGTCACCCCCTTTGGGCCTAGAAGTTGGAGTTTCTTTCTTTACAAACAAAAAACCTGCAATCTTAACCTGGGGCATGGGTAGTTTCTCAGTTAAATCGGTTGCACGCGTACAATACACCTTTCATGTAAAGGTCACACTCACAATTTTCCTTCGCACACAACAAGTAAGTGTCGAAGATGTTTTCCTATGTCAAAACGCTGATGATGGTTCACCGTGATCACTAAGCCAGGCAGTCACTTCCTTTTCTAAACAAAAAATATAAGCCTGCTAAGTCAAAACCTATGAAGGAGACTTAGGCAAAACTGGGGCATCCCGTTGACTGTAATTTTCACAAGAAACAGTTTAGGCAAAAGTTAAGGATTATAAAAAGAGGAGAGCTTTAAATCCTCACATCGAAAATCCTCAATGTCAAAACAACCATATGTTGTAAAGAAACAGTGGTTGCCTGTTCCTAGGTCCCTTGACTTCTGAACCATCATCGCTACCATCAGGGTAATCCCTAACCTATAAGAACCTGAATACATAATATGAGTTAACTGAGCGTAGGACTGAAGATTATCACGTAGATGAGGTGGGTACAAATAAAATTTGAGCCTTTATCCTTTGTTTCATAAACCGTGAACCAGACCACGTTACAACCCTCAAAAGACCTAATTGAAGCAAGGTTATTTTGAAAGCATACTACAGCAAGCTTGCGTAAGCTGACTCCAAAAGATCTTTACGATCATTTATTTTGGTAGTACACCCCTGTTTTAAAATTCGAGCGTTTTGAACCACCGTGTTCTGACCAACGACTCGTTTATTCTTCATATTTTAAAAATAAATTTTGATTTCAAAAGTTGCAGGAACTTTGCATTACCATGTTTGTATGAATACTTTTGTTTGCAAACTGGCTTTCCTCCAAGGAATTTTCAAACATCGAGAAACTTGGTCAGGTGGTCCTATCAGGGGCAAGTTCTTTTTTAGATCCTGTCTAAGAATCAGTCCAAGATTTGTTCAAGGCAAGGTCTTCTCCGTTTTGGTTTATCCAAAAGATTTTTTCAAGACTCATACTAGGGCAAGCCTTCCAAGGGTACAGTAAAACAGTCATTTTCACGAATCAGACAAGCTGAAGCAATTATCAGTTCATCTATAAACATACAGTTTAATCTGGGGCAGTCTACTTGAAGAATCCCCAGACAACTACCCTTCCTTCCTATATCAACTTGATACAATTTAGCCGAATGACAGTGATCTCTGTGTTGAGAAATCAGTTTCACAGTCTTGTCATCTTACCACAAGAGTCGAGCCTTGTCTTCGGCATCTGCATTTGCATTTGATCATATATCATAGCATATTCATATACATATACATATCATGAATTTTTCTCCCGAGGTCGTGTTATCCACGTCTTACCTTGTGGTCAAAGTCCAACTTACTTGGCACCTACCAAAAAATTTCGTGTCGTGTCTATCTGATGTTCTTTCAGATATGACGTTTATCTATCCGATGGTTTTCCAGATTTGTTTCTCTTTCTGACGGTTTTCCAAATCGAGTCTTTTATCTGACGGTTTTCTAGATATCACCTGTGATTCTGATAGTTCCCCAGAATCTATTCGATGGTTTTCTGGATTTGTTTCTCTTTCTGAAGGTTTTCCAGATCGAGTCTTTTATCTGATGGTTTTCCAGATACCACCTTTGATTCTGATGGTTTTCCAGAATCTATCCGATGGTTTTCCGAATACGTTTCTTTTTATTCTGATGTTCTTTCGGAACCCCTTTGTTGCTTATCCGATGTTCTTCCAGATATGTCCTCAAACTTGTCCCGTTACATTTATTGCTCTCCTAAATGTTTTGGATTTACCTTCAAATACTTGTCTTCATCTCATGCTCCTATAGATGTTGGCCTTTTGTTTCTGGATACAGTCCAGAGTTTATTCGATGGTTTTCCGAGTATCTCTGGTACGTTTCAGAGTTTCATTCGATGTTCTTCTGAATGTTTCTGATGTTTGTTTCTCTTTGTATATTTTCCGACGACTCCTGAAGATCCCGCTTGATCTCTTCATTTAAAGGAATGTCCCGGAAATTCCAGTACTGATCATTTACTTGATCCTACCGCCGTGTGGATCCTGCGTCACCTCTTCATCCTAGAGTGTCAGCCGGTCGTGCCTGAACCTATTAAAACAACTACTCTTGTATATTCCCCAGTGGAGGCCGTCTTGTTGGTGCCATTTCCATTGAGGATCTCTTCCTTGTTTTCTTTCTAAAGTGACAACTGGTCATGCTTGAACTTGTTGGCCTATCACTTTAGATTTCCCCAGTGCTTGGTTTTCCCCGGTGTGTGTGTGTGCTCGTTGGGTCTGTCCCCTGTGTTGTCGTTACGCCTGCATCCTTGCATTTATCATTCGCATCATATTCATCATTTTAGATTCCTAGCATCGTCGGCATTGTCATGTTGTCCATAGCATTGCATGTCACTGCATCTAAGGGCAAAATTTTTGGTTATATGTATTTAAATCCCTTTCACCAAGATTTCTCGAGCCTTCGTCGCTCAAATCATCCGGTGAAGTTATTTAAATAGGGGCAACTGTCATACCTCAAATTTTACCCTTATATTTTTTGATCTTATGCATATCATCTAGGTCAATCATGCACGTTTAGCCAATTCTTTTCACTAACTCTATTGGCTGTTTCATTTGTAAGAACAGGACTGCCGTAGGAGACACATGCCACAAAAACCCTATGTGTGCACTCATCATTTGTCCCATCCTTTAAGGAGTATACTCTCATTCTTATAGCCCCATTCAAACTCAAATTACAGTTTTTATGGTTAGAAACTACAAAGGTTCAAATTCAAGACTTGTAAAATTTTGGTATGGATAAGATTCAATTTCACCATAAAGGTTTAAGATTGGAGAATTATGAAACGTAATCCAAGGTTCTTAATTCAAAATATGTCAAATTCAAGGAGACCTTTCAAGAGGATTTGTTTTGTTCAAGTGGAAATACAACCGTAAAATTGCAAGCTAGAACTAAATTCATTGCTATTCGAGGATCTACATGACCAATTCATTCAAAGTTGCAAAGTAATTCAAAAAGAAAATTCAAGCTCATTACATTCAAGCCTTACAACTCAAAATTCTTATAAGATTTGCAAGTTGGAAGTTCAAAGTCACTCCTTTACTCAATATCAATATGGATTCCAAAGTTAGAAGTGTTAAGCACGTTTGCAAACCAATGATTCAAATTACAAACTTTTTTCTCATATTCCAATTTCAAGTTTGAGTCATCAAGGAAGTCCAAAATTCAATAAAAAAAAGTGCAGCAAGGTTTCTCATGTGATTACAAGATCAAGTACAAGGTTCTAATACACCTTTCATGTTTCAATATTAGAAATTTACAATGTGGGTTCATAACAAATAAAAGGTCATTATTGATGAAAACATTACAATGTGCCTAGAGTTTCAAAGTGTTCTTTGAGGAGATGTTGTTCATTACTGCAATTGAAAAACTTCCTTTACAAAATGAAGACACCAAACTTTGCTTTAATGACAACTGCAATGAGTGGTCCTGGTTCAACTGACAATCACAGTGAAAAGCAGCAACAACAACCTGGTTCAAAAGCCGGAGGCGAAACTTCTCGAACATTTGTCATGCCATTTGCATCCGTCAATGGAGTTACTGCCGCAACTGACCTTGACCTCTCATTTATTGCGCATAATCATTCAATTATGCAAAGCAGTCATAACTATAAGATAATGGCAGCTGCACAAGCTTCTAGTGCTCAACTGAAGTAGAGTTACCATGCAGCTGAAGAAGGAAAGCATGTAGTTAATTCATCAAATCTTGAAGCAGACAGAAAATCCATGTCTGGAAAAATTCCTGCAACAGTGGAGCAATCCAATGCTTTTGCCAGGTCAGATGTGGTGGATCCCTCAGTGTCATCATTTAGAAGTCTCAACTTTGGTTCTGCTTCTTCCTGGGCTTCTGCTTCCGTTATGCCTTCTGCCATCAACACCAATACAACTAGTTCTCAACAACCATTGCAGCAGTTTGGTGCATCTACTTTTACTACTAGAGACATCAATGGAAGCAATGCCATGCTTGACTACCCGATGTTTAGAAGCAGGGATGGTCGAAAAGTGCAGTCATTTATAGTAGATGCCAAGCACAACCAAGATGTATTCCCTGAGATGCATAGAAGAAAATTTTTGAAGCAATATCTAGTTTGCAGCAACATGGAATATGAGTGAGGGGCCAATACCACCTTTTGTTGCTACTTCACGAACTCAAAATCTTGTTGTGACCTGCAAGAAATCAACCTTAAACATCAACTCCAGCATTCACCTCAATTTACAAGCAAGTACCCAACAAATTTCAAGTTAAGGAACATGAAACCCTTTACTCCTAGCAAGATGGTCTGAGTCTGAGCCAAGAGCGAGCAATAGTTAGGTTGGCAGCGATACACGCATCATCCAAAACATGGCTCTTTCTGCCAGCAAATTCAGAAATTTTCGAAATCCATAGCATTGTTGGCTCTTGTGACGATAAGCTTCCGTTACAGTTAGAGAAGTCCTGCAAATCCGAAACACAAGTTCAAATGAATAAATATATGGGTGCAAAATGAGAAACCAAGAATAGAAGAACAAATGGCCATAAAACCCGCTTGTGATAGATGTTATTGATACAAAATTAAAACACACTTCAGACATATTACAAACACAATCAGACAAAGAGTTAGTTTTCTTTCCAAAATCAGAAGTGACAGGTCTGAGCATGTTTGGTTCAAAACAGAAATACAATTAGAAGATTTCCAAAACAGAATTCGACAGGTAGGGGGAAGCATTCAAAATTCGAAATCAATAATGTTAACCACATTCAATTCAAGATTTTCTGAAACGTTATAAAAGGAGGACAGATTCAACATTCAAGGGGGGGGGGGGGGCGAAACCAGACAAAAGAAAAAAACCTAAATTGTGAAAAGAGGAAAAATTGAAAAAAACTTATCTTCGGCAATCTCTCGGCGTCTCCCTTGCAAACCGCCCTTTGACCACCATTTCCACAAACCACCGCAAAAAGCTCCTTCTCAGCACACTATCTTCACGTCACCGCCGCGAGGACTTAGTTTGAAACCTGCGAAAACCATTACGCCGTAAGTGTTCATTAATCTTTGATAACTTTGTTTGAATGTTTTATTTGTGTTTTCAGTTAGGTGGAAAGAACAGAGAAAGAAGAAGCGAGAAATCGTGGAAGAGTGGAGATATGGGATTGAAAAGGGCGCCGCTGGGGGAAGATTGAATTTTAGGGTTACAGAACCCCTTTCTCTCTTTGTCATCGATGGACCGGGTCGGGTGGGTCCGGTGGATTCACAACCACCGGCCCAACCCATTTTTTAATTTTTTCTGTTTTCTTTTTATATTGTTTTTATTATTTTTGTTTTTATGTTTATAATATGTAATTAAATATAATAAGAGAAACTAACCACTGACTATCAACCAACTAACATAATGAAAAAAAATCTAAAAAGTATTTTACTAATTAATTAAAAATGAGTTTTTTTACAAAAACAACAATTATTAAAATAAAAAATAAAAGTATATGTAGGTTTAGATTCAAGTTTTTTCCTTATAATAAATAAAAATATTTTTTTATCAATGTTAGATTTAAGTTTTAATATAAAAGAAATAAAGAATAATAATAATTAGGATTTAAGTTTTAATTAATTTAGATTTTAGTTTAATATAATAAAAAAATCACAAATATGACAAAATAAACAATAAAAAATCTTTTTAAAAATAATTTAATTTTCCTCAGAATTTTAATTTAAACTAATTTTTAATTTAATTTAACTTAGAAGATTTTAACTTCTTTTTTAGAGTTAATTCTATTAGAAACTATTTTCATTAAACTAATCTTTTCTATTTCCCATTAATTAATTTTCTCACCCACCAAAACATTTCATTTCCTTTAATATTTTAATTTCTTAATTAAAAACAAAAAAAAAAACAATCTTTTCTCCCAGAACCTTGACCATAGTCAAGAAGTTCCTCATCTCCCTCTGTGAGGGGAACTACGATTACTCTGATTCTATCCCCTACCCAGGATACGTAGGCACAAGATTCGAGTCTTGGCGAGTATACTTAGGACTAACCCCTTAGGTCCTTCTCTTCACTCTTAACCTTTAGCAATACCCTTAAGTAGATAACTATAGAAATAACACGTTTTAAAACAAGAGGTTCCTGTAGAGTACTACAGAAGTTTAGGATGCTAATACCTTCCCTAAACTTAACTAACCCCCGAACTTTAGATCTCCCCCCGCGTCATGTTTACAATGCAAAATATGTTTTCCCTTTTCTTTAACCTTTCCTTCGGATAAATCAAAGACCGGTTGTAAATGAATTAAGATTCAAGTTAATCAATAGCTTGACATCCAAATTTCACCGCAACAGGAACCAAATAGAAAAAGGTTATTTTCTCTCAACTTGTATTGTCACTATTGTTACAAAAGGGGCACACCATTGCGAAGTGAAAAATTAGGAAACTCTTTGTTCCTAATGGTACCTCTCAATGGATGCCTAAGTGCAACTAAGGCTTTACTAATCCCCAAGGACCCAATGAATATTGGGTACCTAAAACAATTTGTTAATCGTGCATGAAAAATGTCTTGACTCTATGAAGGGAGTATGGGATCTCGTTCATGGAACATCAAGGCACAACATGGTAACATGTCCTTATTGTTTTGATCTATGTGACTAACAAGGCGGATCGTGTTACAAATTAGGTTAACTCATTGTGTTTTTATTTTAAGTAGTAAAAGTGTGTGAATGATTACAAATCAGGTTAACTATGTGTATGATGTTTATGATATATGTTTACTTCCAAAAAATCAAATGTGACTGTTTTGTGTTGAATTTTACATGTTTATAGTAACTATACATAAATTCTATCTTCATCTTATTTCAAACCAAGTCATGTTTGCATTCTTTTATGTTGCATGTGTGAAGTAAATAAACCATCAAACATAATCATATGCATGTGCACCTCATCAAATTGTTATTTATGAGTCACCACAAGTTTCTTAAAGTCACTAAAAACTCACTTGATTCAATATTCTCTTTAGTTTTAAGTCTTCAGGTCGAGACAATCTGGTATAGGTCGACCTATGCGAATTAATTTTTTACATTTGTTTGAAATGTTCCAGTACAGGCTGACACATGTTATTTCAGGCTGGCTCATGATTAATATTTCTAATTTTCTTGTGTGTTTGCTTCAGTATGTGCCAACCTATAGCTTGGACAAGCTGACACATACGCTATAAGGTCAACTCATTAGTTCTTTTGGAACATTCCTCTTCATTTCTATCCTTGTTCTTGCATGCTCAACAACACCCATCTTCCCCAATCCACTCAAATACATCAAATTCACTAAAATTTGTGTTTAACTTCAATCTAACATCATAAATCCCTCATTTGTCCTCAAATCCTAGTCCTAAATTTCACAAATCCATCATTTTTCCCGTTTTTCTCAAAAACCCCAAAACTCATCCCATTTCATTAAAAATTCAAAATTCGCTCTTGTTGTGTGTTTATTATTGTATATTTGTGTTAATTTGTTGCTATTGATTATGTTGGAGTATGTGGGTACTCTAAGGTCTCTCATTCTCTCACATTTTCCGCTCAAGAATTTTCACAAACACCTTGTGTGCACATTGTATCTCACCAATCTAATGGCTTCCAAGTCCAAGAGTTTATCCAAAGAGAAAGGCAAGGCCTCTTCATCCACTCCTGCCTCTGAGAATCATTTTTTGTTGGTTTCGAAGAAATATGCTAAGGATTTTGAGCTTAAGCATATGAATCGCCTAGTCGTCAAGCAATACATGTGGAAGAAGAAGACTATAGAAAGTTTGACTCTTCCCGAAGTTATGAACCATGTTGAACATCAAAACATTGATTACTTCCTACAATTAGCTCGAGACTACAATGAGGATATCATCCGTGTGTTTTAATTGGTACTACACGAGCAAAAGGGTGCAAGCTTTAAATTTTCTATTGGTAACAAAGTGTATCATTTTAGAAATGATTTGTGGAGTACTTTATTTGGCATTGTTGTTAGTGATCCAAATATTGAAGTGGTAACCGACTCTGATAGGTGTCACTACGCAAAAATGACACAGAGTTTCCGCCGGATTTTATTCATCCCAAGGAGGGAAAGGGAAATAATGATAAAACCTTTAGGATAAGAACATGGTCATCACAACCAAGTTTTAGGGTTCGGGAGTCGGTTATGCGGGGGGAAGGTATTAGCACTCCCTCACATCCATCGTACTCAATGGGAACCTTCTAGGTTGTTTAGCTTGAATGAGTGTTTTAATCTAAAAGTTTGCTTGCTTAAAAGAAAAGAGGGGTTGGTTTTTTATTAGAGTGTTCACCAAGGATTGTGGCCCTTGTGCCTACGTATCCTCACTTAAAAGAAGTGAAGAATCAGAGCTCCGTAGTTCGGAGGCTTATGAAATGATTGTATGTTGGTTGATTTTATACCTTGAAAAAGAGTTTTCGAATTGATTCCCTAAGGCGAAAAGAAGTTTGATGAGTTGATGTTATTTTTAGGTTTTTTGAGAAGACATTGTTTTTTTATTAGGATCACACTAGAGACTTTGGATAGAGATGAATGTTTCAAATAATCAAGTCGAGCGCCTTGTATTCAAAACATTCGGAAGGAGTGTAGGAGGGTTCCATTCTCATTCCTTCTCCACCATTTTAAAGTTCATGGCGTATAACCCCAATCGTATCTTTATTATTTTTTTGGATTTTTTATGAGAAAAAATACCACTTGATGTTGAATCAAGGGTTTTATTGCTAGTAAAAATATTTGAAGTGATGCGAACAAGGTCGATGGCGACGCACAAGGAAATCGACTTACAAGGTTGAAAATGGCTCGATAAAATCGAGAGTTTATTTTTAAAAATAGTTTTTGGAACCAAAAGTCAAAAATGACCGTAATAATAACCACATACGATGGCCGTACAATCACATCGGAATAAACGGCTTGAAGATGCGAATAAAAACAAGACATTAAAAAAAACAGCATGAAATGCATCAAGAAGTTCACCGTGCGAACTTCTTGAAAAAAAATTGGAAAAAACTATGGGATGTTCGTTGTGCGAAATTTGCAGCGAAGCTGCCCAAAAAACAACAAGAAGTTTGTTGTGCGAACTTCCTAGCAAACATGCACTATGCATAAACAGAAGTAAAAGGCACTGAAGTTCGTTGTGCGAACCTTGCAGCGAAGCTGGCCAGAGAAAACAACAAGAAGTTCGTTGTGGGAACTTCCTAGCGAACATGCACTACTATTCACAAACAGAGGTAAAAGGTGCCAAAGTTTGTAATGCGAAGGTGCCAACGAACAACTCGCTAGCTAAAAACAAAGGAAAACTGGTTGTCTAGTGGCACTTTGAGTACCACAAAAACGTGTTCGCTAGGCGAAGGGGATGTTCACAGTGCGAACATGACAGTAAAAATGAGTATTTTCAACTCATTTTACTATGAAAACTACACTATGTTCTTTCTTTTTTCTTACTTTTTACAATAGTTCTTGGTCACTCTTGGGACCTTATTACAGTATGAGCAACACAAATATCATTCAAGAGAAGAAAAAAAACATGCAAATATGTTCTCCTTCTAATCACCAATGGCTTTTGCTGGATGTGCTCTATGATTCACCTCCTTCTTCTGGTTTTCTAACACTTTCTTGTTCTCTCAATGGTTTTTTTCTTTCTCAATTTCTTTTTTCTGGTTTTTTATAGTTCTCTTGTGTTTTTTCCTCCCTCTTGTTTACTGCTGCTCCCTCTCCTTTTAAGCTCAACACATTAGGGTTTCCACTTGTTTCAAAACTTCAGATTTTTTTCATTGAGAAATGCCTCTTACCACTTTCTTGATGTCACTCTCTTTCTTTCCATTTTCATGTGTGCTGCCTTGCTGTATTTTTGCTGCTACACTTGCCTAGCCTATCTTTTTTTTGCTGCACTTTGTATTACTCTCAAATCTTGTACCTATTTGTTGGCTTGTGCTTGGACTGCCCTTGTGGTCAATGTTACTACCTTTGACAGAATTTTAAATTTCTGATATTTGATGTGTAGATGCATCACCATGAGTTTATTCCTTTGGTTTTGTGACATGAATTGTTTGGTTATGAGGCAATTTGTCATTTCTTGCATGGGATTGTTTTGGATCACATTAAAAATGCCCATGACTAAGCATGCATAGTCTTGATCTTGACATGTTCCAATGTTAAGTTGTATCTTAAATATTTTCCTTGGATGTTTGTAAGCATAATGAGGAACATGCGGACTTGATGGGGCATGAAGGGTGCCATAGCATGAAGTTGATTAGAAACTTGAATTAAGATTAGAAATATCTTATTTTTCTAAGCATTAATTAGAGTTAGAAACTTTGTAACAAATGTGACATTCTTGCAATGTCATGAAATTTCACTTTGTAATATTCTTGAATCTAATCTTGAATTCATGAATCTTGAATTTGGAATGATGGATCTCCCTTATGCCATTGAATTTGAAATGAATGAAGTCTTGAATGATGAACTTGTGATCTTGACTTATGCCTTGCAAATTTGAATTCCAATTGAACATAGAATTTGAACCAAAGTTGGATGAAGAAATCTTGAATTAGGCTTTGCACTTCATGTTCATTAGCAATATTGATATTGAATATTCAAATAACTTCTCCTTGAAGGAATCTACATGAGTAGACTTTCCAACTTGAACCAAACCTTAGATGATGAACCTTTTCTTCAAAGTAGCCCATGGTAGGTAATTTATCTTATTTGGAACGGAAAACAACGAACCGACCCAATCCTCACCTTGTGAACCCACATGCTCGATATGCAATAGAAAGATGTATGATATGACGAACGCAGGATATGAAAGGCTAAAGGTGAAAATGAGGGTGTGACAATAGGCACAAGGATTTCGATTGGAATGTTCATTTGAGTGAGATCCTTAAGGCTCCCCATCCTTCAAACTGTTATGATCCCATCTCCATTGGACAATTGAATATCATACCTCTAATTCTTCTTTGGATTGTGTCTCATGTCTTGCGTCCGAAGAATGCTGGGTTCTCAAGAGTTGATTTTCTTGAAATTTATCTGGTGTATGTCTTGTTGCACAAAGTCAGAATCGGCTAGCCACATTACTTCGTATATCGCATGTTTTCTGTTAGAACATGCAATAAAGGTACATCTTTGTGCTATCCATCTATGATTGCAAAGATTTTGAAACATTTCAACATTGGTCTAGAAAACCTTGTCTACAAATCACCAAGTGCATTACAAGAGTTCTCTCAACATACTCTTACAAAACATGAGCTACTTTCGGGATATTAACTATCGAGCATACTATATTCGTAAGAACGGAAGGAAGATTTTTAACTTTGATGACCCAAATGCTGATGACAATGAGGCTGAAGTGAATCACATAAATAACGAGCATCCTGTTGCAAGAGTTCTCTCAACGTACTCTTACAAACATGAGCTACTTTTGGGATATTAACCATCGAGCATACTATCTTCGCAAGAATAGAAGGAAGATTTTTAACTTTGATGACCCAAATGCTGATGATAATGAGGCTGAAGTGAATCACATAAATAACGAGCATCCTATTAAAATTCCTCATGTTGCTCTAGATGGTAATGCTACTATGAAAGATGTGGATCAGGGAGTTGGTCAGAGTGGTAGTTTTTATGCTGGTCCTAGTGATACTACTGCTATTATTACTATGCTGCAAAACATGCAGTTGCAGTAAGATGAGAGGTATGCTGCTCAGACGAAGTAGTTTTGTCTAATGCATGAGCACGTGGCCACCCAAGACGCATATTTTCATTCATTTGCTATGTATACGATGAAAAGCATCATATCCATACGTAACACTCTTAATGAAAATCATGCTGCTGAAATGGACATGTTGAACCACATCATTCAAACTCAAGAAACAAAGGGAGATCATTACAATCGCTTCTACCGCAAGTTGTGTGAATTTGGCACATCCAATGAAAGAACAAGATCGAGAGGACACATAAGACATTGATTGGTGCTGAGAATGTGTTGTTGACGTGTTTGTTATGTGGTTGTTGTCTTTTGGCTTGTGTTATTTTGAGTTTTATCTACTGCATTTTCTATGTTATAATGGTTTGCTTGTTGCATTTTGGTTTGTATTAACAACATATCAAGTTTCTACATTGTACTATGTGTTAACTTCGTATTTCTTGTGAATATTGTTATTGTTGTTTATTAAACATGTGCTCTTTACATAGTTACTTTATGTGAGTGCACATCTTTTGTTTGCAATTTCCTTTGTGTCGTATATGATATATGATAACAGTGCATCTACGTGATGCTTCTAACGGATTTGTTTTCTCTATTTTATGTTGTCAAAGGGGGAGAAGATTAATGAAGATGGTAACATAAATTTAGGGGGAGATATCAAGGTTAATGCATAAATTCAAGGGGAGCAATTCAATGTACGGAAGAAAAACACAATGTATTGATTCAAGTTTTGTCATCATCAAAAAGGGGGAGTATGTGAGTGTATTCTTCAAATTTATGTTTTAAATGATGTAAAAACTAGAAGGAAAACTTAGCATGTTGTAAATTGGACAGTATCAACCTAAATTTAGATGTGCATTTGTCATTTTATCCTTAGAATGAATACAAATAGTCTTTGAACAAGTTTGATTAGTCTTAGGAATGTCATACACATCAAAAACCAAATTTTGTATGTCAACATAACTGCACAGGCCGACCTATACATGATTAGGTCGACCTACAGAAGCATTTGCTTCAGTACAGGTCGGCACCAAGAATGAAGCCTATAGGCTCTGCCCACAAGCCATCGCATAGGCCGGCTTGAAAACCTTCATAGGTCAACATATTACTTTCATGGGCCTACCTATACGACTCCAAACTTAAAAATTTCTTTTTACATCTTATTTTCTTGCATTCTCTTTTCCTTTTTCCACACACACACACACACACAAACACACACGCGCACTCGCGCACGCACACACCCACAGACACATACCCTCACACACACACACACACACACACACACACACACACACACACACACACACACACACACACTCATACATGCACCTTTTTCTAGATGGGTTTCTAAAGAGTAAAATTAAACAAAATCAGAGTATAAAGTTTCCCATCATCTTTATCCCTTCTTTTATGCATACACACAATTGAAATACACATAATCATTTTACGATTGAGTGACCATCTAGATTAGGGTTGATAGTGTCCAATTAGGTTGGGTGTAACCAAGAATATTGGGTTGGGAACTTTGTGTGTTTCAAATAAGAAAACCAAGGTGGGGTTTTCCTTCAAGATCTAAGTGATTTGAAGGTTTTGGACAAGATCACTTCAGCACAGATTCAACCGAGTGAATGCCTTGAGATAAGGTGGTTTCCTTACAAGAGAGTAGCACGAGACAATGAATTGTGTTCGGGAATCTTGGGTTTAACAAGTTGCGTGCTAGGGATAATCATAGAATTGTAGCCACATTATTGGTCACTTGATCAAGCTTTGATAATGGGTTTGGAGGTGCAAGAATCAACACAAATTATAGGGATTTTGGGGTTTGAGTTCTTCATCTTTTGTATAAACGACTTTGCAAAGTTAAGGTTAATTGCAAGTATCTTAATCCGATTTCAAAATTGAGGGCAGACGTACCCATAGCGAGACCGATTAGGGAATTTCCTAAATAAACCTTTGTGTCTCTTTATCGCTTTAATTTTCTTTAATTGTTGTTCTTGCAAATTATCGATTTCATTGTTGTTTCAATTGGAAATTGTTTTCAATTTTCTTTTTAATTGTTGTTGTTGATATAATCATAATCACTTTGGTTGTGATTGGAATTTTATATCAACAAAATTAATCGAATCTCCAAACGTGACCAATCTGTTGCACCCTAAAATTTGCTCAACCTTATCCACTTGGTTTATGTTTCAATATCATTAGCATTTGCACATAGAGTCATGTACATAGGTTACTCATCTGCATAGCACAAGCATAGCCAATCATTCAACAGGGGACCAATCATTATTCTCATCTATAAAGGCCTATTAATAGGTTATTATCCAAATCCAATCTCATTCAAGTCATCAGAAAAGAATTTGAAAGTTGGAGAAGTCAGTAGATCAAGCATTGAGTCCATCTCCTATCTGAGGGTATCTGGGGATCATCAAAGAAGGTATGGGTTGTGAATTGAGAGAATGGGGAGTATCTAGACATCTTGGAGGACTTAGAAAGTCATTTGGATAAGGAAACAAGTTGTTGATGTGATCACAAGAATTGCAGTTGAAGACAGTCAATTAGGGTTTCATCTGGGTCAACCCTGGGTCAACCCTAGGTCAAAGGATTGTTTGAGAGGCATTGAGGGCTATTGAAGAGATGTGGGGTTTATCATTTGACATGAAGAATAAGGATATGTTGTTATGCTAAGAAGAAATCAAGAGAAATTAAGGAGAAGAAGAGTTTCTAAATTAGGGTTTCTGTGTAAAATCCCCTAATTTAGGTCAAGTTTCCAAGCAAGATAAGTCAAAATGCAAGCTTCAAATGAATCCTTGGCCAACATGAAACTTGTATAGGATCTCAAGACCTTTAATTTGAGTGGTGGAAGACATAAAGGAGATTTATAGAACTCAAGTTATGGTCCTTACAAGTTACAGGTCATCTGAGGTATCTGAAATTTTGTCTGTGAAAGTGACTTGACTTCCAAGCAATATTTACCCCTCAAGGAGATTTCAAATGAATTTCTGGTAAACATAAGAGTTGTTCCTCATTGTATTAGCTTTCTAGAATGGTATAGTATGCCTTCATATGATTTGTGGAACTCTACTTATGGTCTTGGAAAGCAAAGGGTATTTTGGTCATCTGAGAATTACAGGTCATTTTAACCTATGCCCAAAACTCATACAAGGAAGCTTCAAATGGAAAACTTTACAACATCAAACTTGTTCCAAATAACATTTTGAGTCCAGAAAAGTGACCATGAGAGATTGGAAAGATTCATAGCACAAGGTTTCAAAATTGTTGGATTTAATGAATAAAAATGGACTTAAAAATGAGATTTTTCATATCTTGGCCAAATGAAGCAAAATTATAGGTCATTTTGAATGGAAAGAACATTTTAAAGACATTGGCTAAAGTGGAATTTTGAGCATAGTTCACATTTTGGGAGTTATCCATGGTTGCTTGTAATGGAAGGTACATAAACCAAATCCAAGGGAATTTGTGCAAGGGAAGCTTCTCCAAGTTTCTAGGAGGTTCTAACCTCACCTATATATTGATACAAGATGGTTCATGCCATGGTTGGTGATTGCATTTTCTCAAAACCTCAAGTTTCATTCACTTTCTCCACTTTGCAAAAGCATCTCAAACACTCTCAAATCTCCACCAATCTTCACCATTCTTGATTTGTTCTTCATCATCATCATCCCTAGATCAGAATTGCATCAAAGATGTGGTAGATTGGAGCAAGGAATCGTGCCATCCATCATCATCATTCAAGAATCACAAATTGTGGAAGTGAGAGATTTCAAGCCTTAGAGTCATACTTGTTGCATACAGAAGCCATCATTGAGTTTTTGGATCATTTTCCATCCATCACAAGCCTCAGATTCAGGGATTGAAGCACCTGTTTTCAGGAAATTACACCAGGTTTGTTTTCCTTCGAATTAGCTAGCATAGTGATCATGGCATAGGATTGTTAGTGTATTAGAGACCTAGGTGGTTAGGTGATGATTTTCACAGAGTTTGGAGAGGTTTTGTGAGGTTTGGCTATGGAGTGCATAATCTGTTGGAGCCTATAACTACTAAGATGAGGCACGAAAATCTTGTTGGATTAGCATGTTAAGATCAGCTTGGAATGTAGTGGAACTTAGGACAAGAATTGGTGAGTTTTGGTTGAGTTGATCACAGGTGCAAATGTTGGATCCCATCTGTTATCTCTATCGAATTGACTTATGGACTGAGTTTTAGAGGGATTTGATGCTATGGTCGTGTAGAGGCTAAGAAATGGATGGATTTTGGTTTTTGAAGGGTGTGATTTCATGGCGTATTGAGGGAGAACAGAGGAGGGTTTGATTCGTGCATGGTTAGGGTTTCAGAGCTTAGGGTTTTGGCTGGAGGTTGATGACGAAGCCATGGCCACACGATGGGGCATTTGACCTTGACTGGGGATCGAATCAAACGGCCACGATTTAATTTGGAAACAGAGGGAAATTCAAAGAGTGAAACGCCCCGTTTCACTAAAACCCTCAGAGTGGGCTCAGACTTCACTTGCTAATACCACCCCTCCCAGCGCAGGCCCAATAATTCTAACTGGAAATGTTGCTATCCACACCGTTCTCACTTTTTTATTTTTTGGTTGATTTCTGATTGCTGCATGGGCCTATGGTTTTGTTCTATTCGCACCTCCCAGTTGGTGGCCCACATGGAGAATTAACTGAGGCGAATTGCTTTTCTCACCCCCTCTCATTATTTCTTTATTTTCATTTTAATTTCTTTTTCATTTTTCATGCATTTTCTAAAAATCATAATAAATCATAAAAACATTATTTTTCAATAATTCTTTTTGCATAATTTTCTTTAAAGAGTCTAGAAAATTATAAAAAATAAAAATTGCATTTTATTTTTTATTTGATATTTTCCCCATATTTTCCAAATAAATAGCATTTTAAATAGTTTAATTTCATACATGATTTTGATAATTTTTGTTCTATTAGATGCTTTGATATTTTTTGTCCATTCTTTTTAGGTTGATTAATAGACATTGTTATCTTGTAGATGCAATTTAGTTCATAATTTTTAGGAATTAATTTTAGGTGTTTAGTTTAGGAGTGAACAACATGAACAAATTAGGGTTTTAAGTGATAACTTAGGTGAATTAGTTCATTTCCCTTAGGACTTAGGGATTAAATAGTTTAGCTATGGGACTATAGGGGCTATGGGTAGTTATTAGATCCCCTTAGAAATCACTAGGATTCCCCTACTGCTATTAGTATATTACTGTCTATATTTGATTGATTGGTGTGGTGTGCCCTCTGGGGATTATTGTTTGTCTGTATGGGTATTGGGATTGTCTGGGGATTGGGGAAGCTGAAGACTTGTGATGTTGAAGCCATTGGAGATCCAGAGCTTGAAGATCAACTTCCAGAAATTGAAGAAGAGACTCCTGCTAGCAGCTGTTGAGGAGATTAGGGTTTAGGAGCTAGGCAGAGCTCTAGAGTAGAAAGCTTGTTTCTCAAACATGGAATGCCTTGTCTGCATCCATCCTTTCTCTATGATTCAAAGTCTCTTTCAAATATCCACCTCCTTCCTTTGGAAGGATCAGTGAATGTATTTGAAAGATAGAACTTTTGAGAGGAAAACTGTCTGTTTAATGTTAACAGTTGATGAACCACCCTTGGTAGGTAATTAACTGTCTAACATTCATTCACTTCATCTGGTGGACTGATGTTCCTCCTGGAGCCTGAGACTTGAAGAAAAGCCATTGTAGATGGAAGATTGAGGGTCAAGACCTTGCTGGAAAGCTGTGGAGATGGAGATTGCTGCTTGCCTGAAGCTTATAGCTGTTTAATGAGGACTTGAAGATGAATATTGATGCAGAGCTGTTGTGGCTGTTTATCTTTGCTGTATTTCATTTCTGATGTATTGATTGGTTTCCCTGACTGTATTGTTTGCTGTTTACCCTGTTGGGTTGAAAGTGAAGCCCGTTCACTTTTGCCTATTGTTTTCTAGGTTCGAGGTTGAGTAGGACTCCCTTGCCTCGCTTGTATTGCTGCATTCATGCATTTTACTGTTTTACTGTATATATCTGATATTGTTTCTGTTTCCGCTTATCCCTTAGGATCTCTGTTTCTCTCTGCGCAAGAGAGGAGCATGATAGACACTAGGTCTTAACCCATGCATGATAACATTAGGATAGTTTGATTCCCTTCGCAACCGTAGGTTAGAGTTCTGTCTCTTTCTTTCTCAAAACAAACAGAAAAACACCATAAAGATTTCAAACACAATAAAAGACACTTCTTCCGTAAAAGAACATGAACTCATCAAGACGTCATTTTTGTCCGCTTGGACTGCTAATCAGAAACCCTTTTTCAGAAGGAATAAAATCAATTAAGACAGACTTGTGTCGTACGTAGCCCGAACTACGTTTGCTCTGATCTTTCATGCTGTATGAAAGTACGTAGGCATAGGATGCGATATCCTAGCGAGCAACCTTCCCCTCCTTTCCCGTAGGTAGGCGAACTACGTTGACTCTAATTTCTCGTTCCAGACGAGAATACGTAGGCATAAAGTGCGATACTTTGCCGAGTCATTTTTATTTTCATTTTATTTTATTTTTAACCCTTGACCTATAGTTTAGATAGAATAACAATCCATACCCGAAAACAAGCGTGGATCCCGTCGAGTACGACGGACGTGAGGGGTGTTAATACCTTTCCCTTGCGTAACCGACTCCCGAACCCAGGTTTTGGTTGCGACGACCATACCTTTCCCGTGTTGTGCGAGGTTTACTCTGAGCGTTTCCTTTCCCTCCCGGGGGATAAATAACGCACGGTGGCGACTCTTCTGTTCAGCCGGCGCCGATTTTCGCAGTAGCGACACAATCCCACACAAAGTGTTCGATAAATTGTCTATGTGTATTTTTATCACTTTGTGTTCATTGGAAATAAGCATTACGAATAGCTTCTCATTTGATTGATCTAAAACTTGACAATTGTTGAACGATTTGTATTCATTATCATTCCAAAAGTTTTACGTTGCGCATATAGCTTTTCGATAATAGGTTCGGTTAGACGATTCGATGCAGGACGTTTTTTGCCGTGCCAAATTTTTGAAAACAAATTTTTGCCAAAAGTATTTGGTTGTAAAATTTGTGATCTATTCACCCCCTCTAGATCGAAATCTATCGTCTAACAACCGACACCACGAGTAACCCTGATTGCTCAAGTGCCGCCTACAAGCTGCCACCAGAGCCTCTAGGCCCACGTCCTTGGATCTGATCTGGAGTCAGAGTCGTGTGGCCGATCACTGATGAAAGGTATATGGCGGAGACAAGTGTAATAATGCTTGGGACCACCACATTTGTCCATGTAGCAATTTATCCACTTTTGTTCTTTTGTTGAGTTAATATTTTTAATTCTTTATAAAGACTTTAAATGTGAGTAAATCTTTTATTGGGACTATTTTCCTTGCATTTATTAGCATTTACTTCATTCCACTTTTTTTACTACTCCATCTCATATTATACACAAATTTTACTTTTTAGATTCATTGAATAATTAATGTATCTGATCTATATATAGTCCAGATACATTAATTTTACAATCAATCTAAAAAGTAAATTTTGCTTATAATATGAGACGGAAGGTGTATTATTTTAGAACGCACATATGAACATTAAATGTTCATGAATTTATAACAACTCTAAATTTAAATCTTATATTGACTAGGCATTTATGTTGAGTTCCGATTATCATCAAATGCTAATCAAATTATACCTTATATTTGTTTGGCATTAAAATTTTCGACAACATAATCCTAATATTTTGAATAAATAAAATTATTTAAACATTATAATGCCATTATAATAATAGTTAGCTAAAATAAATAAATAAATAAAATAATTAAAATATTAAAACGCATTATAATAACTGACCGATAACAAAAAAATACTATCTGAATCTCGTTATGTTCTTATACCAACCAAAGCGAAAACAAGAGAGAAGAATATGTTTGGGATGAATTAACCATTGGGGTAGGATGTTATTTATACTAACAACAATGTTATTCATACACCATTATCCTACACCAATGCTTACACCATATATACTGTTCATCGTATTTATATGGTGAACAATGTATTTTTTTAATAAAAAAAATATATTTATGAATAATGCCATGAACTCGTAAACAATGTTCGTAAATAGTTCTTTAAGTTGTGAAACAAAGTGGGTTAATGAAGTATAAAAAGTTGGTTAATAAAGTGACGAAATGGGTTAATAAACGCTCGGATATTAAAAATAATTTTTAGTAGTAAAATAAAATTGATTAATGAAAAATAAAAAATTGGTTACTGAAGTTATGAAGTTGGTTAATAAACGTTCAAATATTAAAAACATTTTTTTACCAGTAAACAAAGTTGATTAATAACATACAAAATGTTGGTTACACTACTACACAAAACCCATATGACAACGGTTGGAAAAGGGATACCATCACGCAGGTCCAACCATTGTGACGTAAGGTGTAATTGTATGTATGATGATATCAACCACGGGTGAACAACCGTGATTGTATCCAAGTAACGTGCTACCTACCACAATGGTTACTTTATATAACCGTTGTGGTATAGTAAAATGAAAAATATTTAACAACATTTTTCTAGACAACCGTTGTTGTATATAGCCCTGAGTTTATTATAAATTATGTGGAATGTTTATTTCGCCGATACTCACTAAACATATAACCTTCTAATCTGCACTAGAACATTATAATATGACAAATTAAGTTATATTAGAAGAATAAGTACACGTTCAATGCTTGACAAAGGTTCTTCAACTTCTTATCTATATTTTATTCTTTGACAGTAAGAACTTGGTTTAATGATCCTAGTTTTTCAACAACCCATGTCTTCAGCTCTAATTCTTTTTGCAAAATATTATTTACTTTGAAAACAAAATTAGAGGTGGAGAGAGGGGTGATTGAAGAGCTAGGATCACTAAATCAAGTTGTAACGGTCAAGGAACAAAATGGAGTTAACAGTTTGAAGAATTCTTGTCAGGACTTGAACGTGTATTTATTTTCTAATACAATTTTATCTATCATATCATAATTATCTAATGTAGTTTGGAAAGTTATATATTTGGTAAGGGATCGGAAAAACACTCAAACCACATAATATATAATAAACTCATCTTTTAAACAGACATTAACACCAACATTCATCAAAAATATTCATCAAAGACATTCATCAACAACAAACAATAACCAACAAACAAGATACAACAAACATATCAAGGCATAAAATACCTCAGAAACATACCATACATGTCAAGTCCCATATGGCGTGTCAACAATGAAATAAGGATGAAGATAAATTTAGACCGACGAACTTGTGTATATTTTGAATGGATGTCATTCTGGATCTTTGGCACAAGTTTGACAGGCTAAATTTATCTTCATCCTCTTTATTGCAATAAACATCCATACCTAAAAGAGGAAAAAGAAGAAAGTTCAAACATCATGAAACAAGATTTTGAAATAGATTTTGAAAAAAAAAACTATAGAGAAAACGAACCTGTAAATACCCATTGGCTAAGACTTGTTGTTATGGTTTCGTTTTGTGGTATCCATATGGGAGAAACGAGTGACATAGTTGTTAGGGTTTCGCTTTGAGAGACGAGTGAAAGAGTTGTTAGGGTTTTATTTTGATAGAGATGGTTGTTATATACTGAAGCGTTAGATAACTTCGCTTATATATAAATAAATATCATGTTTCATCACAGTTGGAAATAAAAATCGTGGTTATATACATGGTCAATAACATTTTTTATCACGAGAAATGACTAATTGTTGGTGATGGGATTCAAACCATTTCACTCCGTGTACTTTTCATTACGGTTGCTACTTCTGACCGTTGTGACATGTCATCTAGTAAATAAATAAAAATATGCGTCCAGGATAAATATATTACCACGGTTAACACTATGCTCATTGTAAAATTGGTGTTACGAAAGACTTGTTTTGTAGTGGTGCTAATGAAGTTATAAAGTTGGTTAATCATACAATTTCACATCACTATCATTTAATTCAAAAATAAATAAAAAAATTATAATTTTTAAAATATTTATTTAATATTATAATATTTTATTATTCACTGCGGTGTTAGTGTAGAAAATAGTGTAAGAATAACATAATGGTGAGAATTAAATAATTATTTTTACATGATAACATAGATTTATTTAAGTGACAACACACCATTTAGTCACTGTTCTAATTATGTGTTGGCGATATAAGAATGTGTTAGGTGGATATAATTACTTGTTAATTTTTCTAGAATTAAATAGTACATGTTATAATTGAAGCATAAAATCAAAGAATATCAAGAAAGGTATTTCATGTTATGACGTCAAGACACAGAGTTATGGTTCTTTATATGAACCCCATTTACTTTTTTTAATATTTTTTTATTATTTAAATAATTTATTTAAATTTTTTAAATATTCATATAATCCATCAAAAATTTTAAAATGGATCCTATTTAACCTCACATTTATATTTTATATTATATTATAAAAATATGTAAAATTTAATTAAAATAATTTAAATATAAAATACAATATATTTAAATTATATCAAAATAAATGTAAAACATATTAAAAACAACACAATACATGACATTAATATATATTATAAATATATCAAAAAACATAAACATTAAAATAAACTATTAGTTTAAAATACATAAAAGATGTGTATTTAAATTAATTTTTCAGTTATGACTATTCTCTTGACCAAAACGCTCCCCTATATATTCTATCAAATCTTGTTAAAGTTGTCGATGAATTTGTTTATCATGAACATGAAATCTTATACGTAGAAACTCTTGAAAATCAATATTAGAATTATCTGGTAGTTTTGTCTGGTCATTGCCAAGATTATCGTAAGAATAATCAAAATTACCACCATATGTGACATGTCCATCTTCAACAATCATGTTATGCAACAAGATGCATGTATTCATATTCATTATACGTTTGAGAGCATCCAAGTGCCAAGATCGAGTCGGATTACGTATGATCGCAAATCGAGATTGAAGAACTCCAAATGCTCGTTCAATATCCTTTCTTGCACCTTCTCGGCGTTGGGAAAATAATTTCCTTTTATCTCCTTTTGGCGTTGAGATGCTTTTCACAAATGTTCTTCATTCCGGATATATATCGTCTGATAGATAGTAACCCATGTTGTACTCAGTACGATTGATTTTATAATGGATCTCAGGAGCTCGCCCTTGCAGAATATCGTTGAGACATTAGATTGGTTTAACACGTTGATATCATTGTTTGAACCTGCTACCCCAAAGAAAGCGTCCCAAATCCATATGTCTTGTGAAGCCACTGCTTCGAGCATAACATTGGGCTTACCATGATCACCTCGAACATACTTCCCTTTTAAAGAAACATGAAAAAATTTCTATTCCCAACGCATACAATCAATGTTTCCTAACATATCTAGAAAACTATATGCATCTCTCATCTGTAGTAAGCGTTCAACGTCTTCAGTGTTCGGCCTTCGCAAGTATTATTCTCCAAATATGTCAATTATACCTCTTGTAAACTTATCACTTCATTTTAATGTTGTGGGTTCACCAATTTTTAAATAGTCATCCACACTGTCACGCCCTCTTTTTCACCCTAACCTTTAGTCTCTATATCATTACCATTTGCATGAGCATTTGCACCTAGCATTGATCTTAGACAGAGAATCAAGGTATCTTATTCAACAATCAAGAGAAAAACTTCATCTTCAAAACTAAATTAAGGGCTCAAGCTCAACTTTGTGGCAATCTCAAGTTACAAGATATCCATCACCATTAAGACATGTCACTCAACCACTTGAATAAAGAACACAAGCATTGATTCTCCTCCTCCTATCTCATGGATAATTGTATAGGGTTTTGATTCAAAAGGGAGGTTTGTGGCTAGTTCTTTGGGCAATCTCAACACACACCTTGATGATCCTCTACATGGGGTATGTGGCATCACAAGCCATCACAAGAGCCTCAGCCAATGGAAATGGTCTTAGGGTTTCATCTGGTCAACAAAAGTCAACTGTGATTCAATTAGGTCAAGATCTTGGATCTCAAGGCCAATCAAGGGCATGATATTTTTTTTCAAGTGATTTCATGAGTTTGGAATAATAAGAATCAAGGAGAAACATAAAATCAAGAGTTTGACTAAATTAGGGTTTTGATAGAAAATTTTCTAAATATGGAAAACCCAAATTCTAGCCATCTTGCAACTTCCATAACTTTCTCATTTTTTAATCCAATGAAGGAAAACTTGCTATAAAATTAAAGAGGACACCATGAGCTATAAGTTTGTAGAAGGAAGCATGTCCAAAATATTCATCGTTTAGGAGATATGATGAGTCAAAGTTGGGAAAAATGAGATTGTGACATTTCTACACTTAGAAAATTTTCTAAGTATAAAAAATCAGTTTGAGATACCTACTTTCAAGCTCATTTTACATGATTATTCAAGCTTGAAATGATTTTCCCTTGAACATGAAATTTGTAGAGCATCTTCCAAGCTTTCTTTTGAGTACTAGATCATCTCCATTGGATGTGTAGAGCTCAAGTTATGAAGCTCCCAAATTAGAGTTTCAAAGATGTCAAAATTGGCAAGTGGTTAGACAGATTTATCAACCAAACTTCCAAGACATTTTTCATTAAGTTATTGACTTCAATTGAATTTTCTAACAACATGAAAGTTGAAGAACATTCTTCAAGCTTTCCATCCATTACAAAAACTCTCTCATTGGATCAAAACTCATCAATTTATGTGCCTTCAAAATCAAGATGTCAAAGTTGCTAAAAGTTGCATAACTTAGATTTTTTTTCTAAATTATTTTGGGACAGTTTTGAGGACATGCTTTCAACCTAAATGTTCTCATTGATCCAAACTTCATTTCATCTTACTTTGAACATGAAAATTGTTCATTACATTCACTACTTGCATTTGGGGCAAAAATCACATCAATTTGGATTTGATTTCATGGAGATATCATGCTTCAAAGTTAGCCATGTGACTTGTTACATAGTGCATCATTCTTAGACCTCTATTTCATGCTACATAAACTAGTCATGCAACAACCTTGCCCCATCATTTTCTCACGTATACCTCCTCATTTTCCTTACCAAGACATTACCACAAATGACCAAACACATATGTGTACCACATGTACCATATTTTGAATGTTTGGAAAAATAAGAGAAAGCACAAAATATGCACACCAAGGTAGCTGCTCCACCCTCTAATTTTAATCCTTTATGCTCACAATATGAAAACAAGACAACAACGGAGACATGTTGTGCTCGTACCGCTCTTCACAACATCCATTTTCAAATATTCAAAAAAACTTTAACTTTGATATTTAACCACAGTAACTAGATTATTACCTCTCAAAACCATCATATATAAACCAAGAAGTAAACCCTATAGGGGGAATTGATGTTCTTCAGCAGCCACAGAACCCTAGAGCTCCTCCTTTTCTGAAAAAATCTTTTCCTTCAAACCTAATATTGCAAGCTTGTTTCACCCTTTCTCTCATCACCATCATCATCTTTGGAGCTCCAGGAAGCAACACAAAGAGCTTGTTGGAGTCTTAAGGCAAGAACAGAAGCACCTAGTCTTCATTTTGTGGTAAAGATTTCTCAATCTCTTTCTCTCATATTTCACATGCAAAAATCTTGTTTGATGCATATTTGGTTGTTTGGATTGATTTAGAATGTTTCTAGACAGTTATGATGTTGTTTCGTGGAGTTTAAGTTTATGTCTCTTTTTTTATTTCATTTTTCATAGCTTTAATGCATTTTTAAATGACTTTTGAGGCTGGATTCGTGTTCCTCTTGAAAAATCGAGTGGGATAGTGTCTTTGTTGTGTTGTTTTGGTTAAGTTTTCAGAGAACTCCGATGAAGGTCACTAGAGAAGACGACCGGAGCCCTAGCTCCGATGTTTGATGTGTCTATGAGGTTTGAACCTTTGACTTGCTAGGTGTGCGCCTATGTGGCGCTGAGTGTCAGCCACATCATTTAATGATGCTTGTGTGGTGTGTTTTTTTATTTACCTGGTTTCTGATTTGGTTTGGGCTTGGTCCCGTTTTCTACCCACACCCCTCTTATTTTGTCCCAAATGCGCTGGTAGCAGGATACATGTTGTTCTGGGGATTGCTAATACACCCCCTTTGTTATTTTATTTCTTTTTATTTTATTTTTCTTATTTTATCATTTTTATTTAATCTTATTTGTTCCAAGATTAATAAAAATTCTTTAAAATATGATTTTGATCCTTTAACTTGTTAACTAATTTTTCATTATTTTTATTTTTATTTTAAATTATTGGTGTAAGGTGTCTTCTTGACCTAGTTTTGAATTGATACATTGGTTAGGGTCTTTCCTTTTTTATTCTTGGGATGACTTTTTGGAATGTTTTGACACACATTATGAGGTTGATTTAAATGTGCTTTCTGGCCTTGGGTGGTATTGTTTGGCATAGTTTTCACTTGGTTGTTTATGACCCTCAAAATATGCTTGATTGTTGAACATGTTTGGACTTGTTGATTTTATTTGATGATGCACTTATAGGATCCTTTCCTCCTATGTTCTTAGGTGTCTTAGCATGGGTTAAAGCCTTGTGTCCATAGTTGTTTGATTGTTTAGGTTTTTTGAATTGGTTTGTCTTTGTGATGTTGCCTAGGGTTGAAGCATGCTTACTTTTGACCTAGTTTTTAAAACATTATTCTTCCATGATTTCATTTGATGCTTAGGGATCTTAATTGATATGAGAGGATATGTTTAAGCTTATGATTTCCTTTGACTCATTGTGTATAGCTTGTCTTTTGAACTATTATGTCTTCATGTGTATGTTTGAATCTTTTTGAATTTGATATGAATGATGCATGCCTAGTTCTTTGTTCATGTTTTAAGGGTGATCCCTATTGAGCTTCTTTGATGTCTTGGTGTTGAATATGTATTGAAATGTTTGTGTTTGCTTCTGACTTCCCATGTTCACATGTTCTAATTGCATGATGTTGGTCATTGTTGTTTTGTTTCTATGAGATATTTGTTGACAAATGCCTAGTCTTTGTTTGGATTCATGTTGAATGCTTTGATGCCTCTTCCTTCATATTTGAGATATGTTAATCATGACATGTTATAGGTTCTGACCCCATTTGTCTTTTATCTTGATGGATGTATATTGCTTTGGTTTGTTCATTTATAGATATGTGGTTAACTTTTCAAGGCATATGTGCTTGTGCCTTAACTATTTGACTTTGCCTAGTTGTTTGAGTCATGTTATGTGACTTCTTTGAACTTGTTTATATGATTTAAATATGTATGGTTATTCATTTGTATGTCTTTTTTTGTATTTGATTCAAGTTTGAAGCATGTTTTATCTTGCATACTTGCTTGTTTCATCCTAATTGACTTGATTGTGTCTCTTGCTTTGGTTGTCTGAATGTTCTCTTGATGACTTGTTTCATTCATTATTACTCATATCCCTTTCATATTTCACATATCATTTCCCCCCTTGGTGGGCACTATGTTTCCCTGTCCCTTTTACAATTTAATTGGCTAGTTCTTTTAACTTCTTATATGTGCTTGCTTGCTAATTAAGAAAGATAAAATGAACTTAGGATTAGAACACATTTTCAATAAAAGGAACAAATCAGGCTTGATCTAATGTCAAGTCATTTTTCAAAATCGATTAACTTGGTTTACACTTTAGGACTTCTATCATCTCCTTCTCTTCTCATATTTCTTCCATCAACCCCACACTAACCTTGTATGTATTCTACCTTTGTAAGTCGATTACTTCACGTATCACCATCAACCTACCTTGATCTATTCACCACCCTTTCTTTTCAAAACTTCTATGTATTACTTTTTGTCTCCTTGAGTCTAAAAACCTTGGTCTTGTACCAAATGCATTTTCAAACCCTTTTCTCAATAAACTTGGATGGTTTTGGAGTGGTTAGGCGAAGGTCTTGTCCTATCCCGAGTGCTTGACATTACCTTTAGGGTTCACTGTCATAAAGCCCTTACCATCCAAAATAAAACATCTTTAAATAAGAGAATAAGATTCTCTTTATATTAAATTAAAGAGAGAGGATTGACTGAAGACTTTTTCCTCTCCGAGTATTAGGATACTCACTTTAGAGTGCATGGTCTCGATACTCGTCTTTCAATATGAAGACGTGACTATATTCGCCACACAATCATCACAATAAATCTTTTGAGATAAATAATTGGGTACTACCCGCAAGGGGTTACTATCTGAGGACTTATTTCATCCTTAAAAATAACTTTCATAAATCAAATGTGACATCTTGCCTTAATGGTGAAAACTCATCCTTTTCAAAAGGGCATGTTACGTCCGTTCTATCGCAAACAGGTAACACCTAAGACTCCACAAACGAGCTGCAGTACACCTAATTACTAGAACGCGTACATTGGCATCATCTATAAAAAACACCAACAAACTGAAGTCTGAACTATGGATGCTCTAATTCTTCACTTCTTTTAAGTGAAGATACATAGGCACAAGGGCCCCAATCCTTGGAGAGAACACTCCCATCTTTTATCCATAGTCCTCCGAACTATGTTGACTCTGACTTTCTCATACCCGTTGAGAATACGTAGGCATAGGACCACGAGGTCCTACCGAGTCTCCTCCCCCTCTCCATCTTCTCTTTTCTCTCTATTTTTTGTTTCATACCCTTCTCTCTCCCTTTAGAACACTCTTAGAAAGCAATATCCTCACACATAGACAGGTAAATAGTTCCCATCGAGTATGATGGATGTGAGGGGTGATAATACCTTTCCTTTGCACAACCGGCTTTCGAACCCTCTCTCTTGGTCACGAGACCACCTTATCCATTTCCTTCTTGTGGGGTTTTCTCGATGTTTTCCCTTCCCCTTTTGGGATAAATAAAGTTTGATGATGACTCTTATGTTCTTCTATTTTCGCTTATCCGTCGTTGCATTTTTTCGAGTAGCGACACACACCATCAGCAGATGTTCCATATGCCAACATACGAATAACAGGAGTGCATTTTTGTAGCGCTGAAAGACTTGATCTACCAGTTGCATCAACGCTCATTCGAAAATAATCACCATGTTGACCAAGAGCTTCAATAATATGAAGGAATACATGTTTATTCATTTTGTATCTTCGACGAAACTGCTCGTTGTGTATATTGGATCTTCTGAAAAATAATCATTGAATAATCGTTCGTGCCCCCTTCATGTTTCCTCTGGATGTTCCTACTTTGGCGTCTAATCTACTAGAGTTAACGAATTCTTCTTGTGATTGAGATTTAAATAAAAGTCTCATAATTTCTTCATCCATGTCATCATTCATGTATTCTATAAACATTTTCACAATGTGAGCTAAATTAGAAGGATCTGTGTGAGAAGAATTGGGTTGAGTGAAGAAGTTGGAAATAACTATGAAGTTTATTATGCATGTTAAGAGTATTTATAAGGTTATCTACAATGGCTAGTTTGAATAACGACTAGTTTAAACAAGTTTGAACAACGGCTAGTTTGAATAAGTTTGAATAACAGATAGTTTGAATAAGCTTGAAAAACAGCTAGTTTGAACAACACCTTGTTTGAACAAATGCTATAAAAGTCACATAAATATCCAACAATTGATATACTAAAAACTATAAAAATTATAAGAATATAAAAATATCCAACATAAATAATCGTATCAATTAAGTCCAAATTTTCCTCTAATAATGTCACACAATAACTCAGGAGCTTGTAGTTATCTTGGATTCATGTCTGATGTATCTACCGTTAATATTTGTAGATCATTAATCTTCAACCTATGCATTTCATTCTCAGCCTTCTTCATCTTTGCATCAAGCCTTTTTTCTCTCTATCTCGACTTTTTCACCTTCAATACGGGCATAAACCTGTGTGAACTATGACATTAATTCATTTTCTTTTGGAACTCATTTTTAAAAGCATTAAAATTGGCATCATGATTAGACATTTCGTCAAGCTTTTCTTTCTCCTTCCTTTTGGTCTCCATTTGACCGACTGGGCAACGTAACAATGTAGGTGATGATGGATTATATTTGTTGTTTGTTGGTTATAGTGGGTTTGAAGATGAAGAATATGCCCCTGAAACTGAACTCTTTATTCTTTTTGTAGAGGTTTACGATGAACCTGCAAGCCATTTGGGTTCATCTTTCAATAATCTCCATGCACCCTCAAATGTGAACTTTTCACTTTCATCTTGAAAATAAATTTTATAGGCATATGAAATGATATTGCTCTCGGAACTCCCGCTTTTTTGTGTAACCACAGCTTGTTTGAAGCATCCAACAAATTTTTTAACCGATGCATTAATTTTGTGTCATTAATTCTCTCTTTTTGTAACTCTTGTCACGATCATTGTTGTAGGCTTCTTTGATCCTCTTCCAAAAACTATATCTTTTTTTATCAACTGTAAAAATTGAATCTTTTGAAATGTTGAGCCATGATTGAATGAGAACTCCATCTTCTTTTGGTTGGAATCTTTATTTCGCTGTATTCATGATCGATGCAGATACAACTTCTTCACCAAGGTTAATGGTTTCCAAGCCACATTGAGTGAAAAGTTGTTGTTTTTCATGATCTTGATCATTTGATTGCACACCTTTACTACCCAATTGAACATTGTGAGACATAGTGGAGTTATTAGATTGAGATAGAAATTGTTGATATTGATATGGATAAGAAGATATATTATATGGATGATTTCCAAAGTGTGGGTTATTTTGTGAATTTTGAATAAAAAGAGAATTTTAAAAATTTGGATTATGGTGTGGATTTGGGATAAGAGGTATATTTCTAAAGTTTGAGTTGTTTTGTTGATTTGGGATAGAATAGGGACTACCATCATTTTGCATGAAATTAAACCAAGAATTATGTTGATTGGGATTCATTGAAAGAGATGAAATTAAATTTTCAAATTTAAACTAAATATAAATAAAAAATATGATAAAATGAGTTGATTGGCCTATTATTTATACTGAAAATATATTACCGTTTCTATAATCAAAATATTACTGTTGGTGTAATTTTAGTTTTAATTAATTAATGAAACTTTGAATATATATATATATATATATATATATATATATATATATATATATATATATATATATATATATATATATATATATATATATATATATATATATATATATATATATATATATATATATATATATATATATATATATATATAATAATTGTTGGTATTTTGAAACATATATTTAATGAAATAAAATATATCATTTAATGTTGTGTTAGAGCAACAATGTTCACATGCAGGTGAACATTTCAAAATATTGAGCAATTGGATTTTCATAGATATCTATTATTTTTTAAAATTGTAGCATTGACATATGTGTAGAAATGGCGACATGACACCGACGTTCATGCTCTAAACATACTACATACAATTTTTTGGAAAAAAATATTGTTTAGGTCCTTTAAGTTATTTTAAAATAACAAGTTAGTCCTTTAAGTTTTTTTTTGTAACAATTTGGTCCTTTAGGTTAATTAACGTTTGCTTCGTTAACCTTTTTAAGATTTTCCGTTCCAAAAAAAATCTATGTGACACAGACGGTGATGAAGTGGCAGGTAACGTTGCTGAAGTGTCATGGAGGGTTGTTGAAGTGGCATTTTTGTTATTCCTCAAGTGTTTAAGCATGACTGTTACAACTTAAGTGTTATAGAACCCTAATTTTCTTTCCCCCTTGCTGACTATTATGGTTGGTGAAGCTTCTTCTTCCTCTTGCGTTCAGGGTACATTGAAGGTGAAGAATCCCTTGCGTTCAGGATGCATTTAGGTACGTATATTTACACAATGATGGTTGTTTTTTGTGTGCTTGTAACATGCACAGTTACACACACCTGCGTTATATCAACATTAGGTTGATGGTTAGGTTAATATTGGTTATAAGTAATGTTAGTTTCTATTTTAGGGTACATTTCTTATTTTAGGTTGTTGTATACAGGAACATAATGGTTATAGATGAGTTTTACGTTGACTTTCATCATGGGGGTATTTTGTTGATGACAAATATGTAGGATGTGAAGTGTCAAACTGGAAGTGTGATGGTGACAGATGGAGTTATTTTGAAATATTGGGGGTTGTTAAAGAAATGAGGTATCAAGGAATTCAGGAAATATGGTATGACTTTGCTGGAACATTGAAGGCGCCGGAAGATGATTTTGGTGCAATAGAAGCATTGAATTGGTCTAAGACTAAGGGGAAGGTTGACATATATATATAGTCCACCCTATTGAAGAAAATATGGAGGATTATGGGGACTAGCATGTTGAGGACAATGTAGAGGATTGTGGGGACCAACATGTTGAGGAAAATATGGAGGAGTGTATCGACCAAGATGAGGAAAAAAATATGGATGTGTGTGTAGACCAAAGTGGGGACTAGCCTATTTGTGAGGGCAAAGCCTCATATACTATACACGTGTGTTTCGATGATGTCAAAACTCAACCGCATGGAAGAAGTTATTACCTTTTCCTACATATCTCATTTGCTTGCATCAAACATCTTGAGTATTGCATTGAGTGTCGTCATATGAGTTAAACATCTTTGGTATATTAAAGGTCGCATCTAAAAGAGTCAAAAATAGCAAAATTGGCATTTTTGTAAAAATTAGGTCTTTGAGTCGACCGCTCATCTGCTTCGGTCGACTCATAAAAGGTGTCTGCAAAGTGCATTTTTCCACGGGTTGACGCATACTAATAACATTTCTATTTGTCTAAAAATACAGACTTTGCATTGACGCATAGTCTTGTTTTGGTCGATGCATAGCCTGTTACTTTGCATAATTTGTTCTGTCTGAAAAGTTTCGGTCGACCACTCCTTTCTGTATGGTCGACTATTCGCTGTTTTACAGCATAATTCTGGTATTTCCACTTATTTTAAAAAGTGGTTTTGTCTGTTAATTCTGACATGCTATAAATAGAAAGTTTCTCTTTTTCAACACAAAGATTGATACATTGAATCAATTGCAAAACAAGAAAAGTGAAAGAGGTGCCATTAGTTCTCATCATCTTCATCTTCTACATTTCAGACCACAACAATCTTTGATGTACATTATGGATTGTTTGAAGTGATAACTTCCGAAGTCGTTGATTGGGAATCCGGTTCGGGTTGAGAGTTTGGCAGGTTTTTCTAGAATAAAACCTTGAAGGTTTTGTCCTCCAAGATTAGCCGAATTTTGGGGGTTTTGGTATGAATCTTCTCAACATACATTCAGCTGAGCAAAGGTGATCGAGGAGCGGTTGGTTCCGTCGATCTAGTAGCGGGAATCGGTGAATTATGAAGGAGAGATTCGGGTTCGATTGGCGAGTGTTTGGTATTAGTCGGGCTGGGGTTTGAAAACACAAGGTTGTTCAACCAATGAGTCGTAATCATAGTTTCATCCACAAGCAACCGAAGGACATGATTCGACTCGAATCAAGGGACAAGAAGAGAAATCATCTTCAACAACAAGAGAGTTTGTTTGTGCATTTGCTTGTCTATTCTTGTATAAACGATTCAAAAACAGGTTACATTTATATTATACAAGCTCAATTCTATTGTTAGAATTGTGGGCAGACGTACCCCGAAGCGAGGACAGTGAGGGAACGACCTCAACGAATCTTTGTACCTTTTACTTTCCGCATTTTTATTTTGCTTAATATTTGCGTGAATTTAGTTCAAACAATAATATCGAGTTAAGGACTGTTGAGTAAGTGCTTAAGTAATTTTAACTATAGTACAATAGTTTATTGTACAAGGAAACTAGTGTTACTTACTCAAGGCCGAAATCACTTGGAGTGCTCCGCACGCCAAGTGTTTGATAAATTGTCTAAACCAAAATTCTCTTGTGTTGTCCAACTATTTTGTTGGCATATTAAGGCATTGGAACTAGTCATACCAAGTAGTGATATAAATCAATTGATAGTGTGACTAGCATAGTGATTCTTATTGCTCATTTCTCATTATCAATTTCCAAAGGCTAGACACATATTCGATCTTCTAGTAACAATTCGTTATAGACGGTAATTTTTCCACGACCGCTTCCGTAATTTAAAATTTTTTTAAAACCAATTTTATTGGTAGCGCCAACTGATTTTTTAATAAGGATCTATTCAACCTCCCTTATAGATCTGTGCCATCGTCTAACAAGTGGTATCAGGAGCACCGGTTCACTCCGTGCTTCAAGTATAACTTTGTAAAAAATGGCTAACGAACCTAAAGGGACTTATAATAGAGCTCCCGTTTTTAATGAAGAAAATTACAGTTATTGGAAGGACTGTATGCGGGTGAACATTAATTCCGTAGATAGAAAAATATGGAATGTTATTCTCAACGGTCCAATGGAAATAACTATGACCGATGCGAATAATATGGTTATGCCTAAGCCCGAAGCACAATGGACTGATGATGATGAGAAAAAATATAATTACAATTGGAAAGCCAAAAATATTTTGATCTCCTCATTAGGAGTTGATGAATATTATAGGGTTTCTCATTGTTTGACAGCAAAAGCTATGTGGGACTCATTGCAAGTCACCCATGAAGGGACTAATGATGTTAAGCTAGCAAGAATCAACACGTTAACACAAGAGTTCGATCTCTTTTACATGGAGCAAGGGGAAACCATTGCGGACATGCAAAAGAGATTTACTCATCTCATCAATAGATTGCATTCACTAGGTAGGCCAGTGGCCAATGATGTTGCTACTAACAAAATTTTGAGATGTCTTAACAGGGAATGGCATTCGAAGGTAACCGCCATCAAAGAAGCAAAGGACCTCACAATTTTGGATCTAACAACATTGTTTGGAAAGCTGCAAGAGCATGAAAAAGTGCTCCTAAGCCTAGAGCAACATGAAAAGAAAGAAAAGAAGGACAAAACAAAGATAACTGAAAAGAAGTCTATTGCTCTCAAGACTTCTTCCTCAAAGTCTCAATCTAAGGAGCATAATGATTACACATCGAGTGACGACAAACAAGACGACAAGAGTGAGGACATGGGGCTGTTCGTAAAGCGTTACAACCGCTATGTTAGAAAGAATGACATCCAACACTTCGAGAAGAATCTTGTCAACTTCTGGAAACAATCTAGGAACTCTAGAAATGATGACACCAAGGGGAACAAAACAAGAGGGTCATGTTACACCTGCGGAAATACCGAACATTATAAATCGGGTTGTCCTTTGAACAAAAAGGGGCAAAGAAAAGGAATCAAATAGATCACATAAGAAGCAATCAAAGCCGAGGAGAGCATATATAGCTTGGGAAAGTGATAGCGATTCCTTCGAGGATGAAAGCTCAAGTGATGAAGATCAATCCGTAAATTTGTGTCTTTCCGCTCACCAAAAGAATAAGAAAAAACAGGTACAATGTCTTGAGACCACCGAGAGAAGATGAGTTCTTGATAGTGGCTGCTCAAGACACATGAAAGGAGATATATCTCTCGTCATCAACTTTGTGGCAAAGAAGAAGGGGTATGTAACCTATGGAGATAACAATCGCGGTTCAATACTTGGTAAAGGTAGTGTAGGAAACCCTTCTTCCACTACTATATCTGATATATTGCTTTTCGATGGTCTTAAACATAATCTCATTAGCATTAGCCAATTATGCGACAAAGGATACAATGTATCATTTTCAAAAGAATGTTGCAAAATTGTGCATAATGATGAAATGAAGAGTGTGTTTAATGGCCTAAGAGTAAACAATGTCTATATGTTAGACTTGAATGAAGTATCTTTGACAAGTGACAAATGTCTCATGACAATGAGTGAGGACTCATGGTTATGGCATAGACGTTTAGCACATGTCAACTTTGACTTGCTTAACAAGGTAGTTTCCAAAGATCTAGTCCTAGGTCTGCCCAAAATAAAGTTTACCAAGGATCACCTTTGTGATGCTTTCCAAATGAGAAAGCAAACAAGGATCTCTTTTAAATCCAAAAATATCGTTTCAACTACGAGACCTCTCGAACTTCTCCTTATGGATTCATTCGGGCCATCTAGAATTAAAAGCCTAGGTGGTAACTATTACAGTTTTGTAATAGTTGATGATTTTTCTAGATTCTGTTGGACTATCTTCTTGGCTAGCAACGATACATTCGCCGCCTTTGAAAGATTTGCTAAGCTTTCCCAAAATAAATTAAACACAACATTGTCTCAATTAGGAGTGACCATGGAGGTGAGTTTGAAAACTATTTGTTTGAAGAATATTGCGATAAACACGGAATTGATCACAACTTCTTCGCTCCACGTACTCCTCAACAAAATGGGGTTGTGGAGCGCAAAAATCGTATTTTAGAAGAATTGGGAAGAACAATGATCAATGAAAGTGCATTACCTAAATATTTTTGGGCCGACACCATAAGTACGACATGTTATGTTTTGAATAGGGTGCTCATCCGTCCCATTCTAAATAAAACACCGTATGAACTTTTAAAAGGGCGCAAGCCGAATGTATCTCACCTGCATGTCTTTGGTTGTAAGTGTTTTGTGTTGAATAATGGAAAGGAAAACTTAGGCAAATTTGATTCCAAAGCTGACGAAAGCATATTCCTCGGATACTCTCAGTCAAGTAAAGCTTATAGAATTTATAATAAGAGATTACTTACCGTTGAAGAGTCTGTACACGTAACATTTGATGAATCTTATCCGAGAGATGTCAGAAAAGGTAGTGTTGTTCATGGTGCAGGTACATATACAGAAGACATACTCAAAGGTGCCGAGCCGGGAATTGATCAACCCAACCAAGCCAAAGTTGAGGAGGAGAAAGATGACCACCATGAGGAAACTGAGGAAGTTCATCCGTCTATAAAATATGATCTCCCTCCAGCTTGGAAGTCTTCCAAAGACCACCCAATCGACAACATCCTTGGTGATATCTCAAAGGGAGTTACGACTCGGTCTAAGATAAGTAATTTCTATTATCACTTCGCTTTCGTTTCACAAATGGAACCTAAAAACCCTAAAGACGCCTTACTCGATGAGCACTGGTTTTTATCTATGCAAGAGGAACTTAATCAGTTCAAGAGAAATGAGGTTTGGGACCTTGTCCCTCCTTCGCGAGGTTATCGAGTAATCAGCACCTGATGGGTGTTTAGGAACAAGTTGGACAAAAACGGGGTAATAACCCACAATAAGGCACGTTTAGTCGCGTAAGGGTATAACCAAGAGGAAGGCATCGACTATGAGGAGACTTATGCATCGGTTGCCTGACTCGAGGCTATACGCCTTTTACTTGCCTTCACTTGTGCGAAAAATTTTAAGCTATTTCAAATGGATGTAAAAAGTGTATTCCTTAACGGTTATATTAATGAAGAAGTTTATGTTGCACAACCTCCGGGTTTTGAGTCTCATGAATATCCCGATCATGTATACAAGTTAAAACGTGCCTTGTATGGACTCAAGCAAGCCCCTAGGGCTTAGTATGAGCGCCTAAGCAAGTTTCTACTTGATCAAGGGTATTCAAGAGGCAAGGTCGATACAACCCTCTTCATTAAGCGTCAAGGAAAACACTTGATCTTGATACAAATTTATGTTGATGACATTATATTCGGATCAACTAACATGAATCTCGTAAGAGAGTTTTCTAACCTAATGCAGGGTGAATTCGAGATGAGTATGATGGGAGAACTCACATACTTTCTTAGATTACAAATCAAACAACTTGAGGAAGGAACGTTTTAAGTCAAACAAAGTATTGTCTTGAGCTTCTCAAGAGGTTTGACATGGCAAATTCCAAAGCCATTGACACACCAATGCTGACATGTGCAAATCTGAATAGAGATGAAAGTGGTAAGGATGAAGAGGTAAAAAGATATCGAGGTATGATCGGCTCTCTTCTTTATCTTACCACCTCTAGACCCGATATTATGTTTAGTGTTTGCATGTGCGCTAGATATCAATCCTCTCCTAAAGAATCCCATTTAAAAGCTGTTAAACTCATACTTCGATACCTTTCGGGTACTCCAAAGTATGGGCTATGGTATTCCAAAGGAAATGATTGTTCCTTGGTTGGATTCTCCGATTCCGATTTCTCCGGGTGCAAATCGGATAGGAAAAGTACTAGTGGTACGTGTCACCTATTTTCAAACTCTTTGGTTAGTTGGCATAGTAAGAAACATGTTTATGTTGCCTTGTCAACCGCCGAAGCAGAATACGTTGCCGCTGGCAGTTGTTGCGCTCAAGTCTTATGGCTTAAGCAACAATTGTTAGATTTTAACCTCAAACTCGAGCGTATTTCGATCTTTTGTGACAATACTAGTGCAATTAATCTTACCAAGAATCCCGTGCTGTATTCATGCACTAAACATATCGAAATTCGACACCATTTTCTTTGGGATCATGTGGAGAAAGGAGATTTTGTTTTTGAACACGTTGACACTACAAATCAACTAGCAGATATATTCACAAAACCGCTTGCTACTGAAACTTTCTTTCATATCTGACGAGAACTTGGTATTCTCGACACTTCGGATCGTGTTTAGTAATACTTCTTGCACATATTTTATTCATCTCTGTTTATATCTACTTTGGTCATCGAATATCTAACAAATTGAAGATGTTGAAAGTATAAGCATATATGCATCAAGCTACTCTCGGCATAACGGTGATATCTTTCCTTAACTCTCTCTCTTTCTCGATTTTTATGCTCACACAAAATGTTTTCAATTATGTGTTATATGTCTCATATATGTCATAACATATGTATCTTGCCTATTTGAATGTTTGAAGTTTGTTGTGGCTGGTTATTTATGCATCTTTGTTGCTTATATGATCATAAATATGAAATTTGCTTGTTTTGTCTGCATGAGTCAACCCAAACAGGGTGCGGTCGACTCACAAAAATGTCCCCAAAACTGAAATTTTGTTCGAGTATGCTCAGGTCGACCTACCGTTCGACGCATACCTGTTGATTTTTGAACGTGGCAATTTTAACACAGTATGCATCGACGCATACAAAGGAGCGGTCAATGCATCACACAAAAACTGTCAAATTTTTTTTGAAAACCGTTCAAAATCCCCATGATTTCAATTTTTATGACTCATTAATTGTCTATCATTACTTTTTGCATTGTAACTTGACTCTACATTACACCTGCACTCTATCATTCTCCTTTCCCCAAAACCTATCTAGCTTCTACAAAAAGGGTAAAACTCTTAACACATTCAAAACATCCTCTCTTACCATGCAAATCATCATCAATCCATACCTCTCTCTATTCTCTCTTCGAACTCAACCATCATGGCTGCTAGAAGAGTAACAGGTAAAAGAACTTCAAGGGCCTCCTCATCTGCTTCCATTCTGATTTCCGCCGTATCCTTGGTACCTCCGGTGTTCATTGAAAGTTTCACCAAGAACTTCAGTAAAAGAGCTCTGGTCAAGCAACACGCATATTGTCGTCTTTCGGCGGAGCGCATCCACCTTCCTCGTATCATCGAACTTCTTAATTTTCAAGGAATAAACAACTTTTTGGAATGTAATGAAAAATATAATGAAGATCTGGTCCATATTTTCTACACATGTCTTCATGAAAAATTTCGGGGTTTCAATTTCACACTCAGGTTGGAAACATAAAGGTTAGTGTCACTCCTATTGTCTGGCAAAAGTACTTTAATCTATCTCTTGATTCGGACAAACCTATCTATGAGGTCACTGATGCTCACACAGTGGAAGGCTATGAGTTTAAGACAGCCTTGAACTTTATGTTAAAAAAATCGTATGCAGCTCATATTGTGGCAAGCGACGTGTTTCTTAAAACCGTCACATAGGAAAGTTGAAACCACAAGATCGGATTCTGCAATGGATAGTCGCTCGCATTCTGCGGCCTAAGAAAGGTGGTTTTTCTCGGGTAGATCAGGCGGAAGTTCACTTGATATATTTTGAGAAATAAGATTAAGATTAATTGGCCGTACTACATTACAAGTAGGATTTACGCTTTGAGGGACTCAAGTCGGGGTACAACTCTCTCTTACGGGTCTGTTATTCAAGAGATTCTGACTAACGCTAACATTGTGTATCCAGAATTTCCATATAAATCACTTGCTTCAGATCAGGAGTTTTGTCATAAAACTCTTTCCATGATGGGCTATATCTAGTCTCATGATGAACAGCGGTACAAATTTGTTGTTAAAGCCACTATTTCCCGGTTAAAAAAGTCCAATGAGAGTGATGAGGAAAGTGAAGAGGATGAAGAAGAAGAAGCAGAAGACGAACAAGATGAGGAAGCTGATCGACAACCCATGGAAACTGTCGATCAAGTAAATGAGGATTGGGTTGCACACACATCTCCCACAGATTCTAGTAATAATCAATGTTGGGGCCAATGGCAACATACAGGGTGGACAATGTTGCATGAATATTACCAACCCCCACAGTACTCGGAGTATCAAGACAATTCGCAGTAGGCTCATGAGCAATCTCAAAATTGGGTAATGAGGAATCTCCTCAATGGGGATATGGAGCGCAACCACACTTCACAAACCCTCCGCAATAATACTCTTCAGAACTTATCGACATGATGAGGGACATGCAATTATAGCAACGTACCTTCATAAATGCTCAGGACGAGCGGCTCGCCCAAATTCAGAGCCAATTAGAGACACACACCGAAAGATTCAAAACCTTCTCCTCCAATATTAATACACGGTTCAATGCTCTAGCGGAATCGACTAAAAGTCAGGAGCAGGCCATTTCACATAGCCTAAATACCTTGAACAGTGTTGTTTTGCAATTTACCGACATGGCCGATCCGTATCGTAGACACCACTTCGGGGGGAGAGGACATTGAAGCATGTGCATTTAGCCTTATTGCATGTCTTTTTTTTTTTGCTGTTTTATTCTTTTGCAATGTATTAATTACTATCTATTTGTGACAATGACTTGTAGTTTGGATTTATTTGGCATTTCATAGCAACTATTGTCTGTGTTTTATTTTTATCTATTCATGTCTTTATCATTGACATTATCATGTGTGGATAACTGTTCATGTTGTGTGTACCTATTGTATCTCTTTTGATTTGAGCATTTTTCTTAACCGATCTCTCTTTCTTTTTTATGTTGTCAAAGGGGGAGAAGAGTGTGGCAAAGATTATAGTAAAACCATGAAGTGTCGCAAATGAAGACATCGCAAATAAGGGCATTAAGCAAGGGGGAGGTTAATATCGCACATCACACAAGATGGTTTTACATGTTTCTCCATCATAAAAAGGAGGAGTATGTGAGGGCAAAGCCTCATATACTATACACGTGTGTTTTGATGATGTCAAAACGCAACCGCATAGAAGAAGTTATTGTCTTTTCCTACATATCTCATTTGCCTGCATCAAACATCTTGAGTATTGCATTGAGTGTTGTCATATGAGTTAAACATCTTTGATATGTTAAAGGTCGCATCTAAAAGAGTCAAAAATAGAAAAATTGGCATTTTTGTAAAAATCAGGTCTCTGAGTCGACCGTTCATCTGCTCCAGTCGACTCATAAAAGGTGTCTGCAAAGTGCATTTTTCCACGGGTCGATGCATACTGATAATATTTCTGTAGATGTTCCTTATTGGCTGCATTTTATGGTAAAACATTGTTGTGTGTAGATGTCTTGACTGATGTCATGACATTCGTGTGTGGTGTACTGCAGGGTAAGTTTGGTTAGCTAGAACAGAGTAAATTGGATGTCATGCTGGATGTTATGACATCAGGTAGCGACCAGCAAGGGCGTGTGTTTGTTTTTCCGGTATAGTGCATGAGTAATCTCGGGCTAGATTTCAAGAAACATTTTAGGGTTTCCTTGTTTTCTCAAGCGAAATGCTAGGTAGTGTTGAGCATAACATGAAATGCCTATGACCTAATTGAAAGAACCCTGAACTATGGAAAAGGGTTTAACTTGGTTAAACCTAATTTCTGCCACTTAGGCCCAAGGTCCATGTGTTGCATATAAATAAAGAAGAGGCAATCCAAATGGACAGAGTTAGAGATTGTGAGTGAAGAATTTTGTTTGTGTAACTTGTTCTGCATGTGAGTTTTTGTGTCTTAGGATTTCTTGTGAGCCAAGCAATTATCACCTAAATGATTGCATTGGACTAGTGTGTTTTGAGTTGTACTTTGATTGTGTCACTCTAAGCTTTTAAGCACGAGTGTTGTGTCTCTTGATTGAAGCTGTGAAGCAAGATCAAGATTTGTTTGAAGTGTGTCTTCTTTTTTAATCTGTAACTTAATTGGTTGATATCACTGCTGTGATTGAGGGGGAGTGAGTAGGAACTCAGGTCTAGTGTTAGGCTGAAGTTGCATTGGGTAGGTCTTAAGTGAAGAGTGAAAACTGGTAGTTTGGCTCTGAATTAACACTTCTTATAGTGGATTTCCTCCCTAGCTTGGTAGCCACTATAGTAGGTGTGATTTGCACCGAACTGGGTCAACAATTCCTTGTGCTATTTACTACTTTCATTTTCTATTTACTGTTAAGTTCTATAGTCTGTTCAGTAGTGGATGTCATATTATCCGTTATAACATCGATTGTCTGTTACTAGAATTTCAATTGGCATCAGAGCAGGCACCCTGCCTGTTATTTTCTGGGTGAGATCTAGGGAAGATAAATTCTAGTACTATGGACAAGGATATAGGATTCACAAATAGACCACCAATTCTGGATGGCTCTAACTATGACTACTGGATACCTCGTATGATAGCTTTCTTGAAGTCTCTAGATAGCAAGGCCTGGAGAGCAGTTAACTCAGGATGGGAATATCTAGTGAAGACATATAAAGATGGATCAACTGTGCTAATACCTGAAGAAGAGTGGAGCAAAGAATAAGAAGCTTTGGCTCTTGGGAATTCTAAGGCCCTGAATGCTTTATTCAATGGGATAGATAAGAACATCTTCAGACTTGTGCATCACTGTGAACTGACCAAAGAGGTTTGGGATACTCTCAAAACAACTCATGAAGGTACCTCTAAGGTCAAGATGTCTAGATTACAGATGTTGACTACGAAGTTTGAGAATCTGAGAATGAAGGAAGATGAGACTATTCATGAATTCTACATGAATATTCTTGAGATTGCCAATACCTCAGGAGCTTTAGGAGGAAAAATGTATGAAGAAAAGCTTGTAAGGAAGATTCTCATATCATTGCCCAAGAGATTTGCCATGAAAGTTACTTGTATTGAAGAGGCTCAAGACATCAGCAACATGAAGGTTGATGAACTCATTGGTTCTCTCCAAATCTTTGAGATGGGAATGTGTGAAAATGCTGAGAAGAAGAAGAAAAACATAGCTTTTGTATCAAATGCTAAAGAGGACTCAGATGAAGGCAATGGTGGGAGTGAGGAAAATATATCAGAAGCTATAGCTATGCTTGGAAGACAATTCAACAGACTCATGAAAAGAATAGATCAGAAGGGCAGACCTAATGTCAAGAACATCTCCTCTGACATCAACAGAAGAGGTAAATCTAAAGAAAAGTCCAACCAAGGCAAAGGAATTCAGTGTCATGAATGTGAAGGTTATGGTTATATTAAAGTTGAATGTCCCACCTACCTCAGGAAGCAAAAGAAAGGTCTAACTGTCACCTGGTCTGATGGAGATTCTGAGAGTGGATCAGAAGAGGAATCTGCAAAACATGTCACTGCACTAACTGGTGTATGTGTATCTGATGATGATTCTAGTGAAGATGAGCTGACTTTTGATGAGCATGCAGCCTCATATAAAAATTTGTGTATCAGAAGTGTTGAAGTGTACCAACAAAGGGAGAAGCAAAAGAACCTCATAAGGGAGTTGGAGGCTGAGAAGAAAGAGAATCTTGCAACCATAGACTCACTCAACAGTGAGGTCAGTTTGTTGAATTCCAAACTTGACCAGATTTCAAAGTCTATCAGAATGTTGAACAATGGGACTGACACTCTAGAAGAAATTCTACAAAGTGGTCAGAAAGCAAGCGACAAGTCTGGAATAGGTTTTGTTGGTGAAAAGGAACCCATCTTGGGGTTCAAGAAGCCAAAGCCTGAAAACTATAGGTCAAACTGGATGTCACAACTGATGTCACAACATCAGGGGAACAGAAGCATGAACCAGGCAAAGAGAAAGTTCCAAAGATGGAGGTGTCACTACTATGGAAGATTTGGACACATCAAGATTTTTTGCTTCAGACTGCATGGATTTCCCAGCCAGACTCATCAAGTCAAACCCAACCAAGTTGCTCCTATCAAGAAACAAAAATGGGTTGCTAAGGATGTGGCTCTAATAGCTCATACCTCTCTAAAGGTATCAGCCAAAGAAGAGTGGTATTTTAATAGCGGTTGTTCTAAACATATGATTGGAATAAAGAACCCATTGGTGGGCATCAAACCTCATTCTACTAGTTATGTGACCTTTACTGATGGAGCAAAAGGGGAAATTAAAGGTGTTGGAAAACTAGACTGTCCTGGAGTTCCAGACCTAGAAAATGTGTTGTTGGTAAAAGGTTTGACTGCAAACCTTATTAGTATCAGTCAGCTCTATGATCAAGGACTCAATGTCAAATTCACTAAGGGAGAGTGTGTTGTCACCAATGGAGAAAATGAGGAAGTCATGGGGGAATCTAGATCTAAAGACAATTGTTACTTATGGGAGCCTAAAGTTTCAAGTAACTCCATTGTTTGTTTTATGGCCAAAGAAGAAAAGGAGGTAAAATTGTGGCATCAAAAACTTGGACATCTTCATCTAAGAGGGATGAAAAAGATCATATCCAAGAAAGCAGTGAGAGGAATTCCAAAGCTAACAATTGATGAAGGAAAGATCTATGGTGAATTTCAGGTTAGAAAGCAACCCAAGATGTCACATCCAAGAATTGTCCATCTTACAACATCCAAAATTCTGGAACTATTGCACATGGACTTGATGGGACCAATGCAGGTAGAAAGTCTTGGTGGGAAGAGGTATGCCTATGTGGTTGTTGATGATTACTCCAGATACACCTGGATAAGTTTCATCAGAGAAAAGTCAGATGTGTTTGAAATCTTCAAAGATCTCTGTATTAGACTTCAAAGAGAAAAGGAAAGTGGTGTTGTCAGGATCAGAAGTGATCATGGAAAGGAGTTTGAAAACTCTAAGTTTGTTAAATTCTGCTCATCTGAAGGAATCAGCCATGAATTCTCCTCCCCTATTACTCCTCAACAAAATGGAGTAATGGAAACGAAAAACAAGACTATTCAAGAATCTGCTAGAGCCATGATTCATGCAAAGGAACACAGCCTGCTATGTTCACAACAGAGTTACCTTGAGAAAAGGAACTTCCTCCACTTTGTATGAAATATGGAAAGGAAGGAAACCAACTGTGAAGTATTTCCATGTTTTTGGGAGAAAGTGTTACATCCTGACAGATCATGAACAAAGGAGAAAAATGGATCCCAAAAGTGATGAAGGCATATTCCTGGGATACTCTATCAACAGCAGAGCATATAGAGTATTCAACTCCAGAACAAAAGTCTTGATGGAATCCATTAATGTTATTATTGGTGATCAGCATGAGGAAACCAATGTCATAGAGGATGTTGGAACATTCCTTGAAACACATACTGATGTGGTGGACAACACTGAAGACTCTCAAGCGGTTCATCCAGACTCTGAGTCAGAAGCTCAATAAAGAACCATCTATCAGAATCCTGAAAGATCATCCCAAAGATCTGATCATTGGAGATCCCAACAGTGGTGTAGTTACCAAATCTAGAGAAATCATCTCAAATTCATGTTTTGTATCCAAGATTGAACCAAAAAATGTGAAGGAGGCTTTAACTGATGAATATTGGATTAATGCCATGCAAGATGAATTGGAGCAGTTCAAAAGGAATGAAGTATGGGAATTGGTTCCAAGACCTGAAGGAACAAACATCATTGGCACCAAGTGAATCTACAAGAACAAATCTGATGAAAAAGGAGTTGTAACCAGAAACAAGGCTAGACTGGTGGCACAAGGTTATACTCAAGTTAAAGGGATTGATTTTGATGAGACTTTTGCACATGTTGCAAGACTTGAGTCAATAAGGCTTCTGTTAGGAATTGCTTGCATTCTGAAGTTCAAATTATTCCAGATGGATGTGAAAAGTGCTTTTTTAAATGGATATTTGAATGAGGAAGTATATGTGGAACAACCCAAGGGATTTGTTGATCCTAACCTGCCAAATCATGTATACAAATTGAGGAAAGCTCTTTATGGATTAAAACAAGCTCCTAGAGCTTGGTATGAGAGACTAACTGAGTTTCTCACTGCTAATGGATATAGGAAAGGAGGGATAGACAAGACCCTCTTTGTGAAGGATGAAGGTGGAAAGATCATGATTGCTCAAATCTATGTGGATGACATAGTGTTTGGTGGGATGTCAAATATGATGGTTAAACAGTCTCTCAATCAGATGCAATCTGAGTTTGAAATGAGCCTTTGTGGAGAATTAACATACTTTCTTGGGCTGCAAGTCAAGCAAATGGAAGATTCCATTTTTCTCTCCCAAAGTAAATATGCCAAGAACTTAGTAAAAAAATTTGGCATGGATAATGCTAGTCACAAAAGAGCTCCTACACCCACTCATTTGAAGTTATCTAAAGATGAAGGGTGGCACTAGTGTTGATCAAAGCCTGTATAGGAGCATGATTGGAAGCTTGTTGTATCTAACAACTAGTAGACCTGATATTGCCTTTGCATTTGGTGTGTGTGCAAGATATCAAGCAGATCCTAAAATGAGTCACATAAATCAAGTCAAGAGGATTCTCAAATATGTGAATGGAACTTATGATTATGGTATGTTGTATTCTCATGGATGTGACCCTATTCTATATGGGTATTGTGATGCTGATTGGGCTGGGAGTGCTGATGACAGAAAAAGCACATCTGGTAGATGTTTCTTCTTAGGGAACAACCTAATATCATGATTCAGCAAGAAGCAAAACTATGTCTCCTTATCCACTGCTGAAGTTGAATACATAGCAGCTGGTAGTAGTTGTTCCCGACTAGTTTGGATGTGTTGCACCCTAAATTTTGACCCCTTAGATCCTCATCTTCATTGTAGGATCATATTCATTTGATTAACTAACCTTAACCCATTTCCAGTTTATCTTTGTCAAGATGTAGATGAATTATGGTTCCGTACCGTCAAAATCGAGATTTCGGTGGTCTGATCAATCAATGTTTTGGATTGATTCAACCTCAATTAGGTCTCCACATCATCAAGAATACTACATTGGGTCAATAATGAATTCAATTTGAGGTGGTCACCCGGGAATTGAGAACAATGCAATTTAAGACACCCGATTAGGGTTTTCGGTCAGGAAAAGTCAACTGTAATTTGAATTTTGATTTGAAGAGTGTTTCAATGGTGGGATCAAGGTCCATTAAGCTTATATGGCTTAGTAAAGTCCATACAAAAAGTTTCAAGTCCTCAAAATGCCCGGATCACCAGCGGTCGACTCGTTAGTCACCGATTGATCGAACGGTTGACCGAAAAGTCAACTCTTCAACAATACGGAATTTGACTTCAAGATGTGAATCAAAAGTGTTACTTATATCATATTACACCTCCCTATAAAATTTCATGACCATTGGATCAAGGGTTAAGAAATAATTGCAAAAATCGGGAATTAGGGTTTCGAAAGTGGCAAGACCATAACTCCTCAACCACACATCCAAATGAAGTGGTTCAAAGCTCATTGGGAAGCTCTTGGAAAATCCTACAAAAGTCTCAAAGTGGTCCATGATTAAAAAATGCATAGATTTGGAGTTATGACAAGATTCATTTTAAGAAGGGAAATAACTTAGAAAAATTCTAAGTTATTTAGCCTTTTTAAGTGGTTTTTTCAGCAACTTGGAAGGGTTTTTCAACCTAGTTCCATATAGAATTTGGAAATCTCCAAAACATTAAAGTTATAGAGCTACTTAAGGGCTTTCCAAATTGTGGTAGAACTCCTCAATAGTATGTGTGAGCAGAAAGTTATGGACTGTGGAAGTTAGGGCTGCCAACACTTGAAACCACAAATTCAACACTTCTCAAAATTCAGATTTTCACCACTTGGACTATCCTTGACCCTTGGATTATGATTCAATCTGATAATTTTATGTGCCTTTGAAGGAAAATGCAGAAAAATGAGAAGTTTGAGGAGAGAGGCAAGTGGCAAGCAACTTGTGTAATAAAATATTCAAATGTGTAAGAAGGAGAGAGAAACTTTTCACTCAAGGGTTGTGCAGCTGCTCACCCTACACTCTAAGCTCACCTCAGTCACTTCATGTCCATCTCCACTTTATTTTTCTGATCTTCTTTGAACCATGGAGCTGATAGGAGAAGATCTTGGCAAGATTTTTCAAAGAAACTTCACAAATCTCCCTCCAAAAGTGGCAAAATACCAAGCTGCCCTCACTCTTGTTTTCACTATAAATAGAGGCCTCTTCATTGATGTTAGATACACCAGAGCAATCTCCAAAACCAAGAGAAACAATAGCTCTCAATTCTCTTTCATTTCCTCAAGAATCCTATTTTTCAAAGCTTCCATTTTTCACCAAAAAGCTGTCTTGAGCAAAACTCTGCTCAAGCTCAGCTCTATCATTTCCAAGCCACTCAAAACCCTTTAAACAATCCATAAACATTGTGTAGAAGGTGTCCATACATTCAAACCACTCAAAAATCTCATTTTTACAAAAGTCAACCTTCACACCTTAGTAGTTTGACTTTCTTGCATTTTGAAAGCTAAATTCTTACTTGAGGCACTTCCTACCATTCTAACACTCCCAAAACATCCTATACATCATAGCTCAACTGTCCAAGCCCTAAAAAACCATCTGGAAATCACACAACTCCAACTATCTTGAAAATTAGTTTGTTACTTCAAGAGGAAGCAAGCTTCAAGTCCTTGCCAAAGAAGAGGATCTCTGGGTTTCTAAGCTTCTTAGCTTGCTCAAGACTTGTATACAAGAGGTATGTGACATTCAAACTCTTTGTTAATTATACATTATCATGTTTTGTCATTTTGAGGTGATTTTGTGAAAATGTAGTCTAAGTTGCCCCATTTAGTTCTTTGTCAAGAACTCATGTTTCATGGTCATGATACTTGCTTTTATCAATGTATTTTCATTTGTAAATGATATGTTGATGATGTGTTACCAAGTTTTTACTTTAATTTCATGTATAACTTGCTTGTGAAGATTTTGGTATATATGGTAGTTTTTAAGAATCCAACATTGAAATGTGGTGTGTTTAGCCCTAGAACTGTCAAACCTAGTTCATTAGTGAGATTTGGATAACTTGTAAGTTATTCATAGGATCCCCCTGCCCTAGATCATGTTTGAATCTATTGTGGCATTTTGTTTTCACTTATGTTATTTTTGTGTCATCTTGTTTGTCATTACCATGAATTGTGTAGTGGACTGTTGTGCCTACCATGATTGAATCTCATTGTTTTAAATCATTGTTTAATGCTTACTTGATATTGCTCATGATGTTTGATTGGTTGAAATATGAGAAGCATGAAGTTTGGCCATTAGGGTCAGCTGTGATTTCCTTGTGGTTTTGCTGTCAAAATTGGATAGACATACCATTTCTGGTTTGGAGCATTTTTCTTTGATTTCAAAATTGGAGAATCATTTGATAATGTGTTTTGAAGATGTATGTTGTACCTATTATGCTCAAATCTCCATTATGTGTTCAAACTGTTTTGTCCTTCTTCACTTGCATTTCAAACCTCATTGATACCACCAACACATCATATTCGGTTTCATTTGGTTTCTACTTGATCTATGTGCATGAAATTAATGTTTTACTTATTTGAAATGTGTGTGTGCTACCAAAACCTCTCATCTGTCATGGACTGGCCAGCTGCCTTAGTATGTTCTTGTTTGTGCATTTCTTAAGCCTCATTTTGTTTCCTTTTGTATGTTGATGAGTTGAATTGGTTTGTGTGCATGGAAGTTGTCTATTATCATATTTATGATGTGTGTATGTTTTTTATTTTGGCTTAAGACTCCACAATTTGAAAAATGCCCCTGCTGCTACATAAACTTGCCAAGACAGCTTTTCACATTTCCTACCACAACATGTTTTTTTGATCCAACTGTCATATGCTCATTCTTGGATTTGAAAATCATTCCTTATCATATTAATGATGTGTGCACTTTGTTTTTTTATCTATTCTTGCCTGTTTTCACAATTCCACTCACAATTGCATTTCATACTAGAATATGCCATGAACATACCAAGATGATGTCCTGTTTGTCTATGCTTAATCTTTGAGTTGTAACTCATTCATATTCATGATTTTAAGGTGTGTAGATGATTGGATTGATAATGTTTACCTGCTTTTGCATTTCACCCTCAAACTGCATCTTTCAAGCCAAATTTACCATGAATATGCCAATTTCTTTCTTGCTTGCAGTTTGCCTAGTTTCTGAGTTGTAACTCATTCTTTCCTGCATTTATGATGCGTGAGTATAATGTTTGTCAACATGAGGCCATTGATTCATAACTGGACCAGTTTGCACCACCTGTTGTCAAACAGCTTGAAAACCACTGCCACACACTTCACTTTTTCTGGTTTGATTGGTTTTGGGCCAGTTCATGAAACATTGGACCTCTAATAGCATTTGAAAATTGTATGAATCAATCATTTTTTGTATGTTTCACTTTTCTGTCATGACAGCCCCTCACATATGTTTGATATGAAATGCAACTTGGTATCCATATTCTTGTTGTATGCATTTCATGACAACCTTAAGTGTTAGACTCATTTGCAATCATATTTGAAAATTGTTGTATACATTTTTCTAACCTCAAGTTGTTCCAATCTTGTTGTTTTCAAATATTGCATTGTATTGTGTTAAGTGAGCAGTTAGTGGTTGATTTTCAATTCCATGATATTTGTGAACAATTTTGAAGTGTGGACACACTTCATATGATGTTTTGAGTATGTTTGAAGGGTCTGCTCATTTCAATTATGTCTGTTTCTTGATTTGCCCCTCAACTTGCATTTTTCTCCAATTTTTCACTTGGCATAGCTTAGCAGTTGTATTTTTTTGTTTATGTTTAACATTGTGATGGTTATATGTGTGTTACTCATTACATTTCAAGTATGCCTCATGATTTTCTTGTTTTGATTGATCAAGTTTTCATGTTTACATCCATGTGGGCCTGCTGTTCCAATTTTATTCAAAATGCTGTCATGATGCATCCTTGCTTATCCCTTCTGCCAGAATACTTGTTTTTTGGATTGTAAACTATGAGCACATCCTCATTAACCTGATCAGAATGAGGCCATATATGCATGATCATACCTTCTATCTGTTGTAACAGTTTGCTTGCATTTTCTTGATGTCTTTGCAATTTCATGTACCCTTTTTTGATTTAACATTGCTTTGATTGTCATCACTGCATGAACTCATTTTTTATCATGTTTGTGTTTTGCTCACACCTAATTGTACCAAGTTACATATCAAGTACCAATGCGTTTGTCACCACAGCTTGCCTGGTCCACACACCACAGTTGCAATTCATTGAATCACTTTTCATTCTTTTCATGTATGTTTGAGCCATAAGTGTTAATACTTCTGTTATGATTTAGGTAACTGGTGTGCATTACTTTACATGTGTTTGAACTCATAGTGAATGTTGGTTTCCCAAATGCATCTCATGTGCAAACTCATATCTTCCATCTGTAGGACAGTTTTGCTGCATTTTCTTGTTGTCTTTGCAATGCATATGCCATATTCCATTTTAGTGTTTTTTGGTTGAGCCTTAAGTATGCAACACCTTTGTTATGACATATGAAACTTGTATGCATTGCCTTTTACATTAATTTGAGCTCACAGTTGTTTGTAGTTTTCATAATGCACCCCAAAAAGCCAATTTGCAAGTTCTATCATGTTTTCATTTCAAGGCCTTATTTTACAATTTCAATTGCACCATCTTATTCCTTGTGAAAAAACAATCAAGTTTGAATAAAATTTCATCAAAAATGATTGAGAATTAATAGAGTTTGATCCTTCACGTTTTTGGCTTGTCTAGCTTGCTTCATCTTGCCTAGAAAATCCCTGAAGATATGCCATATATATTTTTAGGGGTGGCTAAATCAACGGATGTATAGCCACCCCAGTGATAGAAACCTTACTCTCTCATGCGCCTTTCACTTGCCAAACAAGGATTCGATCCTTGGGATCAACCCTTTTTGTTGTTTTTATTTTCCATTTGTGTTGAATTGATTTTCTTTCTCCTCTTCCATTTCCTATCAGCGCGGGCGTGTGTGCCTTAGTGGTTGAATGTGATGTTTGTGAACTGAAGGGCCTGGGTTCAACTCCCAGCTTGGCCCTTTCTCTTTTTATTTGCTTGTTTATTTGCTTTATTGTCATAAATCACCTAAAACTTCAAAAAATCATAACTTGTTCATTTTTCATCTTTTTTAACTCATTCTTTTTGCAACATGTTTATTTTAATGTCTAAATTCATGTGATGCACAAATATTCCATATTGTTCATAATTATGATACCCTTTGTCTATGTGAAAATTTTGGATTCTTTGTTAAGATCGTCATCTTGCATTTTGTCGAATCGCTTGGCTTGTCTTGTAAGATTTTGCTTGTGTTTATTTCCCATATGTTAGTTAACATGTTAGGGCTTGTTCTCCCTTGTTTGTCACCTTAATCTCATATTATTTTCCTCCTAAATTGTGATTTAAAACTGTTATGACATGTTTGCTTATATTTGATTGTCATCAAATGCATATTATTGTTACCCTTGATATACCTTGAGTTTATGACATGTTTACCTTCAAATTGTGATTTGTTTACATGGTTGTTACCTTCATCATGTTTCAAATCTTTGTTAAGATGTGTTCTCAATCTTTGTTAAGATATGTCTCAATCTTTGTTAAGATATACCTTCATCTTTGTCAAGATATGCCTAGGTCTTTACCTTTTCTTTAAATCTTGTAAGAATTCATCTTTGCATGCCTATTGTGATATGCTTGGATATTTTGGTTGTGACCATCTATCTTGATTGAAATCATTGATATTGTGATACCATGCTTTGGTTGTGACCATTCATCCTATTTGAAGTATTTGCTTATTGTAATACGCATGCTTACTTGATTGTAATCTTATTCATCTTGCTTAATCGTTTATTTGTTTTGTTAAGTTTACTTCCCCAAGTGATGGAACTTTTAGTTCTCATCCAAGTTGCCTCTCCTCTCTCTCCTTCCAAAGGAAAAGTCTCTCCCTTGACCCTGGTGTCATTGGATGGTTCATTACCCTCCCTTGACTTTGTGAAGTCATCTTAAACCCTAGCTTAGTTAAGTTAGCACATATGAGCCATTAGACTCTGCTTTAAGTATAGAAAGCCTCACCTACACTAGGAGTGTTCTTCAACTAGAACCCTAGGATAGAGTTTGTAAACTCTATGTAAGAATCATAGTAATGATTACTTACTCCCCTCTTGAGTATTATAACATAGATCTAGAGAGTTTTGTTAAACTTTACACAAGCATTGTAATGTTTATTTCCCTTTGAACCTTGATCATAATCAAGTATTCTTCAACCCTAGTGAGGTGAACTACGATTGCTCTGATTCTATCCTAGTTAGGATACGTAGGTAGAGGACGCGATGTCTTTGCGAGCAAACTTAGAAATTATCTTTAGGTTTTAACCTTTACCTTTACCCAACCCCACACCCATAGCAAACATTTACCAAACTTAGCATGCAAACAAACAAAAGGTTCATGTAGAGTACTACAGATGTTTAGGATGTGAAATACCTACCCTATGCATAACCAACCCCCGATCCCCGAATCTCTTAGCGTTGTTGTTACATCATGCAAAAGGTTCTTTCTATCTTTAGACCTTTCCTTTGGATAAATTAAAGTCAGGTTGTGAATTTAAGAATTAAAGATTCAAGTTAATTCAATAGCTTGGTATCACGATTCTCACTGCAACAGGATGAAGCAAATGTTAACTGAGTACAATGTCACTCAAGATGTCATGACATTGTATTGTGACAATCTTAGTGATATCAATATTTCCAAGAACCCAATCCAGCATAGCAGAACCAAACATATTGATATAAGACATCACTTCATAAGCGACCTTGTGGAAGACAAAGTGATTACCCTGGAGCATGTGGCCACGAAACTACAGCTAGCTGACATTTTTACAAAGGCTCTAGATGCTACTCCATTTGAGAATCTAAGAGGAAAGTTGGGAATTTGCATGTGTGAGGACTTATAGCAATTACTGGCAAGAGGGAGTTTTCAGTTTAAAATAAGTCTTATTGGGGAAAACTTGTTCCAACCCCCTACTTTAATGCATTCAACGTCCTTGACCACTAAAGTTCTCTATCCCACACAAACTGGTTATCCCACTGCACCTACAATTCTCTCATTCTCCTTCCTTTTCAGAATTACTCTCAGATCCTCAGTTTGTCTCTCTCCCTTCAACAACAAAATGTCCTTCAATCAAGATGCTTCTTCATCCAAGAATCATCCCAAATCCTTTGAAGATGCTCTTAGTACTACATCTTCTCAAGCTGAAAATTCCAAACAACACTCCCAAGGTAATTCTTCTCCCACTACTGACGAATTTTCTAGAATGAAAAACAGGGAAGGTTCTGCATATGTTGACAGATCCATTAGGGAACCTGTCACAAAAATTCTCCAAAAAGGACGTATTGTGCATGGTATCTCCACCCCTTTAGTACGCATTAATCCATCCCTCAGATCTGATGATGTTCATGGAAAAAATCATGAGGCTGTATCAGGGGAAGAATCTGAAGATAGTGATGACGATGTTTCAACAGATAGCTCCAATTCTTCTGAGGAGGAAGCTTAATTTGCATTTTGCTAGGTGGTTGTTGGGCTGTTTTTTTGTGTGGCAGTTCAGATTGTTATTTTGTCCTTCTGTTCAAGTTGTATTTTTGGGGTCTCCATACCCTTATCATCTGCGTTTCCAACTGTGTTTGATCAATGCTAATTCATTAGTTAGGATCTTAATTTTGTGGCTAAAAAGGGAGAGAAGTAGTAGTAGAAACAACAGGTTCAGTTGTTTGTGCTTCACAGGTGGAAGATGATATGTTGTTGCTCTGAGTTGATTTACAAGTGTGCTGATGTGCTGGAGTTGATCTCTTATACGTGTGAGTAGGATGATGATCCTGTGTGCTAAATGTTTGATGTTTGTTGTTGCTGGTGAGTGTGTGTGTGTGTGTGTGTGTGTGTGTGTGTGTGTGTGTGTTCCTAGTTGGAACTTAGATGTCAACCTGGTTGTTGGTGTTGGTGTTTCTGCTTGGATGTATGTGTTTCTGCAGGTTGCCGGTATGGTGTGATTGGCTGGTGTTCCATGATTTGTTATGCATCCCTTGAGGGGGAGAATCACAGGATGTTATACCAGATGTTGTGACATCTGTAGTCTGAACTAACAGGTGGTTTTTTTGCTGAGAAACAGGTGTGTTCTAGGATGTCAACCTAGATGTCTTGACATTCATAAGCCAGAACAGTCTGTATGTCTGTGTGTGATTAGTAGTGTAGTTGACTCTGATTTGGTAGTAAAGCATGTATGTTGAGTGGTAGTATTAGCTAGTAGATATCATGCATGATTAAATGTGTATTGTGAACATTTCTCCTGCATATGTTCTCTGATATGGTTACAGAGTGTTTTAGCCAAAAATTTTCCAAAGGGGGAGTTTGTAGATGTTCTTGATTGGCTGAATTTTATGGTAAAACATTATTGCGCGTGGATGTCTGGACTGATGTCATGACATTCATGTGTGGTGTACTGCAGGTTAAGTTTGGTTAGCTAGAACAGAGTGTATTGGATGTCATGCTAGATGTTATGACATCAGGTAGCAACCAGCAAGGGCGCTTGTTTGTTTTTCTGGTATAATGCATGAGTTAGCTCAGGCTAGATTTCAGGAAACATTGTAGGGTTTCCTTGTTTTCTCAGGCGAAATGCTAGGCAGTGCTGAGCATAACATGAAATGCCTATGACCTAATTGAAAGAAACCTGAACTATGGAAAATGGTTTAACTTGGTTAAACCTAATTTCTACCACTTAGGCCCAAGGTCCATGCGCTGCATATAAATAAAGAAGAGGAAATCCTGATGGACAGAGTTAGAGATTGTGAGTGAAGAATTTTATTTGTGTAACTTGTTCTGCACGTGAGTTTTTGTGTCTTAGGATTTCTTGTGAGCCAGGCAATTATCACCTAGATGATTGCATTGGACTAGTGTGTTTTGAGTTGTACTTTGATTGTGTCACTCTAAGCTTTTAGGCACAATTGTTGTGTCTCTTGATTGAAGCTGTGAAGCAAGATCAAGATTTGTTTGAAGTGTGTCTTCTTTTTTAATCTGTAACTTAATTGGTTGATATCACTGTTGTGATTGAGGGGGAGTGAGTAGGAACTCAGGTCTAGTGTTAGGCTGAAGTTACATTAGGTAGGTCTTAAGTGAAGACTGCAAACTGGTAGTATGGCTCTGAATTAACACTGCTTATAGTGGATTTCCTCCCTGGCTTGGTAGCCCCTAGAGTAGCTGTGATTTGCACCGAACTGGGTCAACAATTCCCTGTGTTATTTACTGCTTTCATTTTCTGTTTACTGTTAAGTTATATAGTTTGTTCAGTAGTGGATGTCATAACATCCGTTATAACATCGAGTGTCTGTTACTAGAATTTCAATTTCTATTTGTCTAAAAATACAGACTTTGCGTCGACGCATAGTCCTGTTTTGGTCGATGTATAGCCTGTTACTTTGCATAATTTGTTCTGTCTGAAGAGTTCCGGTCGACCACTCCTTTCTGTATGGTCGACCATTCGATGTTTTACTGCATAATTCAGGTTTTTCCACTTATTTCGAAAATTGGTTTTGTCTGTTATTTATGGCATGCTATAAATAGAAAGTTGCTCTTTTTCAACACAAAGATTGATACATTGAATCAATTGCAAAACAAGAAAAGTGAAAGAGGTTCCATTAGTTCTCATCATCTTCATCTTCTACATTTCATACCACAACAATCACACACAACAATCTTTGTTGTGCATCATGGACTGTTTGAAGTGATAACGTCCGAAGCCATTAATTGGGAATCCGGTTCAGGTTGAGAGTTTGGCAGGTTTTTCTTGAATAAAACCTTGAAGGTTTTGTCCTCCAAGATTCGCCGAATTTGGGGTTTTTTGGTACGAATCTTCTCAACATATATTCAGCTGAGCGAAGGTGATCGAGGAGCGGTTGGTTCCGTCGATCTAGTAGCGAGAATCAGTGAATTGTGAAGGAGAGATTCGGGTTCGATTGGCGAGTGTTTGATATCATCCAGGCTAGGGTTTGAAAATGCAAGGTTGTTCAACCAAGGAGCTGTAATCGGAGGTTCATCCACAAGCAATCGAAGCACTTGATTCGACTTGAATCAAGGGACAAGAAGAGAAAGCATCTTCAACAACAAGAGAGTTTGTTTGTGCATTTGCTTGTCTATTCTTGTATAAATGATTCAAAAACAGGTTACATTTATATTATATGAGCTCAATTCTATTGTTAGAATTGAGGCCAGACGTACCCCGAAGCGAGGGCGGCGGGGGAACTGCCTCAACAAATCTTTGTGCCTTTTACTTTCTGCATTTTCATTTTGCTTATTATTTGCGTGAATTTAGTTCAAACAATAATATCGAATTAAGGACTGTTGAGTAAGTGCTGAAGTAATTTTAACTATAGTACAATAGTTTATTGTACAAGAAAACTAGTGCTACTTACTCAAGGCCGAAATCACTTGGAGTGCTCCGCATGCCAAGTGTTTGATAAATTGTCTGAACCAAAATTCTCTTGTGATGTCCAACTATTTTGTTGGCATATTAAGGCATTGGAACTAGTCATACCAAGTAGTGATATAAATCAATTGATAGTGTGACTAGCATAGTGATTCTCATTGCTCATTTCTCATTATCAATTTCCAAAGGCTAGAAGCATATCCAGTCTTCTAGTAACGGTTCGTTATAGATGGTAATTTTTCCAAGCCCGCTTCCGCAATTTAAACAATTTTTTAAAACCAATTTTATTGGTAGCGCCGACTAATTTTTTAATAAGGATCTATTCAACCCCCCTTCTAGATCCGTGCCATCGTCTAACACTATTAAAGAAAATGTGGAAGAAAGTGGGGACCAACATGAGGAACAAAATATGGAGGAATGTGTGGACCAGTCTGTGGAAGAAAATGTAAATCAAAATGTGGACCAGCATGAGGAACAAAATGAGGCCCAACTTGATGATAGTGATGAAAGTGCATTAGGGGAAGGTGATTTTGTTGACTCGGATGATGAGGTTTAAATGATGGATATGATGAAGTATTGGTAGGAGAATAAGTGTTACGTGCAGGCCAAAGTGGTCAGCCTAATGTTGATATACTTGGTGATGACACAACTTCTAATAAAAAAAGGAAATGAGGGAGACCATCAAAGAAGAAGTCAAAAGTCAGTTTCAAAAGGCACAATGGATGACCTAAGAAAAAACGTGTGGATGAAGGAAGTTCAGTTACCATCAGAAATGATGAAGATGTCATTGATCTTGGAGTTAGGGAAAGAAAAATGGGTAAGAAAGTTTGTCGTGGTTTGTCAGATTCTAAGTATGCAATTGAGGACTTAGAGAGTGAGGATGACAGTAGTAGTGAAGATTTAGGTGAGGATCAAAATGTTAAGTACCCATCATTTGTCATGCCTAAGAATTTCAATGACTATAAGTGGGTTTTGGGAACCTTATTCTCAATAAAGAAGGAGTTCAAGGAAGTTATTTCTAGTTATGTTGTTCATAATGGAAGGGATTTAAGGTACTTGAAGAATGACAAGACTAGGGTTAGAGTTGGTTGCAAGAAAGGTTGTCCATGAGTGGCCTTATGTTTCAAATTATCTAATGCATATACTTGGTAATTGAGAACACTAAATGACATTCACACTTGTAGTAGAGAGTTTAATGTTAGAATGTTTAATTCTAATTGGCTTGGGAAGAACTTGTACACCACATTTAGGATCAATCCTAATGTTAAGTTAACTTCTATATGTGAAAAGGTACATGAGAAATGGAATGCTAGTATGAGTAGGATGAAGGCTTATAGAGCACAGAAGACATCACTGAATATTGTTGAAGGGTCATTTAAGGAGCAACTTTTAAGGTTGTATGACTATGCACATGAGGTATTGAGGTCAAATCCCAACAGCACCATCAAGTTAAATGTCCAAGCAACTGAACAACAACAATCTAAACTTGAATAACAACCTAAAGAATATGTTAGTAAATCGTTACTACCAAGTTTTCATAGATTGTATGTGTGCCTTGATGCTCGTAAGAAGAGTTTTGCAATTTGCAGACCAATAATTAGAGTTGATGGATGTTTTCTAAAAGGCAGTTTGCAAGAAGAGATGTCTAGGTTTTTTACAAACACTAACTCAATGAATTGAATTTGTTTCAAAGGCTGTCAGGTGACATGATTTATGAAGTGAGGCATATAAGTTTGACTGGTGAAAAATTCATAGTTAACCTCAGAAGGTTGGAGTGCTCTTGTAGGAGTTGGATGCTAACTGGCATACCATGCTACCATGCAATTTCTTGTATGCATAATAGATCTCTAAACCCAGTAGACTACATCCCTACATGCTACAGGAAGGAGGCATACCAAGCTTGCTACCAACCATTCATTTATCCAACAAATGAGGAAAACTTATGGGAACATACACCTTATCCTGACATACTACCACCACCTTCAAGAAGAGCACCAGGGAGGCCAAAAAGAAGTAGAAACAAGGAGGTTATGAAAAGAGAAAGGATTTAAAAAATGTTTCAAGGAAGGGGCTGCCAAACAAATGTTAAATATGTAGTATTTCTGGACACAACAAAGCATCATGTCCAATCCCAAACAACCACTTAAGTCCCAACTGTCCAATCCTAACCAACCCAAGGAGTTCAAACTACACAATCTCAAACAACCCCTCTAGTACAAACTGTTCAATCCCAACCAACCCAAAGAGTTTAAACTAGAAAATCCCAAGCGACCCCTCAAGTACAAACTATCCAATCCCAACCAACCCAAAGAGTTCAAACTAGACAATCCCAAACAACCACTCCAGTTCCAACTGTCCAATCTCAACTAATCCAAAGAGTTCAAACTAGATTGTCAACATTATCTTCTATAATCCAGACATGACAGTCCATCTCAGTGTCACAGTTGCTTGCTATGAGAAGAGGAAGACAGGCTAGTACAACAGCATTTCAGCCACTAACAACAATGAGACCAAAGTTGGCTATTAGGAGAAAGACAATATTTTGTCTTTTTTAGCTATAACATGTTATGTTCTGTTGAGTTATAAAACAATCTTATGTAATGTATTGGGATCTGTTTAATCCATAACAATCTCGTGTAATGTTTTGGGATCTGATCTATTGACATCTGTTTTGATTTTTAACATTATAACAATGTTTTGAGTATGATTAGTTAATGTAATATTTGGTATTATGTCCTATCCAAATCCCAAATTAAGTCATGCCTAAGCCTTAATTCAATTCTAAACCTTAGTGTTAATGATCCTCAGAAGGAACCCTACCATTGCTAACAAATCCAAGGCGAGAAAAGGGAGAATTAAAGTACCTTCAAAGCAGAGACGTGATCTGGCGAAGGGTTGAAGAGGGTGATTACCATGCGATGCAACCTCTTGACTCAGGTACAAATCCAACTCCTACACATTCCCCACTTCTTCTTCTCCATGTTAGTCTGTAGGTTTTGAATTGTTTTAGTTCTTGCTCGGCGTCTTTGTGTTTGTATGTGCTTCTTGCTATGGTATTGTGTGAATATAGTGATGCTCTTCTTCTTCTACTATGTGTGATGACTTCGTTTCCCGTGTGTGAATTGTGAATATGGTGCTTTTCTGTGTGATTTTCTGCTCTTGTGTGTTTGTATGTGATTTATCCTCGCGTGAATGTTGTTTCCCTCTGTAATATGTATGAATGCTTCCTTGTTTTGGTATTGACTTGCTTTGTGCGAATGATGTTATGTTAATCTCTGAGGATTTTTCATGCGTGTTTGTGATGCGTATGCTGCGGAGATTCGTGCTTGTGAGTTCTTGTGTATGGTTTTCACTGCTCTTTCTTTTTGCAAACCGTGTGAGTCCTTTTATATGCATATGCGCATTAACCGTCATAAATTCTTGTCTTGGAAACCAATTATATGTTGTTATGAACATGTTGTGAATTTGTTTTGGAAATAACTTAAGACGCTGTAAGCATGGTTTCAAGATGATAATGTTACTTCCTATTTGGTTTCAACATGTTTCCAACTTGTCTTCTTTTCGAAAGCATGTGATGAATGACTTTCTTCTTTTACTTGATTATGTTTTCAGAATGTCTTGAAAGTGTTTGGATTATGTCTGATGGCAATAGTTCTGGCCATTTATGATACAGGACATACTCATCGCATACATCACGGTGAACTTCTACTTCGTTTGACAGATGTTGTAGTAGTCAAAGAATGAGCCCCTGCTATGTTCACCTCAGCTTGATTAAATCTTTTCACAATTTCTTGCCGGTAATAATGGTTTGACGCTGTCAAGAAGAGATCTTCCTTCTGTTGGTAAGCTTTTCAAAACTATAGTTTTATTCTATGATCCGCATAATCGAATGTTCCTTTGCTTTTGCAGATCCTGTCTCCGAAATTTGAACAAGTGGAGGTATACCGCCACCAGCAGTAATTGCTCATCTATTTTCATCATCTTCATTGGAAAAAAGGCAAAGCAATGCAACTGCACATCCATGATGTTTTTCTGATGAAAAAACTGATAGGAGGTACCAAAAGTTAAGCTCCTTCATGACTCCTGAAGTACGCACCATAGACTGCCTTCGCTTTTGCATAACGTCAGTAGAGCTTTTATGGGCTCATTTTGCACTTCATTGACAGCCATTGTTATCAAACCAACAAGAAAAACACTTTGCATTGAAATTTTCTAGTTTAATTAGCTTCATCCATATGCTCTTTAAAAAAAAATGAGCAATGATTGAATTTGATTCTGTTCCTTACTGTCGTGGCAGGTTTTGAGTTTTTTATTTGTCCGAAAATGGTTCCATCAAGTGAAACGAGTGCATATGTAGAGTTTAATTCCAACAAAACATTAATTGTATTCCACAAGCATCAAGGATGACTGGTTCCTGAAATCTCCTCCTGCAGTATTTACGTCGTCGTCCGCAAATTTGTCCATATTTCGCAACAACTTATAACCAAAAGAAAGGGTCTGCTGTCATGGACCACGAATTTTTTTTAGAAGCATTTTAGAAGTAGCATAGCAATAGATTTATATCATCTCTGTCTTTGGTCAATATTTGTATTTCATATTTTTCTATGTTGTACACCTCATCCAATTTGTAAACCTGGAGGATATTTGAATCTTGTATATTCCTTGTGTGTTGTATGAATGTGGAACTTTGGTTTAGGATCCTTAACAATGATAGTATTGTAGATAAATTGTTGTGTAACAATGTCACTCTGTGTAACAATGATAGTATTGTAGATAACTTTGGTTTAGGATCCCATTTAATCGAACCATTTGAATTTTGAGCATTATGAATCGAACTTTGACGCCATAAACCAAATCACCACTTGACCACTTTGCAAATATTGAACTTGAAGCACAATTGAATCTTAATCTTTAATATGAGTTATCTTGCTTTTAGGACACAAATAATTTGAGAATGCAACAAGACCTTAATCTTAATGAACCCACAACTTCATCTTTTGCACCATGACTTGTAACTCGTACCAAATTCTTTGTTTTAGATGAGCTCTCCTTCATTTGATGACTTTGATAACGAAGCGAGTCGAGAAACTGAGAAAAATCAAAAACCATAATTCCCCGTATTCTCGGTTGAAGTAATGATGAAGCATTAATCATATGCTCTAGAATCCTGATTTAAAGGTACCCTTGACTATCCAAAACTTGATTTCACAAAATATAGCCAAAAAGTCCATCCTAGATATCTTCAAAGTGTTGATCCAAGAACAACCCAAGAATGAAGAAAGGGTTCTAAAAGTATAGCCTAAATCAAATAGACACACTAAGAACACTTTGAATCAGGCGCAATTGATCATGCCCTGAATAGCTTGACTGAGAGCACCAGTATCGTCTACACTTGAAATCAAATGTACCTGCACAAACTGGTTAGTCATAAAAACACTCATGCAAGATCCTATGACCTAAAGATGTTATGCAGGGTGCACAAAGAGGTGGGATCTTAGGGTTTAAAATTAGGGTGTGACACGCGCATCATGTTTTTAATCGGTAACACTTGAGTCCTAGATGTTTTTAAAATGTAACAAAAAAGTCCTTCCAATTTTTCTGTTGTACAAATTATACCATAACTGTGACAGATCTGGTATAGAATTGCAGAATTATAAAACAAATTCTTAAGACTCATTATGACTGGCATACATAGCAAAACATGATTGTCTACAAATTATACTATAACTGTGGTATAGAATTGTAGAATTGTAACACATAATCATTTCATTAACCAAACCATTTTCAAGAATTTCTACATGAAAGTACCACAACTCATAACTTACAATGATAATTAACAATGATTTCCACTTTGAAACCAAACTACACATAACACTCCAAAGAACAAAACTAACAACAGAGTGACATAGCCTAGCATATTCAACATCTTCAACAAGTTCTCCTTGATCTCCTTAGTGTATTTTTCATCATTTTCAATCACACTTCTAAGTAACTTGATTTCAACATCCTTGTCGTCACAGTCGAAACATTTCGAAATTAGTGATGGTTGTCTCTCTTATTTGACTTCATCACTGTAATGGTTTTCATACCACGCAAAAAACTTGCAACCGACATTTTCATCTTCACTTTGTTAACATTAACACAAAAAAAACAAAAACTAATTACATCTGCATAAACCAAATCTGCAACCAACAATATTTAATAACAGACGTACCACAAAGTATTTGCATCCCCAAAATAGCTTCCCCAAGTTTCTTCCTTTCTTCTTAACTGTTTTCAATGCTACTTTGCCTCCACACGGACATGTCGGTTCGATTTTAGTTTGGGATGCACTCGATATGAATGTATTAGCGTTCTACATCTTCGGTTTTGTCTACTGCTACCATACGACACCATTGATAGAGTAATGAGAATTAGGGTTCAAAGTATGTGATTTGTGATTTGGGAGATTTAGGGATTTGCTTTTCAAAAATCTAAGAAAGAAGGAGAGAGATGTCACTCCAGCAACCGTCCATGACAATTCATCAACGTTAACTGCCACTTCATCACTATCTGTGCCACATAGGTTTTTTTGGAACAGAAAATATAAAAAAGGTTAACGATGCAAACGTTTCTTAACATAAATGACCCAACTGTTACAAAAAAATTTAAAGGACTAACTTGTTATTTTAAAATAACATAAAGAACCTAGACAATATGCTTTCCTAATTTTTTTTATAATGGTTAGTTAACTAATAAGATACTACCTCTGTTCCTTTTTTATAAGAGACAAATCACTTTTTAGGTTCATTGAATAATCAATGTATCTAGTCTATAAATTGACCAAATACATTGATTATTCAATGAACCTAAAAAATGAGTTGTCTCTTATATAAAGGAACGGAGATAATATTTATATAACATAAGAGCAATTGACATTCTATAGAAAAAAATCATTGGCAAGGATATTATGGGAAATTACTTATCATATTTTAAAATTTATTATTATTATTATTATAAATTAATCATACTTAATATATATATATATATATATATATATATATATATATATATATATATATATATATATATATATATATATATATATATATATATATATATATATATATATATATATATATATATATATATATATAATATGGTGTTACATGGATACTTATTGTAATAATTATATTTACGACATTAAGCTTAGCAGGGGTGAGAGTAGGCTGAGCTGAGTTAGGTTTTCCAAGCCTGAGCCTAGTCTGCTAAAAAAATAAAATTCTAAACCTGATCTATGGCTTATCAGAAGGTTCACTTTTTGGCTTGAGTTTGTCCTTTTCGAAAGTCTGATTACCTTATTTACCTATTTAAAAATCCTATATCATTTGAACATACGTAAATAAATAATTCAACTAATGTTTTAAATATACTAGAGAATCAAATGTACAATGAGATTAAATGTTTGTTTACATAGACTTATTTGAGCTTACATAGAAGCATAAATTTTGTGAGATTATTTGTTTAGAAGAACTTATAAAACAACTTATGACATTATTGATAAAGTGTTTTTAACTTATTTTCAGAAGTTCTTCAAGATAACTAAAATTTACTTTTGTATTTTAATATAAAATACGAAATAAAATATAAAAAATAATATATTTATTTATATTTATTAAAATAGGCTGGTCTAATAGGCTTAAGAGACTTTTTTGTGCCCTGTGGCCTGACCTATTTAACTAAATAGGCTTATAAAAAAATATGAGTCTTTTCTATTTTAAAAAGAACATGGTCTGGCCTTCGCCTATCTAAGCTACAACCTCCCCTAAAATTAAGCAAGGGTATTTAGATTTATAATATGTGAATAACTAATACTATGACCTACCTCTAAAGTTAGGAATTTATAGCTACAACCACCTCCTGTTAGAGTTTATATTTATGTAATATATAATATTTAGAAGCAAAATTTTACCAAGTTATACAAATTGGCTTGGTGGTAAGAAATGGGTGAGAATAGGCTAGGATGAGTTAGGTTTTCCAATCCTGAGCCTAGCCTGATCTATGGCCTATCAGAAGGTTCATTTTTTGGCCTGAGTTTGTCCTTTTTGAAGGTCTGATTACCTTATTTACCTATTTAAAAATCCTATATCATTTGAACATATGTGTTCGGGGCTGGGCCCAGGCTTGACCGGACAGGCCCGATCCAAAGATATACGGGGAAGGTCCAAACAGACCCAAATTGCCCTATGTCGAGCACAGGTGTTCCCGTCGACCAGGACGCTCCCTCCGTCGGGCAGGACACTTCCTCCGTCAAGTAGAACAACGTGTCATCCACACGTTCTCCACGTGTCCCCCTCCACGGAGACACGTCATCATCCAACTACCCACATCCGAAAGAGCTGGTCAACCCACCTTCCGGAGATCACGGAACGGTTGAACTAGGGCGAAGACCACGTGCTGATCTTTACTACGCCACGTAAGCCCTATCAGTCACCTGGGTTGGGACTGATAATCCAGCCCAACACAAGTGACCGTTGGCCCTGCACTAGGGTCTCTCTATGAATACCCTCTTTCACAAGAGGGTCAGGTATTCGCATCTTAACCTCTCTTTTGTATTTTCTCCCACTCTGGTTCATTACTTACTTTGACATCGGAGTGTCTTGTAGGTACACCCCACCCCATCCTCGTCCATATTCTTTGTGAGCAGCTCACAGATCAATAAAGCGTGGCAGGCCATTATTCTCCTTCTGATCAAGTCAGATCAGTGGCGCCGTCTGTGGGAACTTAAGCTTCCCCGTTCCTCCGAGCAGAGAACCAAAGCTTCCTCCTCTCAAATCTCAAGAGCATGACTAGCCCACTCCACGGTGACGTTGTTCTCGGTTCCGCCTTCACGCCGATCACCAAAGGCGACAACCAGACGGGAACATCTCAACCCCGCGAGACCGACGTCAGGGACGACCAAACTGCCTCCCCTTCATCCGATGATGCAACACACCTTATCGTTCCTCGGGCAAGGAGCCCGACGATATTCCAGCTCATTCTCACATCAGCTGGAGCGGACCCGACGATGATTGCTCTCTTTGCGGCTATCAACCAGACGAACCAGATATTGTTCCAACAAAATAAGCGCATCGGCACGCTGGAACACGACACCTCGTCTCGCTCTCCTCCACAGAGGAATCAGCGCGGGAGCTCACGGAGCCCCTCTCTGTAACCACGGGGGCGTCGACCACAGCTGGAGAGGCCCGAACTAGTGGCCTCTAAGAAACGAGAAAGATCACCACCCCGAAAGGAGGCGGTCCCCGGAGACAACGACAAACGGGCCTGAAGCCTCGGCTAGAAGACCGAGGGGGCGTAACCCGCCTCCTCGACACGAACCGTCGCCTCCGCAATCCCCAATTTGTAGCGATGAGGACGACTATAGGACTCCTCTATCTTGGGAAATCATGGCAGCCCCCATCCCCTACGGGATGGAGAAACCACCCGTACTCTCAACGTAAGACGGCACCTCGGACCCATACGACCATCTGGAAGACATCGAGGCTATGCTCGACTACAAGAACGTCCGAGGAGCCATCAAGTGTAGGCTCTTCCCGATGACGCTAGGAAAGGGAGCCATGGCATGGTACAAGAGCCTGGATCCCGAGTCCATCACGTCGTGGATGGTCTTGAAGAACCTATTTTCACGACACTTCATGGTGTCAAGACGACATCCGAAGACGGAGGCCGCGCTGGGCGCAATCATCCAGGTTCCAGATGAGCCTCTCTGAAACTACATTGAGAGGTTCACGAGGGAGGCAGTCCAGGTAACAACGTCGGACGAGATGAAACGTTACCTGATGGAGCAGGGCCTACGCCGAGACTCCAAATTCTACGAGGTTGTGGCCATCTGTAACACCCCCTTTCTATACCCCCAAATAAACAATTAAATCACTTAGGCACTTAATAAAAATTTTCATCAGAGTATAAATTAACACCTGGTATAAAAGAGGCACGTCACATTATTTAGGAATTTCAAAACACATACAACACTTGCTCATAAAGATATGCAATAAAGGGTGAATCACCACAAAGGAACTTAGTCCTTAAAACCCACATATCAACATTTAGAATAAAAGCGGAAACATCTAAACATTGAATCACTTCATTCATATAAACATTATATACATCAACAGTTTAATTCAAGTCATAAGTCATGTTTACAAAACATTCACCAGCAGATACATACATAGATGTATCACAAAAGAATCAAAACAATTCCTAACTACCCGGTGCTACATATCAGAGCCAACCGACCAAAAAGAATGAAGCCACGCTTCACAAAAGACCTCCAGCAAACCTACTCTGCAATGTCTCATAGAACATCATAAAACAGCAGAAGGGTGAGAAAATTATCATAATAAACAATGCATACAATTATATATCTACAGACACCAACATAGAATACACATAACATATTTCTCACCGCAATTCATCACAATTCATCACATACCTCACAATGTATATCTACACAACTAAGCATATTCACCAATCATGCTTCACAATTCACAACACTTGCGCATAAACATTTACACTTATGTTTACTTCAACAATTCACATAACATACACAATTATGTTCATTACACCAATACATCATATGAAGATGATAATGCAACTCATAGAGACCGACTCACGACTCTATGCAGATGTAAATGCGGTACCGACTCATTCAGCAGGTTCAATTGAACAACCAAATAGAACCATCGCTCGTTACCGAAGTAACTCCCCGTCGGGCCTATGATGTTCACCCATCGCTCACACCCCACATGGGCACACGATGTTTCAGGATTGCTCACACCCCACACGGGTACACAATCCGATTGCTCACACCCCACAAGGGCACACAATCATTCTGCAGATTCTCCACGGAATCAAATATAAACCATCGCTCACACCCCACAAGGGCACACGATCGTTTCTGCAGATCCTCCTAGGGATAAAAAAATAAACCATCGCTCACACCCCACAAGGGCACACGAGGATTCTGCAGATCCTAAGCGGGATCAGACACACAAGGATGCAATCATGATGCTTCACATGCAAAACGACTCCACACACTCTTGAAATGCATACATATTCATAAATATATAATCATGCATTCTTCACATCATACAAGTACGTACAATTGTGCACATTCACATCAATCTCATCATGCATTTTCATTCAATTCAAACAAATGCACAAAATTGAGAAACGGCCTCATTTCACACTCCACGATTCACAATCTAGGATTCACGCCTTACGGCTACCCACAGCACATCATATTACAACAGCACACAAACTATCCATTCAGATAAGGATTAAACATCATTAAACCAAACAATCGACAATTGGATAGAAAGCACAGGAAATCAAAGAAAATGTTGTCACATTCGTCGACCTTCGCCTGGAGAAGCCTCTGGCGAATGCTCGCCACCACACTCGCCTGCCGAACTCGCTGGCGAAGCCAGACAATAGCTACTGACTTGGTTCGCTACCACTCGCTACGACACTTGTCTGGCGAAGCCTCTCGCCGCCACCTTCGCCTGGCGAAATCACTGGCGAAGACAGAGTTGGGCTGCTGACTTGGTTCGCTACCCACTCGCTGGGATTCTCCTGGCGAACCTTCGCTCTCATTCGCCTAACGAATGCTAGCGAATCTGCGAACTCAGAAATCCCTAACTATCCAAAATCGCCCAATCCTTCCAAAATCAACTGATTCTCACCAAACCAGTTCCAACCACCTTAGTCTAACCTTCCCCGACTAAACTTTACCACTTATTCTCATTTTTAACTGTTAACACTCGGTTTCTACCGATTAAATCAAATTCAACCTAAAAATGGAAAATGAGCAAAACTCTCCCCAATCCAAAATCAAACCAATAGAAACATACATAATCATACATATCGAAAGAATAATAAAGTTTCACACCCTTACCCAATTAAAACGAAGCTTAGAAGTTGATTCTTGATGATTCTAGGTTTTTCTCCTCTTCCTCCTCTTTTCTCTTCTTTCCTTTCTATTTCTTTCTATCTCTTTTCTTCTCTCTCTATTCCCATTTATACTCTTTCTACTCTATTTCTCTCAAATAACAACTAATTAAGGATTATCTAAAACACCCTCTAATTAATTCCCAAAACTCTCCGAATAATAAAATAACATAATATGCACACATATCATATTAATATTCAAATTTCACAAATATAATAATAATCAATCAAAATAAATCAAAAGACTCAACAAAATGGGAAATTCAGAATCAGGGCCTTACACCATCCACCGGCCAGACTCTCTCCAGAACTTCCTCGAAAGAGCCCGTAATTACATCCGATTCGAGGAGACGGAGGCCGCCAACACCGCCCGTGACATTAGAAACCGAGAAAACCCCCTGCGGGTCCCGAGATGGAGGGGCCTCGACCCACCGGCACGGGAGAGACCGGAGATGGGAGGACCGCCCCCGAGAACCCCGCGAGCAGCGGGGGGCCGTTGGCTGTTTCACCGAATACACGGCTCTAGTCGCTTCCCGCGAGCGCATACTGGCTGAGTGCGCCAATTCAGAATTTGTCCGGGGAGGTGTTCGTTTTCCAAAACCCTCACCCATCGAAGCCAACGTGGACAAATCCAAATACTATCCCTTCCACCGAAGCCATGGTCACGTGACAGAGGATTGCATCCACCTAAAGGATGCAATTGAAATTCTGATTAAGGACGGGCACCTGAAGAGGTACAACCGGGGAGAAGATCCCCCGCGGCAAGAAGCCCCCAAGTCCAAAAAGTCGAAGACCTACCTCCTCCCAACAATGACTCCGGCCTGTAGGTGGCCCTCAGCGTTGGTCGACCTGAGGACTGGTTCGCCCTGAGGGAGTTCATCCTCCCCGTCGAGCTTCAGCTGCCCGAGGAGCCAGTGCGCCCCACCAGCTAGTGGGAATACTTCCTCAGGACAATGGTCATTTCCGGCGGGGCCCCGAGCAAGCTCTCGGTTGGATCAGTTAAGAGGAAGTTTGACGAGATAATGAGCAACAGCTCCAGCAAGATGAGCATGCTCGACAAGTTTCGAGGTCGATCCAATCTGATCACCTTCTATCTCGAGGAGCTCCCCGGGGGAGCCCCCAACTCGGTCATTCCCCTTCTGATACGGGAAAAAATGGCCAACTTCAACGTCCGGTGCATCTTGGTCGATGGAGGGAGCTCAGTGGATATCATGTATACCCACCTCTTTTCAATGCTTCAGCTCAACGAATCCAACCTATTGCCCTACCTGGGCTCCGATCTCCAGGGCTTCAACGGGATGACGACAAGACCATGGGGCTACGTGGAGCTCAAGCTCATTTTAAGGGAAAAGGAAATGGCCAGAGAAATCAACGTCCATTTTCTGGTCGTCGAGTGCCCATCTTTATACAACTGCATCCTAGGCAGGACAACGATGGTCGAACTCACCGCAGTGTCGTCAACTGTCCACCTAAAGATGAAGTACTACACCAGGCTGGGAGCCGTCGTCACCCACAACGGGGACATCGAAGCTGCTCGTCGGTGCTTCGAAGCAACGATGAAGGGCCTTAGTAAAATCGGTCCCGCGACCAAAGCAACTAAGCCCCCCCCCCCCCCCCCCCCGTTCGGGAGGACAAACTGAAGGATCCCGTCGACGCCGTAGACCTCGACTGCCGTTTCTCCGAAGAGCCAGGTCAGGAGGACAAAGCCAGCGACACTCTTTCATCCACCAACGGGCAACCTATCCATCCAACGTGCCCCATCCCAGACGGGAACTTCGAGATCGTGACCCTCGTGAAAGACGCAACGAAAACCATAAAGATTGGGGCGGGGTTGCCCGACCTAGCGAGGAAGCAGCTGAAGGCCTGCCTCCGTGAGAACGCCGACCTCTTTGCCTGGAGCGTCGCAGAGATGCCTGGACTCGGCCCTGAGGTCCCTGCCACCAACTCTCCGTCAACCCGGCCGCTAGGACCGTAGTATAACGTAGGCGTAGGCAGTCTCCCGAAAAGTTGGCGGCTGCTGAAAAAGCTCTAAAAGACCTCCTAGAGGCAAATTTTATTTCGGAAGCCCGGTATTCAACCTGGTTGTCCAACGTTGTACTAGTTAAGAAGTCTAATGGAAAATGGAGGATGTGCGTTGACTACATAGATCTCAACCGATCATGTCCTAAGGACGTATATCCCCTCCCCAACATCAACAAGCTCATCGACAACTCGATGGGTTTCAAACTATTGTCCTTTATGGATGCACACTCGGGGTACAACCAGATCTCCATGGCTGGGGCTGACAAGCAGAGCACGACATTCATGACCGAGTCGGGCAACTACTACTACAACGTAATGCCCTTCAGCCTAAAAACGCTGGCGCCACCTGCCAACGGATGATGAACAAAGTCTTCCGAGGAGAGATTGGCGACATGATCGAGGTCTACATGGATGACATAATCGTCAATTCCTGCACGGAGGTCGATCACACGACACACCTCAAGAAAGTCTTTGAGACGGCGAGGAGGTGCAGGATGCGGTTCAATCTGGAGAAATGCACCTTCGGCGTACGCGCGGGAAAGTTCCTCGAATTCTACCTGATCGAACGGGGGATCAATGCGAACCCAGACAAGTGCAGGGCCTTCTCCGAGATCGCAACGCCGAGCACGAAGAATTCGATACAGTCCCTCAACAGAATGTTCGCATTGCTATCCCGTTTCATCGCCAAATCCGCACAGCACGCCCTCCCGTTCTTCAAGCTGCTGAGAAAGGAGGTCGCGTTCAAGTGGACAAAGGAATGCGAATAGGTCCTCCTCCACCTCAAACGTTTCATGTTAGAACCGCCCGTCTTGACGAGACCCGAGGCCAGGGAAACCCTATACTTGTACCTAGCTGTGTCAAATGAGATCGTGAGCGTCGTGCTGATCCAGGAAACCCCAGAAGGGAAGAAATTGATCTCTTTCACAAGCAAAGCCCTCCACGGGCCAGAAGTGAGATATCAACAGATCGAGAAAGTCGCCCTGGCCCTTATCAATGCGGCTAGGCGGCTCCGATACTATTTTCTGGCCCACACCACTGTGGTCAGAACCGAGCAGCCTATCAAGCAGCTGCTCGGCCGACCCGACATGGCCTAGCGCATGTTGAAGTGGTCGCTGCAACTCTCCGAGTTCGATATCATCTACGAAGGCAGAAAAGCCCTCAAAGCCCAAGTTCTGGCTGACTTTGTCGCCGAGATGACCCCCGCAACAGAGTTAACCCTGGGAACTCACAATTGGACCATCTTCGTCGATGGCGCCTCAAGCCCCTCGGGAAGCGGCGCGGGCATCATCCTCGAAAACGAGGAGGGCACCATCGTGGAAGTCTTCTTAAAATTAGCCTTTCCAACAACCAACAATCAGGCAGAATACAAAGCCTTTCTGGCCGACCTCTGCCTGGCAGAAGATCTCGAAGCCAAAGAAATAAAAATATTCATGGACTCCTAGCTCGTCGCCTCGCAAGTCCGAGGCGAATACCAGGAAAAGAACAACAACCTGGCGGAGTACTTAGCCCTCATAAGGGAATGGATGAAGAGTTTCGACTCCACGGAAGTACAATACGTACCTCGCGAGCAGAACACTCGGGCAGACGTCCTCAAGCACCAAAAAGAAAGGCGGACACAAATCTGTCATCCAGGAGATCCTCGCGCAACCAAGCACGGAGAAGGCGAAGGCGCTGCTCGACGTCAACGCTATTGGGGACGCCAATTGTTAGCGTCTCTCCGACGATGCTAAGTGTCGCTACTGCGAAAATCGGCGCCGGCTGAACAGAAGAGTCGCCACCGTGCGTTATTTATCCCACGGGAGGGAAAGGAAACGCTCAGAGTAAACCTCGCACAACACGGGAAAGGTATGGTCATCGCAACCAAAACCTGGATTCGGGAGTCGGTTACGCAAGGGGAAGGTATTAGCACCCCTCACGTCCGTCGTACTCGACGGGATCCACGCTTGTTTTCGGGTGTGGATTGTTATTCTATCTACGCTAAAGGTCTGGGGTTAAAAATAAAATGAAAGTAAAATGACTCGGCAAAGTATCGCACTTTATGCCTACGTATTCCCGTCTGGAACGAGAAATCAGAGTCTACGTAGTTCGCCTACCTACGGGAAAGGAGGGGAAGGTTGCTCGCTAGGATATCACATCCTATGCCTACGTACTTTCATACAGCATGAAAGATCAGAGCAAACGTAGTTCGGGCCACGTATGACACAAGCTTGTCCTTGATTGATTTTATTCCTTCTGAAAAAGGTTTTTCTGATTAACAGTCCCGGCGGACAAAAATGACGTCTTTGATGAGTTCACATTCCTTTACGAAAGAAGTGTCTTTTATTGTGTTTGAAATCTTTATTATGTTTTTCTGTTTGTTTTAAGATGAGAAGAGAAACAGCAACTCTAAAAACCTCGGGTGGAAAAGGGAATCAAAACTAACCTAATGTTATCATGCATGGGTTAAGACCTAGTGTCTATCATGCTCCTCTCTTGCACAGAGAGAAACAGAGATCCTACGGGATAGGCAGAAACAGAAACAATATCAGATATATACAGTAAAACAGTAAAATGCATGGATGCAACAGCACAAGCGAGGCAAGGGAGTCCCACTCAACCTCGAACCTAGAAAACAATAGGCAAAAGTGAACAGGATTCACTTTCAACCCAACAGGGCAAACAGCAAACAATACAGTCCAGAAAACCAATCAATACATCAGAAATGCAATACAACAGCAGAAGAAACAGCATCAGCAGCTCTGAATCAACATCTGGCTCCAAGTAATCTCCATTCAGCTACAGGCTTCAACAAGCATCAATCTCCATCTTCATGGCCTTCAGGCAAGGGTTTTGATCATCATTCTTCCATCTGCAATGGCTTTTCTTCAAGTTCAAACCTCCAGGATGAGGGATTAGTCACAAGAGTGAATTGAGTGTTAAGCAACCAGTTGACTACCAAGGGTGGTGAACAGACTGCTTCTAACACAAGAGACATTTTCTCTCAAGAGTTCTACCTCATAGACACTATCACCAAGCCTTCCAAAGGAAGGGGGTGAGTGTCTTAGAGAGACTCTGAATCACAGAGAAGAATGGATGCAGACAAGGCAATCCATGTTTGAGAAACAATCTTTCTAATCTAGAGCTCTGCCTAGCTCCTAAACTCTAGTCTCCTCAGCATCTGCCATCAAGAAACTCCTCCTCAACTCTGACAGTTGATCTTCAATCTTTGAATCTCCAATAGCTTCATCTTCACAAATCTTCAGCTTCCCCAGGGCCCCAGGCAAACCCAATACCCAAACAAGCAAGCAACAATCCCCAGAGGGCACACCACACCAGTCAAACAGATATACAGACAGTATTAATAGCAGTAGGGGAATCCTAACTTTTCTCTAAGGGATCTAATAACTACCCATAGCCCCTATAGTCCCATAACTAATCTAATTAAACCCTAAGTCCTGAGGGAAATGAAATCAAACTTCTTAAGTTGTCACCTAAAACCCTAGTTTTGTTCATGATGTCCAAACCTATTTTAATCACCTAAAATTAATTCCTAAAAATGGGAACCAAAATGTTTCTACAAGTTGAATATCTCATCTAAACAATATGAAAAGAATGACCAAAAAATATTAAAGCATGTAAGAGAACAAAAATTATTAAAATGATGCATGAAATGAAACTATTTAATATGACATTTATTTAGAAAATATGAAAAAAATATGAAATAAAAATAAAAATGAAATTTTATTTCTCTATAATTTTCTAGACATTTTAATGAAAAAGATGTAAAAAGAATGAATTAAAATGCATTTTCTATGAATTTATTATGAATTTTTGAAGTTGATGAAAAATTAAAATGGAATTAAAAAAATTAAAATGACTTAAAATAAGAGAGAGGGGTATGAATATCAATTCGCCCCAGTTGATTATCCATGATGGGCCAACAATGGGGGTGCAGGTAGCGCTTACACTAGGCCCAGAATTCATTCAGAATTATTGAAAAGAAAAAAAAAACCACGCAGGGGTGAAAATAGCAGCGAAATCACGTTGCAATTGGTTTGGGCCTGAAAGCTGGGGGTGGGGATAGCATAACATCCTGAGGCCCGCCCGTTTCAATTAATGAAACGGTGCGTTTTGGCACCCAGGTCAATTCCCTCCACAAATCAGATTGAATGTGAGCCACAAGATCTCCCTCCAAGTCAAAGGTCACACGCGAAATGGATGGCTCAGATTATGTCTTCCCCAATGGTTCTGAACCTAGGGTTTCAACCTCCATGAATGGCCATGCACGAGCAATCTTCCATCCCTCTGTTCTCACTCTACAGGCAACCAATCCACACGATGTAAACGTGAAAATCATGCTAAATCTCTCCCTCTACAATCCTGTGGATTCAATTCAGTCTGAAAGTCCATATATCCTTCAACCCGATGGCACCAAGTTCTGATCACCATAGAATTACACTGATATGCATCATGATAGTTCTCCCTCAAACTTACACTAAACTAACCTACAGCTAATGGTAATCAACCTGCGCTATCCAGCTACAATTATGATGCCCTAACCTAAGAGATTTAAACCCTAACAGTTTGTTGCACCTGTTAACAACCATCACCAATCCTCTCCAAATTCATTCTACTTGTTCTCCTAACCACCTACATTGCATCTAAACTAATAAAATCAAGCCTAACTAACTGAATCAAGCAAATCGAATGCAAACATACCTGGTGCAAAAGCTTGAAAACAGCTATGGAAGAGTGAGGATCTGAGGCTTCCAAGGCTTGAATCTTGATCCACAAACTCAGTAATCAATTCTGTATGCAATGTTTTGGTGATTCCTTGCTTGAATTATGTTGTCCAATGGAAACTTCAACTTTGATGTTCTTGAAAAATGTACTCGAAAATGGATGATAATCACCAAAACTTTGCTTCAATTCTGATCTAGGATGATGATGGAGCAAGATTGAATTGATGTGGATGATGATTTTGTGAAGAATTTGAGAGAATTGCAATGAAACTTCAATGAAAAAGAATGAGAAAGCTTGTGAAATTCTTGGTGAAAATGAAGCCAACCCTTGCTAAATTCTCATTTCATGAATATATAGACCCCATATGAACATTCTAGATCCATCTTGCACATTCCCTTGCTTTCCAACTTTGATCCATTTTGGTTATGTTTCTTCAATTACAAGTAACCAAAGATAACTTCTTTTTTTCCTTCTAAACTCAAAAAAGTGTTTGAACCATTGTTCTTAGAATTGTTTTTCCATTCAAAATCATATATTGGAAGTCTCCATTTGGACTTAGAAATCTCCCAAACCATTTTCCAACTTGAAATTATTCACTTTATAAGCCTTTTTAGTTCATATTTTGACCAATTTTGTAACATCATGCTATGAGCTTCTCCAATAACTTGTGACCTTCTTTCTAGACTTAAAATCCCATTTGGAGCAAGTTTGATGTTGTAAGTTTTTCCATTTGAGGCCTCCTTGTATGAGTTTTGGGTATAGGTTAAAATGACCTGTAATTCACAAATGCCCAAAATACCCTTTGCTTGTCAAGACCATAAGTTGAGTTATCCACATCATATGAAGGCATGCCATACCATTCTAGAAAGCTAAGACAATGAGGAACAATTCTTGTGTTGACCAAGAATTCATTTGAAATCTCCTTGAGGGGTAAAACTAGCTTGGAAGTCAAGTCACTTTCACAGACAAAAATTCAGACACCCCAGATGACCTGTAACTTGTAAGGACCATAACTTGAGTTCTATAAATCTCCTTGATGTCTTCCACCACTCAAATTAAAGGTCTTGAGATCCTCTACAAGTTTCATGTTGGCCAAGAAGCCATTTGAAGCTAGCATTTTGACTTATCTTGCTTGGAAATTTGACCTAAACTAGGGGATTTTACACAGAAACCCTAATTTAGAAACTCCTCTTCTCCTTGATTTCTCTTGAATTCTCCTTGTCATATCTCCATATCATTCTTCATGTCAAATGATGAACCCCACATCTCTCCAATAGCCTTGAATGCTCTTTTAAATCAGTCAATTGACCTAGGGTTGACCTAGGGTTGACCCAGATGAAACCCTAGTTGACTGTCTTCAACTGTAGCTCTTGTGCTCTCATCAATGACTTGTCTTCTTCTCCAAATGACTTTTTAAGTCTCTCATGATGGCTAGCTACTCTCCATGCCTTCAATTTCACAGCTCATAACCCTCTTGTTGATCCTCAGATACCCTCAGCTAGGAGATAGACTCAAGGCTTGATCTGCTGAACTCTTTGCTTTCAAATTCTTTCCTGATGACTTGAATGAGATAGAATTAGGATGATAACCTCTTGATAGGCCTCTAGAGATGAGAATCATGATTGGTCCCCTGTTGAATGACTTGCTATGCTTATGCTATGCAGATGGTTAGTCTATGTACATGACTCTATATGCAAATGCTAATGATAATGAAACATAAACCAAGGAATAAGGTTGGGCAAATTTTAGGGTGCAACAGCTGCCCCTATTCAAGCGACTTGGACCCGCTTGGGTGAAGAGCCCGGAGCCTTCAGACATTCGCGGTACGAGACGGTTGAATACTAGTGAAACCAGAAATTTGCCAACCGCAGAAATAAACTGCGCTCCTGCTTGAGGAATGACATTCGTCAGCTGAATCTGACTGTTAGAGCAACCCACTGATCTCGCACGACCGTGCTGGGGATTGTCCTCATCGTTCTGAAGAGAATTCTGTCATCACAACTTGCTTGTCCATGCTAGGACTCTGTCTGTTGTCAACACGAAGAAATCTCACCTAGAATTGGTCCAAGTTAGGACTACACTTGCTGTTAACCCAGAAAAGTCTCGGCAACTCCGCTGGGGATAGTTCGTCTGCATTTCCGTAAATTGAATCGCCCACGTTAGGAAAAACTCTTCCACGTCAGGAGTAACACCTGTCCACGTTAGGAATCACATCGTCCACGTTAGGAGTAACGCTTTTATCTTTCCACGTTAGGAAGCAATCTTCTTTCCGCGTTAGGAAACTATATCAATCTGTCCACGTAAGGACTCCAATGCCATTTGACATGTCCGCGTCAGGACTCTGATCTTTCCATGTAAGGAATACAACTATTTCTGAACTTGTCCACGTCAGGACTCAACTTTTCTGGCATCTGTCCACGTAAGGACTAATTTCCTTCTTCCACGTTAGGAATATCTTCTTCGATCTGTCCGCGTCAGGACTAAACTCTCTTTCCACGTCAGGAATAATCCATTTCTTTCCACGTCAGGAATCAATCTTGATATGTCCGCGTGAGGACTCAATCTTTCCACGTAAGGAATAAACTCGTCTTTCCACGTAAGGAAACCATTTTTCTTCTACGTAAGGAATGCTCTTGATATGTCCACGTTAGGACTCAAATCCTTCCACGTTAGGAATCAAACCTTGATCTGTCCACGTCAGGACTAAACTTTGCCACGTCAGGAATGCCATCTTAATCTGTCCACGTAAGGACTCTCTTCTTTCCACGTTAGGAATACTGTCATTTCCACGTAAGGAAACTATCTTCTGACACGTCCGCGTATGGACTCCATCTTTTCCGCGTTAGGAATCTCCGTCTTTCCACGTTAGGAACCACTTCTGTTGATATGTCCGCGTAAGGACTACATCTTTCCACGTTAGGAATAATAATCTCTTTGATCTGTCCGCGTTAGGACACTGATCTCGTCTTGATTTGTCCACGTTAGGACTCAGGCGTCTTCGACTCACTGAGGAAATAAGACTTGTCCACGTAAGGACTCACACCTTCGACTCACTGGGGAAATATCCGCGTTAGGACTTACACTTTGCCAACAACACGAAGAAGGATAAATTTGTCCACGTCAGGATTCTTGTACCTTGTCATCACAAAGAACTACAAACTTGTCCACGTCAGGACGCACATTTCACCATTACGAATAAAGATATCTTACCAATCCGGCAAAACAAACCTGTCCACGTTAGGACGCCCACTTCTGAAGAAATCCCGTCATTCTAGGAGTAAATGGTCCACGTCAGGACTTAATTCTTCAATGATCCTTACCCACAAACTGTTCAGCACTGACGTGACAGCGACTTCGAGATGAACTCTACTGGGGATGTCTGAAAACCAACTATCGGACGCCTGCTCTGATAACCGGCGGTGGTCTCTGAAATTTTGATTCATGCGACTCGTTGATGACAAACGAACTTTGCTTGGGAATAAGGAGATTCTTATCCTGGCCACTCTGGCTGGGGAAAATAAAGGACCTTTGCCTAAATGACTCTGCTGGAGACAAAGAGAGTTTTGTCATTATAACTCTGTGGGGGTATACCGCCGAAACTGACATTATCATTGAATATCTCCTGCCGAGATCTTGACTGTTTGGTGATTTATTTGAGCAAGAGCTCTCTCCATCTGAACTGCTTGAATACAAAAACTGCTTCAGCAAAATAAATGCTGGAAGGATAACGCCGACTCACCGGGGACAGCCTGATGCTACAAAATTATTCCGGCAAAATAAATGCTGGTAGGGTGAAGTCGACCCTGCTGGGAAGTTGGGGACTCAAACCACACGTCTTGTTGAAGTAACCCCCTGCTGGGGAATATGCCTTTGCTGGAGAATAACAGATGTGCACGGTATGCTCAGACCTTCTGCTGGAACGTGAACCGATATCACCAGTATCTCTGACAAAATAAATGACAGGACCCAACATCAACTCTGCTTTGGAGAGTCTTGACCTTCGAATTCCACTGGAAGGAAAGAACATTTACTGAAAAGAGAACTCCGCTGGGGATGGCTGGATTCTCTTGGGGAAAATTAACTGACCCTGCTGGGGGAGAATGCATGACCCTGCGGGGGGAGATGAACCTGTCTGAATACAGCCCTACGATCTCGGAATCACTAAACTCTGCTGAAGACGAGTAACTTCTCTGGAGCACGTCCTTTGGATAAGCTACGGCTAGCTGGAGAATTCTATCCTTCTTCAGGAAGAACATGCATGACCTGCGTGGGGATCAAGCCTTTCACTATTGCGATCTTTTGATCATTTTCCTCGTACAGTTATGAAACCTGCAACAACACAAACAAAGCACGACAAGCCTATGCAATCCAAATCGATTCAGGTTAGTGACGTTACACTCAGTTAATTCAAAGCTTTAACAATTGTTGGCAAGGGCCAGTAATGTTATACTCATGCTAGCTTCAATAAACTTAGGCGTTTTATCATGCGCAAAACAGCAAAGAACAGGCATCAAGTACTGAATAACACATTTTCATTGATTGGGCCCCTGAATGGGCGGAGTTTTTGTACACGGGATGTAACTCCTGAAAAGAGGAAGCTACGCAAAGCAAATATACAAGTATGCAAGTATTCACAAGAAGCATAAATATTGACAAATTAAATTTTGTACACATGTCGGCAACTGGATGCAGATGAACACCACGAACTGATCCTCCCATGACTCGTCCGACCCTTATACTTTCCCGGTATCCCTACTTCTGAAGAGATTGTGTCCGATAACTGACTCCTCAAATATATTCTCCCGCATTGATACTCATTGAATTCGAATTCGGACCGCAGTCATTTGCTTTTCAAATCCCTAACTTTTGCGTGAACCGCCCTTTACGGGTTTTCAGTTCACCGGGATACCCCTTTTTGCCGAAGCCGCCCAGTGTAGGTTTTCAACTTCGCGGGTGTACATTTTTTTCAATTTTATCCCTAACTTTTGCCCGAACCTTTCATTCTGTTTTTGGTTCGCCAGGATGCCCCATTTTTGCCTGGACTCTCTTTTTTCTGTCCAGCGGGTCTATTTTAAGCAAAGTATTTTTTAACCGCGTCCGAATTCACAGGTGATGCAAAGTCTTCCCCGTCCATGGTGGACAACAATAACGCTCCTCCCGAAAAGACCTTACTGACAACGTATGGCCCTTCGTAGTTGGGGGTCCACTTGCCCCTGTGATCTGCTTGCGGCGGGAGAATCTTTTTCAGCACAAGGTCGCCCGTCTGAAAGCTTCGCGGAAGTATCTTCTTGTCGTACGCTTTCTTCATTCGTCTTTGATACAAACGACCGTATGCCAGAGAAGCTAGCCTCTTCTCATCCATCAAACTCAGTTGGTTCAATCTGTTCGTTACCCATTCTGCCTCGTCCAGCTGAACGTCTCGCAATACCCTCAGAGAAGGGATCTCAACTTCCAATGGTAATACCGCCTCCATTCCGTATACCAACGAGAACGGAGTTGCCCCGGTTGATGTGCGTACCGTCGTACGATAACCGTGCAAAGCGAAAGGTAGCATCTCGTGCCAATCCTTATACGTCACCACCATTTTCTGGACGATCTTCTTGATATTCTTATTGGCCGCTTCGACAGCGCCATTCATCTTGGGTCGGTAAGGGGAGGAGTTGTGATGTTCGATCTTGAAATTCTGACAAAGCTCCTTCATCATTTTGTTGTTCAGATTAGAACCATTATCCGTGATTATCCGCTCGGGAATCCCATATCGGCAAATGATATCTCTCTTGATGAATCTAGCCACCACTTGCTTCGTTACATTTGCGTAAGACGCTGCTTCCACCCACTTGGTGAAATAATCGATTGCTACGAGGATGAACCGATGCCCGTTAGAAGCCGTCGGCTCAATCTTTCCAATCATATCGATTCCCCACATTGAGAATGGCCATGGAGATGACATCACATTCAGAGGACTCGGAGGCACATGTATCTTGTCAGCGTATATTTGGCACTTGTGGCACTTTCTTGCGAACTTGAAACAATCAGTTTCCATCGTCAGCCAAAAGTAACCTGCCCGCAGCAGTTTTCTCGTCATAGCATGTCCACCAGCATGCGTGCCAAATGCACCTTCGTGAATTTCCTCCATGAGAAGCTTTGCCTCTTTCTCGTCTACACAACGCAACAACACCAAGTCGTGGTTTCTTCTGTATAAGACGCCATCCGGGTTCAAATAGAAATTACCCGCTAATCTCCTGAGAGTTTTCTGATCTTGACTGGATGCCCCAGCCGGATACTCTTTATTCTTCAGGAAATTAAGGATATCAAAATACCACGGTTTGCCATCAGACGCTTCATCAATAGCAAATACATAAGCTGGCCTGTCCAACCGAGAGATAGTGATTTGGGGAGCTTCGTTCCAGAAATTGACCTTGTACATGGAAGACAAGGTGGCAAGGGCATCAGCCATTTGATTTTCTGCCCGCGGCACATGATGCAATTCAACTTTGTCGAAGAAAGGCAACAATCTCCTTGCATAATTCATATAATGTATCAAATTGGGCTGCCGTGTCTCCCATTCCCCTTTGATCTGATTCACTACCAGAGCTGAGTCTCCGTATACGTCTAGATGTTTGATTCGCAAATCAATGGCTTCTTCAAGCCCCATTATACAAGCTTCGTATTCGGCCTCATTGTTGGTAACGGCAAAGGTCAATCGGGCAGTAAACGGGATGTGCGACCCGTGCGGCGTAGTGATAATTGCCCCTATTCCGCTACCGTAAGCATTCACAGCTCCGTCAAATATCATCTGCCATTTGGCCCCCGGCTCTGGTCCTTCGTCTGGTAACGGCTCTTCGCAATCCTTCATCTTGAGGTACATGATATCCTCGTCAGGAAAGTCAAATCTCATTGATTGATACTCTTCAATAGGCTGCTCCGCCAGATATTCAGACAACACACTCCCCTTTATTGCCTTTTGCGAGACGTATTGAATATCATATTCAGTCAAGATCATCTGCCACCTGGCAATTCTACCTGACAATGCCTGCTTTTCGAATATATATTTGATTGGATCCATCTTCGAGATGAGCATGGTTGTATGATTCAGCATGTACTGCCTCAGACGCTTGGCGGCCCAGGCTAGCGCGCAACAAGTTTTCTCCAGCATTGAATATCGAGATTCACAGTCTGTAAATTTCTTACTCAAATAGTAAATTGCATGCTCTTTTCTCCCCGTCTCGTCGTGTTGACCGAGAACACAACCCATGCTTCCCTCAAGAACCGTCAAATACATTATCAAGGGTCTCCCTGCCACTGGGGGTATCAAAATAGGAGGCTCCTGCAGATACTTCTTTATTTTGTCGAACGCCTTTTGACAATTATCGTTCCACGTTACAGCTTGATCTTTCTTTAACAACTTGAATAATGGTTCACACGTGGCAGTTAGGTAAGATATGAACCGGGCAATGTAGTTCAATCTCCCTAAAAACCCGCGCACCTCTTTCTCTGTTTTAGGCGTCGGCATTTCTTGAATCGCTTTTATTTTAGCAGGATCGACCTCTATTCCTCTTTCGCTTACGATAAACCCCAGCAGTTTACCCGATCTCACCCCGAAGGTGCATTTGTTAGGGTTCAGCCTCAGCCTGAACTTCCTAAGCCTTTTAAACAACTTCAACAGATTCACCAGATGCTCTTCCTCTGTCTGGGATTTAGCAATCATATCGTCAACATAAACTTCGATCTCTTTATGCATCATGTCATGAAAAAGAGTCGTCATCGCACGCTGATATGTTGCCCCAGCATTTTTCAAACCAAAGGGCATCACTTTATAGCAAAATGTTCCCCAAGGCGTTATGAAAGTAGTCTTCTCCATATCCTCTGGCGCCATTTTAATTTGATTATAGCCTGAAAAGCCATCCATGAAGGAGAATACAGAGTATTGAGCGGTATTATCAACTAATACATCAATATGAGGAAGTGGAAAATCGTCTTTTGGGCTTGCTTTATTCAAATCTCTATAATCCACGCACATTCGAACCTTGCCATCTTTCTTTGGCACTGGTACGATGTTAGCAACCCATGAGGGATACTTCGTCACAGCCAGGAACCCAGCGTCCCACTGTTTCTGAACCTCCTCTTTGATCTTCATTGCCATATCTGGTCGAGTTCTGCGAAGCTTTTGTTTAACTGGCGGGCAATCTTCTTTCAGTGGCAGGCGATGCACAACCATATCTGTATCGAGCCCTGGCATATCTTGATACGACCAAGCAAATACATCATTATACTCTCGGAGCATTTCAACCAGTTTTCGCTTGATATCACTCTGCAGTGCGGCTCCAATACGAATATTTTTCTCAACCCCTTCCGACCCCAAATTGATAATTTCGATAACCTCGTCGTGAGGCAGAATGGCTCTTTCCTCTTGCTTCACCAACCAAGACAGTTCTTCAGGAACGTCGCTATCTTCGACAACCTCTTCTTCGGTCTGGAATACCGGGTGTTCGAAGTCGGGACGAGTCATAGGTGGCTCAAGGATGTCATCTGAAAATGTTATCCTGCAAAAAGAATGGTTAAGTGCTTCAAAATGCGTATAAAGCGAATAACCACATTGCCATTTTATTGAAAAATACAAAACAAGAAAGACAGGGATTACAGTATTTGCACATGAAAAAACGCCATTTATTTAATGATTAACGAGGCAATGTTTATAACAACACAGCCCTAAGCAAATCCTGATGCCCCGGGCAAGACATCAGATTATTCAACAATTGATAAAGCAAAGCATTACTGTTTAAAAGTCACAGGAACAAGCTCCTGAATGGACCAGTTGCAAAGTCCTTGTCCTGGCGTGCTTGGCTGAATCCAGGCATCCATATCACAGTCGCTGTCCCCTTCATCAGATTCTGAAGCAGCATTGACAGATTCATGGCATACTCCACTGGCAGAGATGGTGATTGACTTTCTGAAATGAGGGGCCCCCACAGAAGGAGTTGATGACGACGGTCTGTACCCCAGTCCGAACCGGTCCATTTTCACAGGAATGTCCAGCACTTTGCCCCAGCCCTTGGCTTCTCCTGCTTTCACTAGCGCTTGAGCTTCTTTATACGATGAGACAGCTATCTCTGGCACTTTGCTTGGCCTAGGACTCTTGTCCTTTATGCGCAAACCTTCGAATGCCTGGCATGGCGTCTCGTGGATCTCCCCGTCGACTTCCACATATTTGAACGAAGATAGATGGCTGACCAGGATATCTTCCTCTCCGCACACGGTGACTACGCTGTCTCCGACCATATACTTTAACTTCTGATGCAGGGTAGACGTGACTGCCCCTGCCCCGTGAATCCAAGGTCTTCCCAGCAAGCAGCTGTACGCAGGCTGTATATCCATGATATAAAACTCCGTTGCAAACACTTCCGGCCCCACTTGCAGAGGCAAGGTAATCGATCCGAAGACTGTTCTCCGCGTGCCGTCAAACGCTCTGACTACCAAATCGCTGGGTGTACACAAAATCCCTCGAACATCCAGCTTCATCATAGCCTTCTTAGGCAGCACATTCAAAGATGACCCGGTGTCAACCAATACGTGCGACATTGTCGACCCTTTGCACTCAACAGATACATGCAATGCCATATTATGATCCCTTCCTTTCGGAGTCAAGTCAAAATCAGTAAAGCCTAGACTGTGGCCAGCATTCACATGTGCTAATACTCCTTCTAGCTGATTTACAGAGACATCCTGGGGTACAAAAGAAGTGTCCAGGACTTTCAGCAAAGCGTTCCTGTGGGCTTCCGAACATAGCAGCAATGACAGGATAGATATTTTGGACGGCGTTTGCTGCAGATGCTCCACAATTTTATAATCGCTTTTCCGAATCAAGCGCATGAATTCTTCTACATCCTTAGATGCTGCTTCTTTTTCATTTGCTTGTACCGGAACATTCTCCACCGCTTTCCCTTTTCCTTTCGCTAGCCTTTCGGCCTCCACTTCAGGAGATATAAAGATCCTGCCACTCCTCGTCATGCCTCCTGAGCCCACAACATTATCCACAACCTCCGCTGACTGCTTGTTAACATCGATTTTAATCCCGTCACAATACACCTCCAGCCCATATGACCATGGGACTGCTCTCGTGTTCTCATACGGGATTGGCCCGGCCTTAGTTATAGTAATCGGTGGTCGCTGAGCTGGTGCTGAAATAGTGATCGTCTTCCTAGGAATTGTCACTGTGGCAACATCACTCCGATTATCCACTACTGCCCCTGCCGGCTCATCAGTTGCTGTTCTATCAAACTGCAATATACCATCATCAATCAAGGCCTGAATGCCTTTCTTCAAATCCTCACACCCCCCAGCTAGGGCCCAACAATCTAAGCAGTACTCATTACAACCCGGGTAAACACCTCCTTGCAACAGTCGGCTTTTTATCTCGCCCAGCGGCGTCTTTAAATCCTCAACACTCAGAATCAGATTCAGACCTTCCTCAGTCAGAACAGCGTTCGCCCCATGATTAGGCATGGGTTTCTGGACTATATTCGGACCTGTCATTCCGAAATTGATAGACTTGTTATCCAAAAGATCCTGCACAACGTGCTTAAAAGCATGACAACCTTCTATATCATGACCCGGGGCCCCAGAATGAAACTCGCAGTGCCTGTTTGCGTCATAGCCGAACGGGGGAGTTCCCGTTATCGGTGCCAAGGTTCTTTTCTCCACCAGATTCAATCCCAACAATGTCTGCAATAAATCAGCATAGGTAGAGGGAGGTTTCTCGAACACCCTTCTCGGCTTACCACCCTGGAATTTTCGCTGAGCTTGCTGTGCCCCCTGCTGAGGCTGCTGCTGCTGCGGCATTGGTTGCTGCTGAACCTGTTGTTGTTGCTGGATTGGTTGTTGCTGATAAGGTATAGTGACGCTCGACACTTGCTGCGGCTGACGATATTGACTTCTTCCCCTGCCTCGGCCTCGGCCTCGGCCTCCAAATACCGCGCTAGCTTCGCCCTGACGGCGCCCACCATAAGCTTTCTTATTACTGCCAGATGCAGTTGATTCATCCACTTGGAACTTTCCTTGCTTAATGTTCCGCTCAATCTTTTCACCCATCAGAATCAGATCTGAAAAACTAGCCAGAGACGTATGAAACAACATATCATGAAACAGCCCGGTGAATGTACCAACAAACATATCGTTCATTTCTTTATCTTCTACAGGGGGACGGACCCTGGCAGCCATATCGCGCCACCTTTGCGCGTATTCTTTAAAACTCTCCCCCTTCTTCTGTGAAAGCCCGGCCAACTGGACCCGATTGGGTGCCAGGTCGCTGTTATACTTGTAATGGGCTACGAATGCCTCTGCTAATTGCTTCCAAGTCTTGATATCAGTTGGCTCCAACCCCATGTACCACTCTAAGGAAGGACCCGATAGACTATCCTGAAAGAAATGCATGAGCATTCTTTCATCAGTGGAGTATGCAGACATCTTTCTGTAATAAGCTCGGACATGCACCTTCGGACATGTATCTCCTTTGTACTTATCGAACGCAGGCGCTTTGAACTTAATTGGCACCCTCAAGCCAGGTACCAAGCCCATAGTTGCCATGTCCAGACCCACAGCGCTCTGATTTAAGACTCCCTTCATTTGCTCTTCCAGCATTCTAATCTTTTGAGAATCATCCATCGGCCCTTCAAAACCTCCTCCAGAGAAGGCGTCCTCCTGTTGATCCTCTTGCCACATACCGTTTCCAGCCCCGTACCCATCGTATGCATTATTTCGTCCAGCTCTGACCTGATTCATCCCCGGAACTCGGCCTCTGTTGCCGTACCCTTGAACACCTCCAGCAGGACCACCAGCCATAAAACCAGCACCGTTTCCGTTTCCAAAACCTCCGTAGCCCTGATTGACCATACCATAACCATCTTGCCCAAAGCATTGAGCATTAAAGCCATACTTGCCAGTGTTGTCGAATCCCTGATCGTTAAATCCGAACCCAGTATTGACAAAGCCATTGCCTCCGAGATTATCTCCCCCATTGACATCACCCAGCCCAGCATTATGGACAGCAGTTTCATTTCCAACTCCGACGTTACCATTCACAGCAGCGGTAGCGTTGTTGACGTTAGCGGCAGGTATATTGACCACGGGCGGAGCCACTGGCGTAGGAGTGCCGTCTCCATGAGCAGTATCAACCCGGACAGACTGATGATCTTCGTTACCATGACCAGCGTTGCGAGCCAACAGAGGCTGGACCATGGCCTGCAAGTTCTCTTGCCCTTTTGCTATAGCTTCCATGGTCTGCATGAAGAGGGCGAGCTTCTCGCGTACATCCTGCATCTCGTTCTGAATTTGGTCCATGACTTTCCGACAGTTGGATCGTGTAGAATAGCGGTGCGGATGTTGATCTGGAATCCTGTTAAGTACCTGGTACAGAGCAGGAAATAAGACACCATTCAAAGATTACCTGTTATGCAATATGAATATGAATGCAATGCAATGTGTCTGTGCATTAGGGAAGTTCATTCCCCCAGTTCTAGTGCGAGGGTGTCGGTGCAGTGACAGTGCTGACAATAGGAACATCGGAACTGAATCACAGAAAGCCTCATATATTGCAGAGAGAATTAATAAGCCCAGGGTACAATATCACCGAGAGTACAAAGAAGGCATGACCTCAACCAACAATCCTGGTGATGGTCAGCACTATGCATATAAAGCATACAAGCTACTACATGGAATGATCAACTCCTCCCAAAAGTCTGGTACTCCTCTATCAACTTCTTGGTCTCCGAATGGCTTGGTCGATCAAGCAACCCTTCAACAAGCTGGTTTCTCCTTTTAAGGACACGGCGTACGTCTTCAGCAGTTTCTTCCCATGTTGCTTCTCCGAAGCAATCTTCTAACTTTCGCTTCTGGGACACTGCTTCATCTCTGGATTTGATTGCCTTGTTCAGTGCATGCTGGACACTATACCGGTTCATCACTTCTTCCTCACACTTCTTGATGCTAGACTTCAACTTCTCTTCGAGGTCGGAAATTTGCTGCTTCAGCTTATCTTCCCTCTTCTTGTTGTTGGTGAGTGTAGCATTCCAAGTCTTATTGCAAGAAGATATCTCTCGGTGTGCCGCGTCTAGTGCTTTCTTTTTGGCTTCCAGCATGTCATGGGAACTTCTGAACTCTTGCCCCAGACGTTCGCGCTTTTTCTTTTCCTCGGTCAACTCGGCTCCTAACCTGTTTACCAGCTCGATCTGTTGTTGGAAAGCATATACGGCCTTGTTTTTCTCGCTGCGTACTTGAGCTAGCTCTTGCTCTAACCCTTCGTTAATCTTCATTAAGGCTTCTTTCTCCTTCACAACCTGTTCATATGCTTCTCTAGAAACAGTAGTCGGCTCTTCTACCGGAATAGGAACAAGAATTGGTGCGTCTGGAAATGGCATCCTCAACTGACTAGCCCTCTCCTGAATCCAAACTCTATAAGGTGCATAGGCCTGACAGTCATTCTTTCCTAACAACGGCTTCCCTTTGCGGTTAATACGCGTCCAGGCACGTCGCAACTTGGCTAATAACTCCCCCTTCACGTCTCCAGTGAAGTACAGAGATTCCTGTACTTCCTCCTCCTGAGGTGGATTCTTCAGCGCATATCCAAACTGGCGAATGAATAGAGAAGGGTTGTAATTGATACACCCTTTTCTTCCTATCAACGGCACATTAGGGTAACCGGAACAACTGAAGATGAGCTCCGATCCCAACAGGTCTCTATCAAACCACTCCATATCTTCCGACGATAGCCTCATCAAGCGTTCTGGCCAACCAACTGGAATTGTAGTCTCTGCAGCAGATCCTCTCTTAGGAAGATGACTCTCAAACCACATACTCAATAAGGGTACACACAGATGAACATTCTTCCCTCTTCCCTTCTCATTCTTGTAATGCAGTGAGTGGTAGAGGTCTCCGAGTAAGGTAGGTACAGGATTACCAGCGGCAAACAAGTAGAAAGCATCGAAGTCCACAAAATCCGGTATATTGGGGAACAGTACTATGCCATAAATGCACAAGGCCAACACAGCGTTGAAAGCAACCCAGCACCCACTCTTGGCATACTCTTGGGCTTTACCAACTAAGAACTGAAATGAGAAGCCTGGAACTCCACGGGAAACAGTAGTCACAAGTTCAGAAGCATCAACATGCAAGGCTTTTGCCAATTCCTCCGGCTTAGGTTTGGCATCATAATGAATGAATGGAACCTGGTTCTGCACGGGCAGCTCAACATACTCAGCGTATTCCTCCAGCGTTGGTCCCATAATAAAGTCAGAGAACGTGAAACACCTCAAAGCAGGGTCGTAAAATTGCATCAAAGCATACAGCCCATCTAACTCTACCTCTGTAGGTTTGCGCACCAATCTCAATAATCTACCATAGCTCATCCGGAAGCTCCTACGAACACCCTCATCAGCAAGAGAGATCAACCCAAGTAAAGGAACAATATCAGGCGTAGGCAATTTGTAGGCAACCGTTCTCCGTAGGCTAGTCATGATCAACACCCAGAAGTCTGGGCACTAGAACTAGGGAAATGCAAATGCACCTGCAGCACAGACACACGTTAGTGAAATGCAAATGATGATGTATATGCAGGGATGCAATGCAAGTAACATTCAACAGGGACCAAAGCTGCAGCTGAATAGCCTAAACCCAATCAAGAAAGGTCTCAGATAGACCGTCCAGAAGTCACCAAACCCTGGTCTCAGATAGACCTAAAATAAAACTCCAATACTGGTCTCTGATAGACCTCAAATCACAACTCACTGGTCTCTGATAGACCTCAAATCCCATCTAATTGGTCTCTGACAGACCTCATAACTCTCCAACTGGTCTCTGACAGACCTCAGAACACATCTCCCAAATGGTCTCTGACAGACCTCAGATCTCTCCATAAATAACCAGGATCTCTGATCAAGAAATAACCGGTAGTCTGAAAGTCTAGTTACCTGCATAACCCTGAATCCCCTCACAGGTGGGTGGCCCTATAACTGGCACAAGGTACGGCATCCTATGCGGTCGTCGGCGTCACAGACTTTCAGGGTTGATGATACGATTCCCAGAAGGAGTGGCATCATCAATTCCTGAAGAGGCCTCACTCAGCCGACTTCCAAATGATCGGTCCCCAGAGTCGACAATCCAACTAACCAGCAACCCACGCCAACCAAAGGAAGGGGCAGGAGGCCAACCAGAGGAACCTCGTCTGAGTGTAGATTTCATGGGACACCGAAGCAAGCAAAGCAAGCGGGCGCCCACTAATTTCTACTCTAATTCTAGGTGCACTCAAGCCCAGGTCCGGCTTATCTCTCAATATCAGAACACCCGTCACACCCCAGATACAGCAACAATAATCAATATATAAAGCTGAAAATACAAGGTTAGAAATATAAAATAGCTCCATACAAAGTCCTCGACGGGAAAACAAGCGTTAGGATTGACTCTCTCAAGGGACGTTGGATCCCAAATGCATAAGAACCATCGCAGTCCTTAGCAGCCAGGGGACGTTGGATCCCCAGCAGAGTCGCCAGCTGTCGCTACTGCGAAAATCGGCGCCGGCTGAACAGAAGAGTCGCCACCGTGCGTTATTTATCCCACGGGAGGGAAAGGAAACGCTTAGAGTAAACCTCGCACAACACGGGAAAGGTATGGTCATCGCAACCAAAACCTGGATTCGGGAGTCGGTTACGCAAGGGGAAGGTATTAGCACCCCTCACGTCCGTCGTACTCGACGGGATCCACGCTTGTTTTCGGGTGTGGATTGTTATTCTATCTACGCTAAAGGTCTGGGGTTAAAAATAAAATGAAAGTAAAATGACTCGGCAAAGTATCGCACTTTATGCCTACGTATTCCCGTCTGGAACGAGAAATCAGAGTCTACGTAGTTCGCCTACCTACGGGAAAGGAGGGGAAGGTTGCTCGCTAGGATATCACATCCTATGCCTACGTACTTTCATACAGCATGAAAGATCAGAGCAAACGTAGTTCGGGCCACGTATGACACAAGCTTGTCCTTGATTGATTTTATTCCTTCTGAAAAAGGTTTTTCTGATTAACAGTCCCGGCGGACAAAAATGACGTCTTTGATGAGTTCACATTCCTTTACGAAAGAAGTGTCTTTTATTGTGTTTGAAATCTTTATTATGTTTTTCTGTTTGTTTTAAGATGAGAAGAGAAACAGCAACTCTAAAAACCTCGGGTGGAAAAGGGAATCAAAACTAACCTAATGTTATCATGCATGGGTTAAGACCTAGTGTCTATCATGCTCCTCTCTTGCACAGAGAGAAACAGAGATCCTACGGGATAGGCAGAAACAGAAACAATATCAGATATATACAGTAAAACAGTAAAATGCATGGATGCAACAGCACAAGCGAGGCAAGGGAGTCCCACTCAACCTCGAACCTAGAAAACAATAGGCAAAAGTGAACAGGATTCACTTTCAACCCAACAGGGCAAACAGCAAACAATACAGTCCAGAAAACCAATCAATACATCAGAAATGCAATACAACAGCAGAAGAAACAGCATCAGCAGCTCTGAATCAACATCTGGCTCCAAGTAATCTCCATTCAGCTACAGGCTTCAACAAGCATCAATCTCCATCTTCATGGCCTTCAGGCAAGGGTTTTGATCATCATTCTTCCATCTGCAATGGCTTTTCTTCAAGTTCAAACCTCCAGGATGAGGGATTAGTCACAAGAGTGAATTGAGTGTTAAGCAACCAGTTGACTACCAAGGGTGGTGAACAGACTGCTTCTAACACAAGAGACATTTTCTCTCAAGAGTTCTACCTCATAGACACTATCACCAAGCCTTCCAAAGGAAGGGGGTGAGTGTCTTAGAGAGACTCTGAATCACAGAGAAGAATGGATGCAGACAAGGCAATCCATGTTTGAGAAACAATCTTTCTAATCTAGAGCTCTGCCTAGCTCCTAAACTCTAGTCTCCTCAGCATCTGCCATCAAGAAACTCCTCCTCAACTCTGACAGTTGATCTTCAATCTTTGAATCTCCAATAGCTTCATCTTCACAAATCTTCAGCTTCCCCAGGGCCCCAGGCAAACCCAATACCCAAACAAGCAAGCAACAATCCCCAGAGGGCACACCACACCAGTCAAACAGATATACAGACAGTATTAATAGCAGTAGGGGAATCCTAACTTTTCTCTAAGGGATCTAATAACTACCCATAGCCCCTATAGTCCCATAACTAATCTAATTAAACCCTAAGTCCTGAGGGAAATGAAATCAAACTTCTTAAGTTGTCACCTAAAACCCTAGTTTTGTTCATGATGTCCAAACCTATTTTAATCACCTAAAATTAATTCCTAAAAATGGGAACCAAAATGTTTCTACAAGTTGAATATCTCATCTAAACAATATGAAAAGAATGACCAAAAAATATTAAAGCATGTAAGAGAACAAAAATTATTAAAATGATGCATGAAATGAAACTATTTAATATGACATTTATTTAGAAAATATGAAAAAAATATGAAATAAAAATAAAAATGAAATTTTATTTCTCTATAATTTTCTAGACATTTTAATGAAAAAGATGTAAAAAGAATGAATTAAAATGCATTTTCTATGAATTTATTATGAATTTTTGAAGTTGATGAAAAATTAAAATGGAATTAAAAAAATTAAAATGACTTAAAATAAGAGAGAGGGGTATGAATATCAATTCGCCCCAGTTGATTATCCATGATGGGCCAACAATGGGGGTGCAGGTAGCGCTTACACTAGGCCCAGAATTCATTCAGAATTATTGAAAAGAAAAAAAAAACCACGCAGGGGTGAAAATAGCAGCGAAATCACGTTGCAATTGGTTTGGGCCTGAAAGCTGGGGGTGGGGATAGCATAACATCCTGAGGCCCGCCCGTTTCAATTAATGAAACGGTGCGTTTTGGCACCCAGGTCAATTCCCTCCACAAATCAGATTGAATGTGAGCCACAAGATCTCCCTCCAAGTCAAAGGTCACACGCGAAATGGATGGCTCAGATTATGTCTTCCCCAATGGTTCTGAACCTAGGGTTTCAACCTCCATGAATGGCCATGCACGAGCAATCTTCCATCCCTCTGTTCTCACTCTACAGGCAACCAATCCACACGATGTAAACGTGAAAATCATGCTAAATCTCTCCCTCTACAATCCTGTGGATTCAATTCAGTCTGAAAGTCCATATATCCTTCAACCCGATGGCACCAAGTTCTGATCACCATAGAATTACACTGATATGCATCATGATAGTTCTCCCTCAAACTTACACTAAACTAACCTACAGCTAATGGTAATCAACCTGCGCTATCCAGCTACAATTATGATGCCCTAACCTAAGAGATTTAAACCCTAACAGTTTGTTGCACCTGTTAACAACCATCACCAATCCTCTCCAAATTCATTCTACTTGTTCTCCTAACCACCTACATTGCATCTAAACTAATAAAATCAAGCCTAACTAACTGAATCAAGCAAATCGAATGCAAACATACCTGGTGCAAAAGCTTGAAAACAGCTATGGAAGAGTGAGGATCTGAGGCTTCCAAGGCTTGAATCTTGATCCACAAACTCAGTAATCAATTCTGTATGCAATGTTTTGGTGATTCCTTGCTTGAATTATGCTGTCCAATGGAAACTTCAACTTTGATGTTCTTGAAAAATGTACTCGAAAATGGATGATAATCACCAAAACTTTGCTTCAATTCTGATCTAGGATGATGATGGAGCAAGATTGAATTGATGTGGATGATGATTTTGTGAAGAATTTGAGAGAATTGCAATGAAACTTCAATGAAAAAGAATGAGAAAGCTTGTGAAATTCTTGGTGAAAATGAAGCCAACCCTTGCTAAATTCTCATTTCATGAATATATAGACCCCATATGAACATTCTAGATCCATCTTGCACATTCCCTTGCTTTCCAACTTTGATCCATTTTGGTTATGTTTCTTCAATTACAAGTAACCAAAGATAACTTCTTTTTTTCCTTCTAAACTCAAAAAAGTGTTTGAACCATTGTTCTTAGAATTGTTTTTCCATTCAAAATCATATATTGGAAGTCTCCATTTGGACTTAGAAATCTCCCAAACCATTTTCCAACTTGAAATTATTCACTTTATAAGCCTTTTTAGTTCATATTTTGACCAATTTTGTAACATCATGCTATGAGCTTCTCCAATAACTTGTGACCTTCTTTCTAGACTTAAAATCCCATTTGGAGCAAGTTTGATGTTGTAAGTTTTTCCATTTGAGGCCTCCTTGTATGAGTTTTGGGTATAGGTTAAAATGACCTGTAATTCACAAATGCCCAAAATACCCTTTGCTTGTCAAGACCATAAGTTGAGTTCTCCACATCATATGAAGGCATGCCATACCATTCTAGAAAGCTAAGACAATGAGGAACAATTCTTGTGTTGACCAAGAATTCATTTGAAATCTCCTTGAGGGGTAAAACTAGCTTGGAAGTCAAGTCACTTTCACAGACAAAAATTCAGACACCCCAGATGACCTGTAACTTGTAAGGACCATAACTTGAGTTCTATAAATCTCCTTGATGTCTTCCACCACTCAAATTAAAGGTCTTGAGATCCTCTACAAGTTTCATGTTGGCCAAGAAGCCATTTGAAGCTAGCATTTTGACTTATCTTGCTTGGAAATTTGACCTAAACTAGGGGATTTTACACAGAAACCCTAATTTAGAAACTCCTCTTCTCCTTGATTTCTCTTGAATTCTCCTTGTCATATCTCCATATCATTCTTCATGTCAAATGATGAACCCCACATCTCTCCAATAGCCTTGAATGCTCTTTTAAATCAGTCAATTGACCTAGGGTTGACCTAGGGTTGACCCAGATGAAACCCTAGTTGACTGTCTTCAACTGTAGCTCTTGTGCTCTCATCAATGACTTGTCTTCTTCTCCAAATGACTTTTTAAGTCTCTCATGATGGCTAGCTACTCTCCATGCCTTCAATTTCACAGCTCATAACCCTCTTGTTGATCCTCAGATACCCTCAGCTAGGAGATAGACTCAAGGCTTGATCTGCTGAACTCTTTGCTTTCAAATTCTTTCCTGATGACTTGAATGAGATAGAATTAGGATGATAACCTCTTGATAGGCCTCTAGAGATGAGAATCATGATTGGTCCCCTGTTGAATGACTTGCTATGCTTATGCTATGCAGATGGTTAGTCTATGTACATGACTCTATATGCAAATGCTAATGATAATGAAACATAAACCAAGGAATAAGGTTGGGCAAATTTTAGGGTGCAACACTAAGGAGGCCAGCACGGTCAAACGATGATCCAGTTCGTACATTCTGCTCGACAACAAACTGTACCAAAGGGGTTTCTCGATACCCCTCCTCAAATGTGTCAACAAAACCCAGGTTACGAGCATCCTGCAAGAGGTTCACGAAGGCATCAACGCGCAGCACCTCGGAGGAAGGTCCTTGGCGAGGAAAGCCTTATGGCCTGAGTACTACTGGCCGACGATGCAGGAGGACGCGAAAGAACATGTCAAGAAGTGAGGCAGGTGTCAGCGACACGGGGACATGCACCTCACCCCTCCGAGCGAGCTCAAGTCCCTATCCTCCCCTTGGCCATTCGCCTGGTGGGGGATGGATATCCTTGGTTCATTCACCCTAGGCTCTTATCAGAACAAGTATCTGATAGTGGGCGTCGACTACTTCATCAAATGGATCGAGGTCGAAGCCCTCGCCAAGATCATGGCACACAATATACTCTGTTTCTACAAGAGGAACATCCTCTCCAGGTTCGGTGTCCCGCTCGCCATAGTCACCGACAACGAGACACAGCTCATCGACAGAAACTTCTGGGACTTTGTCACCAAACTCGAGACCAAGCACCATTTAACTTCGGTCGAGCATCCATAAATGAACGGCCAAGCCGAGGTCGCGAACAGAGTGATCCTCCGAGGAATGAAACGAAGACTCGGCGACGTCAAGAAAGGATGGGTCGAGGAGCTCCACAATGTGCTTTGGGCCTACCGAACAACGCCTCATTCGACCACCGGGGAAACCTCATTCCAACTCACGTACGGAACGGAGGCAGTAATCTCGGTGGAAATAAGAGAGCCATCCAGAAGGATCGAGGCCCCCTCGAGGAGGAAACCATCGACGAGGCCCTCCGGGAAGAGCTCGACCTAGTCGAAAAGATTCGATCAGGAGCAGCTCTCCGCGAAGCCGCACTAAAACAAAAAATCGCCCTTCGCTATGACAGCAAAGTCCTAAAACGTGAATTCCAGGTCGGTGACCTGATCTTGCAAAGAAACCAAAAGGACTCACACGAAGGCAAACTCGTCGCGAATTGGGAAGTCCCCTATCGTGTCCAGGACAAGACGGAGCATGGGACCTACTACCTCGAGAACTTACACGGGGACGAAATAGATCGACCATGGAACGCTGAAAAGCTAAAGAAATACTACAGCTAAACACTGCCCGTAAGAACACTCCTCGCGACCACAGGAGCGCGACATGGTACGATCGCGTCTCCTCGTAAAGTAACGAGATAGCAAGCATCTTCTCTTCGTGTATGCCGGAAGAAAGCTCTGCTCGACAGAGACCCCTCGATCGAGAGACTCCGCCGTAGTACCAAGATCGGCAGAACACCCAGCTCACGATGGGACGTTCACGCCGCAGGGGTAGGTCCCCAACCGCGGTCCACCTCCATAACCGACCAGGTAACCACACCGGTCAACCGGTCAGTTCCCTATACTACCAGACCCAACATTTGTCGAGTTGGCACTCCTAACAATCATACAAAACAAGCGTAATAAATATACATTACGAGCATACAAACATGCAGAAATAAAACAAGCATGCAAACATACAAACGTAAACGAGCACAGACTTAACGAAAATATTGTATTATAAAGAGGGGCACAAACCCAACATTCAATTACATCACAAAAGGGCATACAGGCCCGACAAAAGTACTTAGCAAAAAATAGAAAAACATTGGCACGCAGGCCCAGAAACTACGAGCACGCAGGCCCGGGAAACATCTACACATCCTCATAACCATTCGCCTTGCGCTCGTCGACAAGAGTGACATCATCAGTATCTTCAGCACCAGGGGAGACCACATGTCCGTCGACGATCTGGTGGAAGGGCTCGATCCCGTCAACGACCAAGCTGACTTCGGGGTTCACCACCCTGAGTTGGTCCACGGCACCGTAGAACCCTACCTCGACCGCCTCCAGGCAATCATGCTCCAGCTCCCGAATCCTCCCCAACAGATCTGCGCGGGTAACCAAAAACCTTTCCTTATCCGTCTCACCGTCGACGGGACGAAGCGAGTCTTCCAGATCCCCCACACGGGTTTTCAGCTTCTATAGCACCTCCTCAGCGGTCTTCAGTTTCTCCTCGCGTTGACCCCCCTCTTGCGCTACATAGCCGCTTCCCCGTGGTTGTTCTAGCTCCGCGGCCAGCTTCGTCAGCCTCGATTGAGCAAAGGCAAGGTCACCCTGCAACTTGGCTAGCTCGACAGAAGAGCAGCCCTCATCACTTAGGACCAGAGTCGTGGAGAAGACCCGCATAATGGCAGCCAGGTCCTCAGTCAACACCTACCTTCCTGTAGCCGGATCCGACCCAAGGATCGTCTTCACTTCCGCGACCGACACTGTTGGCGATCTTGCATCGTGAAAGAACCCGGGCTTCTGGTGGCACGGGGGAATAAGAAATCCCTCCTTGACTAGTCCCCCCGTAAGATCGACAAAGGCCTCCGACGACTGGCCCCATGCCCGCTTTGTAGCCCCTTCAGATGTCGGGGATCGACTGCTTTGTGGCGATGACGAAGATCCCATTCCTCCCTGGTCCGCTACAGCCTGCTGGGCCACCTGGGTGACCCTGCTCTTCCCAGCTTTGGTCGCGGCTCTAAAGGCCGCCAGTTTTCTCACTCTCTCCTCGACAGACGGCATGTTCCCTGCAAAAACAAAATAAAGAAGTCAGCAAACGAACAAAAACAATAGTAATGTCGAGTAAAGGAAGTCGACCACCACCTAGAAAACGAAGGGCCTCCTCGTCAGACGAGCACTCAAGCAGAGCTTTCGTGCTAATCAATCTCTTCCGCTGACAAATACTCCCCTGGCCGTCGAGGATATAGTTACCATCGGGCATCACTAGTCGAGACGGGTGTAATACCCCAAATTTTGCCCTAAGATTTGTCGTTTCATCTCGCATTCCATTGCTTTTTTGTATTGCATTTAACCAGTCACTAACAGGTTTGTATAGTTGGTTGAGTTTTGCAGGAAAAGTTGCATTTGGGTGCTCTTTAACTTCCGAAGGGTAAAAGGTCATTTGTTTGCAGCTGGCTGTCAGTTTATGAATCTGGGTTGTAGTCAGGAAATTTGAGCCATTTGATATTGTTGATGTGAATCGAGGCCGAGGTCGTAATCCGAATTTAATCGTGAAGAATTTGAGCCGTTGGAATTAAATAAATTCAATTTTATATGATCATTTGAATTTAATCAGACGGTTTGGATTTGTTCGGATAAGGTTCCTGTGGATTGCCGGAAAGTTCAATCGGAAGTTGTATCGGAAACAGGATTAGTCGGATAAATTAGAGGAATTAGAAATTAATAAAAAATATAAAATTTCATTTCATTTTTCATTTTATTTTAAGTCAATTGCATTTCATTTTGTTATCATTTTATGTCAAATTAATTTTATTTTATTTCTTGATGTCATTTGCATTTCATTTTAAATCAATTTTATTTCATTTTTTATTATTATTGCATTTTAAGATAATTTTGCTGCTTCCACTTCATTTTTTAAAATTATAAATATTGCTCTCATTTCTATTTTTTAAAAATAATTTTGTTCATTTTTAATTTTAGTTTTTCATTTTATTTGCATATCAATAACAAATAATAAATAAATAAATTAAAGAGTTTTTATTAATAATATTAATTCTTTACAAAAACATAATAAAAAATAATAAAATAACAAAAAGATAATAAATTACATTTTCTTTTTTTCCTAAAAAATTTCTATTTGTCCTAAGTTCTCTTCCCGATTCTCCGACTTTTCCGATTATTCCATCGAACCTGCAAAAATAAGCAAAACAAACGGCAATTTAACCAGTTAGAATTTTTCTGACACCCTCAGAGTATTGTCATCATTGGGTACGCCGGGAGGGTAACGGATTGCTCCGAGACCAACTCCTGACTCATTTCTCAACCTCATTTCTCAGCCTCGGTAAATTCAGGCAACATTTGTTCTTATTTCGAGGCTACCGAGAAAGAGAGATAAAAAGTGCTTTTGAAAAAAGCTGATTTGCAAAAAGTGCTTATTGAAAAAGCACTTATTTGAAAAGTGATTTTCCAAGAAAAGCGGTTTTGCCAAACATAGCCTTAACACACTTTTTCCTGAAAAATCTTAGTTTCAACGGATCAAACAGTCCACCAACAAATTTCCATGCAAGTTCTGGACAATGAAGATCAAATCCCAACACCCATGAAATATCCAACAAACAATGTCCAGAACAAGTCAAGCAAACAAGTCTTGTGAATCCGCCAACAGCAAGCATAGCGAGTTCTGTTGCGGTAGCAAACAAAATCCAAGCGGCCAAATCTCCAAAAATCCTGCAAGTCAAGCTCACAAATCGAAAGGAACAAGTTCATCAGATCCAAGCCCACAATCATAAAACCAACAGTATTTAAATCATCAAAAAATAAAAGAAAAGGGGACAGATCGAAAAACCCTAAGGTGAAAACGGCGAGCTGGATTCAGAAAGCCCTCACGGTTTCATCATCATCCCTAAGCATAAACAGACAAAATGGCGGCACCGTCGAGGGAGATTCAGAAACCCCTCACAGTTTCATCATCATCACCGTCGGGAAGGAAGAACAGGAGTTGTTCGCAAAATCCAAAGCTCACGAGATCAAAGAGAAGGGGAAGAGAGTTTTAGAATCGTCACCCAGCCAACCGGAAGCGGCGGCGGAAGCATCGACACTTCATCATCGGCCAAGCAACTGTTACAAGCCTCAGTTTCGAGCATCACCGGCTAGATTTGCAAGCGTGAACCACCCAAACGCTTCAAACCCTCGAAAGGGTGAGCATCTCAGTTTGTTAATCGCTTATTTTTTTCGTTTCGTTTTGTATTTCAGGTGAGTGGAAGAAGATTTGGACATGCATGAACGAAGAAGAAGAAGAAAATGTTCAAAGGGAGGATTTTCCATTGCTGGCGGCGCACACAAGAAGGAAGAAGATGAGGTCTTCAAATGAAAACCTAAAATGACAAATTGAAAAAGAAACCAAGTCACACGCCCTTTGTTCCTTTTCTTTGGTTTGGTCTTTTCATTTTATTTTGTTTATTTGTTAGGTTTATTTTATTTATTTTTACTTGTTTTAATAATAATGATTAACATGGCATTCTTGTTTTAATAATAGCAATTAACAAAACGTTCTAGTTTTATTTAGTTAATCAGTTTCTTCAGTAAATCTAAAACAAAAGTTTTTTATAAATTTAATGCCAAAATTAAAACAAATTTTTTAAGTTTGAGAAGTCTGATTTTAAACCCATTTTTAAAATTAAAAACATTTTTTTACTTTAAAATTAAAACATTTTTTAACATTAAAATTAAAACATTTTCTTTTAATTGCAACAAAAATTAAAACAATTTCCTTAATTAGAATCATTAACCCTTTTTAAAATCAAAGCATTCTTGAAATAAAAATCTTTTCTAACTAAACTCTTATGCCTTGTCATCGGTCGTTGTTCAGTCGTCTGTTGACAGTGTTTTAGTTCTCGTTCATCCTATGCTTTACGTTCCGCCTCATTCTCCGGTTGTAATTAGGCGAGGACAATGTCACCATTTATTCCTGCTTTGTTATTTTTGGTTTGTAATTTGTGTGAGTCCATCTTCGTAGTTATTTATTCTGATTTGTATTTTTTGAGATTTGTAATTTACGTGAGTGATCGTCGCGATGCTTTCTGCTTTACCGTTTTCTTTATGTTCGTACTTTAATTCTGTCGTATGATAACATTCGTTGTTTGCATTAATTTACCGTTAGGGTCCCTTCCGAAGTATTAGGTCTAGCCATTTGACCGTCGAGTCAATAACCCCAACCTTTGACCATTTCAAAACCTTAATCGCCTAGGTGTCCCGCCTTGGACGAAATTGGCCTTTACCCTAGCATTAGGTCAAAGAGTCGTCGTACTCTGTTTTAGGGTTTCTCGTTGTGGAACACTTAATTTAACCCTAATTTCAATTAACAAATTGAACGTAGAAATAAGAGTCTCAAGACTCCACGTAAGCGCTTCCTTAAGAAGGCTTATTCCCCCATGAAACCTTGACCACAGTCAAGAAGTTTCTAACCTCCCTTTCGAGAGGAACTATGATTACTCTGATTCCATTCCCTACCCAGGATACGTATGTAAGAACACAGATTGTTTCTTAGTAATATCTCTATGTTTTGATGATAACATTTATGAATTTTGTATTCAAGAAATATATACTCTAAATTTGTTCTAGATTGTTTGCTACAGGTACTAAAGAAAATATTCTTAAGAGAGCAAATTTGGATCTGAACAATGATATTATGAAAGGCTTCAAAGGTTCAAGAGCATCTTAAATGAAGATCTGAACGCTGCTCCCAGAAGAATCTGAGTGCTGTCTACTGAAGATTCTGAAGCAGAAGCCTCTAAAGAATAGAAGACTCTAAGAGTTCAGAAGCTTAGTCATCAGAAGACTCTGAAGATACTACGCTGCATAGTATTGAGAATCTGATATAGAAGACTCTGATCTGACAGAACTACACGCTCAAGCACACAAGCTGCATATACTCTGATTCAGCATAATCTGAAGAACATCCCAAGACTCTGAAGATCCAGAAGATCTCTACTCTGGAGATTCTGAAGATCCAGACTCTGATGTTGATAGTTGAACTTACTTAGTGAAGAAGATTTGAATATGTACGTTGGCATATCTCAACAACTCTTTCCTCTTTTATGCTAGACACAAGAACACAGACAAAAAGGTTTTATCTGTGCATTCCATTCTAAGGAAAGTTTCTGCAAAGTAAAAGACAAAAGGCACCAGGCTTTTTCAGCACAGCCTCCAATGTAAAGACAAAAGGCACCAGGCTTTTCAGCACAGCCTTCAACGTTGAGAAGACTTCATGGATCTAATTGCCTATATAAAGAAGTCCACTCCATCTTCTTCAGTAACGAACTACTTGCAAAAATCACTAATCAAAGCAAAACTCTCAAAAGCTCTTTTATTTTATTTGCTGTAACATTGTTCTTAAACTTAAGAGAAATATCACAGTTGTGATAATAGCTTTTTAGAAGCATTCTTACTCTTGTAATAGTTTTACATTGATTGTAAAAGGTTTCCTTAAGAGGATCCAGTTGGGATCAGTAGCTCTTGAGAAGACTAAGAACAGTTGTTCTTAGGTGTTACTATTGTAATCTGTTTGATTAAATAGTGGATTAAGTCCTCGACTGAGAAAGGCAAATCACTCTTGAGAGGGTGGACTGGAGTAGTTGAGTTCAATGAACCAGGATAAAAATAATTGTGTTTGAATCTGTGATTATTTGTCATACTTATTCAACCCCCCCCCTTCTAAGTATTTTTCTCACCTTCAGTTGGCATCAGAGCTCCGGTTCTGCGTGTGCTACCACTTAACCGTGTCAGTAAAGATCCTGTGAGAAAAGTTACTTTGATATATATCTGTTTGTCATTATGGGTGATGCTTCTACATCCAACTGTAACAAATATGAAGGAGATAGAATCAGCACAAAGCCTCCCATGTTTGATGGAGAGAAATTTGATTACTGGAAGGACAGGATAGAAAGTTTCTTCCTTGGGTATGATGCTGATTTGTGGGACTTGGTCATTGATGGCTATGAACATCCTACAAATGAGGATGGCAAGAAAGTTGATAGAAAATCAATGACAGAAGCCCAGAAGAAGGATTTCAAAAATCACCATAAGGCTAGGACAATATTGCTTAATGCAATCTCTCATACTGAGTATGAAAAGATTACTAACAGAGAAACAGCTCATGGAATGTTTGAGTCACTTAAAATGACTCATGAGGGAAATTCTCAAGTGAAGGAGACCAAGGCTCTGGCGCTTATACAGAAGTATGAAGCGTTCAAAATGGAAGAGTCTGAAAATATAGAAACTATGTTTTCTAGATTTTAGATCCTCACAGCTGGTCTAAAGGTTCTGGACAAAGGATACTCCACATCAGATCATGTAAAGAAAATCATCAGAAGTCTACCTACCAGATGGAGTCCAATGGTGACTGCCTTGAAGATGGCTAAAGATCTAAACAAGATTTCTTTAGAAGAACTCATCAGCTCACTGAGGAGCCATGAAATTGAGCTTGAGGTAGATGAACCTCAAAAGAAAGAGAAAGGTAAATCTATTGCTTTAAAATCTAATAAATCTGCTAAAGCTTTGCAGGTTATTGAAGAAAGCTCTGAAGAATCTTCTTCTGAAGAAGAAGATGAATTATCCATGTTGTCGAGACGGATCAACAAACTCTGGAAGCACAAGGGAAAGAGGTTCAACAACTTCAGAAAATCTGATCATAGAAAGGAATCTTCTGGGCACAGAAGATCTGGCAAGAAAGAAGTTGTATGCTATGAGTGCAAAGAACCTGAGCATTACAAGAATGATTGCCCCAAACTTCAAAGAGAAAAACCCAAGAAAAAGTTTGACAAAAAGAAAAAGGTTCTGATGGCAACATGGGATGACTCAGATGAATCTGAATCATCTTCTGAATCAGAAGAAGAATGTGCTAATGTTGCACTGATGGCCAGCATAGAAGATCAGGAGGAAGGAACTTCAGGATCTGAATCTGATTCTAATCTGATGATGACGCTGAAGAGGTAATGGCTAAACTTACTAAAGAAGAACTTATCAAAGTATTATCAGAAGTTCTGAAAAGTTATTACAATATCAAGCTCAAATACAAGAAGCTGAAAAGCAGTCTTGAATCTGAGATTGATCTTTTGAAGACAGAACTTGTTGAGCAGAAAGAAATTAATCTGAAAATCAAAAATGACTTTGAAATAGCTCAACAAGAATCTGAATCTGAGACTAAGTCATGTGAAAACATTTTAGAAAAATATGACTCTAGCTTTCAGAGATTCCTTACTAAGAGCTTAGACAGAAGCAAGATGGCTTCTATGATCTATGGTGTTAGTGGGAATAACAGAAGAGGTATTGGATATGAATCTTCCTCTGGAAGTAATCCGAAATCTGTTGACAAACTCTTCATCAAGAAGACACCTCTGTACTCCCAATTTAAGTTTGGTCACTTAAATGACATTAAACACACAAGCTCTGAGAAGAATACTTATGTGTTTAAACCCAAGGCAAGTCAGAATAAACATTATGTTGAAAAACAGAAGTTTAGACAAACCTACAAACCAACTAACCCTAAAGGACCCAAGAAGATCTGGGTACCTAAGAGCAAAATAATCCCTGTTGCAGATGTTCTTAGCAGCAAGATCAGGACGCCAGTCATGGTACCTGGACTCTGGATGCTCACGACACATGACAGGAGAAAGGTCTATGTTCCAAAGCCTTGAACTTAGATCTGGAGGTGACGTGAAGTTTGGAGGGAACCAGAAAGGCAAGATCATTGGATCTGGCACTATTGGAAATGGTAAACTTCTCTCTATAACTAATGTTTTACTTGTTGAAAGCTTAAAACATAACTTATTGTCCATAAGTCAATTAAGTTACAATGGTTATGATATTACCTTTAATCAAAAATGTTGTAAAGCTATTAGTCAAAAGGATGGTTCTATCCTATTTAGTGGTAAGAGGAAAAACAACATTTATAAAATAAATCTTTCAGAACTTAAAGTTCAGAATGTTAAATGCCTCTTGTCTGTTAATGAAGAGCAATGGGTCTGGCACAGAAGATTGGGCCATATTAATATGAGACGTATATCTCAGATTAATAAACTTAATCTTGTCAGAGGACTTCCTAATCTGAAGTTCACCTCAGATGCTCTTTGTGAAGCATGCCAAAAAGGGAAGTTTTCAAAATCATCTTTTAAATCAAAAAATGTTGTTTCTACTTCCAAACCACTAGAATCACTTCATATTGATCTGTTTGGACCAGTGAAAACTGCATCCATCAGAGGCAAGAAGTATGGATTAGTCATTGTTGATGACTATAGTAGATGGACATGGGTAAAGTTCTTAAAACACAAGGATGAGTCACATTTTGTGTTCTTTGACTTCTACAAGCAAGTCCAGAATGAAAAAGATTTCAAAATTATAAAAGTCAGAAGTGACCATGGTGGTGAGTTTGAAAATAAATATTTTGAAAAATATTTTTCTGAAAATGGCATTGCTCATGATTTTTCCTGTCCTAGAACTCCACAACAAAATGGGGTTGTAGAGAGGAAAAACAGAACTCTGCAAGAAATGACCAGAACCATGATCAATGAGACAAATCTGGCAAAACACTTTTGGGCAGAAGCAATTAACACAGCTTGTTACATTTAGAACAGAGTGTCTGTAAGACCTCTTCTGAAAAAGACTCCATATGAACTGTGGAAGAACAGAAAGCCTAACATTTCATATTTTCATCCTTTTGGATGTACTTGTTATATACTTAACACTAAAGAGAATCTTAACAAGTTTGATTCCAAAGCACAGAAGTGTTTCATGCTTGGTTATTCTGAACGCTCTAAAGGCTACAGAGTATTCAATACTGAAACATAGATTGTGGAAGAATCTATTCATGTAAGATTTGATGATAAGCTTGGCTCTGAAAAGCCAAAGCAGTTTGAAAATTCTGCAGATAGAGAAGTGATTCTCACAGACTCTGAAGGATCAGAGGCAGAAAAGGCTAAAGAGAAGGAATCTGAAGCAACTCCAGATGCTATTCCCTTATCTTCTCAATTGGACAACTTACATATTTCTGAAAGATCAAATGTCAGAGGATCTTCTTCCAAAATCAAGGCATATCACCTAGAAGATGTGATTATTGGAAAGAAAGATGATCCAATCAGGACAAGATCATATCTCAGAACATCTGAATCTTCATTGTTTGGCTTAGTGTCAATAATTGAACCAACATCTGTGGATGAGGCTCTAAAAGATAATGAATGGATTATTGCCATGTAAGAAGAGCTAAATCAATTCACCAGAAATGAAGTTTGGGATCTGGTTCCCAGACCTAAAGGATTCAACGTTATTGGAACAAAATGGGTCTTCAGGAATAAGTTGAATGAAAAGGGAGAAGTTGAAAGGAATAAGGCAAGGCTAGTTGCTCAAGGTTACAGTCAACAAGAAGGTATTGATTACACTGAAACTTATGCTCCAATGGCAAGGTTAGAATCTATACGCCTTCTTATTTCATTTGCTGCACAGAATAACATCACTCTATATCAGATGGATGTTAAAAGTGCCTTTCTTAATGGTATTATAGAAGAGGAAGTATATCTCCACCAACCTCCTGGTTTTGAAAGTGAAAACTTTCCAGATCATGTTTTTAAACTAAAGAAATCACTTTATGGTTTAAAACAAGCTCCCAGAGCTTGGTATGAAAGGTTGAGCAATTTCCTTCTGAAGAAAAATTTTATCAGAGGAAAAGTGGATACAACTTTATTCTGTAAAACTCTTAAGAAAGATCTGTTGATTTGTCAAATATATGTAGATGATATTATTTTTGGATCAACAAATATTATGCTTGGAAAGGAGTTTGCTAAATGTATGCAGGCAGAGTTTGAAATGAGCATGATGGGAGAATTGAGATTCTTTTTGGGAATCCAAGTCAACCAGACTCCAGAATGCACCTACATACATCAGACCAAATATGTTAAAGAGCTTCTGAAGAAGTTCAACATGGTTGATAGTAAGATGGCAAAGACTCCAATGCACCCTACAAGCACTCTAGGTAAGGAAGAGGTAAGTAAGAAGGTAGATCAGAAACTCTACAGAGGTATGATAGGATTTCTTCTATACTTGACTGCTTCTAGACCTGATATTTTGTTTAGTGTCTGCTTATGTGCAAGATTCCAATCAGATCCTAGAGAATCACACTTAATAGCTGTTAAGAGGATTCTAAGGTATCTGAAAGGTACTACTAACATGGGTCTGTGTTACAGAAGATCTGATGAATTTTCATTAGTTGGATTTTGTGATGCTGATTATGCTGGAGACAGAGTTGAACGTAAAAGCACTTCTGGAAGCTGTCAGTTTCTTGGAAGTCATCTGATCTCATGGTACAGCAAGAAGCAACCCACTATTGCACTATCAACTACAGAGGCAGAATACATTGCTGCTCCTGGATGTTGTACGCAGATGCTCTGGATGAAGAGTCAGTTAGAAGATTATCAGATCTATGAGAGTAATCTTTCTATCTTCTGTGATAATACTTCTGCTATATGTTTGTCAAAAAATCCAATCTTACATTCTAAGGCTAAACATATAGAAATTAAACACCACTTCATCAGAGACTATGTTCAGAAGGGTGTAATAAATCTAGCTTTTGTTGATACAGATTATCAATGGGCTGATATTTTCAGAAAACCCCTTGCTGAAGATAGATTTAAGTTCATTTTGAAAAATATTTGTATGGATTTTTGTCTAGAGTAATATTTATTAGAGGCAACTTATCAGATGCAAAATGTTTAAAGATCTGAAGTATTGCATCTGATTATTTGTTCATTTATCTTTAATTGATTTATTTTTGTGAAACTCTGAACTAACAAACTCAGAAGATCTGAACGTTGGAAACGTTTCATTTCTTGAGAGATATCAGATGCATATACAAAGCAAACACGTGTCACTCAGTATCTGAAAAGATGGAGTGCTCTACTGAATTGACGTTTGAGGTACTGCTTTGAAAATCTCATTTTTCTTGGATTTCCCCCCATTTGTCATAATTTTAATTTGAAATGATTATTTTCATTAAATTCTATGCGTAAATGTGCGTAGGTGTCTATTGATGTGCCCAATGTTTGATTTTTTTTGTTCTCTATAAATACCACCTATCACACTATTTTCACACTTTTCACACTCACTACACTTATGCGTTTTTGCTTACTCTTCAACCTCTACCAAAACCCTAAACCCAAATCAAAAGCTTCATCTTCTTCAATGGCTTCTACATCAAATGCTGTTGAAATCTCCAACAAAAATATAATGTACAAGAAACCAGAACGCACTCTATTTACTCCAGTTGTGGATCTTGAGGTTCTGTGTGAGAGTTTCGTTGATCTTGAATCAATAGAAGAAAATGGGTTTGACCTAACAACTTCCATTAAAGCTCAAGGCTGGGAGAAGTATTTTGAGAGACTGATGGGTCCTGTATACCCAACTCTTGTAAAGGAATTCTGGATTCACGCTAGTGCTGGTCCTAAGTTCATTCACTCATCTGTTCTTGGGAAAGAGATAGTGATAACTGAGAAACTAATCAGGCAACTGTTCAGTTATAAAGAATCTGATGGTGTTACAAACCTAGCCTCTTCACGTATTGATATGGCTAAGGTATATGAAGAGATTACTGTAGCTAGAACACCAACAAGTAAGGTTAAAGATCTGAAACCTATCTATAGGATCTGGGCAAAGATATTTATGAGTACAATCTTTCAGAGAAAGTCAACCAACTCACCAGACTATGTGAGTTCAGAGCATCTGTACTTCATGTACTGCATCAGCAAGAATATTAAGGTGGATCTGCCCTATCTGATTTTCAGTCATCTTCTGACTCATGTCAAAGAGACTAGAGAAGAGGTCAGAGCTAAAGCTGGGAAAGTTAGAACTTGGGTACCTCTGGGAAGACTTATTTCATACATCCTTATAGAAAACAAGTTGGTGAAGCATCTGACAGATGCAAAGATAACATAGGATTTGTCATACATTATTGGATCTGAGATAAACGGACTTACTCTGAAAAGAATGAAGATCATTTCAGAGCTGAATGGTAAACTAAGGAAGATAAACTCTGAGGAGGTCAATGGCAGAAGGATACCCATAGAAGATTTTCCAATGTTCAGTGCAGATGAACCAAAAGGTATTGTCTGGGCTTACATTGCAGAGTGTCTGAAGGAAGGAATTCCTCTACCTGCTAACCTTGTTCAGAAACAAGGAGAAGAACTGCCCAATCTGATGAAGGAAAGGCGTAGTAAGAGAAAAGCTGAAGAAGGATCGGTTCAGAAGAAAAGGAAAGAATCTGAAGCTCCAAGGAAGAAGAAGAAAGGAGTAAAGAAAGCCAAATTCAATTCTAGGGATGCTACTCTGGAAGAGATAAGAGACACTATTCATCAGGTATTAACATCTGATCCTACCCCTGCTGTTCATTCACCCCTTTCATCACCTCAACTCTCTCCAACCCTTAGACATAGAACTTCTAAACCCCAACCATCTGCAAACCTTTCATCTGAACCACTTTCATCTGAACCAGTACATTCACAACCATCTTCTGTACCAATTCCCTCTGAACCCCAACCTCATACTACATCTGAACCCTCTCAACCTACTTCACCAAAAATTCCACAACCAAATATTCTACAACCAGAAATTCCCCAACCAGATATAATCATCTCAGAACCAAACCAACCAGAGACTGTTCAATCTGAACACTCTGCACAACCAGATCTTCCAGAAGATCCAAATCTTTCTGAAGATATTCTGAATATACAACCCCTTAATCAATCCATTAACATTTCTTCAACATCTGTTCACTCAGAAGAATCTTCTGATTGTGAATCATCTGATTCGTCTAATTTTGAACCAGAGTCTCTCAAACAAGCACGTTCTGACATTGCTATGAAGGAACATGTTAACATTTCTATGTTTCATACTCCACCCAACTCCCCACCTCAGAAAACCATATCTCAACCATCTGAAACTCAACCATCTGAAACTCATCTATCTGAAACCCAAACCATCACTCAACCATCTGAAACCAATTTATCTGAAACACAAACCATTCCTCAACCATCTGAACTCCCTCAATCTGACATCCAAACATCTCAACCAACATCACCTCAACCACAACCATCTGAACCTACTCCTGTTAACACTCCTAATCCTAAACCCTCTGAACAGTCTGAACAGTCAGATCTAGGATCATGTGTTAATGCTATGTTTGAAATATTCAAGAAGGAGATAGATTCTGAATACGCTCGTGTTAAGGATGTGTGCATGTCAAGTTTGGATCCAGCTGTTTCAAATGCTGCTTGGAAGCGTTTCATCTGGATGTTCAACAAAGCTGCTTTAAAAGTTAGAGCTAAATGCTCTAAGCTTGCAAAGACTCAGTTTGCAGAATTAATCAAGATAACTCTGATGAACATGCCTCCTCCTCCTCTTGTGTTGCTTCTGGAAGCTGCTCCTTCAGAGGTTCCTGCATCTGAATTGGTTGAACAAGCTTCTGAAGAGAACCAGTCTGAAGAGAACACTGCTGCTACTGCATCTGCTCCTTCTTCATCTGTGGTCACAGAGCTTGTGAATGACGTCAAGGAAATAAAAGATTGGATGGTAAAGCAAAAGAAGACAACTGACGAGATCAAGACCTGGATGTCTAAGCAAGAAGAGTCAACAGCCAAAATGACAGAGCTTCTGACCCTTATTGCCTCACGCCAGACTTAGTTTTATTTGATGTTTTTGCACATGTTATTGCTTCTGTTGTTTTCTTATTGTTGTGTTATGCTTTTTGGCATCTATCTGTTTGATTGTGAACTTTGATATGTTTAAATGAAGGTTGATGTTTTTTCTTCTATATGCTTCTTTTCTTCTGTATCTTTATGTCTTTAAAAATCTTTTTGATTATGACAAAAAGGGGGAGAAAAAGAGAATCTGATTGTTCAACCTATAAGTAATTACTAAAACTGAAATTCAGACATTTTATTAACTTAATTTGAATTTAAGTCTTTCAGATTACATTGATATATCTGACATAATTCATTGAAGTTACCCTGAGACTTTTCCAACCAGAACCTGATCTTCAAAGCAAATCTGAGTATTTAATCAACTCTGATATCTTTACTCTGAAAGATAATTCAAGCAAGATGATAACCAGGCGCTCTGACTGAAGGAAGTCATAATTGTCTGGCATCAAGATTTGATTCTGAAAGTCAAACCTCTTGCATCAGGCTCTGATTCTGAAATATACTTAATAAAAAAAAAAGGGAAGTGTTTTCTTCTATTAGAGTATTCATTTCAGAGGAAGATTGTTAATCTCAGGGGGAGTTATAATTCATACTTCTTATTGAACAAAATTTCTCATGTTTTGTCATCATCAAAAAGGGGGAGATTGTAAGAACACAGATTGTTTCTTAGTAATATCTCTATGTTTTGATGATAACATTTATAAATTTTGTATTCAAGAAATATATACTCTAAATTTGTTCTAGACTGTTTGCTACAGGTACTAAAGAAAATATTCTTAAGAGAGCAAATTTGGATCTGAACAATGATATTATGAAAGGCTTCAAAGGTTCAAGGCATCTTAAATGAAGATCTGAATGCTGCTCCCAGAAGAATCTGAGTGTTGTCTACTGAAGATTCTGAAGCAGAAGCCTCTAAAGAATAGAAGACTCTGAGAGTTCAGAAGCTTAGTCATCAGAAGACTCTGAAGATACTACGCTGCATAGTATTGAGAACCTGATATAGAAGACTCTGATCTGACAGAACTACACGCTCAAGCACACAAGCTGCATATACTCTGATTCAGCATAATCTGAAGAACATCCCAAGACTCTGAAGATCCAGAAGATCTCTACTCTGGAGATTCTGAAGATCCAGACTCTGATGTTGATAGCTGAACTTACTTAGTGAAGAAGATTTGAATATGTACGTTGGCATATCTCAACAGCTCTTTCCTCTTTTATGCTAGACACAAGAACACAGACAAAAATGTTTTATCTTTGCATTCCATTCTAAGGAAAGTTTCTGCAAAGTAAAAGACAAAAGGCACCAGGCTTTTTCAGCACAGCCTCCAATGTAAAGACAAAAGGCACCAGGCTTTTCAGCACAGCCTTCAACGTTGAGAAGACTTCATGGATCTAAGTGTCTATATAAAGAAGTCCACTCCATCTTCTTCAGTAACGAACTACTTGCAAAAATCACTAATCAAAGCAAAACTCTCAAAAGCTCTTTTATTTTATTTGCTGTAACATTGTTCTTAAACTTAAGAGAAATATCACAGTTGTGATAATAGCTTTTTAGAAGCATTCTTACTCTTGTAATAGTTTTACATTGATTGTAAAAGGTTTCCTTAAGAGGATCCAGTTGGGATCAGTAGCTCTTGAGAAGACTAAGAACAGTTGTTCTTAGGTGTTACTATTGTAATCTGTTTGATTAAATAGTGGATTAAGTCCTTGACTGAGAAAGGCAAATCGCTCTTGAGAGGGTGGACTGGAGTAGTTGAGTTCAACGAACCAGGATAAAAATAACTGTGTTTGAATCTGTGATTATTTGTCATACTTATTCAACCCCCCCCCCCCCCCCTTCTAAGTATTTTTCTCACCTTCAACGTAGGCACAAGATGCGAATCTTGCCGAGTAAACTTAGGACTAACCCTTAGGTCTTTCAGTCACTCTTAACCCTTAGCTCAATATATACTTCAAGCAAATAATAAAGCAAAAATAGAAAAAATGAACAAAAGGTTCCTGTAGAGTACTACAGAAGTTTAGGGTGCTAGTACCTTCCCTAAGCTTAACCAACCCCTTATCTAGGTCTCTCCCCGCATTGTTTACGATGCAAAAATAGGTTTTCCCTCTTTTGACCTTTTCCTTCGGATAAATCAATGAGCGGTTGTGAATCAAAGATTTGTAATTCAAACTAATTAATAGTTTGATATCCTATTATAACCGCAACAGAAACTGGCGACTTCACTGGGGACTCTAATATTTTTAAGGGTTACCTCTACCTTGTTTATTATTTTTGCTATTTGCTTCATTAATTTCTTGCATATATATTATCATTGTACCTTGCTTGGGGGTATCTACTTTGTTGTGAGATAAGTCCTACACCCGGACTTGAGTGAACTTATTATAGGAGGCGATATATTCGACGAGGCTTATAGGGAGTTGAATCTCGACCAAGCTGACTTGAGAATCACCGCTCAATTGAGGCCCTTTTGAAAGGTAGTTTTGTTGAACGAGTAATCGTGAAAACACTTACTATCTTCTATTGGAGACTATGATACTGGGGACCGTAGTTACCTTAACACCACCTTGGCCTTATTTAGGACGTAGTGCGGGAACTATGAGGGAGTAATCCCAAAATAGTTGCTATGTGATACTACACTCAAAAGAGGTTCTCTTGAGAATATTATTAACCACCGAGTCAATTGGGAAATTGATAATATCCGAAAGATAGACTGATGACTTTGGGCACCGACTTAGAACCCTTGTTCTGTAGGTACAATTAACCCTATAGTACATACCTTTGTGGGATGGGTAGACCTTGACTTCTGCTCATATACCTTCAACCTAGGACTTATGTATATTTGTGCATTGCATCCATCAAGCATCACATCGCATTATATTGCATGGAATTCAAACTTTATTTATGAATGTTGAAGGATACCATGGATTACAATAGGAAAAATACTTTGAAATATTCTTTTAAGAGTCTTAAGTTGGATGACCTAAGGAAGTTAGGAGCTTTGGTTCAAGATCAAGAAGGATTCAGAAACATGTATGGAAGGTCGTTATCTTTGTTGAAGCTTCAAGTAGACAAAGGACTTCTCTCTACTTTGTTACAGTTCTAGGATCCGGATTATCTTTGCTTTACACTCCCCAAGTATCATCTCTTTCATACCCTAGAAGAGTACTCTCAGTTGGTGGGGTTACCTATGTTGGATGGATCTCCTTTCCCTTTTCTTGGAGGTGAACCCTAAAGAACAAGACATTGTTAAAGCCATATGTTCAATGTTATCCGACATCAAGGACATTAATCACCAACAGTTGGGGAGACTTTTCCAACGTACCCTTGCTTGGTTTTAATGGAGGATTTATTTTTCTCCGAATCTCAATCTATCTTTTGTCGACTGGCTCATCCTCAAAAAGGCCCAGCTAGAGGAGCAGAGCAGGAAGCTTCCTTAGGGTCTTATTAGCTTTTATTTAGCTATTATGTCAAGACTTTTCTTTTAAGAATATGTACTTGTAATCCATTTTTCAAAAATAATTAACAAAAGCTTCTTTGGTATTCTGCAATATTCGTAAATATTTGAATTCCATGAGATCATTTCATCTGCATTTTGCATCTTAGCATCATATTTTTGCATTGCATGTGTCTCCCAGTTTCTCATTCTCGGTTCTCCCACCTTCCAGTTTTGTCACCCTGGGTCCTCCGCATCAGTACAAAACTATAGCTCAAGCTCGAAAAAGGATAGAAGAACAAAATTAAGAGATCGACCGTGTCATCCATGAACTCGAAGTTCTTCGAGGAAGTGTGGGGCAGATTATGGAGATGCTACAAGCTCTTAATGCAAAGATGGATACTCAGCCTATTGTTGTCTCTGAGGCTACCAATACTGTTGTAGGTCCTCAACTAGCCATTACTGTTGAGAACATACCTCCTCATGGTCTTCAACCCAGTTTGGTGCATCCTACTATTGTTCAACCAGTTCAGCGAGGTGGCCCTCCAAAGTGTAAAACTCCGAGCTCTGACCATCATGAAAGTGTTACACGTCTGAGGAGTCCCTCGAGCAGGTATAACCACAGAATGGCTGCTCATCAACAGTGGCGACGTCTGCCCAAGTACGTTCAAGGTTATCCGGTTCAGTATGCTCCACAACCCTATGTAGCTACTGTTGCACCTCCCTTCAATCCTCAGTTTCCTACCTATCAGCCTGTGCAACCGACTCCAGTCCATCAGCATCCGGTTTATCAACAGCCTCATGTTTATTAGCCTGCACAAGCTCCTATCAACTGTTAACGAGTGCTCAACACTCCTGTATACCAACCATCAGAGGAGCGAGCACCACGTCAGAATGGTCCGAATAGGAGACAGTACAAGCTTTGTCCTCTAATTCCGATGACTTTCACCGAGTTGTATCCTTTCTTAGTGCAACATGGTCTGATTACTACCCGAGCTTTGGGTCCACCTCCCAATCCTTTGCCTGCCAACCACAACGCCGCCGCTCATTGTTTATTTCATGAGGGTGCGCCTGGTCACGATTTGGAAGGTTGTTACGCACTCAAGAGCATTGTCAGAGATTTGTTGGAACAGAAGATATTGTCTTTCGATGATCCTCATCCAAAGATCAAGACTCCTCTCAAGGTTTTCAACATATCTCAGCCAGTTACTTCTCCTGTGAATCTGCCAAAGCCGGTAGTTATTCAGAAGCCCAGTCCATTTCATTTCAGCAGTCCTCAAGATGATGTGACGTCGATCGACCAAGAATCTGGGAAAGTTAGTCTGAAGGAAGATTCAAAGACTGATACTGAAGCATTGACAGATATAGTTGGGGCAAGCAAGGTAGTTCGTAGTGATCATACTCCCGATTCCAGTGAGGCTCCGCTAGAGGAAACCATATCTGTGGTGCCGACTTTGAATGCGAAGACTTAATAAACACATTTTGGATGACTTTGAGACATTTCATTTTTGCTTATTTATATTTTGTTTTCTTTGATTAAGCATAATTAGCATGTACGAACTTATTTATTTTGAATAATTAATGCGTATGTTTGTCTTGGAGAAATCCATTCGTTTCACTCACAAAATTATATTTCATAATCTTATAATTCCAATTTTACCCGATCTCTTGCTTTGATAGAGAATTGGGAGGATGATGATGAACCAAAAACGTCATATCTCTTGTCATATACTTTCGATCGAAACCTGCTGATGATGTAAGGCATTGCTTCAAATCCCAAACACTGGAGATATAAGGATGATAACCCCTCTTTAACCCCTTTGAGCCTGGAAGTAGGAGTCTTTTCTTTGCAAAATAAAAAACCCTCGACTTTAACCTGGGACAGGTTAGTTTTTCAGTTAAATGGATTGAGCGCTCAGACTCTCAAAAAGGAGGCGACTTAGTCAACAAAATATAAAATATATATATATATATATATATATATATATATATATATATATATATATATATATATATATATATATATATATATATATATATATATATATATATATATATATATATATATATATATATATATATATATATATATATATATATATATATATATATATATATATATATATATATATATATATATATATATATATATATAGCCCGCTAAGTCAAAACCTATGAAGGAGACTTAGGCAAAACTGGGGCATCCCGCTGGACTACAAAGTCAAAATCCAAAAGACGTCGTCCAGCCAAAAGTTAAGGAATAAAAGCAAAACATAATAAACAAGAGATTACGATAAAGAATCCCTAATAAAGAGAAAAGTCGGGTTGATCAAACAACAAGATAGGTGAGTGACTGCCATGTCCAAAGCCTTAATGAGTTCACGACTATATCAAATCCGATTAGGACATGAGTGCTCGTATCCAATTAACTGAATAGGATTGGAGAACATCACGAAGAATGGGCGGGTACAAATAATTTTGAGCCTTTATCCTTTGTTTTTTAAACCGTGAACCAAGCCACGATACAACCATTAAAAGATCTAATTGAAGTAGGGTTCGTTCCGAAAGCGTACTCGACAAGATAAAGTTTCCTGACTCGTATAAGCTATGCTCAATTTAATGTTGGCATTACAAATCAAATCCATATCCTAACTAGTGGCGGTCACGAGCTATTGTGATATCTTTTTCAAAACTAAAAAAGCTTCAAGACAAATATACATGTTGCATTGACAGTTTCAGGATTAGCATTTCACGCATGTTGATTTTTGCTTGATATCTTAGAAATTTACACATAAACATCGACATCCAAAATTGGAAGATACTGCTAAACAGGGGCAGGCAGTTTCCAAATCGTGTACTGATGCAAGCCTGACATTCTTAAGAGCTATTTCTTGTAGACTCAGTCGTAGCACGATTGATCTGTGCCAGTTACGTCGAGATCTGACAAATCTCTCTAAGAGTTTGGAAACAGTGGGGCAGTTGGACTCCATGTTTCTTTGTAAAATCCTCTCGAGATGACTTTCTCACAGAGCAGGTACTCTAGGGCATGATATTTTCAAAATGGCGACTACTACAAAGTCCATTGAGAGCAAAATTAGCTTCGTTTCACAACTTTCTTCATGCACCCGATAGATTTTACTCCCCGTGGTCTTCATTCCCCAGTAAATCTCATCGTTGCAGAAGTGCTTTAAACCATTAAGCTTAACACAGTCTCCAGCGATACTTTAAGCTGACGTAGTCCCCAGCGAGACTATAATCTGACAACACTTTGGACGAGTCCGGTAATCTCCAGTGATTTTCAAGACAGCAGAGACCTTACCAGCATCTTCCTCAGGAAATAGTCCTCAGCGAGACTTTAAGCTGATCACACTTTTGGACAAATCCAGTTATCCCCAGTGACTCTCAAGACTGCAGAGATATCTCGGTATCCTCCAAGTGATATATGTTCTGGAAGACCCATTCTCAGTGGAATTATCTGTTCCTCAGTGAAATTTCCTTACCTTCTTCAGGAATTTTCCCCAGGAGATTGCCATATTCTCCCTAAGAAGTCAAGATAATGTCCTCAGGAATGTCTGCTAATTTCTCCCCAATAAGTCTGACGAACTCTCCCCCGGGAAGTTTTGATATCTTTTATCCCCAGTTGGATGTACCTTGTCCCCAGGAAGTTGAGGTATTATTCCCAGGAAGTTGCTACACTATCTCCATGAAACTACCTAGCTCCATATCTTCCCCACGAAGCGGATATTTATTTTATCCCTGGAAGTCTCTGATCCCAAGAGTTCTTTGGCTGATTATGATTCATGATAGCAATCCCCCCAATTGAATTCAAGACATCATACTCTCCAAGTGAAGTCGTAACGTATCCCCATAAGGAAGTCATGATGTCGTATCCCCCAAGTGGATTATTTTCTCCCCAGGGAAGTTAGAACTTTGAAGCCAGATTCGGTTCTACCACCAACTCTTCCTATCCTCTGATAGATGTACTGTTGCAGAGGTCGCCGGGTATTACTGTCGAGATGTTTATTTCATCTCATGTCTCCTCTCTCATCTATTTTGTCAGCATGTGCATGAACCTAAGCATTGCATGCTCATTACATTTTCATTTCATACACATGTTTTCTATTTGTCGTCATCCTTTGTCGTTACCGTCGAGTAACTGGGTTTGTCCACTCTCTCCAAGTAGATCGTCAGCCCTAAGCATAAAATACTTGTTTCTTCCAAGTTTCCCCATAGAGTTCAACCCTCGTGGACGATGGTTATTTATGTTACCTTTCCGCACTAGGATAAGGTAGTCCCCATTTGAGTTTGTTTCCTCAATGGAGTCTTATTTGTTAATTCTTTCTAGACCAATTCTAGATCGAACTTCGGGCCCGTCGGTCGTCAAACCTACCTGGGCGTGCATTTATTTTGCACTATCTTTCAAGAAAAGCCTTTACAATCCTTTGCAGATATGCGACAGTTCTCGCCTGAGAAGCTTATCACTACAATTGTCATTACTGTACATCTTACAACAACCGGTATGTGATTGTTCTCACCAGAGAAGCCTATCATTGTTATCACATTACACTTTACATTACACTCTACAATCGATCTTCTTGTACAAGTTCATCCTTACACTCAGTGATCTCGATGTTACCATAATCACAACTTTCTTTATATTTTACATTACATTATTACACTCTGTGATCTCGATGTTACCATCATCACAACTTTCTTTACAATTTACATTACATATTACCACCTCTACAAGCAATGCTCATTCGAAAAGCTTATCCATGCTACTCTTGCAAATAAGCGGTATTTTTCGCCTGAGTAGCTTATCCTATCTTCATCACGAGGAGCAGCAAGTGGCCATCTCCATCGAGAAGCTGGTTTCATTTCCTTTTCGTCTTGAAGTGCGGGAGGTTTGAACTGAATCATATTCAGGAGAGCACAAAATCTTGAAGCATGAAGAAGTTCATTTTATCCTTTAGTAAAAGAAGGAGCTGAGTCATATTCAGGAGAGCACAAAATCTTGAAGCATGAAGAAGTTCATTTTATCCTTTAGTAAAAGAAGGAGTTGAATCATATTCAGGAGAGCATGAATCTTGAAGTATGAGGAAGTTCATTTTATCCTTTAGCAAAAGAAGAAACCGAATCATGTTCAGGGGAGCACCAACCGTAAGATATGAAGAGGTTTTATCAAATGAGCGACAATTCCCTCCATTGGAGCTTATCAATCAATTTTTCATTTATTATCCACAGATAAGTAGCAGTCTCTTTATTTGAGAGCTTATCCAGTTTGGCATATAAGTCCCTTCAAACGATAAGTGGCAGTTCTCTCTCGAGAAAGCTTATCAGGGCGTTTCGCATTTAAGACCATTTATTTTGGCATACAGACAGTTTTACCCTGTATATTTTTTACGGATTCCTAAAAATTCCATTTGATCCTGTCACGAGGAAAAATTTCCAGAAGCTCGGATGTTATTCTTTGCTCAATGCTCCAACATTCTGGTAATCGATCCTACAGTCGTACAGATCCTAATTTTACCTTTTATCCTAGAGTATCAGCCGGTCACGCCTGAACCTGTTGAACATTTACTCTTAGATATTCCCCAGTGGAGGCCGTCTCATCGGTGCCATATCCGTTGAGGATTCTGTCTTACCATTCCCTTTCTAAAAGTGACAATTGGTCGTACTCGCGCCAGTTGGCCATCTGCTTTAGAATTCCCTAGTGTCGTGTTGTCACCCAGTGTGTCATATTCCACAGTATGCCTCGTTCGTCGCGTTTGTCCCCTATGTCGTCGTGTCGTCTGCATCCTTGCATTTACCATTCCATCATACGCATCATACTATATTCATGGCATTGTTAGCGTTATCTCTTGTTTTGTTTTGTCCATAGCATTGCATATCACTGCATCTAAGGGCAAAAAATTTGGTTATCTATATTTAAATCCCTCCACCATGATTTCTCGAGTCTTCGTCGCCCAAATTTTTCCCTAAAATTTGTCGTTTCATCTCGCATTTCATTGCATTTAACCAGTCACTAACAGGTTTGTGTAGTTGGTTGAGTTTTGCAGGAAAAGTCGCATTTGGGTGCTCTTTAACTTACGAAGGATAAAACGGTCATTTGTTTGCAGTTAGCTGTCGGTTTATGAATCTGGGTTGTAGTCAGGAAATTTGAGTCATTTGATATTGTTGATGTGAATCAAGGTCGAGGTCGTAATCGGAATTTAATCGTGAAGGATTTGAGCCGTTGGAATTAAATCAATTCAATTTTATATGATCATTTGAATTTAATCAGACGGTTTAGATTTGTTCGGATAAGGTTCCTGTGGATTGCCGGAAAGTTCAATCGGAAGTTGTATCGGAAACGGGATTAGTCGGATAAATTGGAGGAATTAGAAATTAATAAAAAATATAAAATTTGATTTCATTTTTCATTTTATTTTAAATCAATTGCATTTCATTTTGTTATCATTTTATGTCAAATTAATTTTATTTTATTTCTTGATGTCATTTGCATTTTATTTTAAATCAATTTTATTT